>CAKJTW010000001.1:27500000-28125000 GCA_917880005.1 Nanger dama
AACTCTCTGCGTATTTTGGCTGGTTGTTGCAGACATTGTAGCAGCTTGTTTCTTGTATTGATTTTCCTATAGTGTACTATCAGTCAAAAGGGTTTAGTTGGCCTAGAGTCCCAGAGGTACCAAAATAGCTACATTTAAGTATTTGGTTTCATAGCTTTCCAATTTTTTTTTAACATCATAGTATCAATTCTTTTGAAAACCAACATACTATATTACTTTTGCTTTAATTTTAGGTAAAATGTTAATGACAACACTTTGTAAATTACCTTTGCAATCTAATAAAGCACAGGTAGGTATATCTTAACTCAAAAATGAAAGCTAACACAGATCATAAGTGTTAATCTATTGAAAAATTTATAGATATGCAGGAGCCACAAATTCCTTTTTTTTGGCAATAAATGTCTTGAGATATGTTGCCTCGAGCTAAACCCTCTCACTGGCAATATCTCAGAATGCTTATTAAGGGAGTAGTTTTCTCTTTTGTTCTAAGCATATATAAAAAGATCAAGCAGTTGATAAGTAGCAAAATCACTTCACCAGAGATCTTTAATTATAATCAAAGTTATTTTGAAATCACCAAATAAATAAGACAGACATGGTCAAATTAGTAACCAGAAACACATACAGTCATTATTTTACAAAGTCCAAAATGCACTGATCCCTACCAAATGACAATGTGACAATTTGTGCCTTTGATATTAAAAGCATAATCTATACTTCAGACACAGGATCTAGGGCATTTGTAGATTCATAGTATAAAGGTGTACAGTTGGAATATGGCAGGGGTTAAAATGCATAAAGTGCTTTAGGATTGTGTCACTTCCACCCTTGCATTGCTGTCCCATGATTTTTCCAACATTAAATTTGTTTTTCTCTCTTCTTCTTTATTTATTAATTTATTTATTTGCCCCTCTAATTTAATATTGGTCTTTTAACTCTTTAAATTCTCCATTTACCTTTTTTCTTTAAGTGGGTAAATGAGCTAGTATTCCCTTATACAAAAGAAATCCCTTTTGTATTATATAATATATTTTACTTGAGGAAATGGAGGCATCATAAAGTTACCAAGGGTTAGGAAAGCCTGGACTAAAAAGTTACCATTTTCTGTAGAAACAACATGAGAAAAAAAATTCTCTTTGATAATTTAGCACAATTCTTGTAACAACTTTAAATCAGTAATGCTGCATTTTCATTAACAGTAAGTAATTTGTTTTCTGAGCTACATTAGAAATAGCAAGAAAATAAATATACTCAGCTAATCCTATATGTGTTTATTTCAACTATACTGTCAACAGTAACAAAAAGTGAATATCTGAATTGTCTGATATACAAATATAGATTGAAAATGGTATATAAGACAACAGAAAGATATATTATAGACTGAGAGAGACTTCCCAATTAAAAAAACAAAATACTCATCTTATATTGTGTTTAAAAGCTGGCCTGAAGAGGTCTATCAAGGGTTATAGGGAAAATGTTTGCTACAAAGACAGTGTAACTTTATATATACTGTCAGTAGTAATGATAGAACCAGAAATATTGACACACAATTGTAATAGAACAAATCATAAAATGAGCATAGCAGTGGCTTTCTCTTGTTGAAAAAGAAAGGGAAGAAAAGCAAGGTAAGGGACAAGAAGGTATGGGATGACATGACAGTTTTGAAAATAATAAATTTGTTATAGAAAAATACTTACTTAGAAGATGATGACAAATTGGCTTGAATCATAGTCAGTGTTTTTATGCTGTTAAAGTTTATGACAATTTGCTTCTCTTGCCATGCTTAAATTTTAGGGTATTTCCCACATGAATTGTATATATGTACATGTGGGAAAATATATATCACAAACAAGTATACATGTTTTATTTTTTAGGGCTTATTTGTATAATTTCTGAAATATTCTAGGAACAAAATATTTGCATTTTTAAGGATGTTGCACAATGATTGTTGGATAGTATCAACAATAACAACAAAAATGCAATAGATTTATGACCTTTGCTTTTTTCAGTTTCTTTTAAAAACTAGCCATGCCTTTATAATGGCTGTAATTCAGTCAGTGGCTGACTGAATATGACTTATATCTTATCTTAATTTTAAAAGAATGTTCTATATAATGTCTCTCAGTTGACTTTCTGCACAAAAATTAGTCAATAATGCTGCCACTACCTCATACAGTGCAAACTCTAACAAAAGCAATATTCTTATGTACTGATAAGATGTTCTAATAGTTGTATGCAAGAATAAAGTTTATTTAGTAAGTAAGTATTAATCTCTCAGTCATGCTCGACTCTGCGACCCCATGGACTGCAGCCCACCAGGCTCCTTTGTCCATGAGATTTTCCAGACAAGGATATTGGAGTGAGTTGCCATTTCCTTCTCCAAAAGTTTAAAACAATCTAAAATTTACTTCTGAATGTTCTTATTGTTTGAAACAAAGAAAGACTAAAGAACTATTGAGTTTTTTTATTTTTGACATCATTTTCTGCTGCCTCTAAAATGATATCATTTTAAAATATAATCCTCTAAACAGAAACACATTCTTTGCACATTTCTAAGGCGTCTTTGCTTATTCAAAAACACAAATGCAAAACTGTGAAGTAAGAAAAGTAATGAAAACTCATGAATTTGAGTCCAAAGACTATATTTTTCAAGTTCACCAAAGAGGTTTAGTTTTATAGCCCAGGGATACAAGTACTTGACATGGAGAAATTTGTTTTCATTTTGTCTCTGCTCCACCTGGAGTATTATTGATACCTCTGGGTCCTTTAGTATCTATACTTTCAAATCCATATTCCTAATACAGTTTACTATTATTTAAAAAATGTAGCTTAATAATTTAATACTGTTATATAAATTCATATAATACTTGAGTGAATAGAACAAATATGAGAGTTTTTGAAAGATAAAATACATCCATAATTAATAAAGTTATTAAACTTTAGTAGAGAAGTATATCGATTCACATTATATATTCAGAATCTGATATGTATGTCACAAATGTATCATTCTGTGTCTTGCATCATAGAAAACAGACTTTTGAAAAATTAAAGAGGTATATCAAAAGAATTCTTTCATATGCCACACTTTTGCTGCCATGAGACCCTGCAACACCCAACCTCATCCATGACTTCATACATCTTTGAAGCTATACAAGCATGCATTATTCCCTTCTGAGGAGTTCTTAAGATGTCAGCCCCTGCCATAGCAGCTTATTAATTTTTAAAAGTACAACCTGTAGTTTTCTCAGGAAACACATCCTTTTATGAGGCCAGTAGTTATATGCATTGTGTTACTTAATAAATGCAAGTATTCTTACACCAAAAGTTTCCCCTGTTTTCAGTAGGGTCTATACTCCCCATTTAGAATCAGTGTTATGTTATAGGATAGGGGATATCCATAAAGACACTCAATTGATAGCAGGCTCAATTTATTAATGGATTTGTATCTGATTTATACAGAACAGAACAAGCTATATAGACATGGCTATAGGTCATGTAAGGATTTATTTGAAAGAAAATAATGACAAAATCTGAGGAAAAAGGAACTGTCTAAGAAGGGCAGGGTAGGGAATCTAAGGATGTAGAGTGAGAATACTGAGAGAAATAGGAAAAGGAAAAGTGGAGAGGAGTATGTTGAGGAGACTGGAGGACAGAATGGCATTATATTTAGTGAAAAAAATAGATACTTTAATCTATAAATAAATGTCCATACCAATGTGATCATTGTGTTGAGACATGTAATGCAGAAAAGGAATGATTAATAGACTGTTTTATTTTCTTCTGAATACTGAAGTGAGAGAAATGATAGACCCCACTTTGGCCATGAAGTGAAGTGAAGTCGCTCAGTCATGCCCGACTCTGCGACCCCATGGGCAGTAGCCTGCACCAAGCTCCTCCATCCATGGGATTTTCTAGGCAAGAGTACTGGAGTGGGTTGTCGTTTCCTTCTCCAGGGAATCTTCTCGACCCAGGGATCGAACCCAGGTCTCCCATGTTGTAGACAGACGCTTTACCATCTGAGCCACCAGGGAAGTATCTTACTCTGTGTTCAACCAGTCACCCCAGCTGCTGTCCTAACCAACCAAAATCAGCCTCAAATGCACCAACATGTTTGCCAGCATCTTCCACACAGGTGGAAGTTTCCACAGATGTGTCCATGATTAACTTCATGGTCTCCTTTGCATGATTTGATGATCTTATTTTCTCAGACATTCCCACAAGCTCTGCTTGTCCCCTTGTTTAACCATATAAGTAACTCAGGCTGTTACAGTGAGTGAATACTCTGATCCTCCAGCTTCCTTTTCCTGACTATCACTTCCTCAGTTCCTTCCACATTTGTATAAATTTGATCTCTATTAAACTTCTAACTTCCTGATGCCCAAAAAAGGAATAACCCATGTGGCAGGGGCACCTGAATCTGATAATTACAGGGAATGGATTCAGTTTTTCCAATAGTCACATGAATTTAGGAAGTCATTATGTACTCAAAGATTCAGTTTCCTCATATTAAAAAAAAAAAAAAAAAGATAAATTCTACTTCATGGGATTTTTGTAAGATTTAAACAAGAAGATGCATTTAAAGTAGGCTAATAAATATTCAGTTCAGTACAGTTCAGTCGCTTAGTCGTGTCGAACTCATTGCGACCCCATGGATTGCAGCATGCCAGGCCTCTCTGTCCATCACCAAATCCTAGAATTACCAAAACTCATGTCCACTGAGTCAGTTATGCTATCCAACAATTTATCATCTGTCATCTCCTTCTCCTCCTTCCCTCAATCTTTCCCAGCATCAGGGTCCTTTCAAATGAGTCAGCTCTTCATATCAGGTGGCCAAAGTATTGGAATTTCAGCTTCAATATCAGTCTTTCCAGTGAATAACCAGGACTGATTTCCTTCAGGATGGACCGGTTGGATCTCCTTGCAGTCCAAGAGACTCTTAAGAGTCTGCTCCAATACCAGAGTTCAGAAGCATAAATTCTTTGGTGCTCAGTTTTCTTTATAGTCCAACTTTCACACCCATACATGACTACTTGAAAAACCATAGCCTTCGAGGCTATGTTTTTTCCAGTGGTCATGTATGGATGCTAAGAGTTGGACTGTGAAGAAGGCTGAGCTCAAAGAATTGATGCTTTTGAACTGTGGTGTTGGAGAAGACTCTTGAGAGTCCTTTGGACTACAAGGAGATCCAACCAGTCCATTCTGAAGGAGATCAGCCCTGGGATTTCCTTGGAGAGAATGATACTAAAGCTGAAACTCCAGTACTTGGGCAACCTCATGTGAAGAGTTGACTCACTGGAAAAGACTCTGATGCTGAGAGGGATTGGGAGGCAGGAGGAGAAGGGGGCGACAGAGGATGAGATGGCTGGGTGGCATCACTGACTCGATGGGTGCAAGTCTGAGTGAACTCAAGGAGTTGGTGATGGACAGGGAGGGCTGGCGTGCTGTGATTCACGGGGTTGCAAAGAGTCGAACATGACTGAGTGACTGAACTGAACTGATATATTTGAATATATATATATATATATATATATATATATATATATATATACAACTCCTGTGGAAATATAGACCACCCAAATGGGAACAAGTGAAGGATATCAGATGTTGCTCTAAAGCAAGAGAATAATCTGCCATCACTTGCATTTGGCAGAGAATCAAGACAGGTGGGAGTAGAAGCTTTATAGTGAAAAAAAAAAAAAAAGGCAGGCTCTAATTTGAGATTGTTGGTCAGCCTGTTCTGTAGGCAGGCTAATAGAAATGGGGCATCTTGCTTGATTGGTTAGGAGAGCAAACTTCTATCATTTTGATTGGCCTTAAATTGTGAGTGAGAGTAAAATAAAGGAACCATTTGGGGAAAATTGGTAAAAAAAAAAAAAAAAAATTGTGATTTGTTTTCTGGGAATGATTACCGCAGAGTTTGTGGATTAGAGTGTAGTTTTAATATTTGGTCTGGTCATTTCTATTTGCATATTCAGTCTCTTACTCCTTTTATGATAGAGGACCCCTCATAGTAATAAATGATTACTTTCATGCTAATCTATGGCTATGAAAATGAGTTTCATAATAAGTTTATATACTCAAAAATATGTTTCTACACTGCAAATAAATGTTTTTTAAAACATCTGTGTATAGATTTTTATGTAAAATAGATGGCCATATTTGTATTGATTTATGCTGTTAGTTTGTTTTGGGAGAAATCTCAAATCTGCTACTTGAATTAATTTTGAAAACCACGATGGGAATTATTTATAGACCATCATAGCTATGAGAAATATGAAAGCCTACTAATAGTATTCTTCATTCATTGATTACAGCCCTGAGAGAAGAGCAATCTGACTGTGAAATTGCTTTTTACTGGTAATAATTAAATCTGATATTAAAATAATTTATTAACTCTACTAGGTCTTCAAAAACAATTTTGTTAGATGAATATATTATTGCCATCTTGAGGAAGAGATCCGAACAAATCATAAAGTATGTATAAAATCATAAGATATCTTGCATATATCCAAGATGGTGGAGTAGAAGGATGTGCACCCATTTTCTTCTGAGAGAACTCCAAAGTTATAATTTGCTGCTGAACAACCATTGACAGGGGAATGTTGGATCCCACCAAATAAAGATACTCCACATCCAAGGGCAAAGGAGAGCCCCCAACAAGACAGTAGGAGGGGTGAAATCATGCTTGGAATCAAACTCCAGACCTGTCAGAGATGCTCGGAGGGTTCAAACAAAAACTTTGTGCATAGTAGGAAAACTCACAGATATTGAGTCAGATGTGCCTTTAAGTGCTTGACTCTCTCCTGTGGAGGTGTGAGTTAGCTGTGGCCTGCTACAGGGGCAGCGGCTCCAGGTGCAGCAGACCTGGGTAGAGGACAAGCCTTCTTAGAGCAGGTCACCATTAACCCTATCATAGAGCTGCCAGAATTTAAACAGGACTAGGGAAACCGACTCTAGGAGGTGCAAACAAAAGCTTTTGTGCACCAGAACCCAGGGGAAAGGAGCAGTGACCCCACAAGAGACTGACCCAGACTTGCTCGTGAGTGTCTAGGAGTCTCTGGTGGAGGCAAGGATCAGCAGTGGCCTACTGCAGGGTCGGAGGCACTGAGTCCAGCAGTGCCTGCATGGGACCTTTTGAAGGAAGTCACCATTATCTTCATTACCTCTGCCATAGTTTGGCCTCAGGTCAGACAACAGGGAGGGAATACAGCCTCACCCATCAACAGAAAACTGGATTAAAGATTTACTAAACTTGGCCCTGGCCATCAGAACAAGACCCAGTTTCCCCCTCAGGAAAGCTGGGTCTCCCATCAGGAAGCTTCCATAAGCCTCTTGTCCGTCTCCATCAAAGGACAGACAGAATGAAAGCCATAATCACAGAAACTAATCAAACTGGTCACATGGACCACAGTCTGGTCTAGCTCAATGAAACTATGAGCCATACCGTGTAGGGCCACCCAAGATGGATGGGTCATAGTGGAGAGTTCTGACACAACATGGTCCACTGGAGAAGGCAATGGCAAAGCACTTCAGTTTTCTTGCCTTGAGAATTCCATGAACAGTATGAAAAGGCAAAAAGATAGGACACTGAAAGATGAACTCACCAGGTCAGTAGGTGCCCAATATGCTACTGGAGATGGGTAGAGAAATAACTCCAGAAAGAATGAAGAGACAGGTCCAAAGCAAAAACGACACCCAGTTGTGGATGTGACTAATGATAGAAGTAAAATCTGATGCTGTAAAGAGCAATATTGCATAGGAACCTGGAATGTAAGGTCAATGAATCAAGCCAAACTGGAAGTGGTCAAACAGGAGATGGCAAGAGTGAACATCGACATTTTAGGAATTATTCAACTAAAATGGGCTGGAATGGGTGAATTCCAGTATCTACCACTGTGGGCAAGAATCCTTTTAGAAGAAATGGAGTAGCCCTCATACTCAGCAAAACAGTCCAAAATACAGTATTTGGATGCAATCTCAAAATGACAGAATGATCTCTCTTTGTTTCCAAGGCAAAAGATTCAGTATCACAGTAATCCATGTCCAGGCCCCAACCAATAATGCTGAATTTGAACGGTCCTATGAAGACCCTTGGATTGCAAGGAGATCCAACCAGTCCATCCTAAAGGAGATCAGTCCTGGATGTTCACTGGAAGAACTGATGCTGAAGTTGAAAATCCAATATTTTGGCCAGCTCATGTGAAGAATTGACTCATTGGAAAAGACCCTGATGCTGGGAGGGATTGGGGGCAGGAAGAGAAAGGGATAACAAAGGATGAGATGGCTGAATGGCATCACCGACTTTATGGACATGAGTCTGAGTGAGCTCTGGGAGTTAGTGATGGACAGGGAGGCCTGGAGTGCTGTGATTCATGGGGTCGCAAAGAGTTGGACACAACTGAGCAACTGAACTGAACTCGAAGACCTAAAAAAACCTTTTAGAAGAAACACCTCCAAAAGATGTCCTTTTTCATTACAGGGGACTGGAATGTGCAGGCAAATACAGTCTTAGAGGACAAAATGAAGCAGGGCAAAGACTAACCGAGTTTTGCCAAGAGAACACACTGTTCATAGCAAACAACTTCTTTCAGCATCACAAGACTCTACACATGGACATCACCAGATGGTCAATACTGAAATTAGACTATATTTGATTATAATATTATGATTATATTATTTGCAGCAAAAAATAGAGAAGCTCTGTAGAGTCAGCAAACACAAGACAAAGAGCTCACTGTGGTACAGATAATGAACTCTTTATTGGCAAATTCAGACTATAATTGAAGTAGGGAAAAACACTAGACCATTCAGGTATGGCCTAAATAAAATCCCTTATGATTACACAATGAAAGTGACAAACAGGTTCAAGGGAATAGATCTGATAGAAAGAGTGCCTGAAGAACTATGGTCAGAGGTTTGTGACATTGTACAGGAGTCAGGGATCAAGATCATCCCCAAGAAACAGAAATGTAATAAGGCAAAATGGTTGTCTGAGGAGGTCTTAAAAATAGCTGAGAAAAGAAGAGAAGGGAAAGGCAAAGGAGAAAAGGAAAGATATATCAATTTGAATGCAGAGCTCCAAAGAATAGCAGGGAGAGATAAGAAAGCTTTCCTCAATGATCAGTGCAAAGAAATAGAGGAAAACAATAGAATGGGAAAGACTAGAGATCTCTTCAAGAAAATTAGAGATACCAAGGGGATAGTTCATGCAAAGATGAGCTCAATAAAGGACAGAAATTGTATGGACTTAACAGAAGATAAAGATATTTAAAGGTGGCAAGAATACACAGAAGAACTATTCAAAAAAAGATCTTCATGACCTAGAAAACCACGATGGTGTAATCATTCGTTTAGAGCCAGACATCCTGGAATGTGAAGTAAGTGGGATGTAGGACCCATCACTGCAAACAAAGCTAGTGGAGGTGATGGGATTCCAGTTGAGCTATTTCAAATCCTAAAAGATTATACTGTGAAAGTGCTGCACTCAATAAGCCAGCAAATTTGGAAAACTCAGCAGTGGCCACAAGACTGGAAAAGGTCAGTTTTCATTCCAATCCCAAAGAAAGGCAATGCCAAAGAATGCTCAAACTACCACATAATTGCACTCATCTCACATGCTAGTAAAGTAATGCTCAAAACTCTCCAAGCCAGGCTTCAGCAATACATGAACCATGACTATTCAGATATTCAAGCTGTATTTAGAAAAGGCAGAGGAATCAAAGTTCAAATTGCCAATATCCGTTGGATCAGCGAAAAAGCTAGAGAGCTCCAGAAAAACATATACTTCTGCTTTATTAAATATGCCAAAGCTTTTGACTGTGTGGATCACAAGAAACAGTGGAAAATTCTTAAAGAGATGAGAACACCAAACCACCTTACCTGCCTCCTGAGAAATACGTAGGCAGGCCAATAAGCAACTGGACATGGAACAACAGACTGGTTCCAAATTGGGAAAGGGGTACATCAAGGCTGTATACTGTCACTCTGCATATTTAATGTATATGCAGAGTAAATCATGTGAGAGGCTGGGCTGGATGAAGAATAACTTGGAATCAAGATTGCTGGGAGAAATCTCAATAACCTCAGATATGCAGATTACATCATCCTTATGGCAGAAAGAAAAGAAGAACTGAAGAGCTTCCTGATGAAAGTGAAAGAAGAGAGTGAAAAAGTTGGCTTAAAAGTCAACATTCAGAAAACTAAGATCATGACATCCAGTCCCATCACTTCATGGGAAATAGATGGAGAAACAATGGAAATGGTGAGAGATTTTATTTTGGAGTGCTCCAAAACACTGCATGTGGTGATTGCAGCCTTGAAATTAAAAGTCACTTGCTCCTTGGAAGAAAAGCTATGACCAAACTAGACAGCATATTAAAAAGCAGAGACATTACTTTGATAACAAAGGTCCATCTAGTCAAGACTATGGTTTTTCCAGTAGTCATGTATGGATATGATAGTTGGACTACCTTTATTTCAGATTTTGAGATCTGAGGCTTTGATACTGAGGCTTTGATACTTCACAGGCCATTTATTCCCATGATCACTACTTATGAAATTGTTATCTCAGTTCATTCAGTTGCTCAGTCATGTCCAACTCTTAGCGACGCTACGGACTGCAGCATGCAAGGCCTTCCCATCCACTTCCAACTCCCGGAATTTACTCAAACCCATGTCCATTGAGTCAGAGATGCCATCCATCCATCTCATCCTCTGTTGACGCCTTCTCCTCCTACCTTCAATCTTTACCAGCATCAGGGTCTTTTCAAATGAGTCAGTTCTTCCCATCAGGTGGCCAAAGTATTGGAGTTTCAGATGCAGCATCAGTTCTTCCAAAGAATATTCAGGACTGATTTCCTTTAGGATAGACTGGTTGGATCTCCATGTAGTCTAAGGGACTCTCAGGAGTCTTCTCCAACACCAGGTTCAAAACCATCAGTGCTTCAGCACTCAGCTTTCTTTATGGTCCAACTCTCATAACCATACATGACTACTGGAAAAACAATAGCCTTGACTAGATGGACCTTTGTTGGCAAAGTAATGTCTCTGCTTTTTAATATGCTGTCTAGGTTGGTTATAAATTTTCTTCCAAGGAGCAAGAGTCTTTTAATATAATATCATTTTGCACAGTTCTATGTATTCTTGCCACCCTTTCTTAGTATTTTCTGCTTCTGTTAGGTCCATACCATTTCTGTCCTTTATTGAGCCCATCTTTGCATGAAATATTCCCTTTGTAACTCTATTTTTCTTGAATAGATCTCTAGTCTTTCCCATTCTATTGCTTTCCTCTATTTCTTTGCATTGATTACTGAAGAAGGCTTTCCTTTCTCTCCTTGCTATTCTTTGGAACTCTGCATTCAAATGGACATATCTCTCCATTTCTCCTTTGCCTTTCACTTCTCTTCTTTTCACAGCTAGTTGTAAGGCTTCCTCAGAAAATCATCTTTCCTTTTTTCATTTCTTTTTCTTGGGAATGATCTTGATCATTGCTTCCTGTACAATGTCACGAATCTCCATCCATAATGCTTCAGGCACTCTATCAAATCTAATCACTTGAATCTATTTGTCACATTCACTGTATAATCATATGGGATTTGATTTAGTTCATACCTGAATGGTCGAGGGGGTTTGCCCTACTTTCTTCAGTTTAACTCTGAATTTGATATTAAGGGGTTCATGATCTGAGCCACAGTCAGCTCCTGGTCTTGATTTTGCTGACTGTATAAAACTTCTCTGTCTTGGATGCAAAGAATATAATCAACCTGATTTATGTGTTGGCCATCTGGTGATGTCCATTTGTAAAGTTTTCTCTTGTGCTGTTGGAAGAGGGTTTTTGCTATGACCAGTGTGTTCTCTTGACAAAACTTGATTAGGCTTTGCCCTGCTTCATTCTGTACTCCAAGGTCAAATTTTCCTGTCACTCCAGGTATTTCTCGACTTCCTACTTTTGCATTCCAGTCCCCTATCATAAAAGGACATCTTTTGGGAGTGTTAGTTGTAGAAGGTCCTGTCGGTCTTCATAGATCCATTCGTCTTCAGCTTCTTCAGCATTACTGGTCGGGGCATAGATTTGGATTACAGTGATACTGAATGTTTGTCTTCGAAATCAGAGATCATTCTGTCCTTTTTGAGACTGCATCCAAGTACTGTATTTCAGGCTCTTTTGTTGACCATGATGGTACTCCATTTCTTTTAAGGTATTCTTGCCCACAGCAGTAGATATAATGGTCATCCAAGTTAAATTCATCCATTCCAATCCCTTTTATTTTGACTAATTCCTAAAATGTCGACGTTCACTCTTGCAATCTCCGGCTTGACCACTTCCAATTTGCCTTGATTCATGGCCCTAACATTCCAGGTTCATATACAGTATTGCTCTTTATAGCATCGGACTTTACTTCCATCATTAGTCACATCGACAACTGAGTCTTATTTTTGCTTTGGATCTGTCTCTTCATTCTTTCTGGAGTTATTTCTCTACCCATCTCCAGTAGCATATTGGGCACCTACTGACCTGGGGAGTTCACCTTTCAGTGTCCTATCTTTTGCTTTTTCCTACTGTTCAGGGCATTCTCAAGGCAAGAATATTGAAGTTGTTTGCCGTTTCCTTCTCCAGTGGACCACGTTTTGAAAGAACACTCCACCATGACCTGTCCATATTGGGTGGCCCTACACGGCATGGCTCATACTTGCATTGAGTTAGACAAGGCTATGGTTCATGTGATCAGATTGGTTAGTTTTCTGTGCTTGTGGTTTTCTATCTGTCTTTCTTCTGATAGAGAAGGATAGGAGGATTATGGAAGCTTCCTGATGGGAGAGACTGACTGAGGGGGAAACTGGATCTTTTGTTGATGGGTGGGGCCATGCCCAGTAGAATTTTAATCCAATTTTCTATTGATGGATGGACCTGTTTTCTCTCCCTGTTATTTACCAGTGTGGTCCACTGAAGAAGGGAATGGCAAACCACTTCAGTATTCTTGCCATGAGAACCCCAGATTTAAGGGACTAGATCTGATGAAATATGAGGTTCGTGACATTGTACAGAAGACAGGGATCAAAACCATACCCGTAGAAAAGAAATACAAAAAAGAAAAATGGCTATCTGAGGAGGCCTTACAAATAGCTGTGAAAAGAAGAGAAGCAAAAAGCAAAGGAGACAAGGAAAGATATAAGCATCTGAATGCAGAGTTTCAAAGAGTAGCAAGAAGAGATAAGAAAGCCTTCTTCAGCTATCAATGGAAAGCAATAGAATGGGAAAGACTAGAGATCTCTTCAAGAAAATTAGAGACACCAGGGGAATGTCTCATGCAAAGATGGGCTTGATAAAGGACAGAGATGGTATGGACCTAACAGAAGCAGAAGATGTCAAGAGGAGGTGGCAAGAACACAGAAGAATTGTACAAAAAATATATTCATGACCCAGATAATCACGATGGTATGTTCACTCCCCTGAAGCCAGATATCCTGGAATGTGAAGTTAAGTGGGCATTAGAAAGCATCACCACGAACAAAGCTAGTGGAGGTAATGGAATTCCAGTTGAGCTATTTCAAATCCTAAAAGATGATGTTGTGAAAGTGCTGCACTCAATATGCCAGCAAATTTGGAAAACTCAGCAGTGGCCACAAGACTGGAAAAGGTCAGTTTTCATTCCAGTCCCAAAGAGAGGTAATGCCAAAGAATGCTCAAACTACCACACAACTGCACTCATCTCACACACTAGTAAAGTAATGCTCACAATTCTCCAAGCCAGGCTTCAGCAATACATGAACCATGAACTTCCAGATGTTCAAGCTGGTTTTAGAAAAGGCAGAGGAACCAGAGATCAAATTGCCAACATCTGCTGGATCATGGAAATAGCAAGAGAGTTCCAGAAAAACATCTATTTCTGCTTTATTGACCATGCCAAAGCCTTTGACTGTGTGGATCACAATAAACTGAAAAATTCTGAAAGAGATGGGAATACCAGACCACCTGACCTGCCTGTTGAGAAGCCTGTATGCAGGTCAGGAAGCAACAGTTAGAACTGGACATGGAACAACAGACTGGTTCCAAATAGGAAAAGGAGTATATTGAGGCTGTATATTGTAACCCTGCTTATTTAACTTATATGCAGAATTGGAGAAGGAAATGGCAACGCACTCCAGTGTTCTTGCCTGGAGAATCCCAGGGAATGGGGAGCCTGGTAGGCTGCCAACGATGGGGTCACAGAGTTGGACACGACTGAAGTGACTTAGCAGCAGCAGCAGTAGCAGCAGCAGAGTACATCATGAGAAATGCTGGGCTGTGAGAAACAAAAGCTGGAATCAAGATTGCTGGAAGAAATATCAATAACCTCAGATATGCAGATGACACCACCCTTATGCTAGAAAGTGAAGAGGAACGAAAAAGCCTCTTAATAAAAGTGAAAGTGGAGAGTGAAAAAGTTGGCTGAAAGCTCAACATTCAGAAAATGAAAATCATGGCATCTGGTCCCATCACTTCATGGAAAATAGATGGGGAAACAGTGGAAACAGTGTCAGACTTTATTTTGGGGGTCTCCAAAGTCACTGCAGATGGTGACTGCAGCCAGGAAATTAAAAGACGCTTACTCCTTGGAAGAAAAGTTATGACCAACCTAGATATCATATTGAAAAGCAGAGACATTATTTTGTTAACAAAGGTCCATCTAGTCACTTCAATTCAGTTCAGTCGCTCATTCCTGTCTGACTCTTTGCGACCCCATGCATCGCAGCATGTCAGGCCTCCCAGTCCATCACCAACTCCTGGAGTTCACTCAGACTCATGTCCATTGAGTCAGTGATGCCATCCAGCCATCTCATCCCCTGGCGTCCCCTTCTCCTCCTGCCCCCAATCCCTCTCAGCATCAGAGTCTTTTCCAATGAGTCAAATCTTCAAGGTTATGATTTTTCCAGTGGTCATGTATGGATGTGAGAGTTAGACTGTGAAAAAGCTGAACACCAAAGAATTGATGCTTTTGAACTGTGGTGTTGCCGAAGGCACTTGAGAGTCCCTTGGACTACAAGGAGATCCAACCAGTCCATTCTAAAGGAAATTGGTCCTGGGTGTTTTCTGGAAGGACTGATGCTGAAGCTGAAATTCCAGTATTTTGGCCACCGCATGCGAAGAGCTGACTCATTGGAAAAGACCCTGATGCTGGGAGGGATTGGGGGCAGCAGGAGAAGAGGACGACCTAGGATGAGATGGCTAGATGGCATCACTGACTTGATGGATGTGGGGCCCTAAATGGGAAAACTTCAAAACAAAGGGGCTAGCTTTGCGGTCGAAAACCTAAGATGGTGCCTGGCGGAAGAGATGGGGGCAGGGTCTATGTTGTCTGTTAAAGTTTTTGATTTGCTTTCTTGATTTCTGTGCATGTAGACAGTGTGTGAATTCCATAGACTCCTGTTATAATGAAGGGACAGGACAATTTGACCTTTAATGTGATTGGTGCAACTATGGAAAGTCCCTCCTAAAACCCTCCTGTTTGTCTATATAAGTTGGGAGTTTGCAACAATAAACCAGAACTGCTTTGACGAAACCCCTGTCACGTCTGATTGTCTCTCACTCACCGAGGGGCTGGGTTGGCGGACAGCAACCCAGGGGTTCTCTACAGGAACCCCTCGGCTTTGCTGAGGGAAGTTCCACTGCCTCTTCTCTTTCTGCGGAGCGCCCCCGCAGATGGATGTGAATTTGAGTAAACTTCAGGAGTTGGCAATAGACAGGGAGCCTGGCGTGCTGTGATTCATGAGGTCACAAAGAGTCAGACACAACTGAGCGACTGAACTGAAACTATGATGGAGATAATAAAGATAATGGTGATGTCTTTCAAAGGTCATATGCAGGCACAGCTACATTCAGTGCTCCCCAACCCTACAGCTGGCCATCACCATCCCATACCTCCGCCAGCGACTCTTGGACACTCACAGGCAAGTCTGGGTCAGTCTCTTGTGGGGTCACTGCTCCTTTCTCTTGGGTCCTGGTGCACACCAGGTTCTGTTTGTGCCCTCCAAGTGTTTAATTCCCTAGTCCTGTGTAAGTTCTGGCAGCTCTATTGTGGGGTTAATGGTGACCTCCTTCAAGATGGCTTATGCCATACCCAAGTCCACTGCACCCAGAGCCCCTGCCCCTGTTGCAGCCCACTGCTGATCCGTACCTCCACAGGAGACACTAAACACAGTTCTGTATCCAGTCTATGTGGGGTCTTTGGATCACACAAAGTGCACACAAGGTTTGTTTTTAGCTCTCTGTATGTCTCTGGCAGGTGTGAGTTTGTTCTAAATGCAATTTTGCCCCTCCTACTATCTTGCTGGGGCTTCTCTTTTGCCCTTGGATGTGGGGTACCTCCTCCAAGTTGCTCTAGGACCCAGTATCCGTGGCTCCAGCACTGTTGTCTACACACCCTTATTTACGAAATTATCTTTCTCACTCCTTCATGCATTTCAACCTTCTAATTTGTGATCATCAAAGTCACCTTTGTCATGACTTCTTGGAATACTCTTATGACTGGAGAACATTAAATGTTGTTAAAACCTGGCTACCTCTTATGGAAATTCTTCCACTGAATTTCTGTTAACAGAAAGTCTTTTTTTTTTTTTTTTTTCATTCCACAAACCCCAGGATCAAGAGACAAGTGTCTTCCTTCCTCCTTAATGCTTCACTCGTGTAATTAACCTCACTACCTTCTTCTGATGGAACTGATGCTATTTAAAGTTGATGTTGAGGTTCCCAGGTGACTCAGTGGTAAAGGATTCTTCCATCAATGTAGAAGACAAGGGTTCAATCTTTGGATCAGGAAAAAACCCTGGAGAAGGAAATGTCAACCCACTCCAATGTTCTTGTCTGGGAAATCCTATGGACAGTAGTGTCTGGCAGGCTGCAATCCATGGGTGTGCAAAGAGTTAACATGACTGAGTGACTAAACAGCACCAGAGCTTGTGTCAACTTCCTGTGCCACCCTCTCTTGTGTCTTGTTACCATCTACTGCAATATTCCTTCCTTATTATTTGTTGAAGACATCTCTCAAGGCAAATAATTTTTTTCCTACCTCATTATCATTCTTAGCAACTTCAACATGAACATAGATGTATTAGCCACACCCAATCTCTTCAATCCTTGAACTCTCGCCTCTATCTTAGATGATTATTCTCCCCACATTTAACACTCCCAACTCTTTTATTCCTTTATCCTCTCTTTTTACCCCCAGAAGAGCTCTTGTTTAACTCTGACCTATACCATTTTGTTGCTTATAGTTGAGCACCTGAATATTTCTAGGGAAAGAAAATCATACAATATTTCACATTAAAGTCAAAATTCTCAAATGAGCACAACTCTCAAGTGAGTTTCCTTTGATGTTTCCTTTGTGCATTTATTTCTAGTATTCTTTGTGTGTGTCTGTGTATATGGGAGGTCAAGGAATAGCAAACTTATTTGTAAGTTAGCAATCTGAGATATACTATCACATCCTTTCTCCACATACTCAAGTCCATTCTGTTAAGTAGTTATGATCCACTTACTATTTTATAAGACAATTGAAGATATACAACATAATCTATTGTTAGAAAGTGAGAGGAACCTCAAGTCATCCTTTTTTTTTTTTTAAATAACAGAATTCCATTCTTTCCATGAGCATTTTGCCACCAGCTGAAATTCTAATACTTTGGCCACCTGCTGTGAAGAACTGACTCATTGGAAAAGACCCTGATGCTGGAAAAGACTGACGGCAGAAGAAGGGGACGACAGAGGATGAGATGGTTAGGTGGCATCACTGACATGATGGACATGAGTTTGAATAGGCTCTGGGGGTTGGTGATGGACAGGGAGGCTTGTGTGCTGCAGTCCATGGGTTCACAAAGAGCTGGACATGACAGAGCAACTGAACTGAACTGAATAGATTTTATATCCCAGAATCCCTTGACTCTAGATAGGTCCTTATGACTTAGTTCTAGCCAGGGAGATCTAAATAGAAATAATATATGATATATTCATAAAGGACATTAGAAGATTTGGGTTTTGCCTTCTTTTTCTCTGTTCTCCAGCTTACTGCCTAGAAAACAAAAATAACTGTACTGATTTTTATGCTAAAAGACAGAAATGTTTTTCAAGTAAAGAGAAGGACAAAGTGAAAAGGAATGAAAAAGACTCATTGTATGCTATGATAAAGTATTATTTGGGGTCTTTATCAAATATTGTTTCAATGGAGTGAGAGGATTAGAACACATAGACTGGGACAGAGTGAGTAAAAGTTGGAACAAGAGACAACTTAACAATAAGTTTTTTCACAAGTCTGATAATGAAAAAGATAGAGAAATGGAAAAGTAAATTGAGGAAGAAGTGGAAATTAAGCAGATTTTTTTAAAGGGAGTTGCATAATCATGTTCACATTCTTTTTTAACATATTGAAGGTATCTATGTTGATTTTTAACAAGCTAATAAAGCTAGAAGTGACTAAAGGATTAATGCTTTTCCCCACCTCATCTGTTCTTCCAGCCCTATAAGCAACCTGTTTGTTGTCCTTATTATCATTTTTAAAAAACAGCCTTGTTTTCACTTTCTCTTCTATAAAGTGGAGATGTTAGTACCAATATCAAAGGTTGGTAAATATTACATTTTCTATTATCCTTGGCAGGTGGACCTGTGATTGGTTTGCTTACTCTCAGACCCACTCTCTGTTATCTCGTGCTTTGCTCTACACCACAGATATCTGACTTGTCCATTTCCTGGAATCCTTTGTCTATTGGCTTATAATTAGTTTCAGATGCAGTGGCAGAACATTAGAGGAGAGAAAAAAATCAGGATACTTATCTTTCTCTTTCACTGGGCTCCATGCTAGGTCATGGAAAGAGCTCTCTTTCACTGTGGGAGCAAACTTGGAGACTAGCAGGCCCTGACTCTGGTAGCACCATCTTGTCCCATTGCACCATGTGGATGGTTATAGCTTTTAGCTAAATTCTGGATATCTTATTATTACCAGGTTTTCATGTCTTTTGTCACCTTTATAACTAGTTTCCAGTGTTGTTGGGTTGCTCAAAAATTCTGTTTGAAGTTTTCATAAGATGTTACAGAAAACCCAAATGATTTTTTTGGCCCACTCAATATATTCTCTCTAGTACTCTATCTGGCATGAGTTTGCTCTTCCTTGTTTTTCCCTGATTGATACAGCCATTATCATCATCAGAATGAGTCAGTAAGCAGGAATAAGTTAAATATATAAATAAGTGTCTAAAGAAAGAAAAAGAAAGGTACTTATAGTCAAAGCTATTGTTTTTCCAGTAGTCATGTACAGATGTGAGAGATGGACTGTAAAGAAGGCTGAGTGCCAAAAACTGATGATTTTGAACTATCGTGCTGGAGAAGAATCTTGAGAGTCCCTTGGACAGCAAGGAGATCAAACCAGTCAATCCTAAAGGAAATCAACCCTGAATATTCATTGGAAGGACTGATGCTGAAGCTAAAGCTCCAATACTTTAGGCACTGGATGCGAAGAGTTGTCTTACTGGAAAAGACCCTGATGCTGGGAAAGACTGAGGGCAGGAGGAGACAGGGGCAACAGAGGATAAGATGGTTAAATGGCATCATTGACTAAATGGACATGAGTTCTTCCCAGATGGTGCTAATGGTAAAGAACTCTCCTGCCAATGCAGGAGATCTAAGAGATGTAGGTTCAATTCTTGGGTCAGGAAGATCCTCTGGAGGAGGAAATGGAACCCCACTTCAGTATTGTTACCTGGAGAATCCCATGGACAGAGGAACCTGGCTGGCTACAGTCTGCAGGGTTGCAAAGAGTCGGAAATGACTAAAGCAATTTGGCATGCATGCATACGGACAGATAGTGAAGGACAGGAAAGCCAGTGTGCTGTAGTCCATGGGGGTCACAAAAGTGGGACACTACCGAGTGACTGAACACTGAAGAAAGAAAAAGATAGAATACAAAGCACAGGTAAGCTGAAAAGCTGGCTATTGGGAAAAGAAAACTACTTTTCTATTTAACGGGGGGGTGGGGGGAAGCATGTAAAAGCAGGTAAATGGTCAGTCCAGTTATTTTATATTAGTTTTTGTTATTTCTATACAATCCATTCATCTGGGACATGTCTGATGCAGCCGAGACTAGGGTGTAACTGTTACCTTATCTCTCATTAACACCTTAGCAAACTAGTGAGTCTCCGAGGAGAGATGACTAAATTGTGTTATGCAGGTAGAGCCTTAGACAGCATCACACAGTACCTTAGGTCCCAGAGTGTGCAGCAACAGAAGAATAATATCCATGTAACACCAGATCTGTGAAAAGTAAAAATAGTTATATGGAATTTCTAGGCAGATGGGGCTTTGGCTCAAAAAGTTCTCCAAGCACAATGCTGTGTGAGTAAAAAGAGAAACAGTTCTCTCTGCCTGAGTGTGGTACTGCAAAAAGAAGACTTTTGCTGAACTTTTGTGAACCCAAATGAGAACCAGCAATGATTTAGTAGGAATCTAAATAGATTGACTATGAGAATCAACATGAAAACACAGGATACGATAGAAGTCAGCACAGAAAAAGCACACTTAGGACTAAATGCCCAGACTACCCTCCAGTGCCCTGAGACTATGTAAGGACTGTGGAAACTTGGCACAGTACTTAAAAAGGAAAGACTGTGAAATAATTTGGATTATAAATTTTGACACTCTTCTGGAATAGGGCTCCAAATTTTAAAAAATTGTAAAAATTAATTTCTATTTATCACACATTTGAATTAGTAGAATGAGATTCTACCTTTGACTTAGCAAATAAAAATAACTGAAGCTTCTTCTAAATGTTCAGCTTATGTCAGACAAATAAGTTCATGCAATGGGAAATTTTATGAAGTATTGCATTGAAGATACTGATGCAGCTACTTTTGGTAAAAAAAAAGCAGCAGCAGCAGCCAAGCTGGGAAGGTGGGGGTGGGGGGAATGTGTCCTCATTTTGTAATGCTTAAATAATATTTTGAATAACAGGCTGAAATCAACCAGAATAATACCTTGAATTCTTATGAATAGTTAACAATTTGGTTATTTTGTAGTTTTGTTTTACTTTGTTTTCCCATACACAAAAAAAATTATGTGTGTGAAAACAGATTTAATTATAAAATGAATTTTAAAGAATTTTTCAATTTTTTTCAGTTGGGAAAAAAAAGATAAGCTTATATGAGACAAAAAAATAATTTAAACCCTTTTGGCCATATTTATAATGGAATTTGAAGTGACTTATAAGTTTTCTTCAGATACAGATAAATTCTTACTTGGCTGCAGAATGCATTAGCCAACACTTATTTGCTGCTTCTCTTAAAATGAGAAAAATAATGATGTTCCGGCAAAGGATAAGTTGAAAGGCTTCAACTTATTTGAACTTATTGTTTCAGTTCAGTTCAGTTCAGTTGCTCAGTCCTGTCCGACTCTTTGTGACCCCATGAATCGCAGCACTCCAGGCCTCCCTGTCCATCACCAGCTCCTGAAGTTCACTCAGACTCACGTCCATCGAGTCAGTGATGCCATCCAGTCATCTCATCCTCTGTCGTCCTCTCCTCCTCCTGCCCCCAATCCCTCCCAGCATCAGAGTCTTTACCAGTGAGTCAACTCCGCATGAGGTGGCCAAAGTACTGGAGTTTCAGCTTTAGCATCATTCCTTCCAAAGAAATCCCAAGGTTGATCTCCTTCAGAATGGACTGGTTGCATCTCCTTGCAGTCCAAGGGACATTATAAATGTATTGTTTACCTAACAAGTTACTCACCAACTCAGATCATTTAGCAGCTATCTTTCTAGACTGAGTACACATGCTTCACATCCAATACTATGAGCTTAACTGAAAATTGTTAAGGCACTAGATGATATTCTTTAATAAAAATACAAATAATTTTCTACATGTGACAAAAATTTTAATGTTAGTGGTTACAAAGAATACATGAGTTATCTTTACTATATGTGTGTAGTCTAGTAAAATAGACTGAAGAGTAAGTCAGTGAAACTTTCACTGGCATATTACACAAATAAACTCTAAAATACTAAGATTCATTCATTGAAAATTGCAGCACTGTAAGGAGCTGCCTCTTGGAAATTTTATTCTAGCACTTCTCTCAAGGATTCCTCTGACAAAGCTCATTAAGCTGGGAAGTATTGGTTCACATTTATATCTGTATCTCTCTATATATATTTCTAATTTTTTTTTATAAAAGGAAATTTCCCAGACAAGGAAGCTGTTATACAGTGACATTTCTCCATGCAACCTAAATCTTTCAGACATTTATTTTAGGCATTAAGCAAAATAGAAATTAAAAAGTTTTATATGGTAAGTAATGTAAAACATCATTTTTTTATGATAAGATACACATGCTTTATAGAGTTGAATGTGAAATTTCCATGAACTTTAAAGAATGGGGCAATGGGACACTACGCAGTCCACAAGGTGTCCCTGGTTTATTATCCTATGCCATTAGAGATACTCTGCAAAAACTTTGAGAAACATAGTTATGCTTTCAATTCTTTGGCCACTAATTTTTACATTCTTTGAATAACTCAGTAATTTTGTTCAACTTTGTCCATCAGCAAATAGTACCTCCTTGAGGAACCACTAGCCCTTACCTCTCATAATGATTCTCTCACTCTAAACACAGGGGGACACATGTTCTGGTCCCAGATCCCAGAGAAAAGGGCCAGTAATTCTGGCAGCTGTGTCAACTACTAATAAAAGCTTTAGTGGGCACTTCAAAAATAGTAGCAGAAAATGTTTATGTCTCTTTTCCCCATTGCTTTCAGTAATCTAGTTCTCTGAGAAAAAAAGAAAAGAATTTTCAAAAATGTCTGTCTGCAGTATAACAATAATAGTGCAGTGGTTTGTCACTCAGTCACGTTTGACTCTTTATGGCCCCATTGACTGTAGCCTGCCTGGCTCCTCTCTCCATGGGGATTCTCCAAGGCAAGAATACTGGAGAGGGCTGCCACACCCTCCTCCAGGGATCTCCCCAAACCAGGGATTGAACTCAGGTCTCCTACATTGCAGGTAGATTCTTTATCATCTGAGCCACCAGGGAAGCCAAAGAATGGTGGGGTAAGTAGCCTACTACTTCTCCAGGGAAACTTCCCAACCCAGGAATCAAACTGAGGCCTCCTGAATTGCAAGCAGATTCTTTACCAACTGAGCTAGTCAGTAGTAATATTGCAAAATGCTAATAAATGGTGAAAATATGAACATGATAGTAATCATAAAGGGCATAGAAATAACGAGAAAAGCAAGATAGAGAATGGTTTATTTTCAATGAAAAGTGAAAAATATTATTTTTTAATAAACTCAAATATAGAAATAATTTAGAAAATACCTTTAATCACTTTTATAACCTGTGTTTCCATATAAGGTTAATATTTGGAATATTTGACTGCCTTTTAAAAAGCCTAGTACTAAGTACTTCTCAGTTCAGTTGCTCAATCATGTCCGACTCTTTACAACCAAACCCATGAATCACAGCTCACCAGGCTTCCCTGTCCATCACCAACTCCCAGAGTTCACCCAATCTCATGTGCATCGAATCTACTGACTTAATAATTCCCTGGATATGGGAAAACAGCCATGCCTGTCAAGTGTAGCACTAACCATCTCCTTTCTGCAGCCATGTTTGGTATTTCAGGCTTGTTTTGCATTCTTCTCTGCAGCAATTGTTGAAACCTGTTCGTGAAAGAGAGAAGCATAGGATTTCCTGCAAATTTTGGTCTCATTGATTTATTAACTGATTTCTATAAAATGTCTGTTTTAATACACTAATTACTAGTGATGACACACAGAATAACAACCCTAAAAGTGATCCAAAAAAGTTATTTTTGATATGAAAGTAATAATCATTTATCATTAAAAGTCTACACAGACCAGTTCTCTCTTTTCTAGGATACTGCATAACAGAAGTTGTAAATCAGTATCCTAAATACTTTCAGGGTGTTGAATATTGTTGAAGTCAGTGAGAGGATTAAAGCAAGTGCATGTTTTATAGGTCTAATCTTTTTCCTTAGGTTTCCTTTTGATGCACAATTGAAAGAATATCACTGATCTTGTAAAAATATGACAAAAATAATATTATAAAGCAATTATAAAAGTTTTATATTTTTTAAAAAATGCATTAGGGCTAAACAGAGATATCAAACTATAATTTCAATGAAATAGTCTTTCTATAAAACAATATATTACTAAAGAAAAATATTACCTAAAATGAATTTTGAATCATTTCATGGGTGGATGAATTCAAATTAATATTGATATTATTATGCTTCATGCTTAACTAAAAGAAAAATAACATTGCTAGAAGATGTTCATATAGTGATGTTGCTCTGGTTGGCTTTCTGCCATTTAAGCAAATAACAGTGGCTTTTTGTTAGGCTGTTAAAATTAAATTTTGGTATGAAAAATTATCCTTTAATAATTACTTTCATTATGTAGAATTTTCCAATAGGTCAAAGTACATTTGAAGATTCTTTTTTTTTTTTTTTCTGGATTAATTATATGTCTGGAAGTTAGATATTCACCAGAGAGACTTTTTTTTCTTTTTATGTCCCTTGATTTTTCTTTAACATATTATGAATTTATCTTTTTTCTTTGGTTTTATAGACAATGATATATGTGATATACATTTGCCTTTTCCAGTTCAGCATTCCAAAACAGTTATTTGCCAAATCATATAAAATTAAGAATGATCACAGTTCCCACATCACCATGAACTATTATGACCTATACCTCTCTGTCCATTTTCTTGGATACAGCCATTGTGAGAGCATCAACCTTTTAATGGCAACACTGCTATTCATAACATCATGGTCCACCCTGAACCATAGAGTTCTTTCATCGCCAAGAAAACATTTCGATAGTTTTCATTTTTACAATTCATTTTTTCATGAGCCCTTTGTTTAGATATGCTAGTCATTTGGAGACTTGAAAAAAACAGCTTTTTTCCCATAAGAATATAAGAGCTCTATTCTTTTTCTAAATTGAATTAGAATTTGTAGATTTCTGTTCTCTTTTCTCTGCTTTTCTTTCTCTTCCATCCTTCCTTCCTTTCTTCCTTTTTCCTTGCATCTTTCCTTTCACCAAAATACTCAGAGAAGCAACAAATAATTGTAGTATATTCTAGCTCACTTCCCAGGTGGCACTAGTAGTGAAGAATCTACCTGACAACATAGGAGATGCGAGAGATCTGGCTTTGATCCCTGGGTTGTGAAGACCCCCTGGAGGAGGAAATAGGAAATCCCTTGAACAGAGGAGTCTGCCTGTGGGGCTACAGTCCATGAGGTTGCAAAGAGCTGGATACAACTGAGCACATGTGACACAAATACTAATTTAATGAAGATTCTTCCTCCTAATTTGTATCCTTGATGAATCCTTTAACACTTCTTTAGGTAAAATACTTTCATTTTACCCACTGTATCAATCTGGGATCACCAGAGAAACAAAACCAATAATATACTTAAGTCTGTCTATATTAAGAGGTTTATTATAAGGATTTGGTTGCACAGTTACGAAAACTATGTCCCTCAATCTGTGTCTGCAACCTGTAGACCCTGGAGATTTGGTAGTGTAAGACCCAGTCCAAGGGCAGCAAAGACCAATGTCTCAGCTCAACAATTGGGCAGAGAAAGAAAATTCTCGCTTTCTCTACATTTTTGTTCTATTCAGGCCCTCAATGAATTAGATGATGTCCACCTACACTGGGAAGAGCAATCTATTTTACTAAGTCTACCTATTGAAATGTTAATCTCATTCAGAAATAACCTCACACTCAAAAATAATGATTAACCAAATATCTGGACATCCTATGACCCAGTCAAGTTGAACACATAAAATTAACTTAATATTCACATATTATTGTTCTATTTGACTCTTTTCCCCTTTGCTGGAACTGAAAAATACATGGCCTCATAAAATTATGTCAAAATATACTCTTCATGATTATTTTCTCCTCACACTATGACATGCATCTCGTTTGCTTCCATTACACTTTTTTTTTTTTTTTAGAATTCAATGATAAGGTATATTATAGGAAGTCAGAAGTAATGCAAAACAGCAGCAGTCCAGTCGCTCAGTCTCGTCTAATTTTTGTGACCCCATGGACTGCAGCACACCAGGCTTCCCTGCCCATCACCAACTCCCAGTGCTTATCCAAACTCATGTCCATTGAGTCAGTGATGCCATCCAACAATCTCATCCTCTGTCATCCCCTTATCCTCCTGCCTTCAATCTTTCCCAGCATCAGGGTATTTTTCAAATGAGTCAGTTCTTTGTATCAGGTGGCCAAAGTACTGGAGATTCAGCCTCAGTATCAGTCATCTAGGATACTGCAAATAGCAAACGTTATCAAGTATGTAAAGAAAATGTAGTACAATGTTGGTAACAACATAAATGGGTTCAACCACTACAGAAAAGTATGAAGTGAAGTGAAAGTCACTCAGTCTCCCAGACTCTTTGTGACCCCATAGACTATACAGTCCATGGAATTCTCAAGGTCAGAATGCTGGAGTGGGTAGCCTTTCCCTTCTCCAGGGGATCTTCCCAAACACAGATTGAACCCAGGTCTCTCACATTGCAGGCAGATTCTTTATCAACTGAGCCACAAGGGAGGCCCAAGAATACTGGACTGGGTAGCCTATCCCTTCTCCAGTAGATTTTCCCCACCCAGGAATTGAACTTGTGTCTCCTGCATTGCAGGCAGATTCTTTACCAACTGAGCTATCAGGGGTTGCTAAAACAACTACTAGCAGTTAGTAGTTGCAATTTAGTTGCTAAAACAACTACTAGCAATTTAGTCCTACTAAAAACAGGATTACTAGCAATTCCACTCCTGGCTATATATCCAAAGAAAATGAAGACACAATTTGAAAAGATATGCACTCCAATGTTCATAGCAGCAATATTTATAACAGTGAAGATGTGGAAGCAACCTAAGTGTCCATCAACTGATGAATTAATAAAGAATATATGGTATGCGTCTGTGAATATATATACACGTATATATATATATTCATAATACATATTATGTATATACATACACAAAGATATACATAAAAATGTCATTCTTTGTTATGATCGAGTAACATTTCTTGCATACCTTCACAATAAAAATGAAATTTTGCCATTTGCAACAGCACAGATGGAGGGTTTTATGTTAGTGAAGTAAGTCAGACAAACAAAGACAAATACCATATGCTAGCACTAATATATAGAATCTATAAAATAAAACAAATGAATATAGCATAATAAACAAAGACTTACAGATATAGAGAACAAACTAATGGTTGCCAATGAGGAGAGAGAAGTCAGAGGGGCTTGAAAGGAGTAGGAAATTAAGAGGTACAAACTACTATGCATAAAATAAATAAATTACAAAGATATATTTTATAGTGTAGAGAAAAATATCTGTAGTAACTTTATATGGAGTATAAAATATAAAAATACCAAAAAATAGCATATAAATCATTATGATAAATTATAATTGGCATATAAAGTAGGTTAATTTCATATTATAAATATTAACTATAATTTTTAATGGATGAACTATGTTTATTATTTCAGTTAAATCTATTTCCAAGTATTCTGAATCCCACATGATGATACCTGTAATACAAATATTGAACATGTGTATGCGTGTGTTTGCTAAGTTGCTTCAGTCGTGTCCAACTCTATGAACCATAGACCACCAGACTCCTCTTTCCATGGGATTCTCCAGGCAAGAATACTGCAGAGTGTGTCTCCATGCCCTACTCTAGGGGATCTTCCCAAATCAGAAATTAAACCTATGTCTTTTGTCTCCTACATTGGCAGGTGGGTTCTTTTACTACCAGCACCACCTGGGAACATGTATTTATTCAAAATTTGTATCACAAACAACTAAACATTAAAAATAACGTGTTCTTCAAACTCATGGTTACCAAAGGGAATGGTGGATCGATGAGATAGTTAGGGAGTTTGAAACTGACTTGTACAACCTGCCAGAATTAAAATGGATAACCAAAAAGGACCTACTATATAGCACAGGAGAATTCTGCTCAATATCATGCAACAACCTAATTGGGAATAGAACTTGTAAAAGAATAGATGTGTATCTATAACTGATTCACTTTGCTGTATATGTGAAACTATCACAACGTTGTTAATCAATTATATCTCAATTAATATTAAATTTCCATATCCTCCTAAGATAATTTTCTTCTTCAAAAATAAGGTATGTAATATACCAAATGTTAATTGAATTTTTCACCACAATTCATAGTCTCCTTGATTTATGAAGGAAAAAGTATAATTAGATAAAAATAGGCTTCAGTTTATTGCTCCATTTCAAGATTTTTTTGGTTGGGTAAGACTAAACTACATTTTGGGGCATGGAGTATAAAAAGTTATTCTAGTAAAAAACTGTTATCTATCAGAAATAACTCCTAATAATCAGTATTTATTTAGAAATGTTTAATTTGAATGATGTTTAGAACCATTGTAACTTTATTTTTAAGATAGTTTCATTATTTGATTTTTCTATAATATTATGGTGTTCAACTCTCTACAAGGTTTAATTAATTATGTATCATATATACACACATATGTGGGCTTCCCAGGTGGCACTAGTGGTAAAGAATCTGCCTGCCAATGCAGGAGAAGTAAGAGACACAGGTTTGACCCTTGGGTTGGGAAGATCTTCTAGAGGAGGGCATGGCAACTCACTCTAGTATTCTTGCCTGGAGAATCCCATATACAGAGGAGCCTGGCATGCTACAGTCCACAGGGTTGCAAAGAATCAGACACAACTGAAGTAACATAGCACACACACACAAACATATTTACATATGCATCTTATAAGTAACTGTCTTTTTGTAGACTATATGAGCAAATTAAAAAGTTAACCCAGAACTCATTTTTTTCTTTACTGTTAAATAGGGAATTGTTAAAAGCTCTATCTGTCATTTGTGTCATAAAGGCACAGATTTTTATAAATTTAAAATAAACAGATATAACATATATTGGTTGCCTTCATTATACTGTGTAATGAATGACTGAACACATAACATGGGCATTGCTTTCAGTAGGAAAATATAAACAAGCAATAACAGTTCAGTAGGGTGAGTGATTCTTTTCAGATTAAAATTTAAATAGCAAGTTAATGCTTCACAGTCAAGATTTTAGGTGCTTTGCCCTTGGTTGCAAAGAAAAGACTACTACTATGGCCAGAAAGAAGACCCCAGCATAGAAAAACAAAGAGAATTCAAGGAATGGAAACAAAGGGATAAAATATTTAATGACAAGTGCACTCCCAAAGAAGAATCAAGCATAGAACTGTACAGAGCACACAGGAATGGAGTAAGCACGAGAGACTCCACTAGAGGGAATTATGTAGAAAGAAGTGCAAAGAGAGTGAGATAATGGCAAGCAATTGACCATAATGAATGCAGCACAAATGCTCATAATTGAAAGATATTCAGCAAAAAAATAATAATAATAATGAAAATTCTGACTGAATCAGAATAAAATTAAGAATTGTAAGTTGATAATCAGAATACAGTGAACAAAGACTTTTACTGTGCATGTTTATTATGTGTGCTGAGTCTCTTCAATTGTGTCCAACTCTTTGTGACCCTATGGACTGTAGCCCACCAGACTCCTCTGTTAATGGGATTCTCCAGGCAAGAATACTGGAGTGGGCTGCCATTTCCTCTGCCAGGGGATCTTCCCAGCACAGGGATCGAACCCGTATCTCTTACAACTCTTGCACTGGCAGGCAGGTTCTTTACCATTAGTGCCACCTGGGAAGCCCCAATAATGTACATTAAATAAGTATAGGTCCCACCATAGAGTATAGTTGATTTTTCTCTATAAATCTGTTAGAAATAAGACAGTAATATTTGTTTAATCTTTAACAGTATTTAACACATAGGCAATTGAATTATATTTATTATGTGCTTTAAAGTCAAGTGAGAAAAAGAAATTTGGCACCACTTATAAAGCCCTATCACCATTAAGACTCATTTCTATCTGAGTTTCTTATAGCTCCTATTTTTAAAGTATGATTAATTTTGGTGAAAGAAACACTGCAAATAAATGAAAGAGGAAATGTATGTAGACACTGACAACAAAAAGTATAATCATACTCAAACCTAACTATTGAAATTTTTAAATCTGTCCCCCAAGTAATTGCATATATCTATGTATGGCACCCCACTCCAGTACTCTTGCCTGGAAAATCCCATGGATGGAGGAGCCTGGTAGGCTGCAGTACAAGACTGAGTGACTTCCCTTTCACTTTTCACTTTCATGCATTGGAGAAGGAAATGGCAACCCACTCCAGAGTTCTTGCCTGGAAAATCCCAGGGACAGGGGAGCGTGGTGGGCTGCCGTCTATGGGGCCACACAGAGTTGGACACGACTGAATTGACTTAGCAGCAGCAGCAGCAGCATGTTTCCTTCTTCTTATGGAGTTTCTACAAGTTGACTTTGCAAGCAATACCCCATTACACAAAACTGTCTGTGAAAAGAAGAAAAATCTTAAGGAATCTGCCTTCTAAGGTACTGAATTAGCTCTTTTTCCCTAACTATTAACAAAGTCACCAAATACAAACTGGCCAAATGAACTGTGTTTTCACCCATAAAAGATGATGACTTGATCATTAACATCTCAGATTCCTTTCTGGGAGAAAATAATATTGCATTAATAAAAAAAAATAAGGTACATACTTAGCACTTAATGGGCTCAATTAAATGCTCTGTCCAACCCCCAATTCTGAAAATACAGGCTTTCTTCTTGCAAGGAAGAAAATCAGACCTCATGTTCAGTTCTTGTAGTCAACTTCCTACATAAATTCTCACTGCAGTAAGTTCTCATGCAGACAAAGAGGGACTGAGATCCTTTAACTATCTTTTCTCTCCTCACCTGACAAAAATATACAAAAACTGAGTTTAAATCTCCTGCAGTTTTAGGAAAGAGAAGCATTCTCTTTATGTGTGATTAATGGAGTTATTGAAATAGAAAAATATCATGGAAATTTTAACAGTTACTCTTGTGCCATTATGGGTCATTATTAAAGTTATTAAATTCAAATTACTAAAAAGTAAAGAACAATTACTGGGTAAATTAGAAAACCATGGGAATGCAAGATTGTAAAAAAAAAGTCTCAGAAGAAATTATAGAAGAGGTTTGAGTTTACATATTAGAATTTATTATAAATGAATTTACTGTCAATAAGGTTAGAAAATATTAAGGTAGAAAAATAAATTATAAAGTATTGAAGCTTGACAGTGATATTACACAGGCGTCGCATATCTCCACAACAAAGGATCACAAAACTGATTTGAAATGCTTTGAGGAAGAACTGATAAAACTCATCCTGGAGAGATAAGATGGATGTAAAAACAGTAGGAGGTAAAAGAGATAATCCAGAAGCTATCAAGAACAATGAAAATAAACATCCACAATATTAGTTTGGAAAAATAAGATTTTGGAAGGCTATTATGTCACAATTATCCTTCATATGTAAACCTTAGCAATAAAATCCAAGCAAAAGATAAAAAAGAAAAAAAAGTTTACTATTCATTGTCCAGTTAAAGGAGAAAATATATTGATAATCACAGAAACAAACAACTGTTTTTGGAAACTGATATTGTTTATGAAGGAAAGGAAACTGATGCTCTGAGATTATTTTTTAAAGGAATTTATTTAAAGAATAATGAAAAGTTTTTGAGAAATTAAGCCAAAACTTATTAATAAGTATGAATAGCTTGGCAAAATTATTTGGAGTCTGGAGTAAAAGGAGTCAACTAATAGAGAGTTGTGCTTCAAGAAAAGAGAGATAAAATTTTAAAGACCTAAAAGAATTGCCCAGACCCTGACAGCAAGCCAAAGTAGAAAGATTAAGTGGATAGTAAGATTGACAAAAGATAAAACTAGAAATGTATCATAAGGGCAATGTTAAGATGTTTTTTCCTTTCTCTTGAATGCAATACAAAGCTATTGAAAAATTTAATCAGATAAATGGCATGACCCAATTTATATTTTATGATCATTTTGGCTGCCACTGGCAGATTGGATTAGTTGGGAACGATAGTACAAGAGCAATTTTTATAGAAGATAAGGCAAAATGATTAAGACAGGTCTGGAAGGGGGGTAGAGATGGAGGTAACTTGTCATAGTTGAGCCATAATTTTTGTGGCAAAATTGGTAGGATGGTGTGTTTACTTATATGTAAGTGTTGTTCTACTTTATCCCTCGAGCAACTAATGGATAGTGGTGTTGTTTACTTAAAACAATGAATATTGGAAGAGGAACAAATTTATTTGAAGATAAGAAAAAAATTAATTCTGGGCATATTAGGACTGAGATGATCAAGAGATATTCAAATGTACATGCATAGTAGATTGTTATTCATACTTATGGGTACTGAGACTCAAAAATGAAATCAGAACTGGTGATATATTTTGGGGAAAGATAAGGGTATAAATGGTTTCAAAGGCAGGGAGATGGCATGAGTTAAACAAAGTAAGTGTATTTAGAATGAGGGAAAAAAAGGTACAATGCAAAGACCTGAGGCTATATGAAAAAGAAACAGCCAGCAAAAAGACATAGAAGAAAACACAAAAAGAAAGAAAAATCCAAAACCAAAGAACATATCATGAAATTATTTTTTTTGCATTGTTTTTTTTTATAAAAAATTATTTTAATTGGAGGATAATTGCTTTACAGTGTTGTGTTGCTTTCTGTAATACATCAACATGAATCAGCCCTAGGTATACATAAGTCTCCTCCCTCTAGAACCTCCCTTCCACCTTCCTCCCCTTCCCACCTCTCTAGGTTGTCATAGAGTTTTGGTTTTTTTTTTTTTAATACTTTATCCTACATTACAATACTGTATTTGTTTTGCCATACATTGACATGAATCAGCCACAGGTGTCCACGATCTCCCAATGCCAAAGCCCCCTCCCACCTCCCACCCCACATCCTCTCCCTGAATCATCCTGTGCACCAGCCCCATGCGTCCTGCATCCTGTATTGAACATAGACTGGCGCTTCATTCTTACAAGATAGTATACATGTTTCAATGCCGTTCTCCCGAATCATCCCACCATCTCCCTCTCCCTCAGAGTCCAAAAGTCCGTTCTATACCTCTGAGTCTCTTTTGTTGTCTCACATAGAGGGTCTTCATTACTATCCTTCTAAATTCCATATATATGTGTCAGTATACTGTATTGGTGTTTTTCTTTCTGGCTTACTTCACTCTGTATAATCGGCTCCAATTTCATCCATCTCATTAGAACTGAGTCGAATTTATTCTTTTAAGGGCTGAGTAGTCCTCCATTGTGTATATGTACCACAGCTTTCTTATCCATTCATCTGCTGATGGTCATGAATTTAAATTAAAGAAGTCTACATTAATAAAAAGAAATTGGCCAAATGCATCAAATAATGCTGAGATATATATGAAGTACCCTTGATCATATTGGGAAACCTGGGTTACAAGACCTTATCCTGCTTTGGTAGCAAGTAAACCATGAGTAAATTAGAAAATCAATCTTCAGTTCTATTTTCTTAAAGACAAACTACAGTTAAAAAAAAAAATTTATCATATTGCTATGAAGGGAATAAGCACATTATAAACTGTTATGTTTGTGTAAGGTAGAGTTTACCACTAATTTTTTTAAATTATAAAGCAATCCAATAATACTGAATTTATATAATTCATCAATTTATATAATTTAGCCAGATATAAATTATATGCAGATGACACCACCCTTATGGCAGAAAGTGAAGAAGAGTCTCTTGATGAAAGTGAAAGAGGAGAGTGAAAAGTTTGGCTTAAATCTCAACATTCAGAAAACTATGATCATGGCATTTGGTCCCATCGCTTCATGGGAAATAGATGGGGAAACAGTGGAAATAATGTCAGACTTTATTTTGGGGGCTCCAAAATCACTGCAGATGGTGATTGCAGCCATGAAATTAAAAGACACTTACTCCTTGGAAGGGAAGATATGAACCTAGATAGCATATTCAAAAGCAGAGATATTACTTTGCCAACAAAAGTCCGTCTAGTCAAGGCTATAGTTTTTCCAGTGGTCATGTATAGATGTGACAGTTGGACTGTGAAGAAAGCTGAGAGCTGAAGAATTGATGCTTTTGAACTGTGTGTTGGAGAAGACTCTTGAGAGTCACTTGGACTGCAAGGAGATTCAACCAGTCCATTCTAAAGGAGATTGGTCCTGGGTGTTCTTAGGAAGGAATGATGCTAAGCTGAAACTCCAGTACTTTAGCCACCTCATGCGAAGAGTTGATTCATTGGAAAAGACTTTGATTCTGGGAGGGATTGGGGGCAGGAGGAGAAGAGGACAACAGAGGATGAGATGGCTGGATGGCATCACTGACTCGATGGACATGAGTCTGAGTGAGCTCCAGGAGTTAGTGATGGACAGGGAGGCCTGCCGTGCTGCAATTCATGGGGTCACAAAGAGTCGGACATGACTGAGTGACTGAACTGAACTGAACTGAAAAGTATGCTATGTAGATTCATTATTGGTCTAATAAACTTTCAACAACTTGGAAATTTTTCATACAGATTGAGCCAAAATTTCTGTTCCAGGAAATGTTGATGTAAAACTGGATTTTTAAACTTTATTGTTACAAATAAATGTGTATGATTTTTTAAGCTATAATTATTTTCAACCTATTTGATGTCTGCAAAGGTGGCTTTGGTACACAGACCTTCAAGTGGCCCACAAATATATCTCTGCCTCCCTCCTTAAGAGTGGCTGGGACCTGTGACTTCTTACTAATAGAATATGATAAATGTCTGTGTTAGTCGCTCAGTTCTGTCTGACTCTTTGTGACCCTATTGAGTGTAGCCTGTAGCCTGCCAGGCTCTGCATTGCAGGCAGATGCTTTACAGGGAGCTACTAGGGAAGCCCAGAATATGACAAAAATGATGAGATAACACCTAACTGATTAAATTACTGTGGAGAAATAAAACTTTCCTAGATTTCTTAATATTCAGATAAAAAGCTCTGTCTCCCAGTAACAAGTTCACATACTAATAGAATTAGATCCATAGCCATTTGTTTAGTTAATTGCTCTAATTCAAAAGAATAATGTAATTTCTTATCTCTTTAAAGGGCTAAATGGATATGGCCACCAGTAGGTGTCTGGGTTAAGCCCTCAAGGAGCCAGAAAAACTGCAAAGGTTATCTCTTAGGTATTTTCATTTCAAGACAGAATGAGGCCCAGGAACTTGAAGATTTCTCTAGATGGTAGACCATACACATGGGGTTATTTGTTTTCAGAAGAAATTTTATTTACAGAGCTAAGGGCTAGAGTAAGGAAGACATCCTTCACCAAGAGAGGAAAAAAAAAAGAGATGGTATCTTGGTCCTTTATAGGCATAAAACAATGTTTTCCACATTCCTCTCTATGGGGGCAAGTTCTTCTTCCCTTGAAACAATGACATGCATCCATCTTATAGTTCTAGGGATAAAGATGGAACTTATGAATTATAATGCTATTATTTGCTGTGAAATATTTAATTTAAAAATCTGTTTCTAATTTAAAACACTTTATGTGGACATTTAGGATGAAATAAGTAGAGAAATATAAAAATCCAACAGTTTCATAAGATTGAAATTTCTTTCTTGCTGATGTCCTCTACTGCTTTCTCAGCTTGCATATTCTGGTGATGCAAGAAACAGGCAATAGCCACCTTGGAACTGAGGCCCAATAGACTGTAAAAAAATTGAATTTTATCAAAACTACATGAACTTAGAAAACAGGTTTTAACTCAGACTTTCCAGTGAAATTGCTATTCAGTTGCTAAGTCATGTCCTACTCTGAGACCCCATGGACCGCAGCATGCCAGGATTCCCTGTCCTTCACTATCTCCCCTAGTTTGCTCAAACTCATGTCCATTAAGTCAGTGATGCCATCCAACCACCTTGTCCTCTGTTGGCCCCTTCTCCTCCTGCCCTCAATCTTTACCAGCATCAGCATCTTTTCTAATGAGTTGGCTCTTTGCATCAGGTAGTCAAAGTACTTCAGTTTCAGCATCAGTCCTTTTAATGAATATTCAGAATTGAAATTAGCCCTGGACAAAACCCAGACTGTAGTCCTGTGAGAGATTCTGCAGAAGACACTTCACTTAAGCTATGACTAGATTCCTGAAACAGTGAGATAATATGTGTTCTAAGAAATTAAGTCTGTGTCTAATTGTTACTAAGCAATGGATTATTAACACCATGGCCTTAGAATTCAGAGCACAAGTTAATAGTACACATTGTATATTTGAAAATTGCTAAGCAAGTACATCTTAAAAGTTCTTATCACAAGAAAATAATTGTAACTATGTGTGGTGAGAGATGATTTACTGTTTTAGTCATTTTGCAATATATACAGTTACAGAACAATTATGTTATACAGCTGAAACTAATATAATGTTATATGCCAATTATATCTCAGCTACAAGAAAAATCTAGAATACAGATAATGAATAATTTCATTAGCAAAAACTTTCTCACATGCATTATTATATAATGTGAACTGTGTTCTATAGATTATCATTTTTTTCTAATAAATTAAGAAACTTGTTTCTTGGGAGATACTTATTACTCTTTATAAAGTTTCTATAAAATGTAAGGTTTTGATATGATCATTTTAAATGCAAACTAATTTAAAAAATGATGTTTCAGAATTGAGGTAATTAGAAAAATTCTGAGATATATTGGATAAAATATCTGATTTTTTTAAATTGAATAATTAAAAAAAAATATTAAGGAAGACCATTTCCCCAAAGTTTGTGTTAATAACTTTAATGTAAAGTATCTATTAAACTAAAATAGCACACAATTTCATGACATTGCTAAAGAATTGTTAGAAGACTGTGAACTGAAAACAGGTAAAATCTTACCAGTAAATTTAGCATATCTGTCCAGTTTTTGATCAACAAAACCATCCATATATTACTTAAAGGCATACATGTATGCCCTAGGCATACATAATACATGCAGTTTCAAAGTTTGAACGAAAAATAAAAGCTGTCACTATGAAGACTGCCACTAGTAAAGGAAAGAATAAAAGAAAAATAAGCTTTTATAAAATATAAATTGTACTGTTTTCAAGCTCCTCATGTGAATTTCATTACATAAAATATGCAATGGCTAAAGAAAAAAATTATAACAATTTAAAATTCTTGCCAAAGAAGTGTATGAATAAATATATATAAATGTTATATATTTTGTATTACAGATTATAGATTTTGAAGAGATCATTTTTATTGTGTAAATGTTTTACTGAGTATAAGAAAGATCAAGCATGAAAAGCAGATAGACTACAAAGGATATCAAGAAATATGTTGTTAACTTAGCTAAAATCCTATTATTTTCTTTCCTCAGTTGATATAAAAATAAATGCATTTTATATGAACATGAAGCAGCACAACAGAAATAGTAAATAATGTATAAACATCTGTCTCTTTTCAAGATGGCTATTTTCCTTATGTGATTATATGCTGGAAACACTTAATAGATAGAAAATTACAGCTCTAGGACCTAATCCAAATGGTGCTTAGAAAAAGAAAAAGTTTATGATCCGTATATTCATTTATAGGAGAAAACAATAATATACTTTTTGAGACATAATAATAAAACATATGGTGCTCTGACTGTTTAAAAAGATACAAGTTAATCTTTTCCTTATCATTTCAAGGAAAAAAACAACTGAGTATAAACTCCACTAATCTTTAAACAATCAAAGGTGACTGAGACATATTTGTTACTCTTTCTATCACACACAACTCACATGACTGGAGTAATTCATATGCCCATATCATATTTCTATATTAGAAAAGCTTATGTGTGGCTGTTTTAACCAAGGAAGTGACATCAGGAAAATTTTGTTATTAAACGCAATGCACATATGTGGAGAAAGGATTGGACAGGAACTAAAAAGTAACAGGTGATGTTTTAGGAGCTTCCTGGTGAGGTTTAGGAGAAACAAACAATATGTTTGGATTGGTAGGGACAAAGCAAAAGGACAGAAGGAAGGGAATCTAAGATAAATAATATGGGTGATAACACCGCTGGACTTACTGATGTGAGAGTCAAAGAAAAGAATATGTTAAGGCTGACTCCTTGGTTTGAGGTTTGAGCAAATAAATCTGGATGAGTGATAAAGGAATGGTACTGATATTCTGTTACTTGATCAGTTTGGCAGATTGTATCCCCGCCCTCCAACCCCCAAAAAAAAAGTAGCAACACAATATTTTTGATCATACATCCACTTCTGGAAGTAGGATTTCTGATCCTGCACCCAATTCTGGAAGTAGCTTAGGGAGACTATTTCCCTTCCTTTGAACCCAGTTGGCTCCTTTTGGCTACATTACCAAATAAGAATGTAAGGTAAAGGATACTGCCTGACCCCTGAAGTTAGCTCACTCTCAGGTCACTCTCAGGAGGTTCATCCTTGAAAGCCACCATCAGGCTGTAAGGAAGCAAAGACTATCTGGGAGGAAAGGTACTCAAACCAACAGCCTCGAAGCTGAAAGCCAGCACGAACCAACTGATTTGAGAGTGAAGACACCTTCAGATGATTCCTAATTCCAGCTGACACCAAGTGTGGCAGTGACAAGCTATCATGGACTCCAGCAAGACTCCTCTGGCTGGGATTCTCCAGGCAAGAATACTGGAGTGGGTTGCCATGCACCACTCCAAGGATCTTCCTGACCCAGGGATAAAATCTGTATCTATGTCTCCTGTGTTGGCGGACGGGTTATTTACCACTAGTGCCACCCAAAACCAGACTTGTGAGAGAAATAAATGACAGTGTGCTTTAATCTACTCAGATGAGGTTTCTTGGTTAGTGCTTTTCTTATTTGTGTGTGTGTGTGTGTGTGCTTGTGGAGAAGGGGAAGTGGCTGTGCATGTGCATATGCTTTTGCAAGAAAGGCAATTTATCAGTCTGATCAAGAGTTCAATTTTGAATATGAACTTGAGAGAGATACAAGTTTATGTATCCAATGTGCAGTTGGAAGTGAATGTGGAATTGGAAAACTTTAGCCCAGAGATGACAATGTAAAGGCACGGGCTTCCCTAGTATGTTCAGACAGTAAAGCATCTGCCTGCAATGCAGAAGACCTAGGTTCGATCTCTAGGTCAGAAAGATACCCTGGAGAAGGAAATAGCAACCCACTGCAGTATTTGTGCCTGGAGAATTTCACGCACAGAGGAGCCTGGCAAGCTTCAGTCCATGGGGATGCAAAGAGTCGGACACGAGTGAGTAACTAACACACACATAAATAAAATTACCAAGAGGTCTAGTTAAAATAAGTAAATTTCTTTAAGTAGCTAAAAAAATTACATAGAATAATTGGATTCAATCATCAAAATTAATGCTATGCTCTGCAAATTATCAGGTCTCAGGTGTTAGGTATTGGCACACAATATATTTCTGCAATAATATAACAATAATTACAGTAACATTATTTATCTAGTTTACTATATGGCAAACATTGTATTATAAAACTAAGCTATCTGTATATAGAATCTAATTTTCTCACTAGATTAAAGCTATTTTTTTAAAATTTCCCTCACTTAAGAGATGTGGAAATGAAGTCTAAAGGAGAATGATAATCAACCCATAATCATGTAAGCAGTGACTGGCAAAATCTTAATTTTGGCTTAATTCTATGTGACTACAGCTAAATTATGCTGATCTTTTCATATAAAATTTTTTTCATTTGATCATAACCAAAATAGTTTTATATTGCTTATATGTATATATTTCTCACTCCATAATGTTCGATATTCAATGCTAATAAAAACAAAATCTATTTTTATTTTTTTAATATCCTACACCTTGCTCAGAGATTGCTGAATTTTCATTTTCTCTCAGGGGATTCACCATTATGGGTTCTCATCTCTTTAATGACTGATTGTTTAAAACAATTCATAAACAAACATTTTAGAAAGCTTGTAAAAATATATATGCATTTTCAGGCAATAATAAAAACACTATTACTTCCTCCTTGACATCATGTTATGTGCTGTGTGCTTGTGTAACCCTTTAGATTATAGCCCACCAGGCTCCTGTGTCCATAGGATTCTGTAGGCAAGAATTCAGGAGTGGGGAGCCATTCCCTTTCCAGGCGATCTTCCTGACCCAAGGATCAAACCCAGGTCTCTTGCACTGCAGACAGATTCTTTACTATCTGAGCCACCAGGGAAGCCCGACATTATATTTCTCTTAAATTGTTTAAAAAACAAAATGTAATTTTACATATTATAAACCAGAGAGTTTACAATAAAGTATAAAATCAGGGATACATATAATGTTCTGAAATAAGCAATTTATGATCTCACTGAAAAATAACAAATTTTATATTCAACTAATATGTCAACTGCAGAAGTCTCTGTTGTGTTAGTTTGTATTAATGAGGACATTTTACAAAAACAAACATCTACATTTTTTGCACTCAACCCTGACCAATTTAGAAGATGAGCATCTTTGTAGATTCTGAGATGTAGCTATCCTTGTTCAATTGCTGACCACTGAAACTGCAAAAGACAGGCTTCAGCAATATGTGAACCTTGAAATTTCAGATGTTCAAGCTGGTTTTAGTAAAGGCAGAGGAACCAGAGATCAAATTGCCAACATCCACTGGATCATGGAAAAAGCAAGAGAGTTCCAGAAAAACACCTATTTCTGTTTTATTGACTATGCCAAAGCCTTTGACTGTGTGGATCACAATAAACTGTGGAAAAATCTGAAAGCGATGGGAATACCAGACCACCCGACCTGCTAATTGAGAAGCCTGTATGCAGGTCAGGAAGCAACAGTTGGAACTAGACATGGAACAACAGACTGGTTCCAAATAGGAAAAGGAGTACATCGAGGCTGTATATTGTTACCCTGCTTATTTAATTTATATGCAGAGTACATCATGAGAAATGCTGGGCTGGAGGAAGCACAAGCTGAAATCAAGATTGCCTGGAGAAATATCAATAACCTCAGATATGCAGATGACACCACCCTTATGGCAGAAAGTGAAAAAGAACTAAAGAGCCTATTGATGAAAGTGAAAGAGGAGAGTGAAAAAGTTGGCTTACAGTCAACATTCAGAAAACGAAGATCATGGCATCTGGTCCCATGACCTCGTGGCAAATAGATGGGGAAACAGTGGACAGTGGCTGACTTTATTTTGGGGGCTTCAAAATCACTGCAGATGGTGATTGCAGCAGTGAAATTAAAAGACTCTTGGAAGGAAAGTTATGACCAACCTAGACAACATGACTGAGTGACTTCACTTTGACTTTTCTCTTTCATGCCTGGAAGGAAATGGCAACCCATTCCAGTGTTCTTGCCTAGAGAATCCCAGGAATGGGGGAGCTCAGTGGGCTGCCGTCTCTAGGGTCGCACAGAGTCGGACACAACTGAAGCGACTTAGCAGCAGCAGACAGCATATTAAAGAGCAGAGACATTACTTGGCCAACAAAGGTCCATCTAGTCAAGGCTATGGTTTTTCCAGTGGTGATATATGGATGTGAGAGTTGGACTATAAAGAAAGCTGAGCTCCAAAGAATTGATGCTTTTGAACTGTGGAGTTGGAGAAAACTCTTGAGAGTCCCTTGGACTGCAAGGAGATCCAACCAGTCCATCCTAAAGGAGATCACTCTGGGTTTTCACTGGAGGGACTGATGTTGAAGCTGAAACTCCAATACTTTGGCCACCTGATGTGGAGAGCTGACTCACTGGAAAAGACCTTGATGCTGGGAAAGACTGAGGGCAGGAGGAGAAAGGGATGATAGAGGATGAGATGGATGGATGGTATTACCAACACAATGGACATGTGTTTGTGTGAACTTTAGGAGTTGGTGATGGACAGGGAGGCCTGGCATGCTGCAGTTCATAGGGTGGCAAAGTCAGACACGACTGAGCAACTGAACTGAACTGAACTGATACTGTGAAAGACTGAAGGAAAAATATAACTGCTTTTTAAATGCAGATTCCCTTTTATGTCTTTCTTTCTAACCTCCAACTTCATATTTTGGTTCATGGCAAGTTTAGGTATTTATAGGCCCTATTCATATTGCATAAACATAATGCTTATTGACATTTTGTTGATCAATTTCTGCTCTTCTGTTTCAACACTTTGCATTTCATCAGTCTTGATAAAGGAAAATCAAGTTTAAGCTATAAATTCTGTATCAGTGGGAAGCATTCAAATCTTTGGTTTGACTTTAGACTATAAGCCCAAGCCATCCAACAACGTTTATTGCTTTTCAGCAGCCCTGAAGGGTTAAAATTTTTCTTTCACATAAGTTAAGATCTCTATATCTAGAAAATATTTAGCTTTCTAGTTATAATTTCACTGAGTTTTGCATTTCACTCTTCCAAATATTGCCTTAGTGACAATTTGCAAATAGTGGGGAATATATTTAATTTAATAATATTTTATAAACATAGTATTTTTTCTGTTATTATATTCTAAAGTATTCTTTTTCATTTTTAACAGGTTTATTTATGCTTATCTTATATGCAGTCTTCCCTTATGTGAGATAAAAAGGTAAATTTTAAAATGTCATAGAAGTGATTGTGGGAAAATGCCATTCTGTTCCTCTTCTTCTTTTATTATTTTAATAATTGAAAAATAGCATGACTTAAAAGAGAGGAGAAAAATACACAGATATGTTTTGCTAGACTATAGTCATACAACACCAAAATAAGTACTGACAAGCACATTCAAGAAACCTATTGATCCCTCCACATGATGTCAAAAGATAATATTGACAGATTTTTTTCACCAAATTATCTCTTTCCTGTTCATAAACATAATAGCTTTATGATAAAGAACTGGCATAAATAATAATGATGATGTCTAAATATAATTAAAGTTCAGTTCAATTAAATCAATTTGATTTTTGTTTCAAATGTTATCAAATGTTATTCCAAGTTTAAAGATCCATTTTAACATTTAAAAATTTGTCTACAACTTATTTTCTATATATATGGTCATATTCTAACATTCATTTAAATAAAATAATCGTTTTCATATTTGTATTTATCTTTTCATTAAGTTTTCATACCACATATTATCACTGTCCTTACTTTTCTTCTCAATTATGTACATGAAGAAATTAGCCTGGATTCATGAAAAAATTGATAATATCCAAAAATGACAATATAAGGGAGCTCTAAGAAAAAAATAATCCATGCAGTTAACAAATTAGTTAAAGTGTCTAATTATAAATACATCCTGTTGAATTTGGCCAAAACAGGGCACATTAAATTTTCTTGGGAAAACCTCTTGTAACCTCCAGGTACTTTGCATTATCTATAGCCACAGTCATTTCTGAAGAGAATCTGTGAATTTGGTTCTTAAAACCTTCAGATTGACCTGTTCAGATTCCAGTAGGTACAGGGAGAGGCTGAAGCAATGTTTCCAGTTAAAACAATGATGACTTGACCAAGTCTCCACACATTCAATCCATACTCTGCTTTATTTCTGGAAATACTTTAACTGATAGTTACACAGCATGATAGCTGAGATTATGAATTTTGAAGTTGGCCCTACTTGCTTTTCAAGATCATCACAACTTTTAAGTTTCATATCTTTAAGAAAAATTACATATCATGTGTTCCACTGAGTCCTTTGTATTGAATTTTTTTTTCCCCAGGAATCCTGAAGGGAAATATCAGGAGGATCAGAAAGCCTCATTCATTAGAAATGTCTCTTGAATTCTTCCCATCATATAATTAGAAATCTTGTTATAATACCAGTTAAGGTTCTTGTTACCGTCAGTCCAGTTTTGTCAAGTAGGTACCCAAGGAGTCGCTTTCTATGTGGTAGATTTAGTCCTTGGTCCCTTTTCTTTACTTCCCCCTAAATCACAATGATAGTGCCACAACTTTTGTCATGTTCCATTGAGGTGCTACTAAAATGTGCAAAGTAAATGTTTTCACCCTATTGATCTTGAGTTTAGACATTAACTTATTTTGGCCAGTGGAAAGTGGAGGAGAATGACAATAATTACTTCTGAGCTGAGGCTTTGAGATTCAGTAGGTATTTCTGCTTGTGCTTGTGTGTCATTACCAACAAAATGTCCTGGTACATCCTGATCTCAAGATGAGAAACTGTGGGACCTGGGGACCTGAACCCAACCTGCAATCTATAGCAAGCCTAGACAATTGGCAACCTGAAGGCAAAGAGCTTCAGCTTACCTGCAAAACTATGAAAGAGAAGCTATAAATGTCCACTGTTGTGAGCCACTGATATTTTGAGGCTCTTTGTCGTATAATAAAAGCTCAGCCTTCAGGCTCTTTCCTCCGTTTGATAGAATGCACCACAGCCAGTTTTAACCACAGTACTATCACTGGAACTCTCCAGTTTATTGCTCAAATGTTTTATTGTTCCCAATCACCTAACAAAAAATTCCCATTTTAAACTGGCAACTATTTACCTTTCCTGGCTTATCTTCAAATACACCTAAAACTGAAACTATTTGTCCTAGTCCACTGATGGATTCATTGCTCCAAAAGCATTTACCATTTATTTCCTGGTTTACCCTGTAGTTCATTACTCACCTCCTTTCATAAAGTTCCCTTCTTATTCTTTTTCTTGAGCAATACATGTCTTAAAGTTTTAAAATATTTCTAGGTAATAATTATCTCTTGTGCAGAATATCAAAAGTATTTTGCAACCATGCAGAAGAATTAGGCCACTGATGTTCATGTAAGGCTAAGTAAAGATGGTACCCAGTACTCTTCATTCCTGAAATCCTGGAAGCCATAGATGCTGAGTGAGATTTTCAGTTCAGTTCAGTCAGTTCAGACGCTCAGTCGTGTCCGACTCTTTGCAACCCCATGAATCTCAGCATGCCAAGCATCCTTGTCTATCACCAACTCCCGGAGTTCACTCAGACTCACGTCCATTGAGTCAGTGATGCCATCCAGCCATCTCATCCTCTGTCATCCCCTTTTCCTCCTGCCCCCAATCCCTCCCAGCATCAGAGTCTTTTCCAATGAGTCAACTCTTGGCATGAGGTGGCCAAAGTACTGGAGTTTCAGCTTCAGCATCATTCCTTCCAAAGAAATCCCAGGGCTGATCTTCAGAATGGACTGGTTGGATTTCCTTGCAATCCAAGGGACTCTCAAAAATCTTCTCTAACACTACAGTTCAAAAGCATCAATTCTTCAGCGTTCAGCCTTCTTCACAGTCCAACTCTCACATCCATACATGACCACGGGAAAAACCATAGCCTTGACTAGACGGACCTTGTCTCTGCTTTTGAATATGTTATCTAGGTTGGTCATAACTTTTCTTCCAAGGAGTAAGCATCTTTTAATTTCATGGCTGCAATCACCATCTGCAGTGATTTTGGAGTGAGATTTTAGTGTAGTTTAAATAGCTTCCATATCATGGCACTTTTAGGCTACTCCAGAGAGACACTATTGTCTTTACTGTGTTTACCATGTTAAATAAATATTTAAAAAGCAATTGCATGACTATCCATCTCAAGCAGAAACAGAAATGAAAGAAAATGAACTTTGTTTTCCTTATCTCTGATGATGTTAGTATGCTTCTATTTTGAATTATAATCATTATAATGACTATAATATTATAAGTTAAAGTTATAAATCATGAATATTTTTTCATGAATATTTTCTCCTATGAAGCTTTCCCTCTCATTGGAATGACTCTTTTCATGTTCTACATTTATACAGATTAACAATTTAAATTGATACATCTAAATCCCCCAATTAGACTTTAAACCTTGAAGAGTCAAACAAGTTCTTCAGTTCATTTGTTAAATTCATTCACTCAGTTGTGTCCGACTCTTTGCGACTCCATGAATCACAGCACGCCAGGCCTCCCAGTCCATCCCCAACTCCCAGAGTTCACTCAGACTCACTTCCATAGAGTCAGTGATGCCATCCAGCCATCTCATCCTCTGGCGTCCCCTTCTCCTCCTGCCCCCAATCCCTCCCAGCATGAGAGTCTTTTCCAATGAGTCAACTCTTCGCATGAGGTGGCCAAAGTACTGGAGTTTCAGCATCAGTCCTTCCAAAGAACATCCAGGACCAATCTCCTTCAGAATGGACCGGTTGGATCTCCTTGCAGTCCAAGGGACTCTCAGGAGTCTTCTCCAACACCACAGTTCAAAAGCATCAATTCTTCGGTGCTCAGCCTTCTTCACAGTCCAACTCTCACATCCATATGTGATCACTGGAAAAACCACAGCCTTGACTAGATGGGCCTTTCTTCTATGTAACTCCAAAACCTAAATGGTATCCTACATACTGTAAGTAAAGTATTAGAGGAGAAAGAACACTAAGTTTTTACTCCTAAAGATCTAAGTGCAAAATATGCATACATGCATGTTCAGTCCTGTCTGACTCTGTGACCCCATGAGCTGTAATCTGCCAGGCTCCTTTGTCAGTGGGATTCTCCAGGCAAGAATACTGGAGTGGGTTGCCATTTCCTCCTTTAGGGGATATTCCTGACTCCAGGATCAAACCCACATCTACAGTGTCCCCTGTATCTCCTGCATTGCAGGCACATTTTTACCACTTGAGTCATCAGGGAATCCCTGAGTACAAAATATGATTGTATCAACTGGAAGTTATGATAAGCTATTAAACTCTCCATACTGTAGATTAATCATGTTTGAAAAGGTGGGAAATGAGGGGAGTGGGTGTGTAGGTACTAAAATCTAATATGTTTGCCACAAGATATTTAGTTAACAGCTCTTAGTCACCAATCTCACTTCACTGACCTCAAACTCTAAAGCAAAACAACTTTCACATGAAAGATTTATTCTATTCTGGGAGCCCCCATATCTACCACATTGTTTCAATTTAAAATTAAGATTCTAGAATGTTTAGTATTTTCCAGAACTGCTTTTCACCAATATTTCAGTGTCCCATTGGTATCTACAGCAAATCCCAAACAGAAGTCAAAGAACTCAGACCCAACTGGACTGTCCCTAGAAATGCAGAAAAGATAATCTAAGCATCACAGCACAGAGTTGGGCTGTGTATCTTCCAAGCTTAGAGAGTAATGTATTTGTTACCGTGGGAGAAAAACTAAAAGGGAAATGAGCACACCGTTTCTGTTTGATTTTAATTTAGATGTTCTTTCCTAGCACAGATTAAAATTGACAAAAGTTATATTTTATCTAACTAGGTAACAGCTTGAAAGCCAGATTTAAGTAGGGCCACTTGAAGAATCCTCTGTCAAATATCAAAGCTCTGAAATTCATAGTGTGATGCCACAGTGGAGGTCTGATAGCTCAGACTGCCTGTTAGGCACTCAATAAATATATGACATTTATTGATTAAATCACAGATGCAGTTTAATGATTAAGTACTGCATACCTCTCACACTGTATCAGTAACAAACAGCTGTTTATTTGCTTTATCAAAATCACCAACTTTAGCATCAATATGATGACCATAGAATATATGTCATTGTCTGAAATTTCATGTAAGGTTTTCAGTTTTAAAATGAAGTCTGACTAGTAATAGTCTCTGATCCAACTTATAAAATCTTCCTCCTAGATGCCTATAAATGGAAAGGAGAAAGACGTTTTCTATTGTATGTTAAAGCCAAGTCCCTAAACTTATTGCCAAAAATAAAGAGAAACTTTCAAGTAACTAAAACCACGGAGCTACCCCGGCAAACTCAATTAATTGAACAAGTTTTGCCTCTTTATCTTCCAAAACAAAGTGAACTTGCTACTCTTGGAAACAGGTAGAAAGTGACTCTAATCCACAGTCAATTTCTTGATCAAAAGGCAGCAGACCTGTACTCATTAGGTCTTTGATGTTGCCTAGTATCCTTCACTTCCAGTTCCTAACCATTATCAGAATCTTGTTAAAGATTACACTAGAATTTGCATAATACAGTTTGCCCTCTTGTCATAGCAATGCCAGAGAAAGTTTACCAAGATTGCAAAGAACACTTATCAAAACTGTAGATCTCACTCATGCTTTCTGGATAATATGTCAGTTCTAATTAAATAATAATTTCAAAGTAGGCAAGATTAGGGGACAAAGAAAGAAACAGTGTTACAATACAGAATAAAAGAACATCATCCTGAAACAAATGAAAACTTTATCAGGAAAAGATTCTACAGTATACCTTAAGACATGTTAGAAAGTATTCTGCATTGTCATCAATAGGTTATAAGCAGATATAAAGAAGGAAGTGTCTGGAGGAGGAAATGGCAACCCACTCCAGTATTCTTGCCTGGAGAATCCCCAAGGACAGAGAAGCCTGGAAGGATACAGTCCATGGCATCGAGTTGAACACGACTGAGTGACTAGCAACAAAGTAGAAAGTGTAATACACAAAGGAAAGCCAACACTTGATATTCTTTGGAATAAAATGCTAGCGGTTTGTCCTGAGGATGAAAATGAAGTTTTAAAATATCCATTGACCAAGAGGAAAGTTATTTGCAGAAAATAATCTTCAGAGATCTAGAGTAGATAACACAGAGGAGATAGACAAGGAAAAAAAGTTATAAAAGAAATACAGGAACTATAAAAGACAAAGAATGGAAACCTGAAATTTAAAAAATAAGTACTTCTGAGGAATGTAAGAAATAATAGCTAGAAGAATAATACAAGATATAATTAGAAATAGTACTACTAACACTTAAGTTGTGTCAGTTTTCACCAGAATGTCACTCCAAACCTAACAATGAGAAAAGTCTGATTTTTTTAATTCAACAGGGAACTAAAGTTAACAAGGTAATAAGGTAAATTTCTAAATGTTGAGCTTTAAGCCAATTTTTTCACTCTTTTTCACTTTCATCAAGAGGCTTTTTAGTTTCTCATCACTTTCTACCATAAGGGTGGTGTCATCTGCATATCTGAGGTTATTGATATTTCTCCCGGCAATCTTGATTCCAGCTTGTGTTTCTTCCAGCCCAGCATTTCTCATGATATACTCTGCATATAAGTGAAATAAGCAGGGTGACAATATACAGCCTTGATAGACTCCTTTTCCAATTTGGAACCAGTCTGTACAGTTCTAACTCTTGCTTCCTGACCTTCATATAGATTTCTCAAGAAACAGGCCAGGTGGTCTGGTATTCCCATCTCTTTCAGAATTTTCCACAGTTTATTGTGATCCACACAGTCAAAGGCTTTGGCATAGTCAATAAAACAGAAATAGATGTTTTTCTGGAACTCTCTTGCTTTTACCATGATCCAGCAGATGTTGGCAATTTGATCTCTGGTTCCTCTGACTTTGTTGAAACCAGCTTGAACATCAGGAAGTTCACGGTTCACATATTGCTGAAGCCTGGCTGGGAGAATTTTGAGCATTTCTTTATTAGCATGTGAAATGTGTGAGATCTGTGCAATTGTTCAGTAGTTTGAGCATTCTTTGGCATTGCCTTCCTTTGGGATTGGAATGAAAACTGACCCTTTTGAATCCTGTGGCCACTGCTGAATTTTCCATATTTGCTGGCATATTGAGTGCACCACTTTCACAGCATCATCTCTCATGATTTGAAATAGCTCAACTGGAATGCCATCATATTCACTAGCTTTGTTCATAGTGATGCTTTCTAAGGCCCACTTGACTTCACATTCCAGGATGTCTGGCTCTAGATGAGTGATCATACCTTCATGATTATCTTGGTCGTGAAGATCTTTTTGTACAGTTCTTCTGTGTATTCTTGCCACCTCTTCTTAATATCTTCTACTTCTGTTAGGTCCATACCATTTCTGTCCTTTATCGAGCTCATCTTTGCATGAAATGTTCCCTTGGTATCTCTAATTTTCTTGAAGAACTCAACATTCAGAAAACAAAATCATGGCATCTGGTCCCATCACTTCATGGGAAATAGATGAGGAAACAGTGGAAACGGTGTCAGACTTTATTTTGAGGGGCTCCAAAATCACTGCAGATGGTGACTGCAGCCATGAAATTAAATGACGCTTACTCCTTGGAAGAAAAGTTATGACCAACCTAGATAGCCTATTGAAAAGCAGAGACATTACTTTGCCAACAAAGGCCTGTCTAATCAAGGCTATGGTTTTTCCAGTGGTCATGTATAGATGTGAGAGTTGGACTATGAGGCTGAGCACTGAAGAATTGATGCTTTTGAACTGTGGTGTTGGAGAAGACTCTTGAGAGTCCCTTGGACTGCAAGGAGATCCAACCAGTCTAATCTGAAGATCAGCCCTGGGATTTCTTTGGAAGGAATGATTCTAAAGCTGAAACTCCAGTACTTTGGCCACCTCATGCCAAGAATTAACCCTTTGGAAAAGACTCTTTTATGCTTGGAGGGATTGGGGGTAGGAGGAAAAGGGGATGACAGAGGATGAGATGGCTGGATGGCATCACTGACTCGATGGACGTGAGTCTGAGTGAACTCCGGGAGTTGGTGATGGACAGGGATGCCTGGCATGCTGCGATTCATGGGGTCACAGAGACGGACACGTCTGAGTGACTGGATGAACTGAAGGTAAATTTAATTCTAATGAATGATAAACATTTCTGTGCATCAGAATTACTGTGTCAATTACATGGGAAGTTCATATGCAAGGTGAGGTTGCCCCCATCCTACAGCTTTTTTCTACAGGCCTCCACCACGTGTTCATGAGAAAGACTGGAGACAGGGCTAGAGAAACAAATGAGTTCCCCCTGTGGCACAGGCATGGAGGGAGTTTTGATAGTGGAATATCCATACTTGCAGGCTTCCCAGGTGTCTCAGTGGTAAAGAATTCACCTGCATAGATGATGCAAGAGATGTGGGTTTGATCTCTGGGTCAGGAAAAGCCCCAGGAGTAGGAAATGGAAACACACTTCAGTATTCTTGCCTGGAAAAACTCCATGGACAGAGGATCCTGGTGGGCTATAGTCCCTAAGCGTGCAAAGAGTTGGACATGATTGAGTGACTGAACAAAGACACACATTCACACTTAGAGAAACAGATCAATGACTCAAGCTGTCACACATGTAAAATGGTAATCAGCTGCTGCTAGGGCACAAACTTGCCAGACCTTTTTCTGAAACAAAACAAAAGCAAGCTGCTTCTGAAGAAGAGGCAAAGACTCTCTCTTGCCTGGGATCTAACTCTGCTTTGATGGGAAAAGTCCAACACTGACTTGGACTTCAACAGGTACAAGGCAAAAATGGGCAGCTGCTGATTTGGGGGAAGCTAAAGCTATCTTTGAAAGTGTTAGTCGCTCAGTCCTGTTTGACTCTTTGCAAAGCCGTGGACTGTAGCCCACCAGCTTCCTCTGTCCATGTAATTCTCCAGGCAAGAATGCTGGAGTGGGTCTCCACTTCTTTCTCCAAGGGAATCTTTCCAACCCAGGGATTGAACTTGCATCTCCTGCATTTCAGCCAGATTCTTTACCATTTGAACCACCAAAGCTATGTTTACATGGCTATATTTAGGTTAGAGTCGAACAAAAGTCTCTTCTACTTCCTGGTTCTTGCAAAGGTCAGATATCTCTGAGGGAGGGATACAAAACCTGCCACTTCCTCCCAGTTCCACTCTGAAGTAACAACAGGCCAAAACCATCTGCCACTGGGGCCAGGGCAGGGAATGTGCTCAAGCCTAGAAGTTGCACTTACATAAAACTAGAAACTATTGCCAGTACAGTAAGAGCAGAGCACTCACCTGACATCCAAGATTCCTTACCAACAAAAGGAAGATTACAGGTGCTGTATGGGGGAATGAGAAGGAACACACCTGCCCTATAGACTCTGAATCATACATGTGATAGAATTTGTCTTCTATGAGTAAAAGATGAAGATTCAGATATAGTCTCATTCATGAGTCTCAGACACACAGGACCTGCTTAGGACTAAAAAGAGCACATCTGCCCACCCTCCACCTCCCCCAAGACAAAACTTGCATTCAAATGCAAGTCATAACAATCTTCCATAGCTGAAGGGCCAATGCAAGTCACCCCTCTGTGATACAGGTGTGCAGGATCTGGTGAGAAGAGAAGATGGAGCCCTGAGTACAATGGTTTAGCACTCTCATATTTACTCTTATGAGTTGATCTTGTCCCTTCCAAAATTCATATATTGAAAACATAATCCCCAATATTTTAGAAGTTGAATTTCTTTGAAATAGGAACATTATAGATGTATTTAGTTAATACTTCAGAAGGGAGGGTCCCTAATCTGGTATATCTGGTGGTTTTACAAAAGGGGAAATCTGGGGACAGACACCTACACTGAGAAAATGTCATGTGAAGACTAGAGTCATGCTACCACAAAACAAAGAATTTTTAGAAGCTAGAAAAGAGGTCTGGACTGACCCTGTTGACACCTTGATCTCAGATTTCCAGCCTTCAGAATTATGAGGGGATAAAATTGTGTTTTGAGTCACTCAGTCTGTGATACTTTGTTACAGAAACTAGCAAACTATTGCACCCACATAATAAACAAGGTAGCAATACTCTGCCACTGGAGGGATTAAATGCAGATATACTAACAATGGAAACCCTAACCCAGCTCAACTACAGACTAGATTAACACACACAACCATTGTAATGGCCTGACAAGAAGAAAGGTACCCTTTCCCAGCCATAAATATTTTTATCTCAGATTCTACTGTTTTTCTACACATAATGTCCAGCATTCATTCAAACATTATGAGACATACAGAAAAGTAACAAAAAGGAATCAATCATCAAGGAAGAAAATAGTCTATAGAACCAGATGAAAGAAAGCCTAGGTGTTGGAACTATCAAACAGGGATTTAAAAAATAACTGTCATTAATACTTAAATAATCTAACAGCAAATCCATGAGCAAATATGAGCAAATCCATGAACAGGTAGAGATTTTCCAGAATAGTAGAAACCATTAGGGAAAAAATAGTCAAGTGGGAATGCTAGGAAAAAAAAAAGAATATATCTATCCAAAAAAAAAAAAAAATCTATAATAAAGATTGGCATAGCAGTGGGAAAAAAAAATCCCTGGACTTGATTCACTTAGCTTGAGATATGTCAGTAGAAATTATCCAAACTGAAATACCAAAAACAAACAGTAGCAAAAGATTTTTGAAAAGAGCAAAAACTTGAAAAATAGCAAATGGCCTAAAATATAAGTATGAATAGAATCCAGGAAACAGAAGAAAAAGTAAAAGAGAAGATATGGAGATATAATGGCTGAAAATTTCCTAAATTAAAAAATGAAAACAAACCACAGACTCAGGAAGCTCACAAAACCCCAAGTAGAATAAATATGTGAATACAAACAAAAATACAGCAAGATACATCATAGTCAAATTACTGAAAGCTTAAAATAAAGATAACATTTTAATGACAGCAAAAGAGAAGGAGGAGGAGGAAAGGAAAGAAAATGGAAAGAGAGAAAATGGAGGAAGGAGGAAAAAGGTGTCCCCAATAAGAGTGTACAAATTATTTTCAGTTGTACATGACGCATTCACCAATATATACTATAATCTAGACCATAAAACAAATCTCAGTAAACATCAAATGGTTAAGATTCTTGAATTAGAACTCAGTATCATAAAAGTAACTGATATATCTGCAAATAGTTGGAAATCTGTCACTGTCCTTCCAAAGAATCCATGAGGAATAGAACAAATTACAAAAGAATTTGGAAAATATTTTTGAAATACAATTCACTCAAAGCAATACAAACAAAATATATGAGATGCAGCAAAACCACTGTTTCAAGGGAAATTTATCCATTAAATATCTATTAGAAAATAACATCTCAAATCAGTGATCTAAGCTTCTACTTTATAAAACTAGAAAGAACAGAAAAAATTTAAAAAAAAGAAATAGGCAAAAGGGAGAATATAAAGATAAGAAATAATGAAATAGGAAAAAAACGTAAAGTCTATGAATCAATGAAACCAATTTTTTCCCAATGAATCACATTTATAAAAGATTGATAAGATTGAACCTTAATAAATCCCTAGCCTAATCGATTCCCTCAAAATAACTAACATTGAGAATGAAAGAGAGGAGGACATCATTATTGATCCTACTGATATTTTAGGAAAAATAAGGAAATATTGTGAATAAATGTATGCCAATGCACTTAGCATCTTAGATGATAAGGTTAAAATCCATGTTAGACACAAAATGCATTAAATAAGAAACAGAAAAAATTGAATATAACTGTATATATTAAATAACTTGAGTTGCAGATAAAGAAGAAACTTCTAATAAAAAAGAATTTAGAAAAAATTCTAAACCTCTCCAAATTTCTGAACACATACATTGAAAAAAATCCTTCATGATTCATGTTAAACCATGTAAAAAGATACACTAACACAACAGAAAAAAATTTTTGCTTTGAAAGTTAAAAGAAAATCAGTGAACATAAAAATGTTATCTAAGAGGAGTAAAATTCATGCTAGCACTAGGCTTGTCATTTGCCATACTAAGTATCAGGATTATGTGAAATAATTTTTACAGAATTTTAAAAAGAAAACAGCTTAAGAATTCCAAGTAGAGCTGTGGCTCAGATTCCTCATTACACCACAATATTCATTTTTTTCCTTCTACGACAGTGTGTGTGCTCAGTTTCTAAGTCATGTCTGACTCGTGTGACCCCATGGACAGCCCAAAAGGTTCCTCTGTCCATGGGATTTTCCAGGCAAGAATACTTCAGTGGGTTGCCATTTCCTCCTCCAGGGGATCTTCCCAGCCCAGGGATTAAACTCATGTTTCCTGTATTGATAAGTGGATTCTTTACCACTGAGCCAAGTGGGAAGCCCCTACTATAATGCATTATATTGCAAAAATAGCAAAGTATTCACGCCTCACAAAGGCTTTGCTCTTTACAGTGTTACTCTGTGGTGCTCTCTGGCTCTTACTCTGGGGTCAGAGTAAGACCCCAACCATGTGACGGGATTTTCTGACATTGTCCAAATAAGCCAGAACTATGTTTACATAGTCATTTAAAAAGAACTTTGGATATGGTTTTTTGGCTCATGGGATTAATTCAAGATAAATAAGATATTACAATACTTTTGAAATAGCTATAAAAGCAAAAGCATCATCAGCTTGGACTGTAAGGAACTGACACTGTTACAAGCATAAAAACACTTTGCACTCCCAATTTTCTAAGAGCTTAGAAATCTGCTAATGTGCCCACTGGAGTAATTTCTTCTGAAGTAGCTAAGAAGGGTGATAAAGAAAGAATTTATCAGAGGATATAGCCAAAAGCAATAGAAAACGGATTGGGAAGACAAACCCAGGGAGAACTAGAGACTAATTGATAATAGTATAGCTAATATTCTTGCCTGGAGAACCCCATCAACAGTATGAAAAGGCAAAATGATAGGATAACTGAAAGATGAATACACTGGGTTTTAGGTTCCCAATATGCTACTGGAGATGAGTGGAGAAATAACTCCAGAAAGAATGAAGGGATGGAGCCAAAGCAAAAACAATACCCAGTTGTGGATGTGACTGGTGATAGAAGCAAGGTAAAATGCTGTAAAGAGCAATATTGCAAAGGAACCTGGAATGTTATGTCCATGAATCAAGGCAAATTGAAAGTGGTCAAGCATGAGACTGCAAGAGTGAAGGTCGACATTCTAGGAATCAGTGAACTAAAATGGACTGGAATGAGTGAATTTAACTCAGATGACCATTATATCTACTACTGTAGTCAGGAATCCCTTAGAAGAAATGGAATAACCATCATGATCAACAAAAGAGTCCAAAATGCAGTAGTTGCATGCAACCTCATAGGTGAGAGAATGATCTATGGTCTTTTCCAAGGCAAATCATTCAATATCATGGTAATCCAAGCCTATGCCCCAACCAGTAATGCTGAAGAAGCTGAAGTTGAACGGTTCTATGAAGACCTACAAGACCTTTTAGAACTAACACCCCAAAAAATGTCCTTTTCATTACAGGGTACTGGAATGAAGCCCTTATAATGGATAGAAAGTTAAGAAATACCTGAAGTAACAGACAAATTAGGCCTTGGAGTATGGAAGGAAGCAGGGCAAAGGCTAATAGAGTTTTGCCGATAGAATGCACTGGTCATAGCAAACACTAATTCCAACATCAGAAAAGAAGACTCTACACGCGGACATCACCAGATGGTCAATAAAGAAATCAGATTTATTATATTCTTTTTCTGCCAAAGATGGAGAAGCTCCATAAAGTCAGCAAAAACATCACCAGGAGCTGACTGTGGCTCAGATCATGAACTCCTTATTGCCAAATTAGACGTAAAATGAAGAAAGTTGGGAAAACCACTAGACCCTTCAGGTATGATTTAAATCAAATCCCTTATGATTATACAATGGAAATGAGAAATAGATTTAAGGGACTAGATCTGATAGACAGAGTGGTGATGAACTATGGAATGAGGTTCATGACACTGTACAGGAGAGGGGATCAGGACCACACCCATGGAAAAGAAATGAAAAAAAGCAAAATGGCTGTCTGGAGAGGCCTTATAAATAGCTGTGAAATGAAGAGAAGTGAAAAGCAAAGGATAAAAGGAAAAATACAAGCATCTGAATGCAGAGTTCCAAAGAATACCAAGGAGAGATAAGAAAGCCTTCTTCAGCAATCAATTTAAAGAAACAGAGGGGGAAAAAAACAAAATGGGAAAGACTAGAGATCTCATCAAGAAAATCAGAGATACCAAGGGAACATTTCATGCAAAGATGGGCTCGATAAAGAACAGAAATGATATGGACCTAACAGAAGATGAAGATATTAAGAAGAGGTGGCAAGAATACACAGAAAAACTGTACAGAAAAGATCTTCATGACCAAGATAATCACAATGGTGTGATAACTCACCTAGAGCCAGACATCCTGGAATGTGACGTCAAGTGGGCCTTAGAAAGCATCACTACAAACAAAGCTAGTGGAGGTGATAGCATCCCAGTTGAGCTATTTCAAATCATGAGAGATGATGCTGTGAAAGTGCTGCACTCAATATGCCAGCAAATTTGGAAAACTCAGCAGTGGCCACAGGATTCGAAAAGGTCAGTTTTCATTCCAATTCCAAAGAAAGGCAATGCCAAAGAATGGTCAAACTACCACACAATTGCACTCATCTCACACACTAGTAAAGTAATGCTCAAAATTCTCCAAGCTAGGCTTTAGCAATACGTGAACCTTGAACTTCCTGATGTTCAAGCTGGTTTTAGAAAAGGCAGAGGAACCAGATCAAATTGCCAACATCCACTGGATCATCGAAAAAGCAAGAGAAGAGAGTTCCAGAAAAAGATCTATTTCTGCTTTATTGACTATGCCAAACACTTTGACTGTGTGGATCACAATAAACTGTGTACAATTCTGAAAGAGATGGGAATACCAGACCACCTGGCCGGTTTCTTGAGAAACCTGTATGCAGGTCAGGAAGCAACAGTTAAAACTGGACAAGGAAGAACAAACTTGTTCCTAATGGGAAAGGAGTATTTCAAGTCTGTATATTGTCACCCTGCTTTAACTATTATGCAGAGTACATCATGAGAAATGCTGAGATGGAAGAAACACAAGCTGGAACCAAGATTGCCAGGAGAAATATCAATAACCTCAGATATGCAGATGACACCACCCTTATGGTAGAAAATGAAGAGGAACTAAAAAGTCTATTGATGAAAGTGAAAGAGAAGAGTGAAAAAGTTGGCTTAAAGTTCAACATTCAGAAAACTAAGATCATGGCATCAGGCACATCACTTCATGGGAAATAGATGGAGAAACAGTGGAAACAGTGTCAGACTTTATTTTTGGGCTCCAAAATCACTGCAGATGGTGACTGCAGCCATGAAATTAAAAGACGCTTACTCCTTGTAAGGAAAATTATGACCACTCTAGATAGTATATTGAAAAGCAGAGATATAACTTTGCCAAAAAATGTCCGTCTAGTCAAGGCTATGGTTTTTCCCTTGGTCATGTATGGATGTGCGAGTTGGACTGTGAAGAGGGCTTCACTTCACTTCACTTCACTTCAATTCACTCAGTCATGTCTGACTCTTTGCGACCCCATGAATCGCAGCACGCCAGGCCTCCCTGTCCATCATCAACTCCGGGAGTTCACTCAGACTCACGTCCATCGAGTCAGTGATCCCATCCAGCCATCTCATCCTCGGTCATCCCCTTCTCCTCCTGCCCCCAATCCCTCCCAGCATCAGAGTCTTTTCCAGTGAGTCAACTCTTGGCATGAGGTGGCCAAAGTACTGGAGTTTCAGCTTCAGCATCATTCCTTCCAAAGAAATCCCAGGGTTGATTTCCTTCAGAATGGACTGGTTGGATCTCCTTGCAGTCTAAGGGACTCTCAAGAGTCTTCTCCAGCACCACAGCTCAAAAGCATCAATGCTTCAGTGCTCAACCTTCTTCACATTCCAACTCTCACATCCATACATGACCACTGGTAAAACCATAGCCTTGACTAGACGGACCTTAGTCGACAAAGTAATGTCTCTGTCTTTGAATATACTATCTAGGTTGGTCATAACTTTTCTTCCAAGGAGTAAGTGTCATTTAATTTCATGGCTGCAGTCACCATCTGCAGTGATTTTGGAGCCCCCAAAAATAAAGTCTTATTGCCAAAGAATTGATGTGTTTGAATTGTGGCATTGGAGAAGACTCAAGAGTCCCTTGAACTGCAAGGAGATCCAACCAGTCCTTTCTAGAGATCAGTCCTGGGTGTTCATTGGCAGGACTGATGCTGAACCTGAGATTTCAATACTCTGGGCAACTCATGCAAAGAGTTGACTCATTGGAAAAGACTTTGATGCTGGGAGGGATTGGGGGCAGGAGGAGAAGAGGACAACAGAGGATGAGATGGCATCGCCAACTTTAAGGACATGAGTTTGAGTGAGCTCCAAGAGTTGGTGATGGGCAGGGATGCCTGGCGTGCTAGCATCACCAACTCTAAGGACATGAGTTTGAGTGAGCTCCAGGAGTTGGTGATGGGCAGGGATGCCTGGCGTGCTAGATAAGAGTCCTATAATATGAAAATGTTTAAACTGAACATCATCGAATGATGAAATGTTACTCATTTAAAATATATTTTAAATTGCAAAATGCTCAAAATACAATATCAAATGATAAAACCAGAATGTTATATGAATTGTGAGCTTAACTTTTAAAAGAGCATCATAGTAAACAAGTTCAATGCATCAAAAAAAAATTTTATTTTAAATGTATTAGCATTGAGTCAGTGATCTTTACCACATCTATTTGCACAAGTATCTATTAGAATGATCATTACTCCTGTGAAGTGCTACCTCTTTTTGCTTTAAGTCCAATGCTTTGGTATGTCAGAAACAGATTTATTAATTAAAATAAAAAACATATTTCTATTTTAACCACTATATGGTGTGACTATCATGAAAATGTTTTCATTTATATCAGATATTTTATTTGCCAAGAAAGAATTTTAGGTCAGCTAGGATCATTTTTGTTAATCTCCTTGCTAAAAGGTTTTTAATGGTTTTTAAGAGTCATCATTAAAAAGATGAAGATATTCACTGGAAAAAAATGGTTGTGTGGATGCTTCAGTGTCAGAAAACAGGAAGAAATAAACAAAATCTTTGGTATATGGAAATGGAGTTCTATATACTAATTGCTCTACAATGATACTTCATAATCACTAAAAATCCAAAATTTCTACATTAAAACTTGAAATAGAGAAGCAGATCTTTTAAAAGTGAATTCAAAGAGGATCTGATTTCATTTTAAGATCAAGGTGGAAAAAGGAACAACAACAAAAAGGTGCTATATTAAAAGAAAAATAATTGAGTAAAAATTGAAAGAAGATTAAGGTTATAACAATGGTAAACACAAGAGAGATAAAGTTTTTAAAATATAGGAAAAAATAAAGGTGAGAAGCACAAGGTAATTTTATAAAAAATATAGTTTAATGTTTGAGATACATAGATTAAAGCAAGGCATAACAACATGGTGGAGATTTAGTCACTAAATTATACACAGTATAATTATTATCTTACATGTAAAGTTACTTTTAAAAAAATAATTGTTTTAATTGGAAGATAATTACAGTATTTTGATGTTTTTTGCTTCCATTAATATGGATTGGCCATATGTACACATGTGTCATCTCCATCCTGAACTCCCCTCCCACTTTTCCCCTCATCCTATCCCTCCAGGTTGGCTTTGGGTGCCCTGTATCATATAGGAAACTCTCACTGGTTATCTGTTTTACACATGGTAATGAATATGTTTCAATGCTGTTCTCTCAAATCATTTTACTATCTCCTTTTTCCCCTGAGTCCAAACTTTTCACTGAGTCCAAGATATAAAATATTCTTTACATCTCTGTCACCTTTGCTGCCCTGCATGTAGGATCATTGATAACCTCTTTGTTGATTTCATGTCTATGCTTTAATGTATATTTGCCTTTCTCTTTCTGACTTACTTCACTGTGTATAATAGGCTCTAGATTGATCCATATCAGTAGAACTAGCTCAAATGCACTTATATAGGTCAGTAATATTTCACTAGGTATATGTGCTGCAACTTCCTTATCCATTCACCTGCCAATGGACATCTAGGTTGCTTCCATCTTACATGGTAAAGTTACTTTACAGTGAGACTAAGTTAAGAATGTTGAGATGGGGAGGTAACCCCACATTTCCCAGTGGACCCAATGTAATCTTTTTAACTAAAGCAGAGAAGCAGAAGAGTCAGAGGAAAGTTTAGAGTAATGCAATTGATGACTGGGAAGTATTCACAAGCCAAGAAATACAGGCAAATTCTAGAAGAGTTAAAAGACAAAAGTCTTTAAAAGGGACACAGTCTTAACAATATCCTGATTTTAGCATGTGGAGACAGATTTTGCACGTTTGACCTCCAGAACTGCAATATAATAAATGTGTAAGTCAGTAAGCATGTGGAATCTGTTATAGAAGCAATAGGTAACTAACATGCTCACCATGTTCTTTTGGCCTCAAATTCTTTACATATATGATATCCCCCTTACCTGGAAATTTCTGCTCCACTTTACCTGGCTAATTTTTTTTTTTTTTCTTTATGCCTCAGATTAAATATATCAGGACTTCCCTGGTGACTCAGATTGTAAAGAATCTGCCTGCAGTGCAGGAGACCTGAGCTCGATTCCTGGGTCAGGAAGATACCCTGGAGAAGGGAATGGGTATCCACTCCAGTAGTCTCACCTGGAGAATTTCATGGACAGAGGAGCCTGGCAGCTACAGCCCATGGGGTCTTAAAGAGTCAAACACAACTAAGTGACTAACACTAACAGATTAAACATCATTTCCTATAGAATATCTTCTCTATGTCTCACCTACAAACATTAGGTATGTGTATTATTCATCTATTTATCATACACTTAATGGCTTAAAACAAGACATATTTACTATCTCACCTATTCCAAAGGTTGAAAGTCTAAAATCATTTTTATTGAGCAAAAATAAAGATGTCAGCAGGGCTTGCTGACTCTTGGGAACAATCTGTTCCCTTGCTTTTTCCAGTTTCTAAAAGCCACCTATAGACTTGGCTTATGGCTGCTTCCTCATTTTATTTCAACCTCTTGCTTTCATGGTCACATCTCCTACTAGCAACTCTGGTCTCTTCCTCTTAAAAGGGCTTTTATGATTACGAAAGACATAGCAGGATAGTTCAGGATAGTGGCCCCGACTCAAGATTCTTAACTCAATCATGTCTACAAAGCTCACTTTGCCATAAAGACACAGGTTATAGGGATTAGGATGTGGACATCTTCAATGGGCCATTATCCATTTTATCAGGGCTTCTCCAGTGGCTCAGCAGTAAAGAATTCACTTGCCATGCAGGAGATACAGGTTCTATTTCTGGGTCAGAAGATCTCTGGAGAAATAAATGGCAATCCCTTAAAGTATTATTGCCTGGGAAACTCCTTGAACAGAGGATCCTGGTGGGCTATTACCCATGGGGTTGTAAAAGAGTTGGACATAACTGTGCAGCTAACAACAATGACTATCCATTCTATCAGAGCTCCCATGATATACTCCATACATAGCTGTATTTTTATAATCAAAAACATGTTTTAAGTCCTTGCAGAATTAAAATTATTCACTTGTAATAACTTGTTTAATATTTACTTTTCCTTCTTGGCTATAGTCTTCACAAGTGTATTGAAAAATATATACATGCTGGCATATAATTTTCATATTTTTGATAACTAAGACTTCTATAATTTGAGGTCTTCGAAATATTTTCAAATGGTAAGAATAACCACCTTTAAGTATATTTTATGAAACCTATCCCTTCATGGGAAATAGATGGGAAAACAGTGGAAACAGTGTTAGACTTTATTTTGGGGGCTCCAAAATCACTGCAGATGGTGACTGCAGCCATGAAATTAGAAGATGCTTACTCCTTGGAAGAAAAGTTATGACCAACCTAGATAGCATATTCAAAAGCAGAGACATTACTTTGCCGACTAAGGCCCATCTAATCAAGGCTATGGTTTTTCCAGTGGTCATGTATGGATGTGAGAGTTAGACTGTGAAGAAGGCTGAGCCCTGAAGAATTGATGGTTTTGATCTGTGCTGTTGGAGAAGACTCTTGAGAGTCCCTTGGACTGCAAGGAGATCCAACCAGTCCATTCTGAAGGAAATCAACCCTGGGATTTCTTTTTTTTTTTTTTTAATTAAATTTATTTATTTTTTTATTACAATACTGTATTTGTTTTGCCATACATTGACACGAATCAGCCATAGGTGGGGGAATGATGCTGAAGCTGAAACTCCAGTACTTTGGCCACCTCATGCGAAGTGATGACTCATTGGAAAAGACTGATGCTGGGAGGGATTGGGGGCAGGAGGAGAAGGGGATGACCGAGGATGAGATGGCTGGATGGCATCACTGACTCAATGGACATGAGTCTGAGTGAACTCCGAGAGATGGTAATGAACAGGGAGGCCTGGCATGCTTTTTGGGGTCGCGAAGAGTCAGACACGACTGAGCAACTGAACTGAACTGATGTTCCTAGACTACCCTTTCACAGTTGTGCCTTCCTTTGAAGCTGTTTTTTTGAGAAAAAAAATAGCTAAGGACATGTCATGTAGAAACATGAGGGAAAGAAGGCTTAAGTTATCAGGAATGATTTTATGTTAGGGGTGATTTTTAGTTCACTGAGGGAGCCTAAAGTGATCTGGATTGCAAGAATAGACATTCTTGTTTAAATCATAAAAGTTGATGGAAGTAAAGTTATATGCTAGAATCCAGAATTAGGACAGGATATCAGAGAATGCTCTAGACAAGTGCTTTTCAATCTATAATTAATGAAGTACTAGTTTCATCATTTTTAAGTTAATAAACAGTCATGGTTAGATAACTTTATTCAATTTAGCAATAAATTACCAGAAAATTAAAATGACCCTCTGTCTATGAGATTCTCCAGGCAAGAATACTGGAGGGGGTTGCCATGCCTCCCTCCATGGGATCTTTCCAACCCAGCAACTGAACCCATATCTCCTATGTCTCCTGCACTGCAGGTAGATTGCTTCAACATTGAACCATTAGGGGAGCCAAATATATATGTATACATATGTGTGTGTGTGTACATATATACATATATATATATACACACACACACATACATACACATATATATATATATATACACATACATATAAGACAAAATTTCACAGACATAGAAGAAAAAGTTATAAAACTATACATGTTCTTTGCTGAATATTCAAAAGATGTTACACACAGAACACAATTACACACCCACCTTTCTGTCATTTCAAAGTGTAGATTAATGTAATCCTTGTTAATCTTGTTAATTAAATGTAGATTAATGTAATCTTTGTTAATTATCTGGACCAATAATGTAGAAGAAGCTGAAGTTAAACAGTTCTTTAAAGACATACAAGCTCTTTTAGAACTAAAACCCAAAAGAGATGTCCTTTTCATTGTAGGGATATAGAATGCAAAAGTAGGAAGTCAAGAAACACCTGGAGTAACAGACAAATTTGATCTTGGAGTACGGAATGAAGCAAGGAAAAGGCTAATAGAGTTTTGCTAAGAAAACGTACTAGTCACAGCAAGCACCCTCTGCCAATAACACAGAGGAGACTCTACACATGGACATCACCAGATGGTCAACACTGAAATCAGATTGATTATATTCCTTGCTGCCAAAGATGAACAAGCTCTATACAGTCAGAAAAAAAAAAAAAGAGTGGGAGCTGAATGTGGCTCAGATCATGAACTTCTTATTGCCAAATTCAGACTTAAATTGAAGAAAGTAGGGAAAATCAATAGACCATTCAGGTATGACCTAAATCAAATCCCTTATAATTATACACTGGAAGTAAGAAATAGATTTAAGGAAATTCATCTGATAGAGTACTTGATGAAATATGGACAGAGGTTTGTGACATTGTATAGGAGACAGGGATCAAGACAATCTCTAAGAAAAAGAAATGCAAAGAAAGCAAAATGGCTGTCTGAGCAGGCCTTACAAAAAAGCTGTGAAATGAAGAGAAGCAAAAGCAAAGGAGAAAAGGAAAGACATACCCATTTGAATGCAGAGTTCCAAAGAAGAGCTAGGCTAAGAAAGCCTTGGCAAAACCAATACAATATTGTTAAGTAATTAACCTCCAATTAAAATAAATAAATTTATATTAAAAAAGAAAGCCTCCTTCAGTGATCAATGTGAATAAATAGAGGAAACAATAGAATGGGAAAAAATAGAGCTCTCTTCAACAAATTAGAGATATCAAGGGAAAATTTCATGCAAAATGGGCTCAATAAAGGGGAGAACGATATGGACCTAACAAAAGCAGAAGATATTAAGAAGAGTTAGCAAGAATACACAGACGCACTATACAAAAAGAGCTTCACGACCCAGATAATCACTCATCTAGAGCCAGACATCCTGGAGTGCGAAGTCAAGTGGGCCTTAGAAGTATCATTACGAACAAAGCTAGTGGAAGTGATGGAATTCCAATTGAGCTATTTCAAATCTTAAAAGATTCTGCTGTTAAAGTGTTGTACGCAATATGCCAGCAAATTTTTTAAAACTCAGCAGTGGCCACAGGACTAAAAAGGTCAGTTTTCATTCCAATCCCAAAGAAAGGTAATGCCAAAGAATTCTCAAACTACTGCAAAATTGCACTCATCTCACATGCTAGTAAAGCAATGCTCAATATTCCCAAGCCAGGCTTCAACAATAAGTGAACCATGAACTTCCAGATGTTCAAGTTGGTTTTACAAAAAGGCAAGGACCCAGACATCAAATTGAAAACATCTGCTTCATCATTGAAAAAGCAAGAGAGTTCTGTCAAAATATCTATTTCTGCTTTATTGTATATTCCAAAGCCATTGACTCTGTGGATCACAGTAAACTGTGGGAAATTCTGAAAGATGTGATTACCAGATTACATGACCTGCCTCTTGAGAAATCTGTATGCAGCTCAGGAAGCAACAGTTAGAACTGGACATGTGCCAGGGTCCAGCCCCAGTGGATCCAGGGTAATTCGAAGGTGGGGGTGGAGTAGGCGTCCTAGAAAAACTATCTAATTACAGATAGAGAGGGACTAGAAATTTAGCAGAGAAAAAGAGGCCGAATATCTTGGTTAACACAGGGTACCAATCACCACCTACGTAGGCCTCAGGCATCTTCCCGTTCTCCTGAAGGAGAGGAGGCACTGAGGCCTCCCTGGTCCAATCTTAGAAGCCCAGGCAAAATTAGTAGGCTTGGTGGGTCCTATGCACCAGATGGGAATTCAGCCAGAAAATAGTAAGAAAGAGAGAAAGGGGCTGAATAACTTGGTTTAGGTGGGGTACCAATAAAATTCCGGACAAGGAATTTGTACCATCTGCATGGAGGGCACCCATGCTCCAGAAGGGAATTCAGCCAGAAAATTGGGGAGCAGAAAGGAACGACATGAGGAATCAGTCTTTCTGGAACTGATCCGATTTCTTTATTTTTCAGGTTTGTTTATATACCTTTTGTTACACATAGAGATGAATACAGAGTCACGCGGGAGTCAGCAGACCTGACCCTTGTCATAATCAGGTGTTTCATATAAAATTATACAAAGGTCTTATGAGTTTTTACATCATCTTCTGACCATGAGGTCCACTGACATTTTATGGCCCTTTCTGATACTGGTCAGTTAACCAGAAAGCTTATTTTTCCAGGAGTGATTTTTTTAGGCACCACCCTCCAAATAAAGTTGCATTCCTATAGGGTGAGGGTGTAGTGAGTTACAATCAAGAAAGGAATTTACTTAGCCTAAGGTTTAACATGATTAGTCTTAAAGGTTAATATTTATTTCTCTTATATGCTTAAAGGTTAATACTTATTTCTCCTATATGCTAGTTATACTTATTATGAGGGCAGGGAATATGGAGATTTAGCAGCAAACATCAGTCCAGCAAATGAAAATCCTTCACCAATGTTCCCTTTACAATCTACTTAGTCTTAAGATAGTGATAAGGTTACATTTTTGCATAGCAAGGACACAGTGATTTATAACAAAGTACAGTAGTCTATAACAAAAGAGAAAATTCATTAACTCAAAAAGTCTAATATTGATAACATCAAAAACTACTATATTTCCTTTTCTATATTCCAAATACATTGATTAATATATTCCCAGGTGCCTAAGGAAGGATATGAAGGCCTGGCGGCAATCAAATGAGAAAAGCCCTATGCTAATACTCCAAACTCTCTGTGCTGTTTATGGTTGTGAGGTTGTCACACAAGCTAGTCTGTCAGCAGAGAGGTTTGACCTGAGCCACCCTTGTCACACCCAAGGCAGGGAATTAGCAGTAATTGTTGGCATGACAAATGAAAAAATATAATTCCTTCACCAATATAATTCCTAACCAACCCACTAATACTATACTAATAATCTTCTAACTTCTCAAAAGAGTCTGTATTTAGAAAGTTTTAAAGCATCCCATGCCTCTCACAGTTGGGAGGCTGTAAACAATCACATGCAGCTGGACAACCTGATCAGAGTTTGTAAGTGGAAACATTCTTGTCATGCCCAGGAATTTTTATTAACTGGGGCTGCAAGTTAACTCCTTCTCTGAGAGAAATGGTTATGGGGGAGAGCTGCCCGTAAAGTACTCTGGTTTGGGGGTAGATGCTCAGGAACAGAGGATTTCCTGAGGCTTGATCACACCTTTGCGTATGCCAAGCTTCTTTTTCCTCATGACCTTTGCCATGGGCAGAGTTCCTCACGCTGGCCCTCAACAGACATGGAACAACTGACTGGTTCCAAATAGGAAAAGGAGTATGTCAAGGCTGTATATTGTCACCCTGCTTATTTAACATATATGCAGAGGGTATCATGAGAAACACTGGGCTGGAAGAAGCACAAGCTGGACTCAAGATTGCCGGGAGAAATATCAATAACCTCAGATATGCAGATGATATCACCCTTATGGCAGAAAGTGAAGAAGAACTAAAGAACCTCTTGATGAAAGTGATAAAGTTGGCTTAAAGCTCAACATTCAGAAAACAAAGATCATGGCATCTGGTCACATCAGTTCAGTTCAGTCGCTCAGTCATGTCCGACTCTTTGTGACCCCATGAATCGCAGCACGCCAGGCCTCCCTATCCATCACCAACTCCCGGAGTTCACTCAGACTCGTGTCCATCGAGTCCGTGATGCCATCCAGCCATCTCATCCTCTGTCGTCCCCTTCTTCTCCTGCACCCAATCCCTCCCAGCATCAGAGTCTTTTCCAGTGAGTCAACTCTTCACACAAGGTTGCCAAAGTATTGGAGTTTCAACTTTAGCATCAGTCCAGTCCCATCACTTCATGGCAAATAGATGGAGTAATGGTGGAAACTGGCAGAATTTATTTGGTGGGGGGGGTGTCCAAAATCACTGCAGAGGGTGACTGCAGCCAGGAAATTAAAACATGCTTACTCCTTGGAAGAAAAGGTATGATCAACCTAGACAGCATATTAAAAAGCAGAGGGGTTACTTTCCCAACAAAGGTCCATCTAGTCAAGGCTATGGTTTCTCCAGTATTCATGTGTGGATATAAGAGTTAGAATATAAAGAAAGCTGAGTGCCAAATAATTGATGGTTTTGAACTGTAGTATTGGAAAAGACTCCTGCGATTCCCTTGGACTGCAAGGAGATTCAACCAGTCCATTCTAAAGGAGATCAGTCTTGAGATTTCATTGGAAGTACTGATGCTGAAGATGAAACTCCAGTACTTTGGTTACATGATGCGAAGAGCTGACTCATTTGACAAGACCCTGATGCTGGAAAAGACTGAAGGCAGGAGGAGAAGGGGACAACAGGAATGAGATGTTTGGATGGAATTACCGACTCGGTGGACATCAGTTTGAGTAAGCCCCGGGAGTTGGTGACAGACCCAGGTAGGCCTGGCCTGCTGCAGTCCATGGATTTTCAAAGAGTTGAAAACTACTGAGCAACTGAACTGAACTGAACTGTGCTACTTTTCAAAATTCAGTTCTAATTGCTTATCAGTAGCAGTTTCTACAAATTATTTTATGCAATTAGTATTAAACTTAAATTATTTCATAATTAAAGTAAGCAATTCTACATTCATAGATTTCTCATATGTGAAACTTAGTCTCTTGAAAATTTCAAATGACAATTTTTATAAAATTCTTGGTTTTCACACCTGTGGCTGATTCATATCAATGTATTGCAAAAACCACCACAATATTATAAAGTAAATAGCCTCCAATTAAAATAAACAAATAAATTTTTAACAATTAAAATTTAGAAAGATGGTAATGATAACCCTGTACACGAGACAGCAAAAGAGACACAGATGTAAAGAACAGACTTTTGACTCTGTGGGAGAGAGAGAGGGTGGGATGATTTGGGAGATGGCATTGAAACATGTATACTATCATGTAAGAAACAAATCGCTAGTCTAGGTTTGATACAGGATACAGGATGCTTGGGGCTGGTACACTGGGATGACTCAGAGAGATGATATGGGGAGAAGGTGGGAGGGGGTTCAGGGTTGGGAACTCATGTACACTTGTGATGGATTCATGACAATGTATGGCGAAACCAATACAGTGTTGTAAAGTAAAAATAATAAAAATGATAAAATTAAATTAAAAAAATAAAATAACATAACATACAAAATACTAAAAAAAATTATTTTTATTTTCAGTGATAATGTTTCTCATAAATATAATCAGTTCAATTCAGTCACTCAGTCCTGTCCAACTCTTTACAACCCCATGGGCTTAGCATGCCAGGCTTCCCTGTCTGTCACCAACTCCCTGAGTTTACTTATACTCATGTCCATCGAGTTGGTGATGTCATCCAAAATCTCATCCTCTGTCATCCCTTTCTCCTCCTGCCTTCACTCTTTCCCAGCATCAGGGTCTTCTCCATTGAGTCAGTTCCTCTTATCAAGTGGCCAAAGAAATGGAGCTTCAGCTTCAGCATCCTTGAATGTTCCAAGGTTGATTTCTTTTTAGGATTGACTGGTTTAATCTCCTTGCAGTCCAAAAGACTCTCTAAGGTCTTCTCCAATACCACAGTTCAAAAGAGCAATTCTTCAGTGCTCAGCTTTCTTTATGATCCAATTCTCACATCTATACATGACTACTGGAAAAACATACATTTGACTAGATGGACCTTTGTTGGCAAAGTAATGTCTCTTCTGTTTTAATATAAGGCAATAGCACCCCACTCCAGTATTCTTGCCTGGAAAATCCCATGGATGGAAGAGCCTGGTAGGCTGCAGTCCATGGGGTCGCAAAGAGTCGGACACGACTGAGCGACTTCACTTTCACTTTTCACTTTCATACATTGGAGAAGGAAATGGCAGTGTTCTTGCTTGGAGTGTTCTTGCTTGGAGTGTTCTTGCTTGGAGTGTTCTTGCTTGGAGAACCCCAGGGACAGGGGAGCCTGGCGGGCTGCCGTCTATGGGTTCGCACAGAGTCGGACACAACTGAAGTAACTTAGCAGCAGTAGCAGCTAGCTTGGTCATATGTTTTTTTCCAAGAAGTAAGTGTTTTTAATTTCATGGTTGCAGTCACCACTTGCAGTGATTTTCAATCCCAAGCAAAGAAAGCTTCTCACTGTTTCCACTGTTTCCCTATTTGCCATGAAGTGATGGGACTAGATGCCATGATCTTAGTTTTTGAATGTTGAGTTTTAAATCAGCTTTTTCACTCTCTCCTTTCCCTTTCATCAAGAGGCTCTTCGGTGCCTCTCTTCTTTCTGGCATAAGTGTGGTATCATCTGCATATTTGAGATTATTGATATTTCTCCCAGCAGTCTTGATTCCAGCTTGGGCTTCACCCAGTTCAGCATTTCACAGCATGTACTCTGCATATAAATTAATCAAGCACAGTGACAATAAACAGTCTTGACACACCCCTTTCCCAATTCGGAACCAGTCTGTTGTTCTATGTCCATTTCTAACTGTTGCTTCTTGACTTGTGTACAGATTTCTCTGGAGACAGGTAAGGTGGTCTGGTATTCCCATCTCTTGAAGAATTTTCCACAATTTGTTTGATTCCACACAGTCAAAGGCTTCAGCATAGTCAATGAAGCAGAAGTAGATGTCTTTCTGGAATTCTCTTGCTTTTTGATGATCCAACATATGTTGGCAATTTGATCTCTGGTTCCTCTGCCTTTTTAAAATCCAGCTTGAACATCTGGAAGTTCTTGGTTTATTTTGAGCATTACTTTGCTAGTATGTGAGATGTATGCAATCGTGCAGTAGTTTGAACATTCTTTGACATTGCCCTTCTTTGGGATTGTAATGAAAATTGACTTTTTCCAATCCTGTGGCCACTGCTGAGTTTTCTAAATTTGCAGGCATATTGAGGATAGCACTTTCATAACATCATCTTTTAGGATTTGAAATTGCTCAGCTGGAATTCCATCAACTTTCTAGATTTGTTCATGGTGATGCTTTCTAAGGCCCACTTGACTTGTGCTCCAAGATGTCTGGCTCAAGGTGACTGATCACACCATTGTGGTTATCTAGGTCATGAAGACTTTTTGCATAGTTTTTCTGTTGCCATCTCTTCTTAATATCTTCTGCTTCTGTTAGGTCCATACTGTTTCTGTCCTTTATTGTGCCCGTCTTTGCCTGAAATTTTTCCTTGGTATCTCTGATTTTCTTCAAGCAATCTCTATCTTTCTCATCTTACTGTTTTCCTCTATTTCTTTGCATTAATCACTTAGGAAGGCTTTCATATCTTTCCTTGCTATTCTTTGGAACTTTTCATTCAGTTGGATACATCTTTCCTTTTCTCTTTGGCCTTTCACTTCTCTTCTTTCCTCAGCTATTTGTAAACCCTTCTCAGACAACTGTTTTGTCTTTTTGCATTTATTTTTCTAGTGGATGGTTTTGAACCCTGCCTCCTGCAGAGATATGTGAGTGAAGTTGTTACTCAGTCGTGTCCGACTCTTTGTGACCCCATGGACTGTAGCCCACCAGGCTCCTCAGTCCATGGGATTTTCCAGGGAGGATTACACTAGTGGTAAAGAACCTGCTTGCTAATGCAGGAGTCCTAAGAGATTCAGTCCCATCCCTTGGTAGGGAAGATTCCCTAAAGGAAGAAATGGCAAGCCACTCCAGTATTCCTTCCTGGAAAACCCCATGGACAGTGGAGCCTGGTGGGCTACAGTCCATAGGGTCACACAGTTGGAAGTGACTGGAGTGACTTAGCACAATACATAACCGATAATTATTCTTAAATTAAGAAGCATGTTACAGAATCTAGTGAAATGGTTCTTCTAGACATCTAACTTTTCTTTTTGTTATTGATCTTATCTGCTTTAGAAAGTCATGTTGTATTATGTCATTCGCATGCAAAAATTAGATACATTACAAATGCTCAATATACACATTATGAAAACTAGCAGTCCAATTTATAGCTTAAAAAAAAATTGAGACCAACCTTTTACTTTTACTTTGTAGAAATACTAAATGTTTCTTAATTAAAACATTTTAAACAGAATGTTTGATTCCTAGCATGTATTAATAGTTATTTAGGATCAACTTCCATATTATTACATAGTAATAATAATAACTTTAATGTGTTAGCTCTGTAATTAATAATTGTTGTTATATCGGTAGGCATGTTTTTTTTCACAGCAAGTCTTTTTCCAAGAAGGAAGGAATGTATCATATCGATCTACATTCTGACACAGTCTCCCTTTAATCTATGTAACTACTTCAGAAGGTTTTCTGATATCACACCTATCTCTTCAGAACATACTTCTACCAAACAGACTCGAAACTACATTTTGAAACTGTTTAATCTTTTATCTTTTAATAAAATATAAATATTGTCATATATCTAGCAATGAAACTAAAAAGATTATTCTTCCTTCCCATCTCTATTATGTTCAAATCATAGATACATTTTTTAAAAGTGTCATGTTAGCCATATCTACACATTTGCCAGGTTGCAAGGAAAAATATGTTGATAGCTTTGATCTCTGAGGTCTATGACAAACAGGTCACAATTATCTATTCTATATTTTACTCTGTAAAATGTAAGTTCACATATTTATGTCCAGTATATGTTAATGAGACTCTACCAGAAGAAACTGGCAGAGAAAAACAAATTTCTGTGTAGGAGATTCAGGAACTGCTTTAGTTAAGGGAAAGGGAGTAATTTTATCCCAGTATAAAATGATTAGCTGATTAGTTGGTCCATGTGAGAAAGAGGAATGTGTAGAACAAAACATAAATAGATATGCTGCTGCTGCTACTGCTAAGTCGCTTCAGTCGTGTCAGACTCTGTGCGACCCCATAGATGGCAGCCCACCAGGCTCCCCCATCCCTGGGATTCTCCAGGCAAGAATACTGGCATGGGTTGCCATTTCCTTCTCCAATGCATGAAAGTGAAAAGTGAAAGTGAAGAAGCTCAGTCGTGTCCGAATCTTCACAATCTCACTGGGCTCCTCCGTCCATGGGATTTTCCAGGCAAGAGTACTGGAGTGGGGTGCCATTGCCTTCTCCAATAAATAGGTATAGTAAGTTGTAAAATTCTACAGACAGGCAATTTTACTTGTTGTGGTCAAAGCTACCAAAGGTTTGATGGGTTTATTAATAAGAATTGTTTGAAAAGTGCTTTTATATTAAATAGTATATTGATACAAAACTAGAATCTGGTTTTCTCTCTGTTACAATGACATATTTTCTTGAATTACTTATTTGTTCTTAATAAGAGTTTGCAAAATATGTATCTTGGCCTTCTGAATAATCTGCCTGGAAGGTAAAAATTCTGTTATGTCACAATTGTTCCCTGTGCTTTATTTTGACTTTATCGTGACCTTAGTTAGTTAAGAAAATAAGATTTTTTTCACTTTTATGCTAAGTTCTTATTATATCTTATGTATATGCTAAAAATCACTTATTGTCATGTGGATTTTTTTGTTTTGTATGCCAAAAGCAAGCAAATATCCTTATCAGTTGCATTTATTTTTTAATGAACTTTCTTCAGATCTTTTGTTTTTGAAAATTATCCATAGTAAATTAATCACTAGTTTAAAGTCTTGCATTCTCTCGACATAATTTTTTGTTTTAATCTAGTACTTCATTGGGGAGAAGGCAATGGCAACCCACTCCAGTATTCTTGCCTGGAGAATCCCAGGGATGGGGGAGCCTGGTAGGTTGCAGTCTATGGGGTCACACAGAGTCGGACACGACTGAAGTGACAGGAGCAGCAGCAGCAGTACTTTGTTGAAAGCACTTTCAAATCAGCTACAGAGCAGAATGCTATTTACAAAAAAAAAAAGGACTGTCTCAGAGACTCTTAGAAAATGACCATACCAGGTACTCTTGAACATACATTTCATATGGTATTCCTTAAATAACTTTATCTGAGACCATACCATTGGACAGTCAGTGTTTTCTTAACTCTAATGTAGAAGCAAACAGGTTCACAAGACAACCCAGAATCTATCAGAATAGAATTACATAGGCCACAAAGAACTCATAAAGAATGAATTATGAATCAGTTCAGTTCAGTCACTCAGTCGTGTCTAACTCTTTGTGACCCCATGAATCACAGTTCACCAGGCCTCCCTGTCCATCACCAACTCCCAGAGTTCACCCAAACTCATGTGCATCAAGTCGGTGATGCCATCCAGCCATCTCATCCTCTGTCGTCCCCTTCTTCCCCTGCACCCAGTCCCTCCCGGCATCAGGGTCTTTTCCAATGAGTTAACTCTTTACATGAGGTGGCCAAAGTATTGGAGTTTCAACCTCAGCATCAGTCCTTCTAATGAACACCTAGGACTGATCACCTTTAGGATGGACTGGTTGGATCTCCTTGCAGTCCAAGGGACTCTCAAGAGTCTTCTCCAGCACCACAGCTCAAAAGCATCAATTCTTCAGCACTCAACTTTCCTCACAGTCCAACTCTCACATCCAGTACTGCTGACTTAACCTATTTTCTTAATATGAGGAACCCTTTTTTGTTCGTTTGTTTTTCTTATTCTCTCTATAGCTTCTAACTATTTAGTAGACTATGTTCTTACAAACATAAATATATTAATCCAGATCCCATCATATTTTGCAAATTCTTATTGACTTAATATTATTATTTGATGGCAATGTAAACTTGGTTTAGGTTCATAAGTATCTATCTTCCTTTGTTAGCAGGACATAATTGAAAATACTTGTAATTAAAAAAAAAAAAAACACCAACAACAGAATTTTGGCTGAAATGTATTTGGGAATGATGTTTTAAATCACATATAATTAGACACTATTAATGGGCTTCCCAGGTAGCACTAATGAATTCATCTGACAGTGCAGGAGACTCGGGAGATAGGAGTTCAATCCCTGTACTGGGAAGATCCCTGGAGTGGGAAATGGCAACCCACTCCAGTATTCTCTCCTGGAAAATGTCATGGATATAGGAGTCTGGTGGGCTATATTCCATGGAGTCATAAAAGGGTCAGACACAAACAAGTGAGTGAACACTTAAAAAGACACTACTAATGAGTTCAAGTTAACTTTATGAAGCCAAAACTCACAAAGCCCTAAGTAGGAAAATCAGTGAAGTACCGAGCTCAGGTTAACAGTTGGTAAGGATGAGCATTTCTCTTCAGACACAGGGAACTTAGGATATTTTAAGAATCTCTAGAAGAGAGGAATTCACCAAATTTATAACTACTGTAGGTAAAATAAAATGATGAATTATTGGGTTAGCTGCCCAGACTTAAGAGGTTTTTAAAATCATACCTGAGATTCCTTGTGAAAAGTTCCAGCAAAGTAAATTTTAGAAGATCTATAAGCATAAATCACCATTCAAACAATATCTATGAAATAATGAAGCCAAATCTAATGAGAGAAACCTCAACTTCTGATCTAGAATGTTTATTTTCATTCCAATCACAAAGAAAGCCAATGAGAAAGAATGTTCAAGCTATGGCACAATTGTACTCATCTCACACTCTAGAAAAGTAATGCTCAAAATTTTGCAAGCCAGACTTCAACAGTACATGAACCATGAAATTCCAGATGTTCAATCTGAATTCAGAAAAGGCAGAAAACCAGAGGTCAAATTGCCAGCATCCGTTGGATCACTGGAAAAGCAAGAGAGTTCCAGAAAAACATCTACTTCTGTATTATTGACTATATTATTTGACTATGTGGATCACAAAAACTGTGGAAAATTCTTTAAAAGATGGGAATTCCAGACCACTTGACTTGTGTCCTGAGAAATCTGTATGCAGGTCAAGAAGCAACAGTTAGAACTGGACATGGAACAACAGAATAGTTCCAAATAGGAAAAGGAGGTCGTCAAGGCTGTATATTGTCCCCATGTTTATTTAACATATATGCAAAGTACATCATGAGAAATGCTGAGCTGGATGAAGCACCAGTTGGAATCAAGATTTCCAGGAGAAATCTCAATAACCTCAGATATGCAGATGACACCACCCTCATGGCAGAAAGAGAAGAAGAACCAAAGAACCTTCTTGATGAAAGTGAAAGAGGAGAGTGAAAAAGTTGGCTTAAAACTAAACAATCAGAAAACTAAGATCATGGCATCCAGCCCCATTCCTTTTGGCAAATAAATGGGAAAACAATGGCAACAGTGATAGACTTTATTTTGGGGGCTCCTAAATCACTGCAGATGATGACTGCAACCATAAAATTCAAAGATGCTTGTATCTTGGAAGAAAAGCTATGACCAACCTAGACAGCTTGTTAAAAAGCAGAGACATTACTTTGCCAACAAAGGTCCGTCTAGTCAAACCTATGGTTTTTCCAGTAGTCACGTATAGATTTGAGAGTTGGACTATAAAGAAAGCTGAGCACTAAAGAATTGATCTTTTGAACTGTGATGTTGGAAAAGACTCTTGAGAGTCCCTTGAACTGCAAGGAGATTAAGCCAATCAATCCTAAAAGAAATTAACCTTGAATGTTCATTCGAAGGACTGATGCTGAAGCTGAAGCTGAAGCTCTATTACTTTGATCACCTGATATGAAGAACTGAGTCATTAGGAAAAACCCTGATGCTAATAAAGATTGAAGGCAGGAGGAGAAGGGGTCAACAGAGGATGAGATGGTAGGATGGCATCACCAATTCAATGGACATGAGTTTGAGCAAGCTCTGGACTTTGGTGATGGACAAGGAAGTCTGACATGCTGCAGTTCATGGAGTTGCAAAGAGTCAAACATGCCTGAGTTACTGAAATGAACTGAACCTTTATTTGACATTATCTTTGATCAAAGGAAAGACAATTATAGAAAGAAATTGTGTGCTGAACAACTGTAGCACATCCAAGCAGGTTATCGTACTCTGGCCCTTTTAATTATTTTTTGAACTATTTTGCAACACTTGACAAGTTGTAAGTAACAAATGAATATGAAAAATCAATTATGTTACCAACATTTTATTAGAAAGGATCCTTTCATGTGGCATGCATTGTCAGCATTTGTCCAGTTGCTAAGTTATATCCAACTCTTTGCAACTCCGTGGATTTCAGCACATGAGGCTTCTCTGTCCTCCACTATCTTCCAGTTTGCTCAAACTAACGTCCATTAAGTCAGTGATGTTATATAACCAGTTCATCCCCTACCACCCCTTTTTCCTTTTGCTTTTAATCTTTCCCAGCATCAGGGTCTTTTACAATGAATCAGCTCTTCACAACATGTAGCCAAAATGTTGGAGTTCCAGCTTCAGCATCAGTCCATACAATGAATATTCAGTGTTGATTTCTTTTAGGATTCACTTGTTTGATCTCCTTGCAGTCCAAGGGACTCTCAAGAATCTTGTCCAATACCACAATTTGAAAGCATCAATTCTCCAGTGCTCAGCCTTTTTATGGTCTAACTCTCATAGCTGCACATGACTACTGGAAAAACCATGGTTTGACTATATGGACCTTTGTCAACAAAATGATATCTCTAATTTTTAATATACTATCTAGGTTTGCCACAGCTTTCCTTCCAAGGAGCAAGTGTCTTTTAATTACGTGGTTTAAACTCCAATACTTTGGCCACCTGATGCAAAGAACTGACTCATTGGAAAAAACCCTGATGCCAGGAAAGATTGAGAGCAGGAGAAGAAGGGGAAGGCAGAGGATGAGATGGTTGGATGGCATCACCGACTTGATGCATGAGTTTGAGTAAGCTCCTGGTGTTGGTGATGGAGAAGGAATCCTGGCTTTCTGTAGTCCATGGAGTTGCAAAGAGTTGAACACATCTGAACAACTGAACTGAACTAAATAAGATGTCAGTGTTCAGGTATCTCTCCTCTAATAGCTTGCAAGACTTGAGGACTTTATAAGACTTCTTGATGACCCAATCAGCAGATTTTGCAGGAAGCAATCTGTTCTACACATAGTCTATTGTGGTTATCAGTCCTTCAAGGTTATCATGTCCTCAAAATTTATTTTATGGTGTTTCTCAGATGGTGGGGTAAGAGATTTCCTACATGGATACCTAGAGTCTATATAAGCATCTGGTTAGTCAGGTTTTAGATCTTGGTGATAAAAATGGAGAAAAATTAGTAACATTTAGTTGGGAGTACAGTCTCATATTAAAGAAAACCAAAAAAACTGAAAATATTGTAAAGGTTAATATCCTTTCTTGTCATGACAGAACAGCTTGCATAACTCAATGAAACTAGAACCATGCCATGCAGGGCCACCCAAGATAGAGAGTTCATAGTAAAGAGTTCTGACAAATCCTAGTCCACTGGAAGAGGAAATGGTAACCCACTCCAGTCCTCTTGCCATAAGAACTCCACAACCAGTATGAAAAGGCAAAAAGATATGACACTAAGATAAAGGACAGAAAATGTAAGCCCCTAACAGAAGTAGAAGAGATTAAGAAGAGGTGGCAAGGGAACTTTCCAGCCAGTCCAGTGGTTAAGAATCTGCCTTCCAATGCAGTGGGAAGCAGGTTCAAACCATGCTTGGGGAACTAAGGTCCCACACGCTGTGGGGCAACTAAGCCCCCCAGGTACCAACTGAGCCTGCCCACCCCAACAAAGATCCCACATGTGACAATTAAGAACTGATGCAACCAAATAAATAAATAAATATTTAAAGAAAAAATAAGAGGTGACAAGAATACACAGCACTATACATAAAAGGACCAAATGATCTGGATAACCACAGTGGTACGATCATTAACCTAAAGTCAGACTTCCTAGAATGTGAAGTCAAGTGGGCCTTATGAAGGAATTCCAGTTGAGCTATTTCAAATCCTAAAAGATGTGAAACTGCTACATTCAACATGTCAGCAAATTTGGAAAACTCAGCAGTGGCCACAGGACTAGAATGGGTTAGCTTTCATTGTAATCCCAAAGTAGGGCAACTCACACAATGTTCAAACTACCACATGGTTGCACCCATTTCAAATGCCAGCAAGGATATGCTCAAAAATCTATCAAGCTAAACTTCACCAGTACGTGAACTGAAGACTTCCATATGTACAAGCTGCATTTAGAAATGGCAGAGGACCCAGATCAAATTGCCAACATTTGTTGGATCACAGAGAAAGCAAGGGAATTTCAGCAAAACATTGGCTGCTTTGATCATGCTAAACCCTTTGACTGTGCGGATGACAACAAACTGTGGAAAATTCTTGAAGAGAGGGGAATACTAGACCACTTTACCTGTCTCCTGAGAATCTGTATGTGGGTCAAGAGGCAACAATTAGAACTGGACGTGGAGCAAGTGATTAGTTCAGAATTGGAAAGGAGTATGACAGCGAGTATGTTATCACCATGCCTATTTAACTTATATGGTAAAACATTGTACAAAATGCCAGGCTAGAAGAATCACAAGCTGAATATTCAAGACCAATTTCCTTTAGGATGGACTGGTTGGATCTCCCTGTAGTCCAAGGGACTCCCAAGAGTCTTCAGTACCACCGTTCAAAAGCATCAATTCTTCGGTGCTCACCTTTTTATAGTCCAACTCTCACATCCATACATGACTACTGGAAAAACCATAGCTTTGACTAGATGGGCCTTTGTTGACAAAGCAAGGTCTGTGCTTTTAATAAACTGTCTCAGTTCACTAAAGTCGTTCAGTCATGTCCGACTCTTTGCAACCCCATGAATCGCAGCACGCCAGGCCTCCCTGTCCATCATCAACTCCGGGAGTTCACTCAGACTCACGTCCATCGAGTCCATGATGCCATCCAGCCATCTCATCCTCTGTCGTCCCCTTCTCCTCCTGCCCCCAATCCCTCCCAGCATCAGAGTCTTTTCCAATGAGTCAACTCTTCGCATGAAGTGGCCAAAGTACTGGAGTTTCAGCTTTAGCATCATTCCTTCCAAAGAAATCCCAGGGTTGATCTCCTTCAGAATGGACTGGTTGGATCTCCTTACAGTCCAAGGGACTCTCAAGAGTCTTCTCCAAAACCACAGTTCAAAGCATCAATTATTTGACACTCAGCCTTCTTCACAGTCCAACTCTCACATCCATATATGACCACAGGAAAAACCATAGCCTTGACTAGACGGACCTTAGTCGGCAAAGTAATGTCTCTGCTTTTGAATATGCTATCTAGGTTGGTCATAACTTTTCTTCCAAGGAGTAAGCATCTTCTAATTTCATGGCTGCAGTCACCATCTGCAGTGATTTTGGAGCCCCCAAAAATAAAGTCTGACACTGTTTCCACTGTTTCTCCATCTATTTCTCATGGAGTGATGGGACTGGATGCCATGATCTTCGTTTTCTGGATGTTGAGCCAACTTTTTCACTCTCCTCTTTTACTTTCATCAAGAGGCTTTTTAGTTCCTCTTCACTTTTTGCCATAAGGGTGCTGTCATCTGCATATCTGAGGTTATTGATATTTCTCCTGGCAATCTTGATTTCAGCTTGTGTTTCTTCCAGCCCAGCATTTCTCATGATGTACTCTGCATATAAGTGAAATAAGCAGGGTGACAATATATAGCCTTGACATACTCCTTTTCCTATTTGGAACCAGTCTATTGTTCCTTGTCCAGTTCTAACTGTTGCTTCATGGCCTGCATACAGATTTCTCAAGAGGCAGGTCACGTGGCCTGGTATTCCCATCTCTTTCAGAATTTTCCACAGTTTATTGTGATCCACACAGTCAAAGGCTTTGGCATAGTCAATAAAACAGAAATAGATCTTTTTTGGAACTCTCTTGCTTTTTCCATGATCCAGCAGATGTTGGCAATTTGATCTCTAGTTCCTCTGCCTTTTCTAAAACCAGCTTGAACATCAGGGAGTTCATGGTTCATGTATTGCTGAAGCCTGGCTTGGAGAATTGTGAGCATTACTAAGTTAGTCATAACTTTTCTTCCAAGGAACAAGCATCTTTGAATTTCATAGCTGCAGTCACCATTTTCAGTTATTCTGGGCCCCCTAAAACAAAGTCTGTCACTTTTCCATTATTTCCTATCTATTTGCCAAAAGTAATGGGACCAGATCCCATGATTTTTGTTTTCTGAATGTTGAGCTTTAAGCCAACTTTTTTCACTCTCCTCTTTCACTTTCATCAAGAGGCTGTTTAGATCTTCTTCACTTTCTCTTCTACGGGTGGTGTCATCTACATATCTGAGGTTATTGATATTTCTCCCACAATCTTGATTCCAGCTTGTGCTTCTTCTAGCCCAGCATTTTTCATGATATATTCTACTATAAGTTAAATAAGCAGGGTGACAATATACAGCCTTGACATACTCCTACTCCAACTTGGAACCAGTCTGTTGTTTTATGTTCAGTTCTAACTGTTCCTTCTTGACCTGCATACAGATTTTTCAGGAGATAGGTCAGGTGGTCTAGTACTCCCATCTCTTGAAGATTTTTCCACAGTTCGTTGTGATTCGCACAGTCAAAGGCTTTGACATAGTCAATAAAGCAGATGTTTTTCTGGAACTCTCTTGCTTTTTGATGATGCAATGGATGTTGGCAATTTGATCTCTGGTTCTTCTGCTTTTTCTGAATCCCACTTGTACATCTGGAATTTCACGGTTCACATACTGTCTAAGTCTGGCTTTGAGAATTTTGAGCATTACTTCGTTAGTGTGTAAGATGAGTGCAATTGTGTGGTAGTTTTAATATTCTTTGGCATTACCTTTCTTAGGGATTGGAATGAAAACTGACCTTTTATAGTCCTGTAGCCACTGCTGAGTTTTTTAAATTTTCTGACATATTGAGTGCAGCACTTTCACAGCATCATCTTTAGGATTTGAAATAACTCAGCTGGAATTCCAAGGATTTGAAATAACTCAGCTGGAATTCCATCACCTCCACTAATTTTGTTTGTAATGATGCTTCCTAATGACCACTTGACTTCACATTCACATTCCAGTCTGGCTCTAGGTGAGTGATCACACCATTGTGGTTATCTGGGTTATGGAGATCTTTCGTGTATAGTTCTTCTGCACTTTCTTGCTACCTCTTCTTAACATCTTCTGTGTCTGTTAGATCCAAACCATTTCTGTCCTTTATTGTGCCCTTCTTTGCATGAAATATTGCCTCGGTATCTCTAATTTTCTTGAAGAGATCTCTAGTCTATCCCATTCTATTATTTTCCTCTATTTCTTTTCACTGATCACTATGAAAGGCTTTCTTATCTCTCCCTGCTATTTTTTGGAATTCTGCATTCAAATGGGTATACGTTTCCTTTTCTCCTTTGCCTTTCACGTCTTTTCTTTTCCTTAAAGATAGTCTTGATCACTGCCTCCTGTACAATGTCAGGAACCTCCATCCAGAGTTCTTCAGGCACTGTATCAGATCTATTCCCCTGAATCTATTTGTCACTTTCACTGTGTATTTGTAAGAGATTTGATTTAGGTCATACCTGAATGGTCTAGTGGTTTTCCCTACTTTTTTCATCTTAAGTCTGAATTTGGCAATAAGGCATTCATCATCTGAGCCACAATGAGCCCCTGGTCTTGTTTTTGCTGACTATACAGTGCTTCTCCATCTTTTTCTGCAAAGAATGTAATTAATCTGATTTCAATATTGATATCTGGTGATGTCCATTTGTAGAGCCTTCTTTTGTGTTATTGGAAGAGGATATTTGCTATGACTAGTGTGTTCTCTTGGCAAAATTCTGTTAGCCTTTTATCTTCTTCATTTTGTATTCAAAGGCCAAATTTGCCTGTTACTTCAGGTAACTCTTGACTTCCCACTTTTGCATCCCAGTCCCCTATAGTGAAAAAGGACATCACTTTTGTGTGTTAGTTCTAGAAAGTTTTGTAGGTCTCCATAGAACTGTTCAACTTCAACTTCTTCAGCATTACTAGTCGGAGCATAGATTTGAATTACTGTGATATTAAACGGTTTGCCTTGGAAATGAACAGAGATCATTCTGTCGTTTTTGAGACTGCATACAAGAGTACTGCATTTCGGACTCTTGTTGACTACAAGGGCTACTCTTTTTTCTTCTAGGGGATTCTTGCCCACTGTAGTAGATTTAATGGTCCTCTGAGTTAAACTATCCTTTCGAATCCATTTCAGTTTGCTAATTCCTAAAATGCCGATGTTCACTCTTGCCATCTCCTGTTTGACCACTTCTAATTTCCCTTGACTCATAGATCTAACATTCCAGGATTCTGTGCAATATTGCTCTTTATAGCTTCAGACTTTACTTCCATCACCAGTCACATCCACAACTGGGTGTTGTTTTTGCTTTGGCTGTGTCTCTACATTCTTTCTGGAGTTGCTGGGGAGTTCATCTTTCATTGTTCTATCTTTTGCCCTTTCATACCGTTCATGGGGTTCTCAAGTCAAGAATACTGATGTGGTTTAACATTCTCTTCTCCAGTAGACCATGTTTTGTCAGAACTCTCCACCATGACCCATCCGTCTTGGGTTGCTCTACAACTTATTAGTTTCAAGAAATTTCACAAGTGCTTCTGCATAACTAAAAGATTTTCATTCATCAAATTCTTAGAATTCTCTAGACTGAATACTTTCTAGTGTACAACATCTGGCTTTTTACTTTAATACAATCTTTCATATTAATAGTTCTCATTTTTATTTTAAAAGTCTGTCTTTTTTTTTTCTTTTTTTTTTTTTTTTTTTGTTTTTAATTAAATTTATTTATTTTTAATTACAATACTGTATTTGTTTTGCCATACATTGACACGAATCAGCCATAGGTGAACACAATCGCCCAATGCCGAAGCCCCTCCCACCTCCCACCCCACATCCTCTACCTGAATCATTTAAGATGCCTTTATATAACACAACAGACATTTGCTACTATCTCTCAATAGATGGTTTAACTGCTTTTACAGGGCCAAAACCAACAAGAGTTCTCAGAAGTCTACTTCTTAAAAGCTACTTTTCCCCACTCTGATTTATAATACCCTCTGAGTTATTCAGCAATGAATGATATTCATTTGGTTTAAACAAATGATGGAGCTGACAATGAATCTCCCTCATCCTATGGTAACAGAACCCTTCCTTCAATTTCAATTGTACTTTTTTAAATTATTATTATTATTTTTAATACTTTATTCTACATTACAATACTGTATTTGTTCTGCCATACATTGACATGAATCAGCCACAGGTGTCCACAATCTCCCAATGCCGAAGCCCACTCCCACCTCCCACCCCATATCATCTCCCTGAATCATCCTGTACACCAGCCCCATGCATCCTGTACAAAGTGCATCAATTGTACTTTTTAATAAAGCTTCTCTTACCTCATATCACAATTTGTTACACTACCATTCTACAACATTTAGAAAACTTATCTTTTCTTAAGAAATTAATTAAGTGAAAATATTTCATAATCTGTAAATTAAAAGTGGAAATAAATAATACAAATGTCACTTCCTTATTTTTTCAAGTCCTGTTAAACTATAAACTAAAAACGAGGCTTAATTAAAAGTATGGGGAGGGAGGTGGGAGGGGGGTTCAGGATGGGGAACACGTGTACATCTGTGGTGGATTCATGTTGATGTATGGCGAAACCAATACAATATTGTAAAACAAAAAATATATAGAAAAAAAACACAATATGATGTAAAAATATTGAGCCATTATAAAACCAATGACACTTGGTTTGACATTTTCTCTGATTATATATATCCTTTTGAGTTATACTTAACAAATTAGCTTTAAAATACCACATGTTGTACTGTGATTCTTCTACACATAAGCATCTTATTCTACACCAACTTATTCCCCATGATGAACTTCATCAAACCTAGTCTAAATCTGTTCAATGCTGATCCACTGATCACACACATACAAGCATGAGGAGCCTTCAGTAAGACAGGGAAATTAGTGGATAAGAAGACAGCATTAAGATTGAATATTAAAAGTTCTCCTTGTTTAAATATGGCTCTTGCATAGCTAAGGACTAATTAATTTTTAAATATTAATTTTCTAAATTAATATTAAAGATGAGAGAAATGCTTAAATACTCTGTATCTCTGAAGATCAATGGGTATGTTTCTAATTCACTCTGTTAGATTCATTTCCAGAATTTTTTTGACATGTTTTCTTGCTATGTTTTAATATATTTTTAGTTTCACTTCATATTATCTCTTGACATATTTCAACAGATAAAAATATAATAACCAATAGGAAGTTAATCAAAATATCAAAGGTAAAGAATTTTCTACACAATCAACTTGAGAAATCTTAACGTCTGATCTTCAAAATTGAAGATTTTGTCATTTCAATTCTATAGGATAGACTTAAGTTATTTAACATAATATATATGGTTGATATGCTAGAAAGGAAATTATTTTAAATATGTAAATATTATTTAGGAATTATAGTGGTATGTGGATAGAGCATATTAACACTAAGAAAATTGTCAAAAACTCACATAGGTTCCTTACCCAGAACAAAGAGAATACATTAACATCAAAAAGCAGATTTGAAGTCATTGCCCTCTTCTTCACTAAGCAAAAATTTGGTGGCCACATTGAGAGTGAATTAACATTTTTACTGTTTCTTGATATATGAAATCAAAGCCAGGAATCATATTGATGGTCACAAAATACTGTGAATGCAGTGGTATGTATATTATTATTAAAGGCCACTCAAACTTATCCACAAAATAATCCTCTACCCTCCTCCAAACTCTCCTTACAAGACCACAGATACAAAAACCCAAGTCACAAAATAAATGGTAACGAAATAAAAATTTCTTCTCCTGTACCATGAGTTCCTCATTGATAAACAGAATAGAAAGCCATCAACTCTGATTCTTTCATATCTATATAGTTCTTGGGCCAATAATTTTTCATTAATTTGCACAGTTGGCTTCAATGAATGGTTATCAAAATATCTACAGACACCTACCATATAGTAATTATTTTTCTTCCTTTAATACATAGTTAATATTATGCATCATCTTAAAATATCATTCAAGAAAAGATTTCTGTCAATAACTTCTATTTTCTCTTTGTAATATTGTCATTAATATTACAGTGTGAAACCTTAAATGCTTCCACAACTTTTGGTGTTGTCTGCACCTTTAGCAAAATATTATTATTCACTTTTACTGCATGGAAATTATTTAAGCATGCTATTTTTTTGCATATTATTTTTTTAAAATCTTCCTTAGTTTACTGGATCAAAGATAAAAGAATCAATGACAATTTCCAACTTATTATTCCCAGTTCTTCCTTCTCCCACTCCTGCAATCAGTGAGCATCACCACCACCACCAGTCCACTAGAGAACTCACGTCTAAGTCTCCCTCTACTAAGGAGGTACAGAAAGTGTCCTAGTCTAGGATGGTCATTAGTCACAGGTAAGGTGACACTTGAGAGTGGACAAAATCAAGGTAGACTCTTCAGGTTACAGGACAGTTATATTGCAACTGAGTGTTCAGATCAAAAGGCTTCAGTGTTGGAAAAAAATCACTCCACAGTTAGCTAGGATCCATGCAGTCTTCTGGTGCCTAATACTGAAGGTGTTTTCTGTCTACTCCTCAGATCTGCATCTCCCTTCCTCTCCCTGCTTCCTTTCTCTCTCTATTTGGTGCCTGCTCCTTCCTTTTTTTCATCTCCTATCCCAGTTTCTTCCCTTTCTTTTCTCTTTCCTTCCCTATCTGTATCATGCGAGACTTTCAGTGCATGGTTCTGAAGTGGCTGATTGTACTTACTCATGCAGTCGAGGAGAGTAGAATATTATTCATGCTATAAGCTGGATGGTTCACAAGGAAACAGGGAAACACATCAATTAATCTTTAAAGAAATGATCTTGCCAGACACTTAGGCCCCTATTTGACAAGGCTTTACAATGGAAAATAAACTGGGGAATAGTGGTAAATTAATCTCCAGTCAAATATAATTCAATTTTTTTGTTGTTGTTGTTGTTTATTTTTTAATATAAATTTATTTATTTTAATTGGAGGTTAATTACTTTACAATATTTTATTGGTTTTGCCATACATCAACATGAATCCGCCACAGGTATACATGTGTATAATTCAATTTTTAAGATATTCATAAATACATTTCCTATTTGCACTTTTATTTTCTTGCTGCCTATGTGAAATCCTGCCACTTGCACATTTATGTGACCCAGCATATACAGATTTTCATTTCACATTCAGCACTGGAGATCATTCCACTCTCTGTTTATGATGTTATTTTGGGTTGTTGTGTTTATGTAATTCTTTCTATCACTTGTCATGCTTCAGTGAACCACATTTCAGTCATGGGTTCATTTCAAGTATTGCGGATATTATGCAACACAAGTATAAAAATACAAATGTAATAATGTTAACAGTAGCATGAAAATGGCATGAAAATATATTAGGTGAGACAAACTGTATCCTGTTAGCTAGATATGTACAAATATCAAACCAATATTGTCCTGGAAAAATATAACCTTAGCAACGGTCCCCAATCACTTTAGCACTGGGGACTGGTTTCATGGAGGACAATTTTTCCATGGGCCAGGGGGTGGGAGATGGTTTGGGGATGATTCAAGTATATTATACTTATTATGCACTTTATTTCTATTATAATGACATCAGTTCCACCTCAGATCATCAGACATTAGATCCCAGAGGTTGAGAACCCCAGCTTTAGAGGACTTAGTTATCATTAACTGTATGAGTAATGGTATTTCTAGGAAAATAAAAATTAGCTTTACATTTCAGATTTGTTTAAGACTGTGAACAAATTGTTTAATGGATTTTGGAATTTTTATCTTCAAACTGACAAACTGCCTTCAACATGGCCACAAACCATACCTGAACAAATACCATGCTATCAAAAAATGCCACTATGTTTTCCTTCACTGTAAATTCCCTTTATATTACTTTTTTTTCTTTTGCCTTCTGAGACATTACATGTGTACACACACACACATTATAATTAGGAAATAAATTAGAAGGACTCCTGTGTTTTGACCTCTTATTATAATTTAAAGCAATTAATAAAGAGCACAGGAACATAAAAACATATCTTGACCTTAGAGTGCTTATCTCTATGAAGCCAGATAAAACACAGCAGTAGTTTCGTTTGTCTTTAGCTTACATCTTCTCCACAGAATGTGCAATGAAAGCACCCTTACTCCAGAGGGATGCTGTGCAATATCAAGAGCACAGAGAATCTGAAGGAAGGAGACTGAATCCATTGTGAAGAAAAAAGATGAAGAAGAAAAAAAAACATTGCTGATTACAGCAATAATGATGTTGCATACCCATTTAGAAAAGGGCATTCTGGAAAGTGTTGAAATTGACTTCTCTGACACACACTCCATGCTATGATGAACAAGCATGTACATTTATATACAAAAGTAGTTTGATGGATTTTCTAATAAATAGTTGGCAAATTAATTTTATTGCAAAAATAACTATTCACTGTGTTAGTACCAATAAACTGGTTCAAACTGACATCAAACTTCTTCTCCTTACTTGTAAAACAGGAACAGTAATACCTAAACTTCCTGTCTGAAGTCAGCATGTACTGAACTCATAGCCTGGAACAAGACTCATTCTAGAGGAACAATACTTAGTCTTAATTCTTGCCCTCACTCTGTGTGTGGGGTGGGGTGGGAATTGGAGCATGTGCTACTGAAATAGTTATTGTATTAAACATTATAGAAGGCAGAGGAAAAGACAGTATTAACTGAGTCCTCAGCATGTTGGTTTATATTTTATCATTAGTTTTAAAAGCCATATTGAGTGAGATACTTTATCTAGTAGAGTTTATGGAAGGATCAATTATACACCAGGAGAGTGAAAGGGAGAAGGGAATAAAAATGCTGCAAGAGTTGCCTTTACAGTAGGGATGGTGTGTAAGTCTTGAGTTGCTACATATACAAAGCAATGCTGATAGCTTCTGACCTCAATGACAGACTATTCAGACAAAACTTGCTTTCTACTCATGGCTGGGTATATTTTTACAAAGTAGTATCATAAAGAAAAAGAGATTATCAAGGAAGACATTGCTCCTAAAATCAATTATAAGCTTGTTAATGTGTTCAGTTTCATCCATTTCAAGCCTGGTATAAACAATGGACATTTTAGCTCTCCTTTTACATTGACAGAACTAAGAATTCTCAGTTCTATTATGATGGCAAAGTATGTCATCTTGTCAAAAGTGAGTAATTATGACAACTATATTTCATGTATCTGGGAAGGCCATATTTAAAACTTCTTGGCTATTATTTTGAGGAACTAGAGGATTCCTAAGGCAATCAGGCTAAAGAGTAGATGATCGGAAAAGGAGAGTTTTTGGAAATTTAAAAACACACACAGAGAAGGAAAGAATTGGGGTACTTTTACAAGGGCAACTAAAAATATAGACTCCCTGGCAAATATAGACTCTCTGACGAAAAGGATAAATTATATACATACATCTTTAAGATAATCATTATATTTCTTTGTATATTATACTTGAAGTAACTGTAAGGCTAGAGACGAGTAGTTATGATAATTTTGTCATCTAATATTTGCCAGATACTTTAAAATTATTCACTTGCATTCATCACAATATAGACCCATATAAAGAGATGAAAATGCTGAGTAACATGTTATGAAATACCACACTAGAGATCAGCTGAATATGGTCTCTTCTTGATACAAAGTATGACTTAAGAACATGTAGACTCAAAAATAATGGAAGACTGAGAGACAAGGGACAATATTTGAAATATGAAAATGTGTTTAAAATAAAACAATAAGTCAAACAAAGATTTTAAAAATCTAATGAACATATATGAGACCAAGTTTGAGAAGACAATTTTTGGCTTTGCCTTGTATAAGTTGCTTCTTAAACCAAACTTCTTCTAAAAAGAGGTTAACATAAATTTTCCCAAAGGTCTCTCCAAGCATGAAAGTCAGCACAATTGAAGAGAGTATAGATTTTAAGGTTATTATTTTCTGGATTTTAATCTGAAATTTACCACATATTGGCTAGGTGAACAAGTGGCTAGTTAATTAGCTTTCGTGAGTCTAAATTTAGTCTTAAATATGTACCTTTTAAGACTGTGCAGGGAGGGGGGTTATATTTTAAAAAGGAAATTAAGTGCTTGGCCACGGCAGTCAATACCAAAATCATCTATCCCTATTTATTAATCTAAAATTCTATATATTATAAGTGCTAGATTACTAAGATTATGCTCTACAGATTACTGTTTCTAGGTCTTTCTAGTTAAGTGAACTTGGGCAAATATATCTTTTTTCATGTGTAAATAGGGTGTAAATGTAAGCTTTCTTTTCCACTCATTGTTATAAAGAAGAAAGATAACAAAAACATAGTCATGAAAATAGCTATACTCATGAAAAAAATATACATGGAAGGAATTAGCCCTTCTGGGCACTTACAGTGTTCTAGGGGATTTGCTTATAGTAGTATCTTCATTTCAATCCTGTGAGGTTTTATTATTATTATTATTTCACAAGTAAGAAACTGCAGCAAGGGTAGCTTGGTCAAGGTTGATCCAAGTCATCCAACTGTTAAGTCATAGAGCAGCAAAGTCAGTTCATGTTTGCTCACCTACCCACTCTACACATGACTTCTGAATAATAAAGTTGTTAGTAAAAGAAAAGGACTATTTAATCTTAAAGCAAGAATGATAAAGAGAAGGGTAAAGAATAAGCTAATAGATGCTATGAACAACTATTTAAGTGTCTGCTCATTTAGCAGAACAAAATAAAACTCACTAAGCTGAGGAAGTGTCATAGACAATAAGTAAACAAATCACAGAGGAAATGTATAATTATTAAATACAATAAAAGTGCTTAATGTGTATGTCTATTAGTATGTTTTTCCTATTTTTATAAAACTTCCAGTGAGAAAAGGAAGAAAAATCCATGTTAATATCATATATTCTTATACACTTCAGCTGCAGATTAAAGGAACCATGCCAGTTGCTGCAACTCCAGACAGAGAGCGAAGGAATCCTATACGAGCCCCCTGGGTTTATAGAAGTCTATCAATCACCCTGTCAGTCTTCCGGATCATTATTCAAGTTGCTATACCCAATTTTGCTGGATATATCAGATCAACTCCAGCTCCATAGGTAATTTCTCTCCCTAATGGGTTTGGAACTTGTTCTTTTTTTTTATTATCTTTGGGCTAATGTCCTGCTCAAAATATTTTTGAAAATGATGATAAGAATGTCAGTCATTACCTGTGTGCATGTGTGTGCACACGTGCGTGTGCATTTCCTTCACAAATGATAAACTTACTGTTAATACACAGGGAATTTAAAGGTATAGACAGAACATCTATTAGTGCTAGTAATATTAGCTGAATATCATGCTTTCTTATGTTACTATTAACATATTATTTTATATATTCCTTTGCTTATTCTAAGGGATCTTCAAGGATATGGAAAACCATATTTAACGGTTCAAGGTTGATGCAAAAATTTGGTATATATTTAGTCATCTGAGCAATAAAGAACAATACACTGGGAAGATTTAACTGAATATTTATCAAAATTCAATCAGCAAACAGATATATACACATAAATAAAAATATATATGTATATACATGGTCACTAATTTTATTACAACAGACAATATTTATTAATGACATCAATAATTTTATTAATTATAGGCAATGCCCGTGGGGCAACCCAAGACAGGCAGGACACGGTGGAGAGGTCTGACAGAATGTGGTCCACAGGAGAAGGGAGTGGCAAACCACTTCAGTATTCTTGCCTTGAGAACCCCATTAACAGTATGAAAAGGCAAAATGATAGGATAGTGAAAAAGGAACCCCCAGGTCAGTAGGTACCCATTATGCTATTGGAGATCAGTGGAGAAATAACTCCAGAAAGAATGAAGGGATGGAGCCAAAGCAAAAATACCCAGCTGTGGATGTGACTGGTGATAGAAGCAAGGACCAATGCTGTAAAGAGCAATATTGCATAGGAACCTGGAATGTCAGGTCCATGAATCAAGGCAAATTGGAAGTGGTCAAACAAGAGATGGCAAGGGTGAACGTAGACATTCTAGGAATCAGCGAACTAAAATGGACTGAAATGGGTGAATTTAACTCAGATGACCATTATATCTACTACTGCGGGCAGGAATCCCTCAGAAGAAATGGAGTAGCCATCATGGTCAACAAAAGAGTTCAAAATGCAGTATTTGGATGCAATCTCAAAAACAACAGAAAGACCTCTGTTCGTTTCCAAGGCAAAACATTCAGTATCACAGTTATCCAAGTCTATGCCCCAACCAGTAATGCTGAAGAAGCTGAAGTTGAAGGGTTTTATGAAGACCTACAAGACCTTTTAGAACTAACACCCAAAAAGATGTCCTTTTCATTATATGGGACTAGAATGCAAAAGTAGGAAGTCAAGAAACACCTGGAGTAACAGGCAAACTTGGTCTTGGAATGCGGAATGAAGCAAGGCAAAGACTAATAGCGTTTTGTCAAGAAAATGCATTAGTCATAGCAAACATCCTCTTCCAACAACACAAGAGAAGACTCTATACATGGACATCACCAGCTGGTCAACATTGAAACCAGATTGGTTATATTCTATGCAGCCAAAGATGGATAAGCTCTATACAGTCAACAAAAATAAGACCAGGATTTGACTGTGGCTTAGATCATGAACTCCTTATTAAAAAATTCAGACATAAATTGAAGAAAATAGGGAAAATCGCTAGACCATTCAGGTATGACCTAAATCAAATCCTTTATGATTATACAGTGGAAGTGAGAAATAGATTTAAGGAACTAGATCTGATAGATAGAGTGCCTGAACTATGGAATGAGGTTCGTGACATTGTACAGGAGACAGTGATCAAGACCATCCCGATGGAAAAGAACTGCAAAAAAGCAAAATGGCTGTCTGGGGAGGCCTTACAAATAGCTGTGAAAAGAAGAGAGATGAAAAGCAAAGGAGAAAAGAAAAGATATAAGCATCTGAATGCAGAGTTCCAAAGAATAGCAAGAAGAGATTAAAAAAAAACCTTCTTAAGTGATCAATGCAAAGAAATAGAGGAAAACAACAGAATGGGAAGGACTAGAGATCTCTTCAAGAAAATTAGAGATACCAAGGGAATATTTCATGCAAGGAAGGGCTCAATAAAGGACAGAAATGGTATGGACCTAACAGAAGCAGAAGATATTAAGAGGTGGCAGGAATACAAAGAAGAACTGTACAAAAAGATCTTCACAATCCAGATAATCGCAGTAGTGTGATCACTCATCTAGAGCCTGATATCTTCGAATGTGAAGTCACTGGGCCTTAGAAAGCATCAGTACAAACAAAGCTAGTAGAGGTTATGGCATTCCAGTTGAGCTGTTTCAAATCCTGAAAGATGATGCTATGAAAGTGCTGCACTCAATATACCAGCAAATTTGGAAAACTCAGCAGTGGCCACAAGACTGGAAAAGGTCAGTTTTCATTCCAGTCCCAAAGAAAGGCAATGTCAAAGAATGCTCAAACTACCGTGCAATGGCACTCATGTCACATGCTAGTAAAGTAATGCTCAAAATTCTCCAAGCCAGGCTTCAGCAATATGTGAACCGCAAACGCCCTGATGTTCAAGCTGGTTTTAGCAAAGTCAGAGGAACCAGAGATCAAATTGCCAACATCTGCTAGATCGTCAAAAAAACAGAGTCCAGAAAAACATCTATTTCAGCTTTATTGACTATGCCAAAGCCTTTCACTGTGTGGATCACAATAAACTGTGGAAAATTCTGAAAGAGATGGGAATACCAGACCACCAGACCTGCCTCTTGGGAAATCTGTATGCGGGTCAGGAAGCAACAGTTACAACTGGACATGGAGCAACAGACTGGTTCCAAATAGGAAAAGGAGTACATCAAGGCTGTATATTGTCACCCTGCTTATTTAACTTATATGCAGAGTACACCATGAGAAATGCTGGGCTGCAAGAAACATAAGCTGGAATCAAGATTGCCTAGAAAAATATTAATAAACTCAGATATGCAGATGACACCACCTTTATGGCAGAAAGTGAAGAGGAACCAAAAAGCCTCTTGATGAAAGTGAAAATGGAGAGTGGAAAATGCTGACCTAAAGCTCAACATTCAGAAAATGAAGATCATGGCATCCGGTCAAATCACTTCATGAGAAATAGATGGGGAAACAGTAGAAACAGTGTCAGACTTTATTTTGGGGGCTCCAAAATCACTGCAGATGGTGACTGCAGCCATGAAATTAAAAGACACTCCTTGGAAGAAAAGTTATGACCAACCTAGATAGCATATTCAAAAGCAGAGACATTACTTTGCTGACTAAGGTTCATCTAGTCAAGGCTATGGTTTTCCCAGTGGTCATGTACACATGTGAGAGTTGGACTGTGAAGAAAGCTGAGCATCTAAGAATTGATATTTTTGATCTGTGGTGTTGGAGAAGACTCTTTAGAGTCCCTTTGTCTGCAAGGAGATCCTACCAGTCCATTCTGAAGGAGATCAACCCTGGGGTTTCTTTGGAAGGAATGATGCTAAAGCTGAAACTCCAGTACTTTGGCCACCTCATGCCAAGTGTTGACTCATTGGAAAAGACTCTGGTGCTAGGAGGGATTAGGGGCAGGAGGAGAAGGGGACGACAGAGGATGAGATGGTTGGATGACATCACTGACTCGATGGACATGAGTCTGAGTGAACTCTGGGAGTTGGTGATGGGGACAAGGAGGCCTGGCGTGGTGCGACTCATGGGGTCGCACAAAGTCGGGCATGACTGAGTGACTGAACTGAATTGAATATTTAAATACATAAGTGGTTAGTGACTGAACAGCAACATTAATGAAATGAGTATAGTTCTTTGACTGTGTGTGTATTCAGTCACTCAGTTGTGTCCAAATATTTGTGACCCCATCAATTGTAGCCCACTAGCCTTCTCTGTCCATGGTATTATTCTGGCAGGAATACTGGACTGGATTGCCATTTTCATTTCCAAGGGATCTTCCCAACCTGGGATTGAACCCAATAATTTATACTCCTATTCATATTTGTCCTCCAGACTTTGTCTTTGTAACGTAGATTTTTGCTGATACAACTTCCCTTCATACTCTCCCTATATCCATTTACCTTGGAATATATCTTAGCTGACAGAAGCTAATTTAATGTACCTTGTTCATGAGAGGGATACCTTTCCAAATATCATTTTCAGTTAGCTGTGGCATTTTGAAAAGACCACTGTTCATTGCAATTAAAAGAACTGAGTTCATGTCTCTGACCTGACATGGACCAGGCATACAACTTCCTTTTTGTTTACTTTAAAAATGATATCAAATCAAAACCACAGAGATACTGGAGATTATGATTTATTCTCAATAACTCAATCCTTTTGTTCCTTAATTTTAATTTTGAGAGGAATAGCATCCTCTGATTACCATATAAACACTTTTCCAATTCATCCTCATAACAACTAATGCTACAAGGTAGCACATATCATCATTATCCTTTCTTTATATAGGAACAGTTAGGAAAGTTGCGCAAGGTCAAATGCACTATGTCTGGGTCCACAATTGTTGGGCTTTCTACTATATATTTATACCTTTCTTTGAATTTGGTTAGTTAGAATCTGAGACAGTTATTGAGAGAAGTTACTCTCTATTATAATATATAAACAAACACATAATAATTACTTTTTTCTGCCTTCATTGAAATGGGAAAATATCTGTCCTATGGGCAAAGTGGATAATTGTTTATATGGGTTATGCTTAATTCTTATGCTTATGCAATTAATTTGTATGTTTGTCATTATATGCATATATATACAAAAATAACCTATGTTATATGCTTATGTATAGACATCTATACATGTATGAACACATATATATACATACACACACAATTAACAAACATTCATTCGTATCCTTTACTATTCCAAGGGACACTTGTATTTTTTTTCTCTTTGCTAAATGTAGTGCCAGATCAACCTCTTACATATCCTAAATTTACTTGCTCTTGCTGTCATTCATGTTATTAAAATAGAAGTTGATTTTCAAATCAGACACATAACACATTAGATACAAAAAATATGTTAACATTAATTAATATAATTTTTGGTGGAAGTGTCTTGACAAAAACAACAGCTGTATTGCTCTGACACAATTAGTGAGGCAGGATAGTATAAAAGATTCTCACCTTCTACAGGTAACCTGAGGTTTGTGAGACAGTCAGAAAAGGCCATTACCTGAGTTACCATGGTTTCTTACAGAAATATAATCATAAAACCTCAAAATCATCATGTTGAATGGTAAATACATGTGGGATGTCATGTTTTCCCATGAGTTTTCAGACTGATGATATTATACTATAAAATACATCTTTTACTATTTTGAATATGGTGACACCCAGTAAAAATGATTGCATATGTTATTTCAAATTATATATAATTTTATCATCATCATTTTCTTTTCTTTCCAGATGGACAGTATGCTTTCTTCCTACTTTTAAAAACAGAAAGGTGGAAAATTGGTGAATATTATGAGGACACACAGGAAGTACATTGTTACTATGGCAATAAAAAAAGAGAACAAATGCCACAATTCTTCTTGGTAAAATTCCATTTCTCTAGGTAAAATGTTATAGTTCGCTGTATTAAGTGTAAGAAAATAGTCTTTAACATTTTTAATTAAACTAAATATATCCATTTAATTTAAATGCATTTAAGGAACTAAAAAGCCTCTATGAAAGTGGAAGTGGAGAGTGAAAAAGTTGGCTTAAAGCTCAGCATTCAGAAAATGAACATCATGGCATCTGATCCCATCACTTCACGAGAAATAGATGGGGAAACAGTGGAAACAATGTCAGACTTTACTTTTTTGGGCTCCAAAATCACTGCAGATGGTGATTGCAGCCATGAAATTAAAAGACGCTTACGCCTTGGAAGAAAAGTTATGACCAACCTAGACAGCATATTCAAAAGCCAACAAAGGTCCGTCTAGTCAAGGCTATGGCTTTTCCAGTGGTCAAGTATGGATGTTAGAGTTGGACTGTGAAGAAAGCTGAGCAGTGAAGAATTGATGCTTTTGAACTGTGGTGTTGGAGAAGACTCTTGAGAGTCCCTTGGGCTGCAAGGAGATCCAACCAGTCCATTCTGAAGAAGATCAGCCCTAGGATTTCTTTGGAAGGAATGATGCTAAAGCTGAAACTCCAGTACTTTGACCACCTCATGCAAAGAACTGACTCATTGGAAAAGACTCTGATGCTGGGAGGGATTGGGGGCAGGAGGAGGAGGGGACGACAGAGGATGAGATGACTGGATGGCATCACCGACTCGATGGACGTGAGTCTGAGTGAACTCCAGGAGTTGGTGATGGACAGGGAGGCCTGGCATCCTGTGATTCATGGAGTCACAAAGAGTCAGACACAACTGAGCGACTGAACTGAACTGAACACCTACTATGTTCCTGGTAATTCAGTTTACAAACATGACCCAAGCACCCTTTTCTGACCTGTTTGCAGCCTGTTTGGGAAAACTGGGAAACTTATCTTTGACATAAAAAGCAACAAGTGGTGAAGGGAGGTTTCCACAGGAAATAATGCATCTAACACTCTCTTCCCCTTCAACTGAAAATGCACGTTCAATGAATCTTTCTTTAAAGAAATTTTGAAAAGCTGCATTCTTATAGTAAACAGACTGCCAGCAGGAAATCATAACAAAACTCTTCTTAACCAGTAGGGATATATAGAAGTTATATGAAAAATTATTGTAGGATAGACTAAAAGGTATTATCAAGTATTTTTAAAAGAGAAATATGGTGATTCCTTTTCAAGCCTAGATATAATTATGGCAATCACTACTTAAAACCAGTTACTAATGAGAACCAGTAACATGACTTAAAAAGCCATTTGAGAGCTAGCTCTTGCCTGCTTCTAAAGTCCCATTCCATTCCATTCTCTATTTTCTCCATACTTGTCATTCTGATCTTCTTTAAGTTCCTTGAACAATTTTTCCTCTCACAACACCTCCATATAAACTGCTCTCTCTGCTTGAAATATCTCCTGAACTTGAAGTATTACTTTAATATCCTTGTAAAAATCTAAGCTGTTCCCAATTTCCACCATTATCATCATTACCACCACTCCTGCCTTCACCAGACCAGCTCAGTTCCACTATTAAACTCATATAATATTATCTCCATTATATAATAATATCTCCATTAATACATTATATTATTATATATCTCCATTAATATAATAATATCTCCATTAAATCTATCCCATATTATAGTTATTTTTGTGACTTACAAGCTCTATTAACTTACAAAAATGAATTGAGGTAGAGCTCTCAACATGACAGAGCAGAAAGACCCTGGGAGCACCTCCTCTTACACACACACCCAAATCACAAATATTAACAGAGCAATTAGAGGAGAAAAAGACAGGAACCTACCAGAAAAGATAAGATACTCTACAACAAAAGATAGATACTCTACAACTAAAGATATAAAGATGGAGCCAAACAAGGCAGGAAGGAGGGGCATAGTTGCAGTATAATCAAGGCCCATACCCCCAGGTGAGTGAACAAAAAAATGGGAGAATAATTACAACTGAAGAGATTCTCCCCAAGAAGTAAGGGGTCTGAGCCCCATATCAGTCTCCCCAGCCTAAGGTTCCTGTGCTAAGATGAGATCCCAGAATATTTGGCTTTGAAGGCCAGCAGGGTCTACTTTAGGGAGTCTCAGACTACCTAAGGGAAATAGATACTCCATTTAAAGTGCATATACAAAATCTCACACACTCCAGGACTCAAGAAAGAAGCAGTAATTTGAAAGGAGCCTGAGTCAGACCTAACAGTTGATCTTGGCAAGGCTCTTGAGGAGGCAGGAAGTGATAGCAGCTCACCTGGAGGACCCAGACACTGGCAATAGTCATTATTGTGAGCTTATTCTATCACATGCCCACAGTACTGGTGAGTACCATCTTGGAATCCTCCATATGGCTTATTAAAAAAAAAAAAAAAAAACCTCATCACCGACTTGATGGACATGAGTTTGAGCAAGCTCAGGGAGTTGATGATGGATGGGAAGCCTGGTGTGCTGCAGTCCATGGGGTTACAAAGAGTCAGACACGACTGAGCAACTGAACTGAACTGAGAACATATAGTTTATTAGCTTCAGCATCCATTCCCACCCTCACCCACAAGCCTGGAGGCACCAGTACAGAGATGCCTCCAGGCCAAGCAACTCTGTGTGCAGGGACACAGCCCCACCCAGCAGCTGACAGGCAGTCATAAAACTCTCTGAGACTAAAGCCACCCCTGGACACAGCTCTGCCCACCAAAGAACATGGCTCCACACACAGGTGCACAGGCACTAGGTCTGAGACCTAGCAACCAGAGACCCTAGGACCAAGGGTTTCCCTTCATGGGCAGGCCCAACCCAGAGTTCCCTAGGCCTTGGTCACACATACCAGCAAGCTTGCTCTAGCTTCAGGACCAGCCTCATCCACCAGCAAGTTGACATTAACCCCAGGACAATTGGAGCCCCACAGCATGCTGTGGTAGGACTTAGTCCACCCATCAGAAGACCAGCACCAGGTTATATCTGGTTGGGTCCCATCCCCAACACCAGCAGACCAACACAAGCTTTGGGATGCTCTCAAATCTTAAAATTTGTTAGAAACACTAAAGCCAACAACTAGCCAAAACAATCCTGAGAAAGAAGAGCAGAGTTACAAGTATCAATCTTCCTGAATTCAGACTACACTACAAAGCCACAGTAATCAAAATGCTATGGTATTGGCATAAAAACAGACTCACTGATAAATGGAACAGAACAAGCAGCCCTGGAGTAAACTCACATAATCATTTAATCCATGACAGAGGAAGCAAGAATATACAATGGAGAAAAGACAGTCTCTTCAATAGATGGTGCTGGGAAAACTGGACAGCTACATGGAAAGAACTGAAATTAAAACACCTTCCTACGCCTATACAAAAACAAACTCAAAATGGATTAAAGACCTAAATGTAAGACAAGAAGCCATGAAACTTCTTAAAGAGAATAAAGGCATAACACCTTTTGACATAAATCATAACAATATTTTTGGCTCTGTCTCAAGGCAAAGGGAGAAAAAAGCCAAAGTAAATAAATGGGACCTAATTTTAAAAGCTCATTGATAAAGACAAATATACCATAAAGGGAGTAAATAAATCTTGCACAAACCCATCAAAAGCAGTAATCATGAGAGGAAGAGAATAAAAACAAAGAGTTGTTAAAATGTATCTGAAATTAATAAATCATTCATAGATAAATAAATAACTATATATAAACCTTATGGTAATCACAAACCAAAAATCTATAATTGATACACAAACAAAAATGAGAAAGGAATCCAAACATAACATTAAAAATAGCCATCAAATTATAAAGGAAGAGGAAAAATCCAATCTGGGCTTGGATTCATAATTTAAGCATTGTCTGTGTAAGCAATATATTATCATCAAAAAAAATAGATAAGAAAGGTACCTCTTTTTGCTAACTGTATTATTCTTAGTACCTACATAAGATGTGACATATAATAAGGGTACAATTAATATTTGTTAAATGAATAATATTTTCAAGATCACATTGCTATTGTAGCCAAGATATGGGAGCAACCTAAATGCCAATAATCAGATGAATGGATAAAGAAGATGATGTATATGTATACATATATGTATATGTGAAGTGAAGTTGCTCAGTCGTGTCCGACTCTTTGCAACCCCATGGACTGTAGCCTATCAGGCTCCTCCGTCCATGGGATTTTCCAGGCAAGAGTGCTGGAGTGGATTGCCATTTCCTTCTCCAGGGGTTCTTCCAAACCCAGGTCTCCCGCATTGCAGGCAGATCCTTTACTGTCTGAGCCACCAGGGAAGCCCAATATAGTGTGTGTGTGTGTGTGTGTGTGTGTATATATATATATATATATATATATATATATGTGCATATATATATTGGAGAAGGAAATGGCAACCCACTCTGATGTTCTTGCCTGGAGAATCCCAGAGACTATGGAGCCTGGTAGGCTGCTGTCTATGGGGTCACACAGAGTCGGACACGACTGAAGCAACTTAGCAGCAGCAGCAGTGCTACATATATATATATATATATATATATATATGTATGTATATATGTATGCATGTATATATGTATGTATGTATATAGGTATGTATATATGTGTATATATATGTGTGTGTGCATATGTACATATATATATATACACACACACACACACAATGCATGCTACTCAGTAATTTAAAAAATGATCATTTGCATCAACATGGCTGAATATGGCGGGGTATTATGCTTAGTGAAATGAGTCAGAGAAAGAATACTGTATGATATTATTTATATGTGGAATCTATAAAACACAATAGTGAATACAATGAAAAAAAAAAAAAAAGCAGGCTCACAGATGGAAAGAATATGCTAGTGATTACCAGTGAAGAGATGGAAGGGTGGAGGGGCTAGAACCTGTAGGTTAATAAGTAGTACAAACTTCTATGTACACAATAAACAAGCTGTAAGAATATACTGGACAGCACAGAGAATATAGACCACATTTTCTAATAACTATAAACTGATTATATAAAAAATGTTGAATTGCTGTTGGACACCAGAAACTAACATAATATTGTAAATCAAATATAGGAAAAAAATTAAATTAGAAAAAGTAGAAATTTTTAGATTTGCATTTCTATTCAACAGCAGATAAGTTTTTAATTTTTTCCCAAATATTTTTCTATTCTGGACTTTGATTCATAATTTAATCATTGTCTATGTAAGCAATATAGTATCATCAAAAAGAAAAGATAAGAAAGGTGCCTCTTTTGCTAACTGTATTATTCTTAGTACCTACATAAGACTTGGTTTTTCCTGTAGTCATGTATGGATGTGAGAGTTGGACTGTGAAGAAGGCTGAGTGCCAAAGAATTGATGCTTTTGAACTGTGGTGTTGGAGAAGACTCTTGAGAGTCCCTTGGACTGCAAGGAGATCCAACCAGTCCATCCTAAAGGAGATCAGCCCTGGGATTTCTTTGGAAGGAATGATGCTAAAGCTGAAACTCCAGTACTTTGGCCACCTCATGCAAAGAGCTGACTCATTGGAAAAGACTCTGATGATGGGAAGGATTGAGGGCAGGAGGAGAAGGGGACAACAGAGGATGAGATGGCTAGATGGCATCACTGACTCGATGAACGTGAGTCTGAGTGAATTCCGGGAGAAGGTAATGGACAGAGAGGCCTGGAGTGCTGCAATTCATGGGGTCGCAAAGAGTCGGACACGACTGAGTGTGTGAAATGGACTGACATAAGACTTGACATATAATAAGAGTACAATGAATATTTGTTGAATGAATAGTATTTTCAAGATCACATTGCTATAGGAAAATGATTAAAAGGAAATTAAGGACAACGAGAAGAATTAAGAAAGTCTTACATGAGTCCAAAAATTTAAATAAGTCAAGAAAATTGTACAAAAGAAGCAGGAAATAAATCTTATTAAATGTTCAGAGAATATTACCATGGAAGTAATATTTCAGTTGAATTAAAAGAAATATGGAAGACTTAAATAGAAAACATGGAAGCAAAAAAAGCTTACTGTTGTTGACAAAGGCTTCCCAAAGATATTTATGTTCTAATTCCAGAATCTATAAATATGATACTTTATGTGGCAAAAGGAACTTTTAATGTGTGATTAAATTAAGGATTTTGAGATGAGACAACCTGAATTATCTGGGTGAGTCAAATGTTATCACAGAGCAGTTTATTATAAAGAGGTGAGGTAGAGTTTTGAGAGATGCACTTTAAATATAGAAGAAGAAATATAGAAATCCTTAGAAGTTGGAAAAAGCAAGAAAATATATTCTCCGGAGAAGCCTGGTAGGCTGCAGTCCATGGGGTCACTAAGAGTGGGATACGACTGAGCAACTTCACTTTCACTTTCATGCATTGGAGAAGGAAATGGCAACCCACTCCAATGTTCTTGCCTGGAGAATCCCAGGGACGGGGGGAGCCTGGTGGGCTGCCGTCTATGGGGTCGCACAGAGTCAGACACAACTGAAGTGACTTAGCAGCATCAGGCTCCATATTAAGTAGAGGGAACTTCCTCAACCTCATAAGGAACATCCACCAAAAACACTAAAAGTAACATATTTGATAGTTAGATACTAGATGATTTTCCCTTAAGATGAGGAACAAGGTAAGGATGTCCATTTCTAGATCTCTGATAGAAAATCATTCTGAAACTCCTAGTTAATGCAATTAGACAAAAAAAAAAAAACCTTTTATATTAGAAATCAAGAAAGAAAACTGTTTTTGTTTCCTTATTACTTAATTGTTTATGCAAAAGAACAATGTTTTAGAAGATAAGAGAGTAGAAAATCAAGGTGACTTTGGGTTTGCAATGAATTTTTAGATATAATACCAAACAAATGATTCATAAAGAAAAAAACTTATGTTGTATTTCATTAAAATTTATAATGGTTTTTTAACCTGACTTTATTTCTACTTTGTAAAGACACTGTTTTGTAAATTAGTTAACCTCCAATTAAAATAAATATATATATTTTTAAAAATAAAAGAAAATAAAGAAAAGACAAGTCACACAATAGAAGAAAATATCTGCAAAATAGGATTCATATCCTTCAAATATGCAAGAACTCTGGAAACTCAATAATAAGAAAACAGGCAACACAATTAAAATGTAGGCAGGCAATCTGAACAATCACCTCATGAAAAAGGTATCCAAATGGAAATAAGCATATGAAATGATGCCAAATACTATATGTCAGTAAGGAATTGCAAATTAAAATAATAAGATAATAATAATAATAAGCCTGGTGGGCTGCTGTCCATAACATTGCATAGAGACAGACACGACTGAAGTGATTTAGCATGCATGCATGCACACACCTACAGAATGGCTAAAATCAAAAACAATGACAACACCAAATGGTAGTGAGAATATGGACGGACAGCTGTCATTCTTTGCTGGTGAGACTGCAAAATGATACTGCCACTTTGAAAGATAGTTTGGCAAGATTTTTGTTTACAAAACTAAGCATAGTTTTACCACATGATTGAGCAATCAGACTCATTAAGTATTTACCTAAATCCATAAAATCCCACACACAAATGCTTATAGTAGTTTTACCATAATTGCCCCAAATTGAGTGCAATCAAAATGACTTTCAATAGGTGAATGGATAAACTGTGATAAATCCATACAATAAAAATATTATTCTATGATAAAATAAGTGACCTATCAAACCAAGAAAAGAAATTGTGGAGCCTTAAATGCATATTGCCCAGTGAAAGAAACCAGATTGAAAAGACTACATACTACATGGTTTTCACTATATGACATATTGAAAAAGGTAAAATTAAAGACAGTAAAAAGATGAGTAGCTGCCAGGATTTAGGGAGGGAAGGCTCTACTGGTAGAGAACAGGGTGTTTATAGGAAAATAGACTTACTCTGTGTAATATTAACATTATGCATTTGTCAAAACCCATTGAACTATACAACATGAAGACTGAACCCTAAGGTAAACTACTGACTGTGGTTCATTATAATATATTAATATTAGTTCAACAGCTGTAACAAATGTACCACACTAATGCAAGAGGTTCAGTTCACTTCAGTCACTCAGTCGTATCTGACTCTTTGCGACCCCATGAATCACAGCACGCCAGGCCTCCCTGTGGTTAGTAATAGAGAAACTATTGGGGTTAGGGGGAGGCAGGAAGGAGAAAGCAATACACAAGAACTCTTTGTAAAGCTCATTATTTTCTGTAAACCCAAAACTGCTCAAATAAGTAAATTCTATAAATTAAAAAGAAGTTTGGAGAAGTACATTTAAAAGAAATAAACTTTTGCCTAGTGTTGTATTGCTACTAGGCAAAAGTAGAAAAATCAAAAATGGCTAATGTTCTACTTTTTGTTTTGTTTATATTTCTATTCTAGTCTATTTTTCCAATTCAAAAGTGTTCTTCAAAAAGATATATTTTGGAACAGTTGACAACTTATTAATAGAGGTAGCACTTCTGACATCAAGTGAGAATCAGTTCTATATTTCAACAACAGAACACAAAAGGCTTGCATTCCTTAAGGATTTCACAAACCGCTTATTAAACTTTCACAGGCTACTTCAAAAGTAGAAACAGGAGTCAGGTAAAAAAAAAAACTCAAAGGTTGGGGGAACTACATAAAAGAAAAACTCCTATTTTATTCTCCACACAAACACAATTTCCATTGAAAATGTGTGTGTGTGTTTTTTTCTTTTATTCAGTGGCAGACCCTAAGAATTCTACAGAGAAACAAACCTATTCCCAAAGTGTATGTAACTAGTACTGCCAAACAGAAGGTTACATCTAAAGGTGAAGCTGACCTCTTCACCATGAAGAGAACAGTGGAGAACCAAAATGGTCTTTCATCTGGACATTTAAGGAACAACCATGCAGGACTTGTTAGGGTAATAACTGTAGATGACACTGAGAACCTGGATTTAAACATAGTCATCCTGAGTACAATATTAGCTTGGCTCAAAAGGCCTGTAATATTATTTTTTGAAGAGGTGTGTCTATTAAGAGACTGAGAGCAATCAAAAATGGAATCGTTCTGTGTGGTTACAAGAATATAAAATCTTTTTTCTCCTCCAGAAGATGTTTCCAATAACAAAATTTACCCAAGAGCTCAATTTATACTACAAAATGTATTCCCTATAATTATAATACATAGAGTAAAAAGTAAAGTTGTATGAAGGTTTACACTACTAAATCAAAAACATAGAAAGGGGCATAATATATAATAGATTTAAATGTCAATGTACACTTTTTCATCTATATGAAATACTGCTGGTAATTTCATACAGGTACCAAAATAGAGGTGATATTTTTCATCATTATGATTTGCTTATAACAGGAGGCTATTTCATAGCTGCAATCTTTTATAAAAAAATTATATGCTTTAAATGAGTGGAAGCTCTGAATATAGCCTAGGAGAAAGGGCTACTGTACTAAGATTAAATTTATCTATGAAAGCTTTGCTCAAAAAGTCTGCAGGAAATTACTTTATGGTAATAAATAATTTTTCAAAATTAAATTTATCATAAATGTTGAGAAAATGTATGTGGAAGGCACTTTTAATGGGTGATAGGATTTTGACTTAGTTGACAGATAAGATTTGAAAACTACAGATTTCTAACTGTACTTTCTCCTTCTGCTAAAAGCAGCTGAAAACTCATCTGCTTCAAAAGACTTGGTTAAGTAACCCTAACAAAATCCACTTTTATCCTGCATATATTCTCATTTGTAGAATCATAATATGAGTAATATCCAATGGATCTTTGAAAGTAATATTAAATCTTTTTATTCCACATGCAGTTTTTTAGAGACCACAGTTCTTGAGCATTATGATTTTTAGACGTCATCAGTTCAGTTCAGTTCAGTTCAGTTCAGTTGCTCAGTCCTATTTCATTGTGACCCCATGAACTGCAGCATGCCAGACCTCCCTGTCCATCACCAATTTCTGGAGTTTACTCAAACTCATATCCATTGAGTCAGTGATGCTATCCAGCCATCTCATCGTCTGTCATCCCCTTCTCCTTCCAACTTCAGTCTTTCCCATCATCAGGGTATTTTCCAAGGAATCAGTTCTTCGTATCAAGTGGCCAAAGTATTGGAGCTCAGCTTCAGCATTAGTCCTTCCAGTGAATATTCAGGCCTGATTTCCTTTAGGATGGACTGGTTGGATCTTCTCACAGTCCAAGGGACTCTCAAGAGTCTTCTCCAACATCACAGTTCAAAAGCATCAATTCTTCAGCACTCAGCTTTCTTTATAGTCCAACTTTCACATCCATATATGACTACTGGAAAAACCATAGCTTTGAATAGGCAGACCTTTGTTGACCAAGTAATGTCTCTGTTTTTTAATATGCTGTCTAGGTTGGTCATAACTTTTCTTCCAAGGAGCAAGCATCTTTTAATTTCATGGCTACAGAAACCATCAACAGGGATTTTGGAGCCCAAAAAATAAAGTCGGACACTGTTTCCATTATTTCCTCATCTATTTGCCACTAAGTGATAGGACCAGATGCCATGATCCTAGTTTTCTGAATGTTGAGTTTTAAGTCAGCTTTTTCACTCTCTTCTGTCGCTTTCATCAAGAGTCTCTTTGGTTGTTCTTCGCTTTCTGCCATTAGGGTTATGTCATCTGCATATCTGAGGTTACTGATAATTTTCCCAGCAATCTTTTTTTTTTCACTTTCACTATCTTATTATTATTTTTAATTAAATTTATTTATTTTAATTGGAGGCTAATTACTTTACAATAATGTATTGGTTTTGCCATACATCAATATGAATCCATCACGGGTGTACACATGTCCCCAATCCTGAAACTCCCTCCCACCTCCCTCCCTATACCCTCCCTCTGGGTCATCCCAGTGCACCAGCCCCAAGCATCCTGTATCCTGCATCAAACCTAGACTGGCGATTCATTTCTTATATGATATTATCATCCCACCCTCTCCCTGTCCCTCTCCTACAGAGTCTAAAAGACTGTTCTATACATCTGTGTCTCTTTTTCGGTCTCGCATACAAGGTTATCATTACCCAGCAATCTTGATTCCAACTTGTGCTTCATTCAGCCCATTGTTTCTCATGATGTACTCTGCATGTAAATTAAATAAGCAGGGTGACAATATACAGCCTTGACGTACTCCTTTTCCTATTTGGAACTAGTCTGTTGTTCCATGTACAGTTCTAACTGTTGCTTCCTGCACACAGGTTTCTCAACAGGCAGTTCAGGTGGTCTGGTATTCCCATCTCTTGAATAATTTTCCACAGTTTATTGTGCTTCACACAGTCAAAGGCTTTGGCACAGTCAATAAAGCATAAGTAGTTTTTTTCTGAAACTCTCTTACTCTTTTGATGATCCAAAGGATGTTGGAAATTTGATCTCTGGTTCCTCTGACTTTTCTAAATCTAGATGAACATCTGGAATTTCATGGTTCATGTATTGTTGAAGCCTGGCTTGGAGAATTTTGAACATTACTAGTGTGTGAGATGAGTGCAGTTGTACAGTAGTTTGAGCATTCTCTGCCATTGCCTTTCTTTGGGAATGGAATGAAAACTGACCTTTTCCAATCCTGTGGCCACTGCTGAGTTTCCAAATTTGCTGACATACTGACTGCAGCACTTTCACAGCATCATATTTTAGGATTTGAAATAGCTCAACTGGAATTCCAGGATGTCTGGCTCTAGGTGAGTGATCTCATCATTGTGATTATCTGGATCATGAAGATCATTTTTGTACAGTTCTTCTGTGAATATGGCTGCAAGCCGGTGGTGCATTGAGCGCAGGTTGCTGCAACCCAGCGGCACACTGAGCGCGGCCCAGAGGAGCTACCCCATGTCCGAGGTCAGGGGCAACAGCCTAGAGTGCCAGGTTGCAGTGGCACAGGAACCACCCGAGAGGAGCTACCCTGCATCTGAGGTCAGGGGCAGTGGCCAGGAAGAGCTACCCAGCGTCCGAGGCCGTTTGCGGCTGGGAGGAGACACCCCGCATCTGAGGTCAAGGGTGGCAGCCAAGAGGAGCTATCCCGGATCTGAGGTCACGGGTGGCTGGGAGGAGACACCCCACATCCAAGGTCAGGGGTGGCTTGGAGAAGCCACTTCGTGCCCGAGGCCAAGGGCAGTGACCCTGAGGAGCCACCCTCAGCCCGAGGCCAAGGGAGGCTGCTGGGAAGAGCCACCCATACCCAAGGCAAGGGCTGGCAGCTGGGAGGAGCAACCCGAGGAGTAGTGGCTGTGCATGCACAGGAGGGCCTAGAGGAGCTATCTTACACTGAAGGTCAGGTACAGCGGCAGTAAGGAGATACCCCTCGTCCAAGGTAAGGAGCAGCAGCTGAGTTTTGCTGGAGCAGTCGTGAAGAGATAACCCATGCCCAAGGTAAGAGAAACCCAAGTAAGACGGTAGGTGTTGTAAGAAGGCATCAGAGGGCAGACACAATGAAACCATACTCACAGAAAACTAGTCAGTCTAATCACACTAGGACCACAACCTTGTCTAACTCAATGAAACCAAGCCATGCCTGTGGGGCAACCCAAGACGGGCGGGTCATGGTGGAGACATCTGACAGAATCTGGTCCACTAGAGAAGGGAATGGTAAACCACTTCAGTATTCTTGCCTTGAGAAGCCCATGAACAGTATGAAAAGACAAAATGATAGGATACCAAAAGAGGAACTCCCCAGGTCATTAGGTGCCAAATATGCTACTGGAGGTCAGTGGAGAAATAACTCCAGAAAGAATGAAGGGATGAAGCCAAGCAAAAACAGTACCCAGTTGTGGATGTGACTGGTGATAGAAGCAAAAGCTGATGCTATAAAGAGCAATATTGCATAGGAACCTGGAATGTCAGGTCCATGAATCAAGGCAAACTGGAAGAGGTCAGACAAGAGATGGCACGGGTGAAGGTCTACATTTTAGGACTCAGGGAACTAAAATGGACTGGAATGGGTGAATTTAACTCAGATTGCCATTATATCTACTACTGTGGGCAGGAATCCCTCATAAAAAATGGAGAGGCATCATGGTCAACAAAAGAGTCTAAAATGCATTACTTGGATGCAACCTCAAAAATGACAGAATGATCTATGTTCATCTCCAAGGCAAACAATTCAATATCACAGTTATCCAAGTCTATGTCCCAACCAGTAATGCTGAAGAAGCTGAAGTTGAATGGTTTTATGAACACCTACAAGACCTTTTAGAACTAACACCCAAAAAAGATGTCCTTTTCATTATAGGGGACTAGAATGCTAAAGTAGGAAGTCAAGAAACACCTGGAGTAACAGGTAAATTTGGCCTTGGAATGTAGAACGAAGCAGGGCAAAGACTAATAGAGTTTTGCCAAGAAAATGCACTGGTCCTAGCAAAAACCCTCTTCCAAGAACACAAGAGAAGACTCTACACATGGACATCACCAGCTGGTCAACACCAAAAACAGATTGGTTATATTTTTGAAGCCAAAGATGGAGAGGCTCTATACAGTCAACAAAAATAAGACCAGGAGCTGACTGTGGCTCAGATCATGAACGCCTTATTGCCAAATTCAGACTCAAATTGAAGAAAGTAGGGAAAACTGTTAGACCGTTCAGGTATGACCTAAATCAAATCCCTTATGATTATACAGTGGAAGTAAGAAATAGATTTAAGGGCCTAGATCTGATAGATACAGTGCCAGATGAACTATGGAATGAGGTTCTTGACCTTGTATGGGAGACAGGGATCAAGACCATGCCCATGGAAAAGAAATGCAAAAAAGCAAAATGGCTGTCTGGGGAGGCCTTCCAAATAGCTGTGAAAAGAAGAGAGGTGAAAAACAAAGGAGAAAAGGAAAGATATAAGCATCTGAATGCAGAGTTCCAAAGAATACCCAGAAGAGACAAGAAAGACTTCTTCAGTGATCAATTCAAAGAAATAGAGGAAAACAACAGAATGGGAAAGACTAGAGATCTCTTCAAGAAATTTAGATGTACCAAGGGAACATTTCATGCAAAGATGGGCTCGACAAAGGACAAAAATGGTATGGACCTAACAGAAGATGCAGGTATTAAGAAGAAGAGGCAAGAATACATGGAAGAACTGTACAAAAAGATCTTCATGACCCAGATAATCATGATGGTGTGATCACTCACCTAGAGCCAGATATCTTGGAATGTGAAGTCAAGTGGGCCTTAGAAAGCATCACTACGAACAAAGCTAGTGGAGGTGATGGAATTCCAGTTGAGCTGTTTCAAATCGTGAAAGATGATGCTGTGAAAGTGCTACACTCAATATGCCAGCAAATTTGGAAAACTCAGCAGTGGCCACAGGACTGGAAAAGGTCAGTTTCATTCCAATCCCAAAGAAAGGCAATGCCAAAGAATGCTCAAACTACTGCACAATTGCACTCATCTCACATGCTAGTAAAGTAATGCTCAAAATTCTCCAAGTCAGGCTTCAGCAATAAGTGAACCGTGAACTTCCAGGTGTTCAAGTTGGTTTTAGAAAAGGCAGAGGAACCAGAGATCAAATTGTCAACATCCACTGGATCATTGAAAAGGCAAGAGAGTTCCAGAAAACCATATATTTCTGCTTTGTTGACTATGTCAAAGCCGTTGTCTGTGTGGATCACAATAAGCTGTGGAACATTCTGAAAGAGATGGGAATACCAGACCACCTGACTTGCCTCTTGAGAAATCTGTACACAGGCCACAAAGCAGCAGTTAGAACTGGAAATGGAACAACAGACTTGTTCCAAATAGGAAAAAGAGTACATCAAGGCTGTATACTGTCACTCTGCTTATTTAACTTCTATGCAGAGTACATCATGAGAAATGCTGGACTGGAAGAAACACAAGCTGGAATCAAGATTGCCAAGAGAAATATCAATAACCTCAGATATGCAGATGACACCACCTTTATGGCAGAAAGTGAAAAGGAACTAAAAGCCTCTTGATGAAGGTGAAAGAGGAGAGCGAAAAAGTTGGCTTAATGCTGAACATTCAGAAAAGATCATGGCATCCATTCCCATCACTTCATGGGAAATAGGGAAACAGTGGAAACAATGTCAGACTTTATTTGGGGGGCTCCAAAATCACTGCAGATGGTGACTTCGGCCATGAAATTAAAAGACGCTTACTCCTTGGAAGAAAAGTTATGACCAAACTAGATAGTATATTCAAAGGCAGAGACATTACTTTGCTGACTAAGGTCCGTCTAGTCAAGGTTATGGTTTTTCCCGTGGTCGTGTGTGGATGTTAGAGTTTGGCTGTGAAGAAGGCTGAGCACCAAAGAATTGATGCTTTTGAACTGTCTTGTTGGAGAAGACTCTTGAGAGTCCCTTGGACTGCAAGGAGATCCAACCAGTCCATTCTGAAGGAGATCAGCCCTGGGATTTCTTTGGAAGGAATGATGCTGAAGCTGAAGCTCCAGTACTTTTCCACTTCATGAGAAGGGCTGACTCACTGGAAAAGACTATGACTCTGGGGATTGAGGGCAGGGGGAGAAGGGGACGACAGAGGATGAGATGCCTGGATGGCATCACAGACTTGATGAACGTGAGTCTGAGTGAACTCCAGGAGTTGGTGACGGACAGGAAGGCCTGGTGTGCTGCAATTCATGGGGTAGCAAAGAGTCAGACTCAACAGATTGACTGAACTGAACTGAACTCTGTGTATTCTTGCCACCTTTTCTTAATATATTCTGTTTCTGTTACGTCCGTACCATAGCCCCCATAGCACTTTACAAATGTGAAATAAACATTGAACAGTTAGTTTTGAAGTCACTCTGGGTTGTCCTCATTTTCTGCATATTAATGCCCTAGATCACAAGAAGATATTTGAAATGTATTAAAATTTAAATGTTTCTAAAACTTTAATGATACATTTATAATTCTTGGATATAAACAACATAACAAAACAGGATACCTTTGGAATGTCCAACCGTAAAAGAATAATAGAATAAAATATTCAGCCCAATATTACTGAAAGTTATGCCATGATTAGAAAGAATGCATTTATTTGATCTAGATAATTTTATTAATGGATAATTCCTTTTTTAAATTACATCACTCCCTTGCTAAGAGCCCTTTACTCTAAATCCACAATTACATTTAAAAGAGACACAATAATGCATATAACAGTGTCAATTGATAAAAGCAGATAATCTTTTTAAGTTAATAATTAGTGTATGTAGTATTTGTAAATGTTTGTGCATAAGTACAATGGTAAAGAATATGCCTACCAGTGCAGGAGACTGGTTTTTGATCTCTGGGTTGGGAAGTTTCTGGGGAGAAGGAAATGGCAGTTCACTCCAGTATTCTTGCCTGGAGAATGCAATGGACAGAGGTGACTGGTGGGCTACATGCACAGAGTCTGGCACAACTTAATGACTGAGCACACTGGCACAAGTGATTATATATATGCCAAATAGCAGTAAATATCACTGCTTATTTATCGATAATTCATATCAGAGGTAGCCAGTTATGACCTATAGGCCAAATACATCTATACCTTGTTTTTGAAAATAAAGTTTGAAACAGTCATACTCTTGGTTTACATATTATCCATGGCTACCTTTATGTTACAATGATACAGCTGAGTATTTACAACTGACCACATGGCCAGCTAAGTCTGAAATATTTACTTCTGGACTTTACAGATGAATTATTTGCTACCTCTGATTTCGAACAATACTGTAATTCCCTGGCTATTACATTTGAGCATTTGGATAGTCCCGAAAGAAAGAAATGGTGAGTTTGGAGAAATGAAATATATTTCATTTTGCTGTTAAAAAAAAATGAGTTGTAAAAGAGAAAACAAATGTAGTTTGGCTTTTGACTAAATCAAGTTTCTGAAGTTTAAAGACAATACAAATGGTAGCATTTGTTACATGCTTACCTTTGCTTTACCTGTAGTGTTTTCTTTAATAATACTTTTAATGAGAAGGAAATGGCAAACCCACTCCAGTACTCTTGCCTGGAGAATCCCATGGATGGAGGAGCCTGGTAGTCTGCAATCCATAGGTCACAAAGAGTCAGATACGGCTAAAGGATTTCACATCACTCACTTCATACATTATCACTGGAGAAGGAAATGGCAACCCACTCCAGTATTCTTGCTTAGAGAATCCCATGGACAGAAGAGCCTGGCTGGCCATGGTCCACGGGGTTGCAGAGTCGGACATGACTGAAGTGACTAAAACATGCACGCACTTTTAATGAGATATTATTATAGTTATTTTCCATGTGAGAAAAATGTGGTTTATATAGATTAGGAAACAGCAAAATTTACCTAGCAATTTACTTAGGAAGTGATGTGACTAATTCCTGATTTCAAATCTGTTGAATTTCAAATCTAAATGTTAACAACAATGTTAAATTGCACTTTGTTCCTGAAGAGTGAAGTATATCATGAATATGCACTGCCAATATTAGGGAAAAAAAGTTTCAACTGTATGTCCCACTAGGAATGAGTTAATATATAGTTCCTTTTAAAAAGGCATAGATATGTTTCTATTTGCACTGCAAACATTTTCCTCAATAAGAAGGAAAAATTACTGGAAATAGTTTGTTTAAGAATATTAATTAAAAGAGAATGTAAATGCAGTGAAACTCTGATTTGCCACTAATTTTGCTTTCTAGCCAAACTATCTGAGCTTTAAATTGATCATCAATAAAGCAAGACTAAGAAATTTGTATCCCAATGTTCACAGCAACATTAATTATAATTGCCACGATATGAAAACAACCCAAGTGGCCATCAGCAGATGAATGGATAGAGAAGATGTGGTATATATCTATACAATGAAACACCACTCAACCAGAAAAAAGAATTAAATTTTGCCATTTGTGACAACATGGATCGACCTGGAGAGTATCATGCTTAGTGAAACAAGTCAGCTAGAAAAAGCCAAATACTATCCGATATCACTTATTATGCAGAATCTAATTATTAAAAACAATAACACCAACAAATGAATGAACAAAAGATAGAAACAGGCTTACAGGTATAGAAAATAAACTAGTGGTTACTAGTAAGGAGAGAGGAAGAGGAAGGGGCAAGATAGATGAGGGAATGGCAAGGTCCAACTATTAGGTGTACAACAAATAACAAGGAGAGCATAGGAAATATAGACAATATTTTATAATAACTTTGTAAGGAAAATAATTCTACAAAAAATAAAATTACTATGATGTACACCAGAAACTAATACAATATTTTAAGTCAACTGTACTTCACTTTTATTTTTTTAATTTATTTTTTTAAATTACAATACTGTATTTGTTTTGCCATACATTGACATGAAACAGCCACAGGTGAACACAATCTCCCAATGCCGAAGCCCCCTCCCACCTCCCACCCCACATCCTCTACCTGAATCATCCTGTGCTCCAGCCCCATGCATTCTGCATCCTGCATTGAACATAGATTGGTGCTTCGTTTCTTACAAGAAAGTATACATGTTTCAGTGCCATTCTCCCAAACCATCCCACCTTTTCCCTCTCCCTCAGAGTCCAAAAGTCCATTCTATACCTCTGTGTCTCTTTTGTTGTCTCACATATAGGGTCGTCATTACTATCTTCTAAATTCCATATATATGTGTCAGTATACTGTCTTGGTGTTTTTCTTTCTGGCTTACTTCACTCTGTATAATCAGTTCCAATTTCATCCATCTCATTGGAACTAAGTCAAATTTATTTTTTTAAGGGCTGAGTAGTACTCCATTGTGTATATGTACCACAGCTTTCTTATCCATTCATCTGCTGATGGACATCTAGGTTGCTTCCATGTCCTGGCTATTATAAACAGCACTGCAGTGAACATTGGGGTACATGTGTCTCTTTCAATTCTGGTTTCCTCAATGTGTATGCCCAGCAGTGGGATTGCTGTACTTCACTTTTTTAAAAAAGAAAAATTTACAGTAAGTAACTAATGCAACCATGATACAAAAATGCATAGAATGTAGTAGTTAATAAATAATAAGTGGTTGTTATGAAATACATTGGTTATATAGGAAGACTTTTTCTTGCAAAAATATTTATTTAAAAATTAACTCATAGTCTAAAAGTATTACAAAATAGTATGTTCTCATTTCTCTAAGATTTATGGTTTCTAGTATGAGTGGGTAGATTCTACAAAAGCAGGAATCAACAATCTCTTGAGGTCTTTTTACTTCCAATAACTTAAAAGAAGTATTAGTTTAGATACAAATTAAGGCCCAGAGCTAATCTCAGCAAGTGGATATCAGGCATGTTTACCCTTGCTTCCACCAAACAAGTTTGCCTGATTCAAGCACTGTCTACCTAATACTTTCAATAGACTTTGTCACTAACCTTACCATTTCCAGAAGCCCAGTTCTGTTTCCTTTCTGAACACTTACCACTATTTATTAGAAAGTACAATAACATGCAGAAAATAAGAGTTTTATGGCAAAGATGTTATCTTGGTTAAGCAAGATCTTGAAACTGGTAATTACTGAGAATTTTGCATTACTAATAAATCTGTTCCACATATATATGTATGCATACATATTATGCATTCATATACAGTAAAAAAGGGGGAAAAAAAAAGCTTTGTAGTTATTCTTTCCAACCTATTTTAAATTCAGGAAAAAGATCATTTTCCAAATGAAACTAATAGGCAATAAATATCATTCTACTATTAAAAGCAAGCAACTCACTGCTTTATTATGGGCAGGTTTCTTGCTCTTCACTAACATTTACTAGGTATTTACTATGTACTACATATGCTTATTATTCAGTATTCATTAAAACTGCAAGAAATGTCTAGTCAGTATACATGAGAACTAAGGCTTAGGAACCATAATTTATCCAAAGTCTAAAAGCTTAGTAAGATGCAGAAATGGGAATCAGAGACAGCCCTTCCTAACAATGAAGTGTACTATTATACATCAGGGAATTATATTTGCATTTCAAATTGTGGTCATTTGGGATAGTGTATTCTTCACTTGGAAACAGCTATTATTATAGTCAGTATGTGAAGGATTAGAAAATTATAAAAAGGCCTATTATGATGACAGAGGGATAAAGTGCCAATGTATTTATAACTTGCATTTACTTTATTAGATATGCAAAACAAAATGTGGTTTTAGGACGCAATTCTTATGACAAATTATTTTGTACATTGACAAATCTCTGGTATGGAAATGTCATTATGTGAAGTGAGACTGGTTAAAAGCAAGTAAAAAAAAACTGTTACAGCTAATAAAGATCTCTCTGTTTTGGTTCTACAAGGCATGAGTACTTTCAGATTTGAGTTTCTGTTGATCTGCTGAATTTCTGTAGGGACTCAGGTGCAACTGAGTGCAACTTTTGTCTTTTCTAAGTCTAAACTATTTCTTTACACAATTATCCCTCATTTCATGAATCCAATGTGTGCCTGCCCCTTACCGCAATTGAACTTAAACTTTGAAACAAAATTAAATTAATACCAATAACTACTTAAGTGCTGTCTTTCCTGGGCATATTTGCATTTTAAGCCTGTTAACTCATTTAAAAAAAAGACTTAACTTTCTTCTAGTAAAATATATATATTTTTAACATTGCAAGGAAATGGGTCATACTTCAGAGAAGAGAATAAGCCATGTAACTCATGCAGTTAGTCATTTTACAAGGCTAATGAGTATGGCCATACAGAATGTCAGCCCTGAAGAATAACCCAGGTTCATTCTCTAGACTCCTAATCATAGGAGCTATTAAGGGTGGAATACTTTCACTCCTGAGTCCAGAATCTAAATTGCATAGCCCTGGCACCTACCCTTTCCCTCTAGTTTTCCTCTCTAACTCTTCTTCTTAAACGAGCCATGCATCTCTTAACCCAGCCATATATCATTAGGAACCAAGAAGCCCAGATCTATAGATTAAATTGTTTGGATCTATACATAATATTTTTAAAAGTTGTGATAATTTATAATATGTTATGAATAATCCTTGTGTTTTCTATTAACAATTGGGAACCAGAAAAGTTGGCTTAAAGCTTAACATTCAGAAAACAAAGATCATGGCATCTGGTCCCATCACTTCATGGGAAACAGATGGAGAAACAGTGCCTGACTTTACTTTTTGGGGCTCCAAAATCACTGCAGATGGTGATTGCAGCCATGGAATTAAAAGGCACTTACTTCTTGGAAGGAAAGTTATGACCAACCTAGATAGCATATTCAAAATCAGAGACATTACTTTGCCAACAAATGTCCATCTAGTCAAGGCTATGGTTTTTCCTGTGGTCATGTATGGATATGAGAGTTGGACTGTGATGAAAGCTGCTTTTGAATTGTGGTGTTGGAAAAGACTCTTGAGAGTATCTTGGACTGTAAGGAGATCCAACCAGTCCATTCTAAAGGAGATCAGTCCTGGGTGTTCTTTGGAAGGAATAATGCTAAAGCTGAAACTCCAGTACTTTGGCCACCTCATGCGAAGAGTTGATTCATTGGAAAAGACTCTGATGCTGGGAGGGATTGGGGACCGGAGAAGGGGACGACAGAGGATGACATGGCTAGATGGCATCACTGACTCAGTGGATGTGAGTTTGAGTGAACTCCAGGAGATGGTGATGAACAGGGAGGCCTGGCATGCTGCAATTCATGGGGTCGCAAAAAGTCGGACATGACTGAGTGACTGAACTGAACTGAACTGAAGGTCATCAATTACTTTTTAGCGGCAAATTCATTGAAAATCTCTTTGGTTGATTTCTCTTTAATATCAATAGCATGCATGATCTTCTCAATTAATAACACCTCCTCTCTTTACTTCCATGAAAAAGCTTTTCTTCCTTCTGCTACTTCTCTACCATTTTGTGGTTCTCTACCAGTATCTTTTCCTGTAACTATTCTATGGGTTCACATCACCTGTATATAGATGGTCTTCTTTCTCTTGAGCCTGAGACGTTTGTATCCACATTTAAACTTACATATCTATTTGAATAAAACATAGACCACTGGATCACCACATAGATAATCTCACTGCATATACCACACCAGTTCCTATTCTTCAAATATTTTCTGTGAAATAAAAAAGTGAAAGTTGTTTTCCAGTCCCACCCCTCCAATCAAAAAGCTTTGTCTCCTCTACATTTTCAGTCTCTTTCCACATTGCCCTACTGACATCACTCACATTCAGTCCATAAATATGTCAATATTTCTACTTTTTCCCTCAGTCTCCAGTGTCACCTCTGTCTGGTAAAGAATCCACCTGTAATGCAGGAAAACTGGGTTCAATCCAAAGGTTGGGAAGATCCCATGGAGAAGGGAATGGCTACCCATTCCAGTATTCTGGCCTGGAGGATTTCATGGACTGTATAAACCATGGGGTTGCAAAGAGTTGGACATGACTGAGCAACTTTCACTTTCACATTCTCCTCTTTTCACTACCTGCAAATTCTTTATTCATCCCTGAAGCAACTTAGAGACTGAAAAACAGACTGGAACTTATTTTTACACCGTCATTATCTCCCTATTATCCTCAATAAAAACTGCTTAACATACCTATGTCAACTCAACTTTCCTTCTCTCACTCATGAGTATATGGGATAAATTTCAGCCTTTAAAGTTCATTTGACTTTTTCCAAAAAGTTTTTAACACATATTCCTTCGTTTTGCCAGAAAATTGAAAAGGATCAAGACAGGGATCAAGACCATTCCCATGAAGAGAAATGCAAAAAGCAAAATGGCTGTCTGGGGAGGCCTTACAGATAGCTGTGAAAAGAAGAGAGGCGAAAAGCAAAGGAGAAAAGGAAAGATATAAGCATCTGAATGCAGAGTTCCAAAGAATAGCAAGAGAAATAAAAAAAAAAAAAAAAAGCCTTCTTCAGTGATCAGTGCAAAGAAATAGAGGAAAAGAACAGAATGGGAAAGACTGTTATCAGTAATATCCTAAAAAAAAGAAAAAGAAAACTGAGTCAATTGAGTATTGCTGTAGCACAGAACAGATTAAGCAATATTAAGGTATTTTTATGTTAAACTTTCCAAATGCAGGTAAATAGGTTTAGGCTTAGAAAAGTCTACATGTATCAGTTTACTAGTTGAGTCAACCTCAGTGAAAGAAGATGCCTGAATTTCTAGAAAAATCTGAAAAGCAGAAGTCAGACAAAGTTATATTCAGTTCACATTTTGGTTTGTTTGAACAAATTATATAACTTCCTCAACTCTCATTTTTATCATATTGAAAATGATATTTGTGTTGTAAGTACAACACATATTATTTGTGTTGTATTATCAATATTTTTATTATATGTATGATAGCATATTCACAATGTAATAGGTACTAAATAAACTCTATCTGCTAAGATAATGATTAATTGGGAAATTTCATATTTATTATCTTTAATAAGCAGGATTGCTCTTTTTTAAATATAAATAATGATAAGATAGAGATATCTTTTGATGGAAATAATGTTATGTAAAATTTTTCTTAAAATGTATTAAGATCTTGGTCATACTAGTTGCTACTAGTGTTGAAAAGAAGAGTTATTACTCTGCTGACAAAGTTCTGTATAGTCAAGGCTATGGTCTTCCCAGAAGTCACGTATGGTTGTCAGAGCTGGACCGTAAATGTGGAGCACCAAAGAATTGATGCTTTTGAACTGTGGTGCTGGAGAAGACTCCGGAGAATCCACTGGACAGTAAGGATATCAAGCCAGTCAATCTTAAGGGAAATCAACCCCAAATAATAATTGAAAGGATTGATGCTGAAGCTGAAACTCCAGTATTTTGGTCATCTGATATGAACAGCTGACTCACTGGAAAAGTCTCTGATTCTGGGAAAGACAGGGGGCAGAAGGAGAAGAGGGCATCCGAGGATGAGATGACTGAATGGCATCACCAATGCAATGGACATGAACTTGGGCAAACTGCAGGAGGTGGTGAGGGATAGGGAAGCCTGGCATGCTGCAGTCCCTGGGGTCACAAAGAGTCAGAGAGGACTGGGCAATTGAATAACAAGTAGCTATTGATATATGTACATATTTAAACTGAACATGAGATTGAGTCCCAAAGCTCTTCTAGTCAGATTGTTAATGAAGAAAATGTTTTTGCAAAACAATGATATTTTCTAGATAAGAAATGTTCTAAATATATATATTAATACAACAATGATAACATAATTTTACCATTTACTGAGTCCCTACAATTCCACCAAGAACTCTGCAAGAGAAGAGTGGATTTTTCAGCTTGATTTAACAAATGAAGAACCAGAGGGCTTCATTTTGTGACATAACATATGCTTTCCAAGCATTACCATAAAACTAATATAAAAGATAATCAAACTAAAACAGCTTGCACAGATTTTTTTCCTGATAAATATAAAAAAACAATAGATGCACACTTACGACTATATAAGGGAATTCATAGTTCATTACAATCTGTGCACAGATTCAGTATGCTACCTGAAATGGTGTTATCATATTTAGTAAATTTTAGATTGTTTATGATGTAATGTTTTAACTGAAAAGTAATTGACAACATATGTATGTTTTGCTGTACTCTCTACTCCAAATAGGGTAATTTGTGGGTTCATTGGCTACCTCCTTGATTGGAAATATTCTAGTCTAAATCTGATTATAGTCCAGAAGTACTAACTACTCAAGTACAAGAAGATTAGATGCCAGCTTAATTTAGAAAAACAAGGATCCCAACAAACTAACCTAAACTCTAAGTATAAAAAGTAAGGAGATTTGAAAGCTTATCATATCTATGAAAAATATATCAAGAAAATATATGTGTCAGGAGTTAGGCAAAGAGAAAAACAGACATCCTCAATCCTTCTGCACTTCAAAGGTCTTCTGAACAGAATACATTACACTTGTAAGAGATGAGCATCACTAAAATAAATTAAATTTTAAAACCTGCAAATGAAATGATACTGTGAAAGTGTGTATGTACACTTAAGGAAATATTTTAGGCCCTAGAATATAAAGTGATGCACATCTCATTTATAAGTTTATGGATATCCACTGTAACTAAGGTTATTTTAGCAAAAAGAGTTTTACTAAATATATCTTTATGCTTCTGAAATCATAGATTTCTAAACGCAAAATAAAATGAACGTCGTTGTTGCTGTTTAGTTGCTAAGTCATGTCCAACTCTTTGCAACCATTGGACTGTGATCCACCAGGATCCCCTGCCCATGAGATTTCCCAGACAAGAAACCTGGAGGAGTGGGTTGTCATTTCCTTCTCCAGGGGATCTTCCCAACCCAGGGATCGAACCTGCCTCTCCTGCTTGGCAGGCAAATTCTTTACCACCGAGGTATCTGGGAAGCCTAAAATAATAAGAACTATAGATTAAATCTCTTTATATTTTTACTTAAAATATATAGCAAATGAGTTCTTCGCCAGGACATTAATGAAATTGTTTAATTTTAATTCCATAAATAATGAAGCAGATGTTGTATTCCTCAAGGCAGAAACAAACTTTCATAGGTTGTGTCATTTCTATGACATCACATGTGGTCTGAACTGTAATGGAGGTAAACCAAATGTTTCCCATTTAAAGCTGGCCACAGTAAAGATTTCAGCTCCATCTATGTCATATAAACATGCTATGGGCAAGAGCTCAACAAAAACTTGTAAAAGAGACACCTGTGGTTTTTACATTAAGCCCATTTGGTGTAATTAACCAGCTTTATTTTTCATAAGTCAATTTTTTTCATTGTTATTTAAACTATCCCTGTAGTGGTCATAAACACCATGCAGTTTTAATGGGGGAGGATTTTGTTTCTCACAACCCCAGGCAACTTGAAATCAAATCAGTCAGGCCACTTCTAAAAGGGAAAAAAAAAGAAATTGAGGGCTCTGGTTAATGCAGCTCTAGTTGTAGGCCAATTCAATTCAAATAAAATAGACGGGCATTAGTGAAGTTCCATCTTACACAGTCTCAGTAGATTTACCTTTCCCTTGGGGGTTAATCCCTAGCGTGGCTATTGTTTTGTTTTGTTTTGTTTTTTGCAGTATGCTTGGTTCATAATGTACTTTTTTGCATGATCTTCCTTTAAAAATAACTGTGCATCCAAAACAAAACATAGCTGGAAATAAAACCTCAAAGAATTTCATAAAATTTGTGTGGTTATCTTAAAATGTTTATAATATGTTTAAGAATAGCCAATACCATTTTAAACCAGCACAGCATAGTTGCTGATATGATATATATTTAGGAACTTTTTAGTATTATTTAAGCTTTCATTTGATTCCAAGTATATTTTACATTTATTGCTTTGCTTAGCTCTAGTCAGAGCAGAAATGTGTGACTCTTTGGTACATCAGAACAAGACACAAAAATTTTTTGACATGAGCCTTTTTCTTGAACAAAAGACACTCCTAGAAGTTGTGTATAATTTTTCAAAAGTTTTCAGGAACATAAATACAGTATATAATGAAAAGCATTTCTACTATTCTAGGAAACATCCTTATTTATAAGAAATAGCATATATTCATAAGGAAATATATAAATAATACATATGATTCTGCCAAATCTATTTCTTCTTCAATGCTATTGTACCACAGACTTTCAGTAACAGCACTATGCTTCACAAAGGAACAAGGGAATAAAGATATATGTGAAGTGTCCCAAATAAGAGTGTATTTAAACACAAAAATTATATCAAGAACCTCAAAAGTCATCAACTGTTAACCAAAATGGTTTCAACTTTTGAGAAAAATAATTTGGAATATAAGAGTTTGTTATAGGGAAAGAAACAGAAACCTGGGCACAGTATGCAAAGTTCACAAAGAAATTCATTGTAGAATCATATGTAATCATAAAGAAAACAACCTACATTCCAAACTAGAGGAATGGATACACAAACCACACATAATATAGTCAAGTAAAAAATTCCAAGCATGATTTTGTTTGTATAATTCATTTTGGAAATAGTTTGGCATTCCTTGGGCTTCCCTGGTGGCTCAGCTGGTAAAGAATCTGTCTGTAATGTAGGAGACCTGGGTTTGATCCCTGGATTCGGAAGATCCCCTGGAGGAGGAAATGGCAACCCACTCCAGTATTCTTGCCTGGAGAATCCCATGGACAGAGGAGCCTAGTAGGTTATAACCCAGGGGGTCACAAAGAGTTGGATAAGACTGAGCAACTTACACACACACAAGAATGATCAAAAGAGTGTGGTTTATGACAGCAAAGTACTGAAAACAACCACGTCATTCATAACAGAATAAAATATTTCTGATAGAGTGACAAATTATCACTATTGTATATACCTATAAAAATACTAGCTATAGCTTCCATGCAACACAATGGATTACATATTTAAGAAAACAGTGGGGTAAAAAGCGGGATACAAACTAATAATACAGTATGATTTCATGATATAAAGATCAAAACAGCAAAACTATATTATTTAGGGAAATACACATAGGTGATAAGGGTTTCCCAGGTGGCACTAGTGATAAAGAACCTGTCTGCCAATGCAGGAGATGTAAGAGACATGGGTTCAATCCCTGGGTCAGGAAGATCCCCTCTAGGAGGGCATGGCAAACGCTCCAATATTCTTTCCTGGAGAATGCCATGGACAGAGGAGCCTGGTGGGCTACAGTCCATTGGGTTGCAAAGAGTAAGACATGACTGAAGCCACTTAGCACACAGCACACATATAGGTGATAAAGTGTACACAGAAGTTAGAAAATACTTTTATAAAAGCATGTTTATAAAGACATCTTGGTGTAGCAAGAGGATTATGACTATGAAGGAATATATAGTAGGCTTCTGAAGTGTGAATTTATTCATAAATGTATAGGGATTTATATTTCACAATACAAACATAATGCTTTTAAATGCATAATTTCAAACAACTCTTGAAAAGAGAAACTAATTATGTTGTAATATTACATAGAGTAGCAGGATTTCTTTTGTGTTTGTGTATGTTTATGTGAATTCACATATATACTTATGTAACTACTATATTTTAATAGATATATAAATATTTACATACATATTTTAAACTTTGCAGTGCAATGGAGCTCAAAAGTGACTTATATCAAAATCAGATGATTAGAAATAATATAAATCTTTAATAATGAAGGTGATCTTCTTCCCAGGTCCCTATCGTGGCTCAGATGGTAAAAGCATCTGCTTGCAATGAGGGAGACACAGGTTTGATCCATGGGTGGGGAAGTTCCTCTGGAGAAGGAAATGGCAACCCACTCCAGTACTCTCGCCTGGAAAATTACATGGATGAAGGAGCTTGGTGGGGTACAGTCCATGGGGTCGCAAAAGTTGGAGCCAACTGAGTGACCTCACTTGCTATCCTTAATGGAGCAGGTAAAACTGTATTTACTTAACTCCAACTCACTGTTTAGTCAAACCAAATATTTTTAAAATGTAATGAATCAGTCTTTCAATTCAACAAGAACTCAGTTTCTCTTATTTCTGTTTCTTACCAAATTCCTGTTCCTATTCAATAGTTAGATAAATGAGGGCAACAAGGTAACCTCACTGGCTACAAGAAGCATGTCATTGCATCAGCAAACATCCAATGGCTGCTCTGAGCTCTACTGTAATACTCTTTCTCTTCTTGGTTCTTTCAGTTGGTATTTAAGGTTGGGGTTGGCAGATTACACACTCAAGACCTTTTCACTCCTTCACTCATATCTCAATAACCCTTCCTATTGACAAAGCCTTCACAAAACTCTCACTGGCTAAAGTCATTTTTGGAGCTTTACCATATTTTCCTTCCATCTCCTGACTCATCTGTAACCTCTGTTATAAGTTTAGTTTATCCCTACGATAACCTGGCCCTCTGAGCATCAGTTCAGTTCAGTTGCTCAGTCATGTCCGACTCTTTGCGACCCCATGAATCGCAGCGCGCCAGGCCTCCCTGTTCATCATCATCTCTCAGAGTTCATTCAGACTCACGTCCATCCAGTCTGTGATGCAATCCAGCCATCTCATTCTCGATCGTCCCCTTCTCCTGTGCCCCCAATCCCTCCCAGCATCAGTCTTTTCCAGTGAGTCAACACTTCGCATGAGGTGGCCAAAGTACTGGAGCTTCAGCTTCAGCATCATTCCTTTCAAAGAAATTCCAGGGTTGATCTCCTTCAGAATGGACTGGTTGGATCTCCTTGCAGCCCAAGGGACTCTCAAGAGGCTTCTCCAACACCACAGTTCAAAAGCATCAATTCTTTGGCGCTCAGCCTTCTTCACAGTCCAACTCTCATATCCATACATAACCACAGGAAAAACCATAGCCTTGAGTAGACGGACCTTAGTCGGCAAAGTAATGTCTCTGCTTTGAATATACTATCTAGGTTGGTCATAAATTTTCTTCCAAGGAGTAAGTGTCTTTTAATTTAATGGCTGCAATCACCATCCACAGTGATTTTGGAGCCCCAAAAATAATATCTAACACTGTTTCCACTGTTTCCCCATCTATTTCCCATGAAGTGATGGGACCGGATGCCATGATCTTCATTTTCTGAACGTTGAACTTTAAGCCAACTTTTTCACTCTCCTCTTTCACTTTCATCAAGAGGCTTTTTAGCTCCTCTTCACTTTCTGCCATAAGGGTGGTATCATCTGCATATCTGAGGTTATTGAGATTTCTCCTGGCAATATTGATTCCAGCTTGTGTTTCTTCCAGTCCAGCGTTTCCCATGATGTACTCTGCTTAGAAGTTAAATAAACAGGGTGACAATATACAGCCTTGACATACGCCTTTTCCAATTTGGAACCAGTCTGTTGTTCCATGTCCAGTTCTAACTGTTGCTTTTTGACCTGTATACAGATTTCTTAAGAGGCAGGTCAGGTGGTCTGGTATTTCCATCTCTTGAAGAATTTTCCACAGTTTATTGTGACCCACACAGTCAAGGCTTTGGCATAGTCAATAAAGCAGAAATAGATGGTTTTCTGGAACTCTTGCTTTTTCCATGATCCAGAGGATGTTGGCCATTTGATCTCTGGTTCCTCTGCCCTTTCTAAAACCAGCTTGAACATCAGGGAGTTCATGGTTCACGTATTGCTAAAGCCTGGCTTGGAGAATTTTGAGCATTACTTTACTAGCATGTGAGATGAGTGTAACTGGGTGGTAGTTTGAGCATTCTTTGGCATTGCCTTTCTTTGGGATTGGAATGAAACTGACATTTTCCAGTCCTGTGGCCACTGCTGAGTTTCCCAAATTTGCTGGCATATTGAGTGCAGCACTTTCACAGCATCATCTTTCAGGATTTGAAACAGCTCCACTGGAATTCCATCTCCTCCACTAGCTTTATTCATAGTGATGCTTTCTAAGGCCCACTTGACTTCACATTCCAAGATGTCTGCCTCTAGATTAGTGATTACATCATCATGATTATCTGGGTTGTGAAGATCTTTTTGTACAGTTCTTTAGTGTATTCTTGCCACCTCTTCTTAATATCTTCTGCTTTTGTTAGGTCCATAGCATTTCTGCCCTTTATCGAGCCCATCTTTGCATGAAATGTTCCCTTGGTATCTCTGATTTTCTTGAAGAGGTCTCTAGTCCTTCCCATTCTGTTGTTTTCCTCTATTTCTTTAAATTGATCGCTGACGAAGGCTTTCTTATCTCTTCTTGCTATTCTTTGGAACTCTGCATTCAGATGCTTATATTTTCCTTTTCTCCTTTGCTTTTCACCTCTCTTCTTTTCACAGCTATTTGGAAGGTCTCCCCAGACAGCCATTTTGCTTTCTTGCATTTCTTTTCCATGGGGATGGTCTTGATCCCTGTCTCCTGTACAATGTCACGAACCTCATTCCATAGTTCATCAGGCACTGTATCTATCAGATCTAGTCCCTTAAATCTATTTCTCACTTCCACTGTATAATCATAAGGGATTTGATTTAGGTCATACCTGAATGGTCTAGCTGTTTTTCCTACTTTCTTCAATTTAAGCCTGAATTTGGCAATAAGGAGTTCATGATCTAAGCCACAGTCAGCTCCTGGTCTTGTTTTTGTTGACTGTATAGAGCTCCTCCATCTTCGGCTGCATAGAATATAATCAATCTGATTTTGGTGTTGACCATCTGGTGATGTCTATGTGTAGAGTCTTCTCTTGTGTTGTTGGAAGAGGGTGTTTGCTAGGACTGGTGCATTTTCTTGGCAAAACTCTATTAGTCTTTGCCCTGCTTCATTCTGCATTCCAAGGCCAAATTTACCTGTTACTCCAGGTATTTCTTGACTTCTTACTTTAGCATTCCAGTTCCCTATAATGGAAAGAACATCTTTCTTAGGTGTTTGTTAGTTCTAAAAGATCTTGCAGCATTCATAAAACCGTTCAACTTCAGCTTCTTCAGCATTACTGGTTGGGGCATAGAGTTGGATAACTGTGATATTGAATGGTTTGCCTTGGAAACGAACAGAGATAGTGGCACTCAATTCAGCACAGTATCATATAGAAATGAAATGAATCTTGCATGTCAATTACACTCACTCTCTTTCTCTACGCCTAAGCTCACAGCTGTCTCCCTAAGTTAATGCTTCTTTTCACTTCAATTCCATTCTCCCTCAGTATTTTCCTCAATTTTGTACCACAGCCGATCCTTGAATAATATGGGTTTGAACCTTGCAGGTCCACCTATATGTGGATTTAATTTTGATAAATATATTCAAAAAAATTTTGGAGATTTGTGTCAATTTGAAAAAACTCATAAATGAACTGTATAGCCTAGAAATTTTTTTAAATCACCAATAAAATATTGTAAAGTAATTAGCTTCCAATTAAAATAAATGTATTTATAATAAAAAAGAAAAAGAAAAAGGTATGTTATGAATGCATGAAATATGTATAATTACTAGTTCATCCTTACATAGGTATAAAAGTGATATTTAATTAAAAAATTAATAATGTTATGATTTTCTTATGGTTCTGAACTTTGCTTTCATAAAAGTATATTACCATACACTATGTCTCTCTTTTTTGTAGCTGGAGCCTTTCATCACATGTGCTTTTAACATAACAATGCCTTCAATACAGTACTATGAATATGACTGCAATAATGTATGTCAAAGATATTGTAATATCCATTTATTTGTCTATAGGTTAGGCTGCTGCTGCTGCTGCTAAGTCACTTCAGTCGTGTCAGACTCTGCAGCGCCATAGATGGAAGCCCACCAGGCTCCATCATCCCTGGGATTCTCCAAGCAAGAACACTGGAGTGGGTTGCCATTTCCTTCTCCAGTGCATGAAAGTGAAAAGTGAAAGTGAAGTAACTCAGTCCTGTCTGCCTCTTAATGACCTGATGGACTGCAGCCTATCAGGCTCTTCTGTCATGGGATTTTCCAGGAAAGAGTAATGAATTGGGGTGCGATTGCCTTCTCAGGTTGTTTGGCTAGGATAAAACAATTATATTGTTGCTAGTTTTTATCAATGCACAAATCATTATACTTGCAAATAAAAGTTAATTTTTCATATCTTTCATTATTGATGTCTAGAATTACTACCATCTATAGTATTTTACTGAAGGGAATTTAATGAAAGGATGGAGCCAAAGCAAAAACAATACCCAGTTGTGGATGTGACTGGTGATAGAAGCAAGGACCAATGCTGTAAAGAACAATATTGCATAGGAACCTGGACTGTCAGGTCCATGAATCAAGACATATTGGAAGTGGTCAAACAAGAGATGGCAAGAGTGAACACTGACATTCTAGTAATCAGTGAAATAAAATGGACCTGAATGGGTGAGTTTAACTCAGATGACCATTACTGAGGGCAGGAATCCCTTAGAAGAAATGGAGTAGCCATCATGATCAACAAAAGAGTCCGAAATGCAGTACTTGGATGCAATCTCAAAGACAACAAAATGATTTCTGTTCATTTCCAAGACAAATCATTCAATATCACAGTTATCCAAGTCTAAGCCCCAACCAGTAACACTGAAGAAGCTTAAGTTGAACTATTCTATGAAGACCTACAAGACTTTTTAGAACTAACACCCAAAAGAGATGTACTTTTCATTATAGGGGACTGGAATGCTAAAGTAGCAAGTCAAGAAACACCTGGAGTAACAGGCAAATTTGGCCTTGGAATGCAGAATGAAGCAGGGCAAAGACTAATAGAGTTTTACCAAGAAAATGAACGGGTCATACCAAACATCCTCTTCCAACAACAAAAGAGAAAATTCTACACATGGACATCACCAGATGGTCAACACCAAAAGCAGATTGATTATATTCTATGCAGCCAAAGATGGAGAAGCTCTATACAGTCAACAAAAACAAGACCAGGAGCTGACTGTGGCTCAGATCATGAACTCCTTATTGCCAAATTCAGATTTAAATTTAAGAAAGTAGGGAAAACTGTTAGACCATTCAGGTATGACCTAATTCAAATCCCTTATGATTATACAGTGGGAGTGAGAAATAGATTTAAGGGCCTAGATCTGATAGATACAGTGCCAGATGAACTATGGAATGAGGTTCGTGACATTGTACGGGAGACAGGGATCAAGACCACGCCCATGGAAAAGAAATGCAAAAAGCAAAATGGCTATCTGGGGAGGCCTTACAAATAGCTGTGAAAAGAAGAGAGGTGAAAAACAAAGGAGAAAAGAAAAGATAAAAGCATCTGAATACAGAGTTCCAAAGAATAGCAAGAAGAGATAAGAAAGCCTTCTTCAGCAATAAGTGCAAAGAAATAGAGGAAAAGAACAGAATGGGAAAGACTGGAGACCTCTTCAAGAAAATCAGAGATACCAAGGGAACATTTGATGCAAAGATGGGCTCGATAAAGGACAGAAATGCTATGGACCTAACAGAAACAGAAGATATTAAGAAGAGGTGGCAAGAATACACAGAAAAAAAGTACAAAAAAGATCTTCATGACCCAGATAAAAACTATGGTGTAATCACTCATTTAGAGCCAGACATCCTGGAATGTGAAGTCAAGTGGACCTTAGAAAGCATCACTACAAACAAAGCTAGTGGAGGTGATGGCATTCCAGTTGAGTTATTTCAAATCCCAAAAGATGATGCTGTGAAAGTGCTGCACTCAATATGCCAGCAAATTTGGGAAACTCAGCAGTGGCCACAGGACTGGAAAATGTCAGATTTCATTCCAATCCCAAGGAAAGGCAATACCAAAGAATGCTCAAACTACCACCCAGTTACACTCATCTCACATGCTAGTAAAGTAATGCTCAAAATTCTCCAAGTCAGGCTTCAGCAATAAGTGAACCATGAACTTCCTGATGTTCAAGCTGGTTTTAGAAAAGGCAGAGGAACCACAGATCAAATTGCCAACATCTGCTGGAGCACTGAAAAAGCAAGAGTTCCAGAAAACCATCTATTTCTGCTTTATTGACTATGCCAAAGCCTTTGACTGTGTGGATCACAATAAACTGTGGAAAATTCTTCAAGAGATGGGAATACCAGACCACCTGACCTGCCTCTTAGAAATCTGTATACAGATCAAAAAGCAACAGTTAGAACTGGACATGGAACAAACAGACTGGTTCCAAATAGAAAAAGGAGTACGTCAAGGCTGTATATTGTCACCCTGCCTATTTAACTTTTATGCAGAGTACATCACGAGAAATGCTGAACTGGAAGAAACACAGGCTGAAATCAAGATGCCAGGAGAAATATCAATAACCTCAGATATCCAGATGATACCACCCTTATGGCAGAAAGTGAAGAGGAACTAAAAAGCCTCTTGATGACAGTGAAAGTAGAGAGCGAAAAAGTTGGCTTAAAGCTCAACATTCAGAAAATGAAGATCATGGCATCCAGTCCCATCACTTCATGGGAAATAGATGGGGAAACAGTGGAAACAGTGGCTGACTTTATTTGGGGGAGGTCCAAGATCACTGCAGATAGTGATTGCAGCCATTAAATTAAAAGACACTTACTCCTTGGAAGAAAATTTATGGCCAACCTAGATAGCATATTCAAAAGCAGAGACATTACTTTGCCGACTAAAGTCCGTCTAGTCAAGGCTATGGTTTTTTCAGTAGTCATGTATGGATGTGAGATTGGCCTAAGAAGAAGGCAGAGCACTGAAGAACTGATGCTTTTGAACTGTGGTGTTGGAGAAGACTCTTGAGAGTCCCTTGGACTGCAAGGAGATCCAACCAGTCCATTCTGAAGATCAGCTCTGGGATTTCTTTGGAAGGATTGATGCTAAAGCTGAAACTCTAGTACTTTGGTCACCTCATGCTAAGAGTCGACTCATTGGAAAAGACTCTGGTGCTGGGAGGGATTGGGGGCAGGAGGAAAAGGGGACGACTGAGGATAAGATGGCTGGATGGCATCACGGACTCGATGGACCTGAGTCTGAGTCAGTTCCGGGAGTTGGTGATGGACAGGGAGGCCTGGTGTGCTGCGATTCATGGCCCATCTCCCAGAATATTTGAAATAAAAGCAAAAATAAACAAATGAGACCTAATTAAAATTAAAAGCTTCTGCACAACAAAGGAAACTATAAGCAAGGTGAAAAGAAACCCTTCAGAATGGGAGAAAATAATAGCAAAGAAGCAACTGAAAAGAATTAATCTCAAAAGTATACAAGCAACACCTGTAGCTCAGTTCCAGAAAAATAAATGACCCAATCAAAAACTACACATTTCTCCAATACAAATGGCTAACAAACACATGAAAAGATGCTCAACACGACTCATTATCAGTTCAGTTCAGTTCAGTCACTCAGTCATATTCGGCTTTTTGCAACTCCATGAATCACAGCATGCCAGGCCTCCCTGTCCATCACCAACTCCTGGAGTTCACTCAGACTCACATCCGTCGAGTCAGTGATGCCATCCAGACATCTCATCCTCTGTTGTCTCCTTCTCCTCCTGCCCCTAATCCCTCCCAGCATCAGAGTCTTTTCCAATGAGTCAACTCTTCGCATGAGGTGGCCAAAGTACTGGAGTTTCAGCTTCAGCATCATTCCTTTCAAAGAAATCCCAGAGCTGATCTCCTTCAGAATGGACTAGTTGAATCTCCTTGCAGTCCAAGAGATTCTCAGGAGTCTTCTCCAACACTACAATTCAAAGCGTCAATTCTTCAGTGCTCAGCTTTCTTCACAGTCCAACTCTCATATCCATACATGACCACTGGAAAAACCATAGCCTTGACTAGATGAACCTTTGTTGGCAAAGTAATATCTCTGCTTTTGTTTGAATGTGCTATCTAGGTTGGTCATAACTTTCCTTCCAAGGAGTAAGTGTCTTTTAACTTTATGGCTGCAGTCACCATCTGCATTGATTTTGGAGTCCAAAAACTAAAGTCTGACACTGTTTCCCCTGTTTCACCACCTGTTTCCCATGAAGTGATGGGACTGGATGCCATGATCTTCATTTTCTGAATGTTGAGCTTTAAGCCAACTTTTTCTCTCTCCTCTTCCACTCCCATCAAGAGGCTTTTTAGTTCCTCTTCACTCTCTGCCATAAGGGTGGTGTCATCTGCATATCTGAGGTTACTGACATTTCTCCCGGCAATCTTGATTCCAGCTTGTGTTTCTTCCAGTTCAGCATTTCTCATGATGTACTCTGCATAGAAGTTAAATAAGCAGGGTGACAATATACAGCCTTGACGTACTCCTTTTTCTATTTGGAACAAATCTGTTGTTCCATATCCATTTGGAGCTGCTGCTTCCTGACCTGCATAGAGATTTCCCAGAGTCAGGTCAGGTAGTCTGATATTCCCAGCACCTTCAGAATTTTCCACAGTTTATTGTGATTCACACAGTCATAGGCTTTGGCATAGTCAATAAAGCAGAAATAGATATTTTTCTGGATCTCTCTTGCTTTTTCCATGATCCAGCGGATGTTGGCAATTTGATCTCTGGTTCCTCTGCCTTTTCTAAAACCAGGTTGAACATTAGGAATTTAACAGTTCAAGTATTGCTGAATCCTGGCTTGGAGAATTTTGAGCATTACTTTACTAGCTTGTGAGATAAAGTGCAATTGTGCGGTAGTTTGAGCATTCTTTGGTTATTGCCTTTCTTTGGGACTGGAATGAAAACTGACCTTTTCCAGTTCTGTGGCCACTGCTGAGTTTTCCAGATTTCCTGGCATATTGAATGCAACACTTTCACAGCATCATCTTTCGGGATTTGAAATAGCTCAACTTGAATGCCATCACCTCCACTAGCTTTATTTGTAGTGATGCTTTCTAAGGTCCACTTGACTTCACATTCCAGGATGTCTGGCTCTAGGGGAGTGATCACACCATCATGATTATCTTGGTCGTGAAGAATTTTTTGTACAGTTTTTCTGTGTATTCTTGCTACCTCTTCTTAATATCTTCAGCTTCTGTTAGGTCCATAGCATTTCTGTCCTTTATCGAGCCCATCTTTGCATCAAATATTCCCTTGGTGTCTCTAATTTTCTTGAAGAGATCTCTAGTCTTTCCCATTCTGTTGTTTTCTTCTATTTCTTTGCATTGATCACTGAAGAAGACTTTCTTATCTCTTCTTGCTATTCTTTGGAACTCTGTATTCAAATGCTTGTATTTTTCCTTTTCTCCTTTGCTTTTTGCTTCTCTTCTTTTCACAGCTATCTATAAGGCCTCCTCAGACAGCCATTTTCTTTTCTGCATTTCTTTTCCATGGGGATGGTCTTGATTCTGTCTCCTGTACAATGTCACAAACCTCCGTCCATAGTTCATCAGGTACTCTATCTATCAAGTTAGTACCTTAAATCTATTTCTTAGTTCCACTGTATAATCATAAGAGATTTGATTTAGTTCATACCTGATTGGTCTAGTGGTTTTTCCTACTTTCTTCGATTTAAATGGTTTTCCCTATTTTCTTCACTCATTATCAGAGAAATGCAAATCAAAACCACAATCAGGTACCATTTCACATCATTCAGAATGGCTGTGATCCAAAAACCTACAAACTATAAATGCTGGAGAGGGTGTGGAGAAAAGGGAATCCTCTTACACTGTTGGTGGGAATGCAAACTAGTACAGCCACTATGGAGAAGAATGTGGTGATTCCTTAAAAAGAAAATGGAAATAGAACTACCTTATGACCCAGCAATCCCACTGCTGGGTATACACACTGAGGAAACCAGAATGGAAAGAGACACATGTACCCCAATGTTCATCACAGTACTGTTTATAATAGCCAGGACATGGAAGCAACCTAGATGTCCATCAGCAGATGAATGGATAAGAAAGCTGTGGTACATATACACAATGGAGTATTACTCAGCCATTAAAAGAATACATTTGAATCAGTTCTAATCAGATGGATGAAAGTGGAGCCTTTATACTGAGTGAAGTAAGCCAAAAAGAAAAACACCAATATAGTATATTAATGCATATATATGGAATTTAGAAAGATGGTAATGATAACCCTGTATGCAAGACAGCAAAAGAGACACAAATATATAGAACAATCTTTTAGACTCTGTGGGAAAGGGAGAGGGTGTGATGATTTGGGAAAATGACATTGAAACATGTATAATATCATACATGATGAATCACCAGTCTAGGTTCAATGGATGATAATGGATGCTTGGGGCTGGTGCACTGAGATGACCCAGAGGGATCGTACAGGGAGAGAGGAGGGAAGGGGGTTCAAGATGGGGAACATGTGTATACCTGTGGCAGATTCATGTTGATGTATGGCAAAACCAATACAATATTGTAAAGTAATTAACCTCCAATTAAAATAAATAAACTTATATTAAAAATTTAAAAAAACAATTTGAAAAGACAGCCTTCTGAATGGGAGAAAACAATAGCAAATGAAACAACTGACAAACAACTAATCTCAAAGATATATAAGCAACTTATGCAGCTCAATTCCAGAAAAATAAATGATCCAATCAAAAAAATGGGCCAAAGAACTAAATAGGCATTTCTCCAAAGAAGACATACGGATGGCTAACAAACACATGAAAAGATGTTCAACATCACTCATTATCAGAGAAATGCAAATCAAGACCACAATGAGGTACCATTTCACACCAGTCAGAATGGCTGTGATCCAAAAGTCTACAAGCAATAAATGCTGGAGAGGATGTGGAGAAAAGGGAACCCTCTTACACTGCTGGTGGGAATGCAAACTAGTACAGCCATTATGGAAAACAGTGTGGAGATTCCTTAAAAAATTGCAAATAGAACTGCCTTATGACCCAGCAATCCTGCTGCTGGGCATACACACTGAGGAAACCAGAATTGAAAGAGACACATGTACCCCAATGTTCATTGCAGCGCTATTTATAATAGCCAGGACATGGAAGCAACCTAGATGTCCATCAGCAGATGAATGGATAAGAAAGCTGTGGTTCATATACACTATGGAATATTACTCAGCCCTTAAAAAGAATAAATTTGACTCAGTTCTAATGAGATGGACGAAATTGGAACCGATTATACAGAGTGAAGTAAGCCAGAAAGAAAAACACCAATACAGTATACTGACACATATATATGGAATTTAGAAGACAGTAATGATGACCCTATATGTGAGACAACAAGAGACACAGAGGTATAGAGTGGACTTTTGGACTCTGAGGGAGAGGGAAAGGGTGGGATGGTTTGGGAGAATGGCAATGAAACATGTATATTTTCCTGTAAGAAACGAAACGCTAATCTATGTTCAATGTAGGATGAGGATGCATGGGGCTGATGCACAGGATGACTCAAGCAGAGGATGTGGGGTGGGAGGTGGGGGGGGGGCTTTGGCATTGGGAGATTGTGTTCACCTATGGCTGATTCGTGTCAATGTATGGCAAAACAAATACAGTATTGTAATTAAAAAAATAAATAAATTTAATATAAAAAAATAAATAAAAGCAATAAACGCTAAAAAAAAACCAAATTTCAAAAAGAATAAAGTAAGAGTATTAAAAAGAATATATTTATAAAACATATGTCACAAAAAAAATACATTGATTGACTGCTTATGTTATCAGTAAAGTTAAAGTTATATGTGGATTTTCGAATGCATGGGGGTTGGCCCCTAACCTCCCATGTTGTACAAAGTTAACTGCATTTTTTAATTAATGCCTCCTCCCCTCCTCCACTGTCTTCCCCACCCATTTTGAGCTTAGCCCCTGGCTTCTGGCTTGAATTGGCCGTGATTTAGTCACTAAGTTGTGTCCGACTCTTGAGACTCCATGGGACTATACCCTGCCAGACTCTTCTGTCCATGGGATTCTCCAGGCAAGAATACTGGAGTGGGTTGCCATTTCCTTCTCCAGGGGATCTTCCCAACCCAGGAACTGAATCCAGGTCTCCAGCATTGTAGGCAGACTCTACCATTTGAACCACTAGGGTAGCACCAGTTAAGGTAGGGATATTCTAAACAATTTGTTCTGTAATAGAACAATTAAAGAGAGGAATAAATTATTCATGCTTTTCTTTAAAAAAAAATGAGACAATCAATGTTCTAAGTTCTGAAATCAACATAATATAAAACATGCACATTAAAACATGACAGTTAGTTTCAGAACAATTAGAGAAATATAATTTAAATCACTAGAATTCATCTTAACGTAACAATCTCTCTAATTCTGTTTTTACTTGCTGTTAAGCCTGTAGCACTTGAAATTTTGTGTTTTTTCCTTTTAGTGTCATCATTAGAAATACGATCACCAAAAAAAAAAGACATGTTGTTCAATATAGCTTTAATTATCTCAGTGTATAAACAACAAAAAAATAGCTAACCAACAAAAAAATCTAATTTAAAATCAATCAAGGAAAGAAAATACAGTCTTTACCCTAGCTCAGTAGGTTTTTTTCATTATTTCCTAATTTTCAGATATAACTTTGTTTAGGATAGAACATTTCTTTTAGATATAATTTGCATTTTTGACATTGAAAAAACATTCAAAATTTAAATATTATTATATTTACAAATACAAAACTAAAGAGATTAATACTAAAAGAGAGAAGGTAGAGTATTAAGATGATCATTATCTATAATTAAGCAGTTGTTTTTAACCCTCACAAAGAGATTCACATGAGGGCAGTAGAACACAATGAAGCCTGGAATACAGAAAGTCACACAAAGATACACTAACAGTAAATGCATACTCAATGCTGGAAACTTTTCCTTTGGCAAGAGATATAGCCTCATATTTTAGAAACCATGAGTAACCTAGGTTACCAGTATCTTCTTCATGAGTAGTAAATCTTTTCTTCTTATATTTCAACATGCCAGTAGGAAAAAAACTATTTATCTTTTCCTACCCTAGAGGAGCAAAAAGCAAAGGAGAAAATGAAAGATATAAGCATCTGAATGCAGAGTTCCAAAGAATAGCAAGGAGAGATAAGAAAGCCTTCCTCAGTGATCAATGCCAAGAAACAGAGGAAAACAACATAATGGGAAACATTAGAGATATCTTCAAGAAAATTAGAGATACCAAGGGAACATTTCATGCAAAGATGGGCTTGATAAAGGACAGAAATGGTATAAACCTAACAGAAGCACAAGATATTAAGAAGAGTTAGCAAGAATACACGGAAGAACTGTACAAAAAGATCTTCATGACTAAGATAATCACGATGGTGTGATCACTCACCTAGAGCCAGACATCCTGGAATGTGAAGTCAAGTTGGCCTTAAAAGCATCACTACAAACAAAGCTAGTGGAGGGGATGGAATTCCAGTTGAGCTGTTTCAAATCCTGAAAGATGATGCTGTGAAAGTGTTACACTCAATATGCCAGGAAATCTGGAAAACTCAGCAGTGGCCACAGGACTGGAAAAGGTCAGTTTTCATTCCAATCCCAAAGAAAGGCAATGCCAAAGAATGCTCAGACTACCACACAATTGCACTCATCTCACAAGCTGATAAAGTAATGCTCAAAATTCTCCAAGCCAGGCTTCAGCAATACATGTGAACTGTGAACTTCCAGGTGTTCAAGCTGGTTTTAGAAAAGGCAGAGGAACCAGAAATCAAATTGCCAACATCCACTGGATCATGGAAAAGCAAGAGAGTTCCAGAAAAATATCTATTTCTGCTTTATTGACTATGCCAAAGCCTTTGACTGTGTGAATCACAATAAACTGTGGAAAATTCTGAAAGAGAGGGGAATACCAGACCACCTGACTTGCCTCTTGAGAAATCTGTATGCAGGTCAGGAAGCAACAGTTAGAACTGGACATGGAACAATAGATTGGTTCCAAATAGGAAAAGGAATATGTCAAGGCTGTATATTGTCACCCTGATTATTTAACTTCTATACAGAGTACACCATGAGAAACGCTGGGCTGGAAGAAGCACATGCTGGAATCAAGATTCCCAGGACAAATGTCGATAACCTCAGATATGCACAGAAAGTGAAGAAGAACTAAAAAGCCTCTTGATGAAAATGACAGCAAAGAGTGAATAAGTTGACTTAAGGCTCAACATTCAGCAAATGAAAATCATGGCATCTGACCCATCACTTCATGGGAAATAGATGGGGAAACAGGGGAAACAGTATCAGACTTAGTTTTTTGAGCTCCAAAATCACTGCAGATAGTGACTGCAGCCATTAAATTAAAAGACACTTACTCCTTGGAAGGAAAGTTATGACCAACCTAAATAGCATATTCAAAAGCAGAGACATTACTTTGCCAACAAAGGTCCATATAGTCAAAGCTATGGTTTTTCCAGTGGTCATGTATGGATGTGAGAGTTGGACTGTGAAGAAAGCTGAGAGCTGAAGAATTGATGCTTTTGAACTGTGGTGTTGGAGAAGACTCTTGGGAGTCCCTTGGACTGCAATTAGATCCAAAACAGTCCCTTCTGAAGAAGATCAGTCCTGGGTGTTCATTGGAAGGACTGATGCTAAAGCTGAAACTCCAGTACTTTGGCCACCTCATGCAAAGAGTTGACTCATTGGAAAAGACCCTGATGCTGGGAGGGATTGAGGGCAGGAGTTGAAGGGGACGACAGGGGATGAGATGGCTGGATGGCATCACTGACTTGATGGACATGAGTTTGGGTGAACTCTGGGAGTTGGTGATGGACAGGGAGCCCTGGCATGCTGTAATTCATGGGGTTGCAAAGAGTCAGACATGACTGTGCAACTGAACTGAACTGAACAATTCATAAAGATTCTAGTCTCATAGAACTCTCAAAGTAAGCAAGATTCTAATTCCACTACTTTCCTATAAATATTGACTAAGATAAAAGATACCTCAGTTAAATGAAAACTTCTAATGTGGAGAGACAGGAAATTGAGTAGACTATCAATTTAAATTTACCATTTTTAAAGCACTTGGATAGAGTTAGTGGCCCTGTCCTGTTTGACTCTTCGTGACCCCATGTACTGTAGCTTGCCAGGCTTCTCTGTCTATGGGATTCTCCAGGTAAGAATACTTGAGTGAGCTGCCATTTCCATCTCCACTTTGTTGTTGTTATTAAGTTGCTCAGTCATGTCCAACTCTTTGCTGTCCCATGGACTGCAGCATGCCAGGCCTCCCTGACCTTTACTATCTCCCGGAGCTTGCCCAAACTCATGTTCTTTGAGTTGGTGATGCCATTCAACCATCTTGTTCTCTGTCATCCCCTTCTCCTGCCTTCAGTCTTCACCAGCATCAGGGTCTTTTCCAGTGAGTCAGCTCTTTGCATGAGATGGCCAAAGTATTAGAGCTTCAGCTTCAGCATCAGTCCTTCCAAAGAATATTCAGGGTTGATTTCCTTTAGGGTTGACTTGTTTGATCTCCTTGCAGTCCAAGGGACTCTCAAGAGACTTCTGCAGTACCACAATTCAAAAGCACCAGTTCCTCAGCTCTAGTCTATTTTATGGTCCAACTTTCACCTCCATACATGACTACTGGAAAAACCATAGCTTTGACTATATGGACAGTTGTTAACAAAGTAACATCTCCACTTTAAGGAATGACAACTCATTTACTTAAACATTAAGAGAGAAAAAAGGTAGAAATAAACCATTTTAAATATCAGGTTTCTGAATAATATGAGAAGAAAGATTTTTGGAGTACTTATGTAAGTCTCCATTATCGTCAGGACTTCAAGTGACAGAAATTTTATCAGTTACTTGCCCTTGCCTCTTCCATAGTTCATATATGATCTTCAGCACATCATCAATATTTGTTTTCTATTACTGTTGTAACAGATTACTATAAATTTGGTTGTTTACAACAACACACAATTTTTTTTTCCTCACAGTTTCTGTAGGGTCAGAAACCTGAGATAGGTCTCACTGGATGGAAACCAAGGTGTCAGTGGGAATCTGTCCCTTATTGCAGGCTCTGGGGAAGAATCCAGTCTAAGCTCTTTCATATTGTTGTCCAATTTCAGTTCCATAAAGTTGTAAGATTAATTCCCTTTCTTCACTTCTGTCAGCCAGAGACACCTTAACTTCTAGAAGCCTTTCTCTAGCCCTTGCTGATGGGATTCTTACATCTCAAAACCAGAAACAGCAGAGTGAGTCCCTCTCAGGCTTGGGACCTCTCTAGTTTCACCTCGTGCTGCATCACATTTGCCTTTTGCTGCTGTTTCATCTTCTGTTCCAACCAAGGAAATTTTTCTGCTCCCATGAGCTTACAGGATAAGATTGGGTCCACTCAGATAATCTGAGATAATTTATCTATTCTGAAATTCATAGTCTAAATTATATTTGCAAGGTCCCTGTTGCCATATAAAAACATTTTCAAAAGTTCCAATTTGGATGTGGAGATCTTTGGGGAGTTATTATTAAGCCTGCACCTCATTTGACTGAGAGGAGGCCCTGAAGGAAAGAGGGAAGCATGAAAACAACCACAACAAAAGGAATAGACTATAAAGAGATTTTTAAATTTTTTTCTGAGGCTATTTTCATCAATGTCCTTAATGTGCCTTATATGTTACAAGCTCATAGCTGCATGGGTGTTTTTACTCATGCTCTTTTCTTAATTGCACACCTCTTTAGTGCACTGCCTACACAAAAAGAAGGTGTCAGAGGATGAGATGATTGGATGGCATCACTAATGCAATGGACATGAACTTGGGCAAACTTCAGGAGATGATGAGGGACAGGGAGGCTTGCCATGCTGCAGTCCTTGGAGTAGCACAGAGTTGGACACGACTGGGGGACTGAACAACAACATTCAAAGTATAATCTATTTTCAGTTTCTAAGAAGACCCTTCTTCCTACAAGAAAGTACCAATATTTACTCAAAGTATTATTGACTTTTTATTTTTCAGAATCCCTAAGCTTTTAAAAACTGAACCATTAGCATATACTAATGATGGACTACTGTAAATCTCACCACCTCCAAGTAATATATGTTATGGTTAAGAGCATGAGTTCTATAGCAGAGTGCCTAGATCACATGCCAGATTATATATCAGATCTACCAGTTAATAGCTGTATACTCTTAAGCAAGTTAATAAATCCCCTTCTGCCTCAGTTTCCTTCTCTATAAAATAGGAATAATAATAGCAACAGCAACACAGTTAGTGAGTTATTATGAATAGAGTGCTAGGAACAAGTGTCTAGCACATAGCAGGTACTTAATATATGTTAACTTTGATTACTATTGGAGAAGGAAATGGCAATCCACTCTGGTATTCCTGCCTGGAGAATTCCTTAGACAGAGGAGCCTGGTGGGTTACACTCCTTGGGGTTGCAGAGTCTAACACAACTGAAGTGACTTAGGAGTTGGTTACTATTGTTAATACCTGTTTAAGTGATTTGAAAATATATCTAATTTTTAGGTTAAATTCAATAAAGCTCCAAGATCTTTCAGTTCAGTCACTCAGTCGTGTCCGATTGCGAACTCATAAACTGCAGCACTCCAGGCCTCCCTGCCCATCACCAATTCCCGGAGTTCACCCAAACTCATGTCCATCAAGTTGTTGATGCCATCCAGCCATGTCATCCTCTGTTGTCCCCTTCTCCTACTGCCCCTAATCCCTCCCAGCATCAGGGTATTTTCCAATGAGTCAACTCTTCACATGAGGTGGCCAAAGTATTGGAGTTTCACCTTTAACATCAGTCCTTCCAAAGAACACCCAGGGCTGATCTCCTTCAGAATGGACTGGTTGGATCTCCTTGAAGTCCAAGGGACTCTCAAGAGTCTTCTCCAACACCACAGTTCAAAAGCATCAATTCTTCAGCTCTCAGCTTTCTTCACAGTCCAACTCTCACAGCCATACATGACCACAGGAAAAAACATAGCCTTGACTAGACAGATCTTAGTTGGCAAAGTAATGTCTCTGCTTTTGAATATGCTATCTAGGTTGGTCATAACTTTTCTTCCAAGGAGTAAGTGTCTTTTAATTTCATAGCTGCAATCACCATCTGCAGTGACCTTGGCTATATATAATTTTCCCCTATATGGTTTTGTGTATATGCCAGTAATATATAGCTGAAAATTAATAAAAGTCACACATATATTGATGTTAATAACAGTTATTGTGTGTGTGTGTGTGTGTGTTAATCACTCAGTCGTGTCCAACTCTTTACAACTCCATGGACTATAGCCTACTCAGCTCTTCTGTCCATGGAATTTTCCAGGTAAGAATATTGGAATGGGTTGTTATTATATACATTTAAAATTTTCACAATAAAATGTTTTCTATGCATTAATTACAGTTTGAGTGAGTAGTTATACTTACTTGTTTTAAAGTGAGAAAATTTTAATTAATTGTCCTAGAATTTTAATTTCAAACAAAATAAGTGAGCTTACACACATTTTATTTTGGCTTAAATCATTAAAATCATTGCAGCAAAAGATAGGTGACTAGTAGCTGCAATGTAAGGCAGCATACAATCTGGAATCAAGTTGCCAGAAGACATATCAATAACCTCAGATATGCAGATGACACCACCCTCATGGCAGAAAGTGAAGAGGAACTAAAAAGACTCTTGATGAAACTGAAAGTGGAGAATGAAAAAGTTGGCTTAAAGTTCAACATTCAGAAAACGAAGATCATGGCATCTGGTCCCATCGCTTCATGGGAAATAGATGGGGAAACAGTGGAAACAGTGGCTGACTTTATTTTGGGGGGCTCCAAAATCACTGTAGATTATGACTGCAGCCATTAAATTAAAGGACACTCCTTGGAAGAAAAGTTATAACCAACTTAGATAAAGCAGAGACATTACTTTGCCAACTAAGGTCCATCTAGTCAAGGCTATGGTTTTTCCAGTGGTCATGTATGGATGTGAGAGTTGGACTGTGAAGAAGACTGAGCGCTAAAGAATTGATACTTTTGAACTGTGGTGTTGGAGAAGACTCCTGAGACTCCCTTGGACAGCAAGGAGATCCAACCAGTCCATTCTGAAGGAGACCAGCCCTGGGATTTCTTTGGAGGGGATGCTGAAGCTGAAACTCCAGTACTCTGGCCACCTCATGTGAAGAGTTGACTCACTGGAAAAGACTCTGATGCTGGGAGGGATTGGGGGCAGGAGGAGAAGGGGACGACAGAGGAAGAGATGGCTGGATGCCATCATTGAGTCGATGAACGTGAATCTGAGTGAACTCCGGGAGTTGGTGATGGGCAGGGAGGCCTAGTGTGCTGCCATTCATGGGGTTGCAAAGAGTTGGACATGACTGAGCGACTGAATTTGAACTGAACTGAAGGCAGCATAAAAAGTGCACGAGAAAATTGAAGGAATGTAGATCATACTCTCACAGCAGTCTTAGGTTCATGAACATTTTAACAACTTCATCTACGTTTCTGATAACTTTTTTTTAAGTGATGTGTTCTAAAATGAATTTTGTTTCATTATTTTTAGAAATCTAAGCTTTAAGCAAAATATCATTATTAGGAACAATGGCAAAATATACCACTTGCTCATACATTCAACTACTACATATTGAGTTGAACCTAAATAAGTGATGAATGTGAAAAAAAAAAACATATTTTGTGGCAAGACAAAAAAATTAAACAGTTTTCTCTGCCCTGTGGCCTCCTCTCTCATCACACTATGTACTGTGCTTCGACCAAATCTTCCCCATTGGCAGAAGTACCTGCTCAGCCATAAAGTAAAACACTCCCTTAGCACCAACAAAACAACTTCTTAAAAAATAACATCCCTTCCTGATCTTATGAGGACCACATGACACTTAGATCTGGATTGTGTAAACTGTCAATAACACATCATTTAATGTTCAGCACTCTGTCTCAAAAACCTTCAGAACTGTGCCTTGACTTCTAATTGACACAACAGTTCTTAGAGCTTTCTGAGATGCTATTCCTTAGTTATTGCCCTCAAATCTTGCTTGAATAAAATTTTCCATTTCTTTCATAGGTTGATTGAATAATTTTTCATTGGCATAACTTCAAACACTAATCTTTGAGGCAATGTTAACGGTGAAGCAATTTTATCCTTGCTTTTCAGAGACTCTAAGTGATGTCCTAACGGCCACATAGCTTGCTATTGATAACATCCAGATTACAACTCTTGTTTTGTCATTCTTCACAGCCCATGGGATTTCAGAACAAGGTGCTACCTCTCATTAACTGTCCTATTTGTTCAGCATCCCCCATCCAGACCTAATAAATATTTGTTTCATTTTTTGAGCTTAAGAAACTTGTGTTGAATAACTGAATACATGAAACATATTGTTTATTAGATTATTACACTTCATTTGAGATTGTCCAAAGAAAGAATTTGATAAAATCATGCATTTTAACTAGAACAGTAGCCCTAAAATGCTTTTGGCTTCAAGCAACATAACTACCATCAGTGACTTATACATATGGTTTTATTAATAAATTTTGAAGGATAAGAAGCTCAGAGGTTAATTCAGCAGCTCAACCATATCAGACCTCTCAATCATTTATGATTCTCCTATCTCTTTCCTCACAATCATCCAAAGCTGCTGCAAGTCTCAGTCAAAAATAACTGTGTTGAGGTAAAGGTGGGAAGAAAATGAAGGGCCCCCTTATGCACCCTCCTTTTTAATTAGAAATTAAATTTTTATCTAAAGTCCCTCAGCTGTGTTATTCTTACGTATATTTTTGGCCAGAACAGGGTCACATGCTCAATCTTAAACCAGGTGAAAAAGCATAGGATTTGTATAATTGACTGTATCAATCATTAGCCATGCCCTGTGCAGAGCACAGTCTTCCCCTAAATGTGAATAAAATCAGCATCCTGTTTTCAAAAGTGAGAAGAATGGCTCATTGGTAGGCATCCAACAGCAGCAGGTGCTATTTTCTTAGTGTTCTGTCTCTGCCACATACTAGGCAGACTGCTGTGCATTTTTTGAACATCTTAGAAATGGAACACACTTTCAATAATGTAATTGCTTGCATAGACATGAAAAAATATATAACAATGATAATAATAATTCACACAAGACAATGTAATAGGTGCTTCTGTTTTACCCATTCATCAATGAATAAAATAAGATTTAATTACCTCGCCTGATATAAGATCATCTCAGCAGAAAAGCTGGGAATCAAGCTCATGTTTCTCTGACTCTGAAATTGGAGTTCTTAATATCTAAGATACACTAAATGTGTATACCTAAATGTCACTGGAGGACTGCTATTTATAATAATTGAGATGAATCCTTGTTCCATGCATTTCTCTTTACTTTGTAACAGTTTTAATATCAACTGCTGCTCCTTTGGAATCAGAATTAATATCTATAAGAACATAATGCTGTGCAAAGTATTCGTGCATTATAAACACGAACATCTAGTTTCTGCCTTCTTGGAGATAGCAGTCTAACAGGAAAAGACAGCAGGGTGGGTGGGGGTATGGTGGAGCTTTTCAAAGTCAAAAGGAAAAATGAACTTAGCAATATAATTCTCCCTCCTTCCATAACTCTCCTTCTCTCTCCTCCCTTTTTCAGACATACACACACACACACCTGCATGCATGTGACCTTGACCCATAGACAGCCTTCATAAAATCTAAATATAATGTCTGAATCATTTTCTTAGAAATGAATAAACACTCATCTCTCTAGGCTAAAATTATAAATATACTAGTTTTATTAATATCAGCAAATGCCTAGAAAATGTCAAATAAAACCAAGGTATCTTTCAATCAGTGATAGATTAATTAAATTTAATATAGTAGGATTGGAAAAGTCATTGTAACTAATTGCCCTTACAGTCAGTGAATGTCTCTGACTGTGATATATAGTATCACACTTCAGTATTTTAGTTAAGGGTCTTGTTATTAAATTACCTTGAAACATCAGTGTTGGAGGTTATAGAGCTCATTTACTATTTATCTGCATTTTAAGATAGAAGGTCACCTTGTCTTTTAACATTTAGTTCTTATATTTTGCATGTGTCTGCAGCTAATGACATCAACCTTAAAATAATGCAATGATGTTACCTAATGGAACAATAGTAATCAATCCCTACAAATACCTGGAGAAATTAAAAATATGCCCCAAAATTGATTGATTGCCCAAGCTACATCTTATCCAGTAACTAGTAAGCATAATTTAACTACATGATGAGTGCTACCTATCATCTCCTTTCTGGTTTCAAATTTAGCAGTCTAAGAAGAAGCATTGTTCATTTGTTTGTAAAATGTCACTGACACAAACATTAGCCCGTATATATGTATAAAAAAATCCATCCATCTTCTAAAAGCTCTGTGACTTTCAGAGAGTCATTATTTACCATCTTCCCCTAAAAGCACTTCTAATGCTAAAGAATTATGTTTGTCCCACACAGATGTGGATGTGTGCAGTTCTCTCTCTCAGAGTTCATTGTTGGGATAATATCAAGCATTTATATTAGGGCTTCACATATATCGTGATGTATCCAAAGGTGAAAAGAAAGACAAAAACCAAAGATGTAGAAAGCATATCTAATATGTACAAAGTGAAGTACTATCTTAGAGTCTTCAACAAAGTCTATGTTATAAATGAGGTCATCTCCGAATAAGAGTATTGGGGATGGCAGTAATAGTTTCATGGTATCAGAGGTAAATAAAAATAATTACCAAAAATACTACAGTAATTATTGAATGTCTATTATATGCCAGGCACAGGTACACCAGACATATGCAAATCACTTTAAGATAGAATTGGACTATCTGCTTCCATAAATAGACAGGATATGTGCTTGTTTAGTAGCTCAGCTGTGTCCAGTTCTTTGTGACTGCCCCAAGAAAGCAAAGGAATTGCAGAAAAACATCTGCTTCACTGACTATGCTAAAGCCTTTGACTATGTGGATCACAAAAAACCATGAAAAATGTTTAAAGAGATAGGAGGACCAGACCATCTTACCTATTTCCTGAGAAAGTTCTAGGGGAGTCAAGAAGCAACAGTTAGAATGAGACATGGAATAACTGACTGGTTCAAAATTGGGAAAAGAGTACAAAGCTGTATTGTCACCCTGCTTATTAACTTCTATGAAAAGTATATCATGTTAAATGCTAGAGTGGATGAATCACAACAAGATGGCCAGGAGAAATAACAACAGCCCCAGACACACAGATGATACCATTGTAATGGCAGAGACTGAAGAGGAACAAAAGAACCTCTTGATGAGGGTGAAAGAAGAGAGTGAAAATTCTAGCTTGAAAGTCAATATTTTAAAAACTAAGATTATGGCATTTGATCCCATCAATTCATGTCAAATAGAAGGGGACAAAAGTGGAAGCAATGACAGATTTTTTTTTCTTGGTCTCCAAAATCACTGTGGACAGTGACTGCAGCCATGAAACTAAACACGCTTGTTCCTTGGAAGGAAAGCTATGACAAACCTAGACAGTGTATTAAAAAGTGGAGTGGATTAAAAAGCACTTTGCCAACAAAGATGCATATAGTCAAAGCTATGGTTTTTCAGCAGTCATGTCTGGATGTGAGAGCTGGACCACAAAGAAGGCTGAAAACCAAATAATTGAAGCTTTTGTACTAAGGTACTGGAGAAGATTCTTGAGAGTCCCTCAAACAGCAAGGAGATCAAACCAGGCAATGCTAAAGAAAATCAACCCTGAATATTCATTAGAAGGGCTGATGCTAAAGTTGAAGCTCCAATCCTTTGTCCACCTAATGAGAAGAGATGACTCATTCGAAAAGATGCTGATGCTCGGAAAGACTGAAGGCAAAACAAGAAGAGAGTGGCAGAAAGTGAAATGGTTAGACAGTATCACTGATTCAGTGGACATGAATTTGAGCAAACTCTGGGAGATAGTAAAGGACAGGGAAACCTAGCATGCTGCATTCCATAGGATCGCAAAGAGACAGAAACAACTTAGCAACTGAACAACAATGACAAAAGAATTGTAGCCTGCCATTCTCCTTTGTCCATGGGATTTTCTAGGCAAGAATCCTGGAGTGGGTTTCCATTTCCTACTCCATGGGATCTTCCTGACCAAGGGATGGAACCACCCACATCTCATGTCTCCTACACTGGCAGGCAGATTCTTTACCACTGAGTCACTTGGGAAGACCTCAACATGGTGGATAGTAACTACTTGATCTTGGAGTAGGAAATGTCAACCCATTCCAGTATTCCATGGACAGAGGAGCCTGGAGGGCTACCATCCATGGAGTTGCAGAGCTGAACATAACTGAGCATGTAAGACCACAACAACCACTAACCACTTTATATCCTGTGGCCATAGCATATGGTCTTTATCTCAACTACTTTTTTTCTACCCTTGTAAAGGGAAGCAGCCAGTCACTACAAATAGGTATGGCTGTATTTAAAGAACTTGGCATTGGGCCAAAATTTCTTATGTTACATTTTCATTTCCATAAGTTTGAAATATTTTATAAATTCAATTGTGATTCCTTCGTTAACCTATGTATTTAGAATTAACTGTGCTATTTCTAAATGTTTTGAGGTTTTCCAAGTCATCTTATTGATTTCTCATATTCCTGTGGGATAAGAGAACATACTGTATATGATTTGAAATGATTTTTATTATATGTGTCAAGTGTACTGCATTATAATTCAACACCTGTATATACCACAAAATGATAATTATCATGAGACTAGTTACCATCTATTACCATTCAGCTGACCCCTTTAACCCACTTCACCCAATGTCAAATCCCTTCTCCCTGATAATCACTGATCTGTTCTTTGTATCTATAGATATGGTTTCATCTTGTTTATTCATTTGCATTATTTATTTATTTATTCTACATATGAGTGAAATAATATGCTATTTGTATTTTTTTCATTGAACTTATTTCAGTTAGCTTAATACTTTCAAGTCTATCTATGTTGCCCACTATGGTTAGATTTCATTTTATAAATAACTGAATAGTATCCCATTGTATGTAGATTTTTTTTTCCTTTCATCATTTTAACTACATCCTGATACTCCCTTCTGGCCTGCAGAATTTCTGCTGAAAGATCATTTGCTAACCTTATGTGGATTCCCTTTTATGTTGTTGCTTTCCATTGCCGCTTTTAATTTTTTTTTCTTTGTGTTTAATTTTTACTACTTTTTTAATATGTGTCTTGGCATGTTTCTTTGGGCTTACACTCTATAGAACTCTCTGGGCTTCCTGGAGGTGGATGCCGACTTTTTCCCATGTTAAGGAAGTTTTCAAATGAAATCTCTTCAAATATTTTCTCATATCGTTTATTTTTCTCTTCTTCTTCATATGCCTATAATTTGAATGCTGGTGCATTTAATGTTCCAGTGGTCTCTGAGACTTATCTGCATTTCCTTTTTTTTTCTTTATTCTGCTCTGCTTCAGTTGTTTCTACAATTATATGTTTCAACTCACTTATCTATTCTTCTGCCTCAGTTATTCTGCTATTGGTTCCCTCTAGTGTAGTTTTCATTTGAGTTATGTTGTTCATTGTTGACTGTTCTTTAGTTCTTCAGTTCAGTACAGTTCAGTTCAGTCGCTCAGTTGTGTCTGACTATTTGTGACCCCATGAATTGCAGCACGCCAGGCCTTCTTATCCATCACCAACTCCCAGAGTTCACTCAGACTCACGTCCATCGAGTCAGTGATGCCATCCAGCCATCTCTTCCTCTGTCGTCCCCTTCTCCTCCTGCCCCCAATCCCTCCCAGCATCAGAGTCTTTTCCAATGAGTCAACTCTTCGCATGAAGTAGTTCTTCTTGGTTCTTGTTAAATATTTCTTGTATCTTCTCAATTCTTGCTTCCATTTTATTTTTCTGTACCTCCCTTTTATTCCTTAGGTTTGAATCATCTTTACTACCATACTCTGAATTCTTCTTCAGGTAGACTTTCCCTTTTCTCTTTGTTTGTTCTGGTGTTTTGTTTTGTTTGTTGTTGTTATTTTGTTGTTGTTGTTTTTACTGCACTCCTTCATCTGCTGCATGTTTCTCTGTATTTTCATTTTGTCCACAAGCTGGAATCAAGATTGCCAGGAGAAATATCAATAACCTCAGATATGCAGATGATACCACCCTTATGGCAGAAAGTGAAGAGGAGCTAAAGGGCCTCTTGATGAAAGTGAAAGAGGAAAGCGAAAAAGTTGGTTCAAAGCTCAACATTCAGAAAACAAAGATCATGGCATCTGGTCCCATCACTTCATGGGAAATAGATGGAGAAACAGTGGAAACAGTGCCAGACTTTATTTTTGGGGGCTCCAAAATCACTGCAAATGGTGACTGCACCCATGAAATTAAAAGACGCTTAGTGCTTGGAAGAAAAATTATGACCAACCTAGATAGTATATTCAAAAGCAGAGACATTACTTTGCCGACTAAGGTCCATCTAGTCAAGGCTATGGTTTTTCCTGTGGTCATGTATGGATGTTAGAGTTGGACTGTGAAGACGGCTGAGCACCAAAGAATTGATGCTTTTGAACTGTGGTGTTGGAGAAGACTCTTTAGAGTCCCTTGGACTGCAAGCAGATCCAACTAGTCTATTCTAAAGGAGATCAGCCCTGGGATTTCTTTGGAAGGAATGATGCTAAAGCTGAAACTCCAGTACTTTGGCCACCTCATGCAAAGAGTTGACTCATTGGAAAAGACTCTGATGCTGGGAGGGATTGGGGGCAGGAGGAGAAGGGGACGACAGAGGAAGAGATGGCTGGATGGCATCACTGACTCGATGGACGTGAGTCTGAGTGAACTTCGGGAGATGGTGATGGACAGGGAGGCCTGGTGTGCTGCAATACATGGGGTTATGAAGAGTCGGACATGACTGAGCAATTGAACTGAACTGAACTGAATTTATTGTTTTGGGGGACTCCTTTCTGCAGGTTGCAAGGTCATAGTTCCTCTTACTTATGGAGTTTGTCCCCTGCCAGTAGGTTTGGACAGTTTTCCTGGTAGCTAGTATCGGTACCTATGTTCTGGTTGCTGGAGCTAGATCTTATCTAGCTCCCAATGTGACTAGCTCCTAGTCACACCCAGTGTTAGGTTAAGGGGTGTCTGTGAGCTTGGTATAACTTTCAGCAACCTGTCTGCTAATTGGTAGGCTTGTGTTCATGTTTTGCTAGTTGTTTGGTTGAGATATCAAGCACAAGAGATTGATGACCTTTGGGTGGGGCCAGGTCTTAGTGAATGTTGAGATGGAGGCCTTTGAGAGAGCCCTTGCTGATTAGCATTCCATGAGGTCAGAAGTTCTCAGGTGTTCCAATATCCTGTACTCTGGTCTTCCACCTTGGAGCTTCAAGCCTGAGCATTTTCTGAAGCACCAAGTCTCCACAAGCCATACAGCATAGAAGAGAAAAAGAAAGAAATAAAAAAGAGAAATAAATAAAAAGAAAAAAAATTCAAACAAACATATAAACAAAAACAACAGACAGAAAAAGCCCCAACACAAATGGTAAAAACAACATTAATCAGACAGGAACATAGAAAGAAACACAAACTTACACTCAGAAGAAGAAGAAAAGAAGAAAGAATAGAGAGAGGAAGTAAAACAGAAGAGAGCAATCAAATCAATAAACCCATAAATGAAAATAAACATTAAAAACTAGAGTAGCAAAAACAAAACTAGAAACATGAGGGAAATGCAATATAATGGAAAGTTATTGTAGAAACAGGGAAAAATAAACAAAATTAATTTTAAAATAAAGGCATTAAAAGAAAGAAAAAGTAAGTAAAAATAAAAATTAAAGGATTAATAAAAGGAACAACAATTTAACAAGACAAAAAAATATGTAAGTATAGAGTGGTAGCAAGAATATTTTCCTGTGATGTCAGTTGTCCTTGTCACAGTGAGCTCTAACCAATCTGCCTACTCAGAAAGTCCTCCAATGTTTTTCAGAAGGTCTGTGGGCTTTCTGTGGGCACCTGGGGTCAGTTCTGAATCAGATCTGGCCTTAGTCCATCTTATGAAAATGAAAGTGACTCAGCTGTATACAATTCTTTGTAACTCCATGGACTATGCAGTCCATGGAATTCTCCAGGCCATAATACTGTAGTGGGTAGACTTTCCCTTCTCCAGGGGATATTTGGACTTGCTTCCAAAGTCCACATTTGCCCACAAGGTCCACAGTCTTAAGCTAATTGCCAAGATTTAATCTGCTGCACCTGCAGTTGCAGGAGTGGACTCCCTTCTTCTTCTTTGGTCATATAGCCCTTGGTACTTCACTTTGGTTTTGGCCCTGCCTCTGCTTGTAGGCCATCCTTCAGCATTTGTTCCCTGGCTATACCAGAGGAGGTGAAGGCGGAGACTCACTGGAACTCACTTGCTCAATGGCACTGGAGAGAGAAAGGGGTATGGCAGGCACAGTTGGGATGTGCGTGGCTATATAGACTGCTGGGAGTCCCTACAGTCTGAGGCGGATCGTGTACTCTCCCAGGTTGTGGGTTTTTGGAAGAGCAAGCTGCATAGTCTCCCAGGAAGTTGTAGGTGGTGACCTGTGCCTGTTCATAGCTTAGTGGCCACCATAGCAACCATCATACTTACCCCTGGGGTCACAGACCCCAGGCCCATCTCACCCCCAATTTCTGGCATTTGTGTTAGCCTTGGCTGTGGCATGCCCACAAGCATGCTCACGGCACACATCTGGGGTTGCAGACTGCAGCCAGATCATCCTACCTATGGCACTCATGAAGGCAGGGTCTGAAGGGTTAGAGGGTCCCCACGACAATGATCTCTTGCCTTTCTGGCAGGTCCAGGCTTTTCCCTGGACGCCTTCAGCTGTGTCATACTAGCCTGTTCAGAGCACTTTCATGTCAGTCAATCTCAGTTCTCTCCCTAGGGTCTGACCCCCAAAGCCTGAGACTCAGCACCCAGACCTCATTCGCCATGGAAGACCTGCAAACCACATCTTGACTGAAGTGCTGGTTGGCAACAATCTCTATAACTAATTCTCTCCATCTTGCATTTTGCCTTCTGAAAACCTGTTGCTGTGTTCCCTTCTAAGGTTCCGAAGCTCCCCACTGTCCTCACCCCTGATGGGGGTATCTGAGTGTGCAAAAACTTTCCCTCCTTCATAGCTCCTTCCTTGAGATGTACCACCTGTCTGGTTTCTTTTGTCTCTACTCCCTCCTGCCCCCTCCATTTTTCTTATTGCTCTTTCCCTACTGCTTTATGTGGAGATTATCTTGCCTTTTTGGAAGTCTGAGGTCTTCTGACAGCATTCAACAGGTATTCTGCAGAAGTTGTTCCACATGCAGCTGTATTTTTATGTATTAGGGGAAGAAGATGATCCTCGTGTCTTACTCCTCTGCCATCTTTATAAACCACATTTTCTTATCCATTCATCCTTTGATGGATAATTAGGTTGTTTCTATATTTTGACTATTGCAAATTATGCTGCAATGAAGAATTATGCTGCAATCTATCTTTTGAATTAGTGTTTTCTTATTCTTTTGAAATATATCCAGAAGTGGAATAGCTGGGCCATATGGAACTTTAATTTCTAATTTTTGAGGAATTTTTATACTGTTTTTCAAAGTGACTGCACCAATTTACAGTCCCACCAACACCATTTGAGGGTTTCCTTTTCTCCACATTCTTGTTTTTGTTTTGTTTTGTATTTGCCTGGAACTTATTATTATATCTCTAGCAAGTTCCTGTCCAATAGGAGCATTCATGATCATAAAAGTGCAAAGCTGCCCAATTTTGGAATGTGAATTCAGCGTTCTACATTTACCTCACTCTAATTTATTTTATTGGCTTTTGGCCATTGTTTAGTAACTTTTTCTGAATATATATCAAAATGCCTAGGATTCATCAATGAAATGACTAAACTTACATTGTATGAATGAGATAATTTCAAATATTGTTTTTTAACATTTGCTATTTTCCCTCCCAGTTGTACTCCTATAGAAGGAATAGCTTATAATTGTACTGATAACTAAAATTATTTATAGAAAATTAGTAATTTAGACCAAGATATACCAATTCAGACTTTTTCCTAGGTTGTCACTAATTCTTGTCATATTATTTAAGCATTGCTGCAAAAATACATACCTTGTCTCTTTTTCTAGAGACATGTGTGCATTCATGTATGTGTATTTTCATTGAATAAATATATACATGTAGATTCATTCCTTGCTGTACACTAGAGATTGATAACCTAAAAGTTGAATTTTTAATAACTTAGTGACAAAACTGATAGCTCATTTTGTAAAGAATCCACTTGCAATGCAGGAAACCCTGGTTTGATTCCTTGGTCAGGAAGATCCACTGGAGAAGGGATAGGCTACCCCCTTCTGTATTCTTGGGCTTTCCTTGTGGCTCAGCTGGTAAAGAATCAGCCTGCAGTGTGGGAGACCTGGGTTCAGTCTCTGGGTTATGAAGATGCCCTGGAGAAGGGAAAGGCTACCCACTCTAGCATTCTGGCCTGGAGAATTCCATGGACTTTATAATCCATGGGGTGGCAAAGAGTCAGACACGATTGAGTGACTTTCATTCTCACAAAAGAAATATATGAGTCCACTCATAAAGGTGACTAACATAGACAAATTCATAGAAACAGAATGTAGAATGATAGTTTACCAAGTGCCAGGTGGAGGGAGTAGAAAGGGAATTGTTGTTTAACAGATATATAGTTTCAGTTTTGCATGATAAAGTTCTGGAAATCTGTCTCATAACTACATGAATAAACTTAGCACCAAGGAACTGAAAACTCAAAAACTAGTTAACATGGTAAAAAAGAAACAATAGGGTAAATATATATGCATATAAACATGGACACTCACCATGTAAATAAATCCCATTGAGGGTGGGCATTTTTTTCTATTTTGTTCACTAATGTAGCATCCACATCCAGAAAATCACAAAGTGTAGTAGGGGCTCAATAAACAAGTTTTGAGTAATAAACATATTTCTTAGCACCAAAAAAGCTATAAAATAATATATGCTAATCTTTATTTAGCTTGTGTGAGTGTATCTCTGTTTGTATTTGTATAAATGCACACGTATATACATATACTACAGTATTATAATCAGGATAGAATAGATTATGCTACTATAACATTCATAAATAAAATGTGCTATTTCAAAAAAAAAGAAAAAAAAGATTATGTTTTCTAGAACTTTTGTGTAGTTCAGGGTTCCTAGCCTTCAGAAGTGTGAGAAATAAATATTTGTGTTTTAAGCCACACAATCTGTGGTGTTTTATTATCACAGCCTGAACTAAGATATATTAAAAGCTGCCTAAGATCCTATTTCAAAACATCATTAAGAATCATACTGATGATATTCTTGAAAAATTACCATGGTGGCTTCTCCAATGTAGACTATGGATAAAAATGGGAGATAATGCCATTGCAATGAGTTCCATGAAGATTATGAAGTCCAGAGATGACACCAAATAGCTACACCTACAGGCAAGATAATGAGGCTACTGGTATCATAACAGAGAGCAAGGGCAGAGCAGTGATCAGAACTGTGTTGGTAGGCAAGCATGTTTGGTGGTTTCTAAAATCAACCTAGATAAAAAGCCCAAGAATGTTTCACTGTTTCAATATATATGAAAAACCTATAGTTCAGATCAACAAGGCCTGATTTTAGCAATCAAAATAGAGAACTAGAAACTTTAAGTCAGTTCAAAGACTCAGAAATCCTTGAATGAAGAAAATGAGCACCCTTGAGGAAAAAAATAAGCAATAACATCACAAGTGCTTGCTATAAGTTTTGTTTGACAAAAGAGCTTGCTATTAACCAAGAAAGTTGCAGATTTATGAAAGAGAAATGTCCAGACTTTTCAGGATTTACTTGAACAAGGCTCTGTATTACTTTTATATTACCACTATAACAAGTTATGCAAACTTACAGTTCTAGAAGTCAGAAGTCTGAAATGGGTCTTACTGGGCTAAAATCAAGATGTAAGTGGAACTTCATACCTTTTTGGAGGCTCTGGGAAGAATATGATTTCTTGTCTTTGCAGCTTCTAGAAGCTGCCTACACTTCTTGGTTCCGGGGCCCACTTCTGTATCTTCAAAACCAATAAAAACTGGTCAAGTGCTTCACACCACTCTGACACAACTGTCTGCTTCCCTCCTCTACTTATGCTTCTACTATGTCTACTATTTTCTTACTTCTGCTTAGGACCCATATGATTATATTGGGCTTTCTGGATATTCCAGTATAATCTTCCCATCTCAAGGTCAGTTAATTAGAAACCTTTATTCTATCTACAACGTTAATTTTCTAACACATTCAAAGTTTCTAGAAAGACATGGGTATCTTTTTTGGGGGAGGGGCAGTGGAGGTGGGGCCGGGGTGGGGGGCATTATTCTACCACCAAGCTGTCAACTAACAATTTCTGGCCACATCAAATATTATGGTGATCCAGCAGTGAATGTGGGAATTTATGAAGGTCAGTAATAGAGTCTGGTCTTAAAGTGATCTTAGCAGACTAGCTAAGTCATGACATTGGTTTCCTAACCCATGAAGTAAAAGTATCTGAAAAGAAAAGGGAGTGTGGGATTGATATATACATACTGGTATATTTAAAATAACCAACAAGCACTTACTGTATTGTATAGAGAACTCTGCCCAATATTCTGTAATAACTCAATGGGAAAAGAATTTGAAAAAGAATAGATGCACGTATATGGATAACTGAATCAATTTGATTTTCACTCAAACTCATATAACATTGTTAATCAACTATATTCCAATATAAAATAAAAGTTAAATAGAAAATGAAAACTTCTGAAACTATAATTCTATGCCCAAGTAATAATGCAAAACTATGCCCCATTTTTGGGAGAACTATAAAGATTAGAGTTAACATTAAGGCTTTAAAGATGCACAGGTATACCAAAAATACCTCTTATGTCCATTATTTAACGTGCTTCTTTGACCTAAGGAAAGAAGAAAAGGGTCTTACATTTGCTGTTTCAAATTTAGTCTCTACTGAAACAAAGCAACACATGCTTTGGTTCAATCACCAGTCTAGGTTCAATACAGGATACAGGATGCTTGGGGTTGGTGCACTGGGATGACCCAGAGAGAAGATATGGAGAGGAGGTGGGAGACGGGTTCAGGATTGGGAACTCATGTACAGGATTGGTGCATTCTTGTCAATGTATGGCAAAACCAATACAGTATTGTAAAGTAAAGTAAAAAAAAAAAAAATTAAGAAAAACACATTTACTTTGCATATATTTGATATGTATATATTTAATAACTATACATTTCATTTATATACATGACAGTCAACATAAATTAAATAATATGTAGATAGAGATATTTCTGTCTTTTTTTGGTGTTATTAAATATTATAGTTTCATCCAGACATTACTGGATATCAACACCAGTTTACGAAGATGGAACTTCCACATTTCACCCACTGAAGTTGCCACCCATTTATTCCAATTTAGAATTTAAAAAAGAGTCCAAAGCAAAGTAATTCCTTAGAGTTCTGAATATGTTGGATATACTAAGTAGTTTTAGCCCTCTATGTAAGTTACAAAATGAAGTCAGGACTTAAACAGTTGTCTCTTTTTCACCAGTGGTTCTAGAAGACTCTTGGGGATGGGGTTGGGGAATAATTTCTGTTAAAAATAGAGTTATAAATTTAAACTCTTAGTTATATTGTTTAACTCTCCTTTCATGTAAGATTTTGAAACCAAAACATCTTATTGCTGATAGAAACTCATCAACTGGTTTCACAGTTTGGGCTCCTGAGACAAACAACTCATGATTAAATGGTGTGAGCATTTTCCTTGTAATGTTAAATAAAACAATTCCTGCAATGAAATTAGCAACATTTGTCAATGGTTTCCATGAGACTACTCTATCTTGCATGTATAAAAAGTGGAAACAATAGGAAAATTACAGGACAAACCGTAGCTTGAGAACAGCTTAACATTAACATAACCACACTTTTAACAGTTATTAATACAAGTGTTAAGGCATAATATAAGCAAAGATTTGATGCCCAAAAGACATTCTTACAATAATATTTAATATCTGCCTGGGGTTAAAATAAAGTGATATAGAGTATTAGGTTTACTATTCCCCAAAACATCAACTGCGAGAGGATGTTTACCAAAGAAGTTGTCCTCTCTTAAATCTTGAAGTTGTAGAAGAAATAAACCACTAGAATGACAGAATAAGATTGTTTCACAGATGGAGTTTTCAAAGATTTCTTTATAAAACTTTTGAATGTCTAAGATAAATATGCCAATATTTCCTGTCTTACATTGTTTCACTTTTCCCATAAACGTTTTACAGATGCTAATGTGATTGATATGCAACCCTTAAAATAAATGTTGAATTTCAAAAAGGCTACATCATTAAAATGATATAACTCAAAGTAATCACAAATATCTGTGAGTGGACTTCAGTGTAAATTAGCACAACACATTCCCACTTTGAGACAACCATTTCAGTTGTACCTAAAAGTCTTGTAAAAAGAAATCTGCTTACAAAGGGAAGCTTAAAGTTTGCTGACTATTTTGAAAGCACTAAGACTTAAATGTATTTAAATAAAATATATGTAACTAGTAACATTTCACTTTTGTTCACCTTGCTTATCTCCTGGCATGAAATCAACTTTTGGTAATAATACAAAGTACATAGCCTAGAGAAATGCATATTGTGCAGTCAAAGAGGATTAAGACAGATAAGAACTTATCCTGGCTCCTAAAGTCTACCTTCCTCACTTGCAGCAGCCAGAGGGAAAGAAATGTAAAGTTATCATCAATGACTACTGTGATTTTCATAGTTTGTTGGTACTGTTCCTGCCTACCTAGGGCCACTGTTTAGCTCCAATCATTGGGCTGAGTAATGCAGTTCTGAACCTGCCATAAATAAGCAAACTAGAAATATCTGGTTGTCTCTAGCTGGATACAGAGCCCAGGAAAATTCTACTCTGAGGTGATACAGGTTTAAACACTTGAGAAGGCAAATTTGGAAGGGTGAGAAAATTTACAAAATGGAATATATGGCTACAGATTAGATGAAGACTTGGTTTGGTAATAGAGACTGTATTTATGAACCAACCCTAAGTGAATATAGTTCAGGTCTTTTGCTTTATTGGGACTAATTGGCTAAACATCTTGTTTTTCCTCCAATACCCATCACTATCAGATAACAGTAAAACCACCCTAAAGCTGAATTTTTAGAATGAGATAATTCTTCACTGTTGCTTTGATCAGGTTTGAAAGTAAATCCCCCTTCTTAATTTGGACAAGGACAGTGACTTAAATTTCTAAACTTCTAATTCCTCATATGAACAGATAATAGTTATATAAGGATTAAAATAACATCTAACATCTGCCTTGCACAGTGTCTGGTATATATGGATGGACTCCATATGGGATAATTATCTTGATCACCTCCACACATAGTTTTATTAAAATAATGGCACTTGTGGTTTAATATATGTCTTTAGTGGTAACTCAGTCAATCAAATTGAGTATAACTTCCTTCCTGCACGTTATGTTCTTTAGCATCTCATTCTATAGCAAATCTACTGTCAACTACAAATTCGCACTTACCAAAGGCATTGCCTTTGAACAACAAAGGCATTTGCCATGAACCCAATGCTGCAGACTTTGACCTTCAATAACTCCTGAGGGAGTTAAGGGTGGAGTGAGGCACTCTCTGCTGCAGGTAATCTGGTGGGATAGGTCCTTAGATAGTAGGATGTTTTTATGATCTCCTACTTGCATCTTCTCATATCTAGAAAAGCACTAAATCCCTTCATGGTGACATCAGATCCTTAGGACTAATAAAAACCTTTTGTAAAATGAGTACTTCATGGTATTGGATCCCCACCCCAACCTCCCTTCACCAAAATGTTACATATTGGCCTTCAACTACTGTTGCTTTGGAGCAGTCTCTCAGAACTATCTGAGATGCTGCCTCCCAGGCTGCAGCCCTAACTTTGCCCCAAATAAAATTTAACTCACAACTCTCAAGTTGTACATCTGTTTTTAGTCATCATAAGCATTCAATTAAGTACAGTCTCTCAGTTGTGTCTGACTCTTTGTAGCCCCATGGACTAAAGAAAGCCAGGCTTCCTTGTCATCACCAACTCTTGGAGATTGCTCAAACTCATGTCCATTGAGTCAGTGATGCCATCCGATCATCTCATCCTCTGTCTTCCCCTTCTCCTCCTGCCTGCAATCTTTCTCAGCATCAGTCTTTTCCAATGAGTCTGTTCTTCATATCAGGTGGCCAAAGTATTGGAGCTTCTGCATCAGTCCTTCAAATGAATATTCAGGACTTACTTCCTTTAGGATTGACTGGTTGGAGCTTCTTGCATTCCAAAAGACTCTCAAGAGTCTTCTCCAACACTACATTTTGAAAGCATCACTTCTTTGTCACTCAGCTTTCTTTATAGTCCAACTCTCACATCCATACATGACTACTGGAAAAACCATAGCCTTGACTAGACAGTCCTTTGTTGGCAAAGTAATGTCTCTGTTCTTTAATATGCTGTCTAGGTTGGTCATAGCTTTTCTTCCAAGGAGCAAGTGTCTTTTAATTTCATGGCTGCACTCACCATCTGTGGTGATTTCGGAGCCCAAGAAAATAAAATCTGTCACTGTTTCCATTGTTTCCCCATCTACTTGCCATGACATGATGGGACCAGATGCTATGATCTTAGTTTTTTGAATGTTGAGTTTTAAGCTAGCTTTTTCACTCTTCTCTTTCACTTTCATCAAGAGGATCTTCAGTCCCTATTCACGTTCTGCCATAAGAGTTACTGATATCCAAAGGAGGGAAATTCAATCCAGAGCATATCTGAAGTTATTGATATTTCTCCCAGCAATCTTGATTCCAGCTTGTGCCTCAGCCAGCTTGGCATCTTGCATGATGTACTCTGCATAGAAGTTAAATAACCAGGGTGACAATATACACCCTTGACATACCCCTTTCCAAATTTGGAACCATTTTGTTGTTCCATGTCCAGTTCTAACTGTTGCTTCTTGACTTGCATACACATTTCTCAGGAGGCAGGAAAGGTGGTTTGGTAATCCCATCTCTTGAAGAATTTTCCACACTTTGTTGTGATCTACCCAATCAAAGTCTTTGGCTTTTTCAATAAAGCAGAAGTCAATAAACCATAAACTGTAGAACAATTATACCAAAGAAATTTTCTTTGGTTAAGAAAGTTCTAGGACCCACAACAGATTTCCTTACCTGGGGATCTGGTAAAGGGACTGAGAACCACCAGGAAATTTAACTGTGGAGGCCAGTGGTATTTGATTACAGAAATACCACAGGATTGGGGAAACAGACTCTTGGAGGGCACAAACAAAAGCTTGTGTGCCCCAGGAGACAGAAGAAAGGAGCAGTATCCCCATAAGAGACTGAGTCAGACTTGCCTGTGAAAGGTTGTTGCTGAGCCATGAAAGAAGCCAGAATTTTTGGCCTCTAGAGGAGAGGGATTCAATCCAGGGTCAGTAGCAAGGCTTGATCACTCAGAGCTTTTGTGTAATAAAGTTTTATTAAAGTATAACAGAGATAGAGAAAGCTTCATACATAGACATCAGAATGGGCCAGAAAGAGTGCACCCCTACTAGTCTTTAGCAGGAAGTTATATACCTACAAGTAGGCTGCTAATGAGAGAAAGGAAATGTCTCAAAACTCAGAGAGTGACACCAGGCCCCTCACCCACAACATGCATTTTGAGTTAACGTTGGCACAAGGTGAGTCCTCCTGGGCAATAAAATGATTGACATTAATCTTGAAGAAAGGCAGGTTTCCTACCAAATACATAGTCTCATTAACTTAAATTAAGAGAACATCTTAAAAAAAAAAAAAATCTGTGTGAGTAAAACATACTGGTTTGTTGAGTAAGACATACTGGGTTTTCAAGTTAGTCATATATGGATGTGAAAGTTGGACTATAAGGAAAGCTGAGTGCTAAACAATTGATGCTTTTGAACTATGGTGTTGGAGAAGACTCTTGAGAGTCCCTGGGACTGTAAGGAGATCAAACCAGTCAATCTTAAAGGAACTTAGTCCTAAATATTGATTAGAAAGATTGACATTGAAGCTGAAGTTCCAATACTTTGGCCCCCTGATGTGAAGAACTGACTCACTGGAAAAGACCCTGATTCTGGGAAAGACTGAAGACAGGAGAAGAAGGGGAAGACAGACAGTGAGATGACTGGATGACATCATCGACTCGATGGATATGTTTTGAGCAAGCTAGGGAGTTGGTGATGGACATGAAAGCCTGGCACACTGCGTTCCATGATGTCACAAAAAGTCGGACTCTATTGAGCATCTGAATTGAATTGATTGGGCTTAGAAAGTCATTACTAAGATGTTATAGACATTAATAATAAGGAAATCATCCCAAGGCAGAAATCATAATCGAAAAAATTATCAAACTGACAACAATAATATAAAAATCATAATACATTACAACCAAACTTAGATAATTCCAGGAATGTGAAGTTGGACTATTAATCCTTTTCCCCATTAATAGATTAAGAAAAATATGGTCTCAATACATTTAGAAATATATTATAAAATTCAATTTTTAGTAAATTGAAATGGAAGGAAACTCCTTAATCTGATAAAATTTTTATACTAGTAAAATGCTATAGAAAATATCATAAAAATCATAAAATCATGATGATGTGATCACTCACCTAGAGCCAGACATCCTGGAATGTGAAGTCAAGTGAGCCTTAGAAAGCATCACTATGAACAAAGCTAGTGGAGGTCATGGCATTCCAGTTGAGCTATTTCAAATCCTGAAAGATGATGCTGTGAAAGTGCTGCACTCAATATGCCAGCAAATTTGGAAAACGCAGCAGTGGCCACAGGACTGGAAAAGTTCAGTTTTCATTCCAGTCCCCTAGAAAGGCATTCCCAAAGAATGTTCAATCTGCCACACAATTGCACTCATCTCACATAAAAATTCTCCAAGCTTCAGCAATACATGAACCATGAAACTCCAGATGTTCAAGTTGGTTTTAGAAAAGGCAGAGGAACCAGAGATCAAATTGCCAACATCTGCTGGATCATGAAAAAGGAATAGAGTTCCAGAGAAACATCTATTTCTGTTTTATTGCCTATGGCAAAGCCTTTGACTGTGTGCATCATAATCAACTGTGGAAAGTTCTGAAAGAGATGGGAATACCAGATAACCTGACCTGCCTCTTGAGAAACCCATATGCAGGTCAGGAAGCAACAGTTAGAACTGGACAAGGAACAAAAGACTGGTTCCAAATGGGCAAAGCAGTACCTCAAGGCTGTATATTGTCACCCTGCTAATTTAAGTTATATACAGAGTACATCATGACAAACGCTGGGCTGGAGGAAGCACAAGCTGCAATCAAGATTAAAGCTGAAACTCCAGTACTTTGGCCACCTCATGTGAAGAGTTGACTCATTGGAAAAGACTCTGATGCTGGGAGGGATTGAGGGCAGGAGGAGAAGGGGATGACAGAGGATGAGATGGCTGGCCGGCATCACTGACTCAATAGACATGAGCCTGGGTGAACTCTGGGAGTTCGTGATGGACAGGGAGGCCTGGTGTGCTGCAAGTCCTGGGGTAGCAAAGAGTCGGACATGACTGAGTGACAGAACTGAACTGAACTTGAGATCTAGAAAAAGACAAGGCAACTCTCTACATTACCATTTTTAGTTAATATAGTTTTGAGGGTTCTAAGCAGTAAAATGAGAATGATAAATAAAAGTTATTGAGCTTGAAAGATGAAGCAAAGCATCTTTATTCACAGATAAAATTATTATATACACTGACAATGTAGAAAAATATTTAGATATCTATTAGCATTATTAAGAATAGCAAAATGCAGGACATATTTAAATACAGCATAAAATGAACTATATTTCTATACCAGAAAAAAACACAATGTTGTCTTTAAAAGATTTAAATAACATAAAATGTCAAGTAACTAGGAGGAAACATAACAGAAGATGCAGAAAGCTCTATTAAGAAAACTATAAACCTATACTGATAAAAATTTAAAAAGCCCCCAAAACAGTAGTTCACAGTATGTTCATGTACTATTAGATCTAACTTTTAAAACTGTCCATTTCCGCCCTAGTTTTTACAGATTTAATACATTTCCCAATAGCATAATGTGTGTGTGTGTGTGTGTGTGTGTGTGTGTGTGTGTGTGTTTGAAGAACAGGAGAAGCTAAATCTGACTTTTAAATAGAAAGCTTAAGGTCCAAAACCAGCCAAGAAATCCTTGAAAAACAAACAAACAAATAGTACAAATTACATTTCTAGATATTGAGATTTATAAAGCTATACAAATGAGTGTGCTATTGGAACAGGAAGAAAAGAATAGAATAGAATGGAATGGAATAGAACTGAACAAAATAAACAGAATAGAATAGAACATAGCCTAGAAAATGAGTATTCAGCTCAGTTCAGTTCAGTCACTCAGTCATGTCGGATTGTTTGCCAACCCATGAATTGAAGCACGCCAGGCCTCCCTGTACATCACCAACTCCCGGGGTTCACCCAGATTCATGTCCATCGAGTCAGTGATGCCAGCCAGCCATCTCATCCTCTGTTGTCCCCTTCTCCTCTGCCCCCAATCCCTTCCAGCATCAGAGTCTTTTCCAATGAGTCAACTCTTCACATGAGGTGGCCAAAGTACTGAAGTTTCAGCTTTAGCATCATTCCTTCCAAAGAAATCCCAGGGTTGATCTCCTTCAGAATGGAATGGTTGGATCTCCTTACAGTCCAAGGAACTCTCAAGAGTCTTCTCCAACACCACAGTTCAAAAGCATCAATTCTTCAGTGCTCAGCCTTCTTCACAGTCCAACTCTCATATCCATACATGACCACTGGGAAAACCATAGCCTTGACTAGGTGGACCTTAGTCAGCAAAGTAATCTCTCTGCTTTTGAATGTGCTATCTAGGTTGGTCATAACTTTTCTTCCAACGAGTAAGCACCTTTTCATTTCATGGCTGCAGTCACCATCTGCAGTGATTTTGGAGCCGAAAGAAATAAAATCTGACACTGTTTCCACTGTTTCCCCATCTGTTTCCCATGAAGTGATGGGACTGAATGCCATGATTTTCGTTTTCTGAATGTTGAGCTTTAAGCCAACTTAGAAAATGAGTATTATGAATATTTAAATGAGCATGAGTTTTAATAACAGCAGTACTGCAGGGTAATAGAGAAAGGATAGTATTTTTAACATGTGATACTGGGAAATTAAATATTCTTAAATAGAAAAAAAATTGAACCTTTACTTCACAGTCTATATAAAAATTTCCATGGAGATTTTCAATATTATATTATAAATAAGAAAAAGTGAATAAAATCCTTCAGAAAACTGATTAAAAATTCATACTCTTGTATAGAAAATATTTTTTAAAATATGTTCCAGATGACTATCAGGGGGAAAATGATAAATGGATCATGTTAAAATAACCTAAATCAAATCCCTAACAATTATACAGTGGAAGTGAGAAACAGATTTAAGGGACTAGAACTGATAGACACAATTCCTGATGAATTATTGATGGAGGTTCATGTCATTGAACTGGAGACAGTGAGCAAGACCATCCCCAAGAAAAAGAAATGCAAAAAAGCAAAATGGCTTTCTGAGGAGGCTTTACAAATAGCTGTGAAAAGAAGAGAAACAAAAAGCAAAGGACCAAAGGAAGGGTATAATCATTTGAATGCAGAGTTCCAGAGAATAGCAAGGAGAGATGAGCAAGCTTTCCTCAGTGATCAGTGCAAAGAAAGAGAGGAAAACAATAGAATGGGAAAGACTAGAGATCTCTTCAAGAAAATTAGAGATACCCAGGGAACATTTCATGCAAAGATGGGCTCGATAAAAGACAGAAATGGTACGGACCTAACAGAAGCAGAAGATATTAAGAAGAGATGGCAAGAATATACAGAAAAACTGTACAAAAAAAGATCTTCTAACCCTGATAATTACAATAATGTGATCACTCACCTAGAGCCAGACACCCTGGAATGTGAATTCAAGTGGGCCTTAGGATGCATCAGTATGAATAAAGCTAGTAGAGCTGACAGAATTCCAGCTGAGCTGTTTCAACTCCTGAAAGATGATGCTGTTAAAGTGCTGCAGTCAATATGCCAGCAAATCTGGAAAACTCAGCAGTGGCCACAGGACTGGAAAAGGTCAGTTTTCATTCCAGTCCCAAAGAAAGGCACTACTAAAGAATTCTCAAACTACCACACAACTGCACTCATCTCACACGCTAGTAAAGTAGTGCTCAAAATTCTCCAAGCCAGGCTTCAACAATACATGAACCGGGAAATTCCAGATGTTCAAGCTGGTTTTAGAAAAGGCAGAGGAACCAGAGATCAAATTGTCAAAATCCAATGGATCATCAAAAAAGCAAAAGAGTTCCAGGAAAACATCTATTTCTGCTTTATTGACTATGCCAAAGCCTTTGACTGTGTGGATCACAATAAACTGTGGAAAATTCTGAAAGAGATGGGCATACCAGACCACCTAACCTGCCTTTAGAGAAATCTGTATGCAGGTCAGGAAGCAACAGTTAGAACTGGACATGGAACAACAGACTGGTTCCAAATAGGAAAAGGAATATGTCAAGTCTGTATATTGTCACCCTGCTTATTTAACTTATATGCAGAGTACATCATGAGAAATTCTAAACTGGATGAAGCACAAGCTAGATTCCAGATTGCCAGGAGAAATCTCAATAACCTCAGATATGCAGATGACACCACCCTTATGGCAGAAAGTGAAGAGGAATTAAAAGGCCTCTTGATGAAAGTGAAAGGGGAGAGTGAAAATGTTGGCTTCAAGTTCAACATTCAGAAAACAAAGATCATGGCATCCGGTCCCATCACTTCATGGAAAATAGATGGGGAAACTGTAGAAACATAGGCAGACATTATTTTGTGGGGTTCCAAAATCACTGCAGATTGTGACTGCAGCCATGAAATTAAAAAATGCTTACACCTTGGAATGAAAGTTATGACCAACCTAGACAGCATATTCAAAAGCAGAAACATTACTTTGCCAACAAAGGTCCATATAGTCAAGGCTATGGTTTTTTTTACTAGTCATGTGTGGATGTGAAAGTTGGACTGTGAAGAAAGCTGAGCCCCAAAGAATTGATGCTTTTTAACTGTTGTGTTTGGGAAGACTCTTGAGAGTCCCTTGGACTGCAAGGAGATCCAACCAGTTTATCCCAAAGGAAATCAGTCCTGAATATTCATTGAAAGGAAGCTGAAACCCCAATACTTTTCGCCACCTGATGCAAAGAGCTGACTCATTGGAAAAAACTCTGATGCTGGAAAACATTGAATGTAGAAGAAAAAGAGGACAACAAAGGATGAGATGGTTGAATGGCATCACTGACTCACTGGGCATGAGTTTGAGTAAACTCTGGGAGTTAGTAATGGACAGAGAGGCCTGGCATGCTGCTGTGCATGGGGTTGCAAATAGTCAGACACAACTGAGTGACTGAACTGAACTGAACTGACAAATAAGAACATTAGCTCATCAAATATATTTTTAAAAACTAATTAAATTAATGGGATATCAAGCCATGGAATGCAAGTATATATAACTGCAATCCAAAAAATTTTAAAGGGTTCACATTCAGAATATAAAGAGCTTTATTAATATAAATCTGTTAGAGAAATACACCAAATTAAACAGTTACAAATCACATGAGGGTATGACCTACACAAGAAAGCATCAGAAGCCAAAACGTAGAAAGGTGTGTACTCTTTAAGAACTGAGTCCCTTCCTCCAAGGTTCCTGTTTCCCCAAATTCTCTGGTTCCTGGCTCTCTGGATTCTGGATGCTTTGATCCTACAGCATCCAAAGTGCCAAGTATAACCTATGATGGAAAAAGGCTGCTGACTTGTATCTAAGTTTGTATAAGAAGAAAATAAAGAACTGTGATATTTTGCAGTTTAAGTTTTTCTGTGGTAAGCCAGAGTGGATATCTGCCATAATTTATATACCAAAAAAGTATAATAAATTTGTTGCATATAAATATGAGTATATAACTTTATTTTATGTAGTCTCTTAATGGTTTCTGCAAAATAAAGGAGTTTTTTTCTTAAATATATCAAAGGAAATTAAAATAGTCTAGTCCAAAGACTAAAACAAAATATTAATTTTCTGTGAAAATACTTATCAGAATCTCATTACTTTCACAAACCAGTTCTAGATGATCTTGTTGCTGTGCCAACTAATCTGAAAATTCAGGTGTCTTCATCTCACTATTATATATTTATGAGAAATGAAAAACTTCTGCCTAACTCTCAGACAATAGAAATAGTAAGTCCTTTGATTTAAGCTATGATAGTACAGGTTGTTGTCAACCACAATGCACAACTCAAAAGATAAACTAGAAATGTAAGATGAAAGTGTAAATTAAAATTTTAAAACTATTTGAAAGACTTTGCTTCTCTTGTATGTTAAAGGAGATTTCATTTTGAGGACTAGGATTTTCACCAGAAAACTTAAGTTTCCATATATTCCCTAACAGCATTTTATTCTAAAAAAATGGTACAATAAAAATGATTCTAAAAATAATAAATGCTAGAGAAGACATGGAGAAAAAGGAACCCTCCTACACTGTTGGTGGGAATGTAAGTTGGTACAGCCTCTATGGAAAAACAGTATGGAAGTTCCTTAAAAATCTAGAGTTACCATATGATTTAGCAATGCCACCTTGGCCATATATCTGGAGGAAACTCTACTTTGAAAAGATACATGCTCACCAACATTAACTGTATTACTATTCACAGTAACCAAGTCCTGGAAACAACTTAAATGTCCATCAACAGATGATGGGATAAAGAAGTGATAACCACGCACACATATAAATATATACCTCAGTGATTCCTGAAATCTGTAAAAACTGTCTATTTCTCCAGTGGGTCACTATCCTTGGACTCACTATCCTTGGGCTTACCTGGACCACTTGAAGCTGTGTTCCCTGGAACTGTTTTCATTTGTGCCTTCATCTTACCTGTTCTCCACAATGAATCAAAGTTTTTCTGAAAACCCAAAGTCTGATCATGCCTGGTCTTCAATAAGGCCATGGGTTTCTATTATTAAAATTCAAGTATATATCATTGCCTGATAGATTAGCTATGTTTCTGGTCCTACTTATTCGCTTAGGATTCTATCAAAGCAGACTTCTTTTAGCTATTAAGCACATTATCTTTATTATACATCTTTGCACTTACTGTTAATTTTACCAAGAACTTTAATCCTTTGTCCCCTCTCTTTTGGGCTTCCCAGGTGGTGTCAGTGCTAAAGAACCTGCTTAGCAATGCAGGAGGCATAACAGACTCAGGTTTCATCCCTGAGATAAAAAGATCCTCTGGAGGAAGGCATGGCAACCCTCTCCAGTATTACTGCTTGGAGAACTCCATGCACAGAGGAGCCTGGAGAACTACAGTCCATAGGGTTGCAAAGAGTCGGAAACAACTGAAGTGACTTAGCACACATACACCCATCTCTTTTAGCATAACTCCCAGCTTTCTTTCAATAACTTCATGTCAAGTACTTATCTCACCCGGGAAAAATTTCCTGATCTTCAAGCCTGAGTTAAAATAACTTTCTAAAATATTCCCATAGCACTTATAGTTCCCCTCCATTATCCTTATCATGGAATATTATAATTGGCAGTGGACTCACTGTCTTATTCACCTATCTCCATTGCTTCATAAAGATACAGACATTTGTAATATTTAATTAGAAGATTAACGAGGTAAAAACTTTTGTCAGTCTACAATTGACAGCTATCTGTATGTATAATAAAAAGAAATGCAAAACCACCTCTTTTTTTTCTCTAAAACTCTTTTTTAAAAGTGATTGTCAATTAAAATCTCCCTTACCTATGATTCAATTTTCCCCAACTTTTTCATTCTAGGTGTTTAATAAAGGACACAGATACTAACGTTAACAATATTCTAAGCATGATTAGTAGCAATGTTGTGAAACTCTATATGATTCTGTTAGCATTAATTGGCAACATTGCCCCTGATGGACAAGCTATTATTTATTGTATCCCCAGTTGTCTCCTTTTAAATGCCTATCTTTATCCAATTGCTAGAGCCAAATCTTTTCTATTGTTGTCTCCCTTATAGGGTGATTTGATAGTTCAGTTGCAAATACAATTTCTTTCCAAATTATCCTATCCATTCTTATTCCTATCTATTATCTTGAGACTCCAAAAGACTAAGTAAAAAGGCGAGGTGCAAAATTCACTGTAACTTTTAGAAACAATAAGTCACATTGTTAACTTTTTGGTGAAACTTTGGAAATGTATCTCTGTCTTTTCAATTAACTCTGATTGAAAACTGATTGATGAAGGATGTGGTAAGAATCTGTCTATGATATCTCATGTAAATACAAATGTAAGTGTTTAAGATGTGTCACTTGAAATTTTCTGGCAGAGTCTCAAAGTTTATCTTCTAAATTGTTTTCTATCATTTATTACCATTGTATGAAATGAACCCACAGTTCACTTTAGGGTTCAAGGACAACTGTATAAACAATCATGTAATCAAAGCACAGTGCATCAGTTGGTTTTGGTTAAAGAGAGACAAAACATTCAATGATTAAGGAAGTTAAGTATACAATACAGTAAAGATTTTAATAAGCTAAGTAATCTCTTTGAAATTAAATACCTTTTAGTACATTCCAGGAATCAGTATTTTGCTTAGATTTATACTTTATATTCTATTTTATTTCTGCTCTGAAATCTCATTGATGGTGCTTTCCATAATATGCTGTTTTCATTCAGTGCACTAAGAGCATATTCTCTACCTTTGGTTTCTGAACACATTCAGTTCAGTTCAGTCCAGTTCCTTCACTCAGTCCAGTTCAGTCGCTCAGTCATGTCTGACTCTCTGCGACCCCATGAATTGCAGCACGCCAGGCCTCCCTGTCCATCACCATCTCCCGGAGTTCACTCAGACTCACGTTCATAGAGTCAGTGATGCCATCCAGCCATCTCATCCTCTGTTGTCCCTTCTCCTCCTGCCCCCAATCCCTCCCAGCATCAGAGTCTTTTCCAGTGAGTCAACTCTTCGCATGAGGTGGCCAAAGAACTGGAGTTTTAGCTTTAGCATCATTCCTTCCAAAGAAATCTCAAGGCTGATCTCCTTTAGAATTGACTGGTTGGATCTCCTTGCAGTCCAAGGGACTTTCAAGAGTCTTCTCCAACACCACAGTTCAAAAGCATCAGTTCTTCAGTGCTCAGCCTTCTTCACAGTCCAACTCTAACATCCATACATGACCACAGGAAAAACCATAGCCTTGACTAGATGGACCTTAGTCAGCAAAGTAATATCTCTGCTTTTGAATATACTATCTAGGTTGGTCATAACTTTTCTTCCAAGGAGTAAGCATTTTTTAATTTCATGGCTGCAGTCATCATCTGCAGTGATTTTGGAGCCCCCAAAATAAAGTCTGACACTGTTTCCACTGTTTCTCCATCTATTTCCCATGAAGTGATGGGATCTGATGCCATGATCTTTGTTTTCTGAATGTTGAGCTTTAAACCAACTTTTTCACTTTCTTCTTTCACTTTCATCAAGAGGCTCTTTAGTTCTTCTTCACTTTCTGCCATAAGGGTGGTATCATCTGCATATCTGAGGTTATTGATATTTCTCCCAGCAATCTTGATTCCACCTTGTGTTTCTTCCAGTCCAGTGTTTCTCATGATGTACTCTGCATATAATTTAAATAAGCAGGGTGACAATATACAGCCTTGACATACTCCTTTTCCTATATGTAACAAGTCTGTTGTTCCATGTCCAGTTCTAACTGCTGCTTCCTGACCTGCATACAGATTTCTCAAAAGGCAGGTTAGGTGGTCTGGTATGCCCATCTCTTTCAGAATTTTCCACAGTTTTTTGTGATCCACACAGTCCAAGGATTTGGCATAGTCAATAAAGCAGAAATAGATGTTTTTCTGGAACTCTGTTGCTTTTTCCATGATCCAGCAGATGTTGGCAATTTGATCTCTGGCTCCTCTGCCTTTTCTAAAACCAACTTGAACATCTAGAAATTCACAGTTCACATATTGCTCAAGCCTGGCTTGGAGAATTTTGAGCATTACTTTACTAGTGTGTGAGATGAGTGCAATTGTGTGGTAGCTTGCACATTCTTTGCACATTCTTTCTAGGGGACTGGAATGAAAACTGACCTTTTCCAGTCCTGTGGCCACTCGTGAGCTTTCCAAATTTGCTGGCATATTGAGTGCAGCACTTTCACAGCATCATCCTTCAGGATTTGAAACAGCTCCACTGGAATTCCATCACCTCCACTAGCTTTGCTCATAGTGATGCTTTCTAAGGCCCACTTGACCTCAGATTCCAAGATGTCTGGCTCTAGATTAGTGATCACATCATCATGATTATCTGGGTCATGAAGATCTTTTTGTACAGTTCTTCCGTGTATTCTTGAACACATTAATATTAATAGTTCCCAAAGCATTCTGGGACATTCCTAAAGTCCTATCAGGTATCAGAATTGTCTTTTATTTATGTAAATATTCCTTAAATTTGATTTTCAATTTATGATCTCATTTAGTCACCACGATTTAATTGGCCTATTTTCATTGGGGAATTAAAATAATAAGTAAAAATTTCATAGTTCTCTCAACCCTGAAAACCAATGTGAGAAGATGCTACTAGTATTACAAAGGGAAACTATACCAATATATTTTAAAAGGCCACTGAAAAATTGATGTAAGTTGTCAGATTTAGCCCTGAGATATTCACTGCTCATATTCAGTATTGACATCCATCCCATCAAACCAGATATTTTAAATGCAAATAAACACTGTAAATTTGCTTGAGATCTGACAATCAAATTTCCCAAGTCTGTTAGAATATCAGAACCGTTTGGAGAACAAAATATATTCCTGGTTTCAACCTCAAAACATTTTGAGTTAATAGACTGGAAAAGATGCTCAGAAATCCATATTTTTTAATGTTCCCATAAGAATATATATATTGTTTTTTGTTTGTTTTAGTAACATTTTCATAAAGAGTACTAAAATATATGCAAATTGCACAATACACACATAAGCAAACACAAATGCATACAGGCAGGACATGTGCCAATTTTTTAATGGTTACCTCTGGGGAGGGAGGGAAGAAAATGGGCTTTGGAAAAAGAATTATTTAATTCCAACTGTGATATTGTTTTTTCCCTTAAAAAGAAAAAGTTAATGAAAATAATGGAAAAATATTAAGTCTCAAATTTTGATTGTGGGTCTACAGGTTATTAGGAGATGGCAATGGCACCCCACTCCAGTACTCTTGCCTGGAAAATCCCATGGACCGAGGAACCTGATAGGCTGCAGTCCATGGGGTCATTAAGAGTCAGACACAACTGAGTGACTTCATTTTTATTTGTCATTTTCATGCATTGGATAAGGAAATGGCAACACACTCCAGTGTTCTTGCCTGGAGAATCCTAGGGATGGGGGAGCCTGGTGAGCTGCCCTCTATGGGGTCGCACAGAGTTGGACACAACTGAAGTGACTTACCAGCAGCAGCAGCTACAGGATATTGTTGTTTATGTTATTTTTTAAATTATTCAGAACATTTTATAATTAAAAACAAATACTATCCCCAGGTAATATAGATCAACATCCATGGTTGAGAACTATTGGAATAAAAACTGAGCAATGTAATTTATCATCCCAACTGGAACACTGTTGAGATTTAAAGGGAGAGCCATTAATAACTTTACCAGAATAAGAGGCAAACTAGAATGTATGGTTACCCTAGGAAGAAACTACTTTAAGTCCCACTTAATGCATGAACTTCTTTTTTTTATTTTATTTTTTATTATAAATTTATTTATTTTAATTGGAGGCTAATTACTTTACAATATTGTATTGATTTTGCCATAATCAACATGAATCCGCCATGGGTATACACATGTTCCCCATCCTGAACCCCCCCTCTCACCTTCCTCCCTGTACCATACCTCTGGATCGTCCCAGTGCATCAGCCCCAAGCATCCAGTATCATGCATCGAACCTGGACTGGCAATTTGTTTCATATATGATATTATACATTAACTTCTTAACAGCAAAATTTATTTTCTATCATTTTATCTAACCTCCTTCTTTGTAAGTTATCATAGAGGTTATTGATCTAATTTGCCCAAATTATTATCTGTTTTTCACTGAAGCACTTTCAGTTCAGTTCAGTTCAGTAGCTCAGTCATGTCCAACTCTTTGTGACCCCGTGAATTGCAGCATATATAATTTTCAAAAGAGTCATAATAAATAGTGGAAATGCAGGACATTTTTGAAATTAATGTATCTCTAAGATGCAATAGTTAGTCAAACGTATTTAATAAACAATATTTTAAAGTAAGGTAACAGGTCATGTGAGGTTAAAAGCTGAAAATATGCAGTCCTTATCCTCAAGAAATTTGTATTTCAACTAACTCTATAGATAAGATACATAAAGCAAACCAAGAATACAGATTCTATAATTGTGTAACAAAAGAATGAAACATAACTATTATAAAAAGCCAAGGACTAACAGATAATAAAGTTAAACATATTAAAGTAAATAATGTGATTCACCACTGGTGCCAAGTGAGAGCACAGTTTCTCTTTTCCCCATGTGTATCCTTGCTGTCACCAAAGGCTCTGTCTTGACTCTTGCTACTCCAGTTTGTACATTATCTCATCATAGACATGATCTCTGATTTATACTACTTTGACCAAAACACAGAACTCAATCTATTTTAGTTAGAAAGTTTTATGTAACTATACATAAAAGCCCTCCCAAAAAGTACTTAATGAAAAAGCAATTTATTGGCTCAAAAGGTGAATACTTCAGATGTGGCTGAATCTAGGAGTCAAGTGATAGAATCAAGACCTGCTTTACTTTCTTATGTTTTAAGTTCCTTAAAAGTTTTGGCTTCATTTTCAAATCACCTTTCCTTTTAGCCACTAAATTACTTCCAGCAAACCCAAGTCATTACCTGGGGAGCAGAAAAGAAGTTGACTAGTTCCTAGGCCTTTAAAACAGAAATTCTAGAATTTCCAGCAGAAATTTCAACTGTAAATAGCCTGACTTGAGTTAAATACATTTCCCTGAATTAGCTATGGCTAAAGTTGAAACTTGAAGTTGTCTAGATTTGTTTACCCTAAATCATATGTTCCACTGAATCACGTTATCCAAAGTAGAGAGGCTGTTAGTACCAGTAGGTGGGTCCCAAAAGCAAACTGAACATATTGTAGCCATAAGAAAGGAAAATGAATGCCAGGTGGACAAAAGGGAAGAAAAGAAGGAACTGAAAAACAGAGAGATAAAGAAAAGGAAGGAAAGTAGGAGGGAAGAAGAGAGGAAAGAGGAAGACAAAATTGCAAACAGAGAAGGGGAAACAGAAGAAGGGAAAGAAGGGAAAAAAGATATAAAATAGTCCACTAAGAGAGTGGTGTATAGGTAAATGCCTAACAATCAGCTTTCAAAAAATAAATAAATAAGCCAACAAAACAAAATACTAGACTTTTTCTGTAGTGTTTCACAATTTTTATGCTGCAAATTTTCTCACCATGATGATTTCAAGCTATTAGATCACTAAACATAGAGTTTGGTAAAGAGGCGCAATAGTACTCTATCCATACACAAATACACAGTCACACATGCAGTGATACAATCAACATCAATAACCTCAAAAGCAACAGTAGTTCTATGTACTAAAATAATTAAAAGTGATGTTTTCAGTAGTTATCAACTTTGCTTTCAATGTGAATTATTTGCTTATAAGTGTATATAAGATAATTTTTGATAATGTCTGTATTTAACAAACATCTCACAAAATCCCTGAAATTTAAAAATACTGGTTATTCCAAGTTGATACAGTGTGGCCCCAGCACAACACTGACAGAGCATCTTTCTCAATTTCTTAAAAAAAAAAAATAGCACTCACACAAAGCAGATTATGCTTGTGCAGTGATCTCCACTAAAGATTTGGTGGGGTGATAGAGAGTTATCATTAAAGTATGAGAATTTCAAATCAACCATTATATATCTCTATTCTTAGAAATTCTTCATCCTAGGCACTACTGTGACTTTCACAATTTTTATCCTCTCATTTCACCTCAGAAGGCACTTCCCCTTCTTGTATTCTGAGTTCTCTCTAATCCCAGTTAATAGCCCCTAACCACTGCATCTGCAACAATCCTTCTCACTCTCTTATGAAGAGTTACTTCATGGTATTGAACCCTACACCCCATCAAAAAAAACAAAAAACCAAAAAACCTGCAGGTGTATCATTATATTTGCAAAGCAAATGTGGAAGAGTTCATAAAAGTAGTCTGTGGACCACCTGCTTAAGAAACTACCCAAGTTGTTTAAAAGGCTGATTCCTCCATCATGAAACATATCTTTGGGGAGAGGACCTAGATACTCTCTTGCTTATTAAACACTGCAGGTGTTTTTAGTGGACATAAACATATAATATCATCAGTAATAGGTTGAACAGAACTAACAGGCCCTCAACCTGAAAGAAAATCCTCTTCTGTGCATGTATTTTTTCTCATCTGTATTATGTACTGTAATGCCATTCTCCCCAAGGTCTCCATGACCATGTGAATAACCTACACAACCTTAGAGACTCCACGTAAAAGAGAGCTCTTTTGACCCTCATCTACCCTCAGAACTTTTCTTGACCTTGATTTAACCTGCTCCAGTTAAGTTTGGCTGTTTCCTTCCCTAACAATTAGAGTGCCAGGCCCATCATCTCAGTAAGTTATTGATTGCTTTTCCATCTATTTTTCCTAATAGACTGAAATCTCCTTGAAATTCAAGACTGCTTCCTAGGTATCTGAATCACCTTATTTAGCATAATGCCTGGCAATATGGATCCCGTAGCTGATTCACTGATGAAGCATATAAAGGCAGAGATAGGAGGAAGAAAGAAGGGGAATGGATGTGATAGACATTAAATAAGGAAGAAAAATATAAAAGAAAATGAAAGGAGAAAATAATAAAATGTGGATATCTGCCTTAAGTTCTCATTTGGGCTTGAATTCCTGTTTCATTGAATAATATATTATTTTGCTCTTAGATAATTCAGACCTTTAAAAATAAAAGACCCTGAACTTTTATTAGAATAAAAAGTTTTACTACTGCAGGTGTCCATTAGAATTTCAGGTTTTAGCCTTGTATGTAACTTGTAAACTTAACAACACCTGCTCAACAAACCTACTTTTCATGTGTTCACATGCATTGCAGAAAATAATTCATGCCAAATAAGTGTAATGTTTACAAGTTAGGTGCAATAAAATACCAGGATGCAGACAAGAAGAACTGAATTCCAAGCTGGTTTAGATTGTCCATGACTTCTGTGGATCAAGAAATAGAGATACCTTAATTAAAAATACTTTATTGATAAAAATGCTATTCAGAACTGAGCCTTTAGTGAGCTTTAGTCTGTTTGCAATAGAAACATTTAAAAATCACAGATCACAATAATAAATATAACAATGAAAGAGCATGAAAAATTGTAAAAATTACCAAATTTGACAGACACAAAGTCAGTTAATGCTGTTGGAAAAATGGCACCAACAGACTTGTTTGACAGAGTTGCCACAAACCATCAATTTGTAAAAAAACAGTATCAGCTAAGTGAAATAAATCACAGTAAAATAAGATATGCCTGTTTATCTCTGGTTTTAAAGAGTCCACCCACTAAAACATCGTAGATCAGTTTGTGGACAGGTCCTTATATATCCCCAGGTATTTGCAGAAAACTGTTTAAGTTCTACACTAGAAAACATTTGCTACATTTTGAGTCTTTTAAGACAGTTTTAGTGCCTATGTTTGCATTTATATTTATAATCACTCTGCCTACAGCCAATTCCATGGATAGAGAAACGTAAAATTGTACAGGAGGCAGTGATCAAAACCATCCCTAAGAAAAAGAAATGAAAAAAGGCAAAATGGTTGTCTGAGGAGGTCTTACAAATAGCTGAGAAGAGAAGAGATACTAAAGGCAAAGGAGAAAAGGAAAGATATGCCCATCTGAATGTCAAAGAATAGCAAGGAAAGATAAGAAAGCCTTCCTAAATGATCAGTGCAAAGAAATAGAGGAAAACAACAGAATGGAAAAGACTAGAGATCTTTTCAAGAAAACTAGAGGTACCAAGGGAATATGTCATGCAAAACTGGGCACAATAAAGTACAGAAATGGTATGGACCTAACAGAAGCAGAAAATATTAAGAAGATGCAGCAAGAATACACAGAAGAACTATACAAAAAAAATTTTAATGAGCCAGATAGCCATGATGGTGTGGTCACTTACCTAGAGCCAGACATCCCATAATGGGAACTCAAGTGTGCCTTAGGAAGCATCACTACGAACAAAGCTAGTGGAGGTGACAGAGTTCCAGTTGAATTATTTCAAATCCTAAAAGATGATGCTGTTAAAAGTGTTACCCTCAATATGTCAACAAATTTGGAAAACTCAGCAGTGGCCACAGGACTGGAAAAGGTCAGTTTTCATCCCAATCTCAAAGAAAGACAATGACAAAGAATGCTCAAACTACCACACAATTGCACTCACCTCACATGCTAGTAAAGTAATGCTCAAAATTCTCCAAGCTGGGCTGTAACAATACATGATCTGTGAACTTCCAGATGCTCAAGCTGGTTTACAAAAGGCAGAGGAACCAGAGATCAAATTACCAGCATCCACTGGATCAACAAAAAAGCAAGAGAGTTCCAGAAAATCATCTATTTATGCTTTATTGATTACACCAAAAAAGCCTTTGACTGTGTGGATCACAAGAAACTGTGGAAAATTCTTAAAGTGATGTAAATACCAAACCACCTTACCTACCTCCTGAGAAACCTGTATGTAGGTCAAGAAACAATAGTCAGAATCAGACATCAAACAATGGACTGGTTCAAAATAGGGAAAGAAGTACGTTAAGGCTGTATATTGTCACTCTGCTTATTTAACTTATACGCAGAGTACATCATGCCAAATGTTGGGTTGGATGAAACACAAGCTGGAATCTAGATTGTTAGGAGAAATATCAATAACCTCAGATATGCAGATGACACCACCCTTATGGAAGAAAGCAAACAGGAACTAAAGAGTCTCTTGATAAAACGGAAAAAGAAGAGTGAAAAACTAGCTTAAAACTCAACCTTCAAAAAACTAATGTCATAATATCCAGTCCAATCACTTCATTGCATATAGATCATTAAACAGTAGAAAGTGTGATAGACTTCAGTTTCTTGGGCTCCAAAATTAGTGCAGATGGTGACTGCAGCCATGAAATGAAAAGAAACTTGCTCCTTGAAAGGAAAGCTATGATCAACCTAGACAGCATATTAAAAGCAGAGACATTAATTTGCCAACAAAGGTCTGTTTAGTCAAAAGTATGGTTTTCACAGTAGTCATGTATGGATGTGAGATTTGGACCATAAAGGGTGAATGCTGAAGAATTAATGCTTCTGAACTGTGATGTTGGAGAAGACTCTTGAGAGTTCTTGAACTTCAAGGACATCAAATCAGTCAATCTTAAAGGAAATTAGTCCTGAACGTTCATTGGAGGGACTGATGCTGAAGCTGAAACTCCAATACTTTGGCCACCTGTTGCAAAGAGCCAGTTTATCAGAAAGGACACTAATGCTGGGAAAGATTGAAGGCAGGAGGAGGAGGGGATGACAGAGAATGAGATGTTGGATGGCATCACTGACTCAATGGACATGAGTTTGAGAAAGCTCTGGGAGATGGTGAAGGACAGGGAAGCATGGCATGTTGCAGTCCATGGGGTTACAAAGAGTTGGACAAAATTGAGTGACTGATCAATAGTTAATTGAACTTTAGAAATCACAGGCAAATAAAAACAGAATACAGCCCAACTTAACAAGTAAACACAGTATTTTGCACTACAACTAATGATACTAGAAAGTACCACATAGACAAATGTTTCCCAGTTATTCAAATAGAAACAATTGTAGAAAATATGAGGCCACATAGAGTGACCAGCAGTTGAGATGTGCCAAAATCAAAGAAAAAGCAACACAGCAATCAGAATCATAGTCACAATGGGAACTGCAGTTTGGATTCAGCAAAACAGTTTTATCTGTCATATTAAATTGATGTTAGTCTGGATTTTATTGGTTTTGCAGATATGCTTGCATTTCATGTGTAAATTTTATTTTACATTTAAAGTTGAATAAGAGAGAAAAGCATGAAGAATTTATCCCCTTTTTTAGGTTAGATACACAAACAACATTATAATAAATTATGCAATAAGACTAGCAAGCCCTAAGAATATAATTTTTTCTCCTTTACAAAGAAAGACTGATTTAGAATAAACTGCAGTATTGACGTGTCATCTTTTTTGTTCAAAAGGACAAATGCCAACCTTCAATGCTACTTGTGATTTTGGTAAGAGTTTGATGAGATATGCTCACATCAGAGTCCTCTCCCTTTCACTCTCCCATATTGGTTTGGATTTTTTTCTGCTTAGTTTTTGTGTGTGCATGTGTTCTCAGTAGTATCCAACTACTTGTGACCCCATGGACAGTAGTCCACCAGGCTCCCCTATCCATTAACTTTTCCAGTCAAGAATACTAAAACAGGTTGCCATTTCCTTCTCGGGGATATCTTCCCCACCCAGGAATCAAACTTGTGTCTCTTGCATCTCCTACATTAGCAGGCAGCTTCTTTACCACTGAAACACTCGGGAAGCCTTTGCATTATAAATATTTCTTCCTAAGGAATACTTAGTGATTAAGAGTGTACCCTAAGTCTAAGTTGAAATCTTGACTACTCTACTCCATAACTGCAGTAGAGACTTGTCCGATGTTCACCAATCCATGTCCTTCAGGAGCACAAAAGACAACTATGTTATCAAAGTGTCTTTATGTTAAGTTGGACCCACATGAGTGGTATGGTCAATGGCTATGAGGGGAGCAATGTTCACCATTTTAAGTAGTGGTCATGATCCCCCTGAGCAATCCCCTTATTCCCCTTACCCCATCACACATGGGTTATGTCTGTGATGACCTTAAGAGCTATGTGTTATTGATCTGTTGACTATAGTGCTATGGCAGCAGTGTAGAAGCAACTTGGGTCATTGCTGTGAGGAGGGCTTCCTAAACCATGTGAGACTATTTGTGAGCAAGATACAGACTTGAGAAACCTTTATTTTGTTCACCCTCTAAGAATTTTTGGTGTTTCTTTGATAAGTAGCATGGCCTCAACTCTCCTGACTAATAGAATAAACACACAGGCTTGGACAGTTTAACCTCAGTGATAAGTTTCAGTTTCCTCATACGTAAAACTGGAGGAAAACATCCATCTCATAAAATAAATGTGAGAATCAAATCAAATAATTCAGGGAAGCCTGTAAAAAAAAATGCCTGATGCTAGGTAAGGATTACTATGAGCCTTTCTCCCCCTTCCTCTTCTATACTTCATTTCCTATTTCCAATACTTTTTATTGCTTCATACATAGCCAATGATAAATGTCTACATTATTAAATTTTTTTAATTTATTTTTTTAATTACAATACTGTATTTGTTTTGCCATACATTGACATGAATCAGCCACAGGTGTCCACGATCTCCCAATGCCAAAGCCCCCTCCCCACCTCCCACCCCACATCCTCTCCCTGAATCATCCCGTGCACCAGCCCCATGCGTCCTGCATCCTGTATTGAACATAGACTGGCGCTTCATTCTTACAAGATAGTATACATGTTTCAATGCCGTTCTCCCAAATCATCCCACCCTCTCCCTCTCCCTCAGAGTCCAAAAGTCCGTTCTATACCTCTGAGTCTCTTTTGTTGTCTCACATAGATATTTTTGGCTGTGCTGGGTCTTTGCCACTATGCAGGCTGTTCTCTAGCTATCGTGAGCAGCAGCTATTTGCTAATTGCAGTGTGTGCGCTTCTCATTGTGGTGCCTTCTCTTGTTGCACAGCAGAGGCTCTAGGGCACACAGGCTTCAGTAGTTGTAGTGCATGGGCTCAGTATTGCAGTTGCCTGGGCTCTAGAGCACCCATGTACAGTTGGCTCAGCAGTTGTCGTGCACAGACTTTGTCGCTGCATGGCATGTGGGATCTTCTAGGACCAGGTATCAAACCCATGTCCTCTGCAAAGACAAGTGTATCCTTTACCACTGAGCCACAAAAGAATCCATTTTTAAAAAATAATTTGCTTTATTGATAAATCTGATCTCTTCACAAAATTGGAAAGTCCTCTCAAGCTCATCTTTGGTTTGTGTTCAATTTGTATTGATGCTCTGGCTTTATAACAATTATTAAGAATTCACTGCAGCAAAAATACAAGTATGTTTTTTGTAATTCCTTATTTCCCTCGGATATCCTCTCTTTTCCATTGTTCTCTATCCTCGAGTATTTATACAATACTGATCTACATTTGAAAAGAGTAATTAGAGTTGATTAAACTTAAAACCTTGATTTAAGTAATTTTATGTAGAATGAGTCTCCCTGTGTCATCCATAGGATTATTCTCAAACTATAGAAATACAAAATTGAAATTTTGTAATGAATCTTATTATCAATCAGCAGAGAGAAGGATGAGTATATGAGAGCATATCTTTCCTTTGCCTCATGGTCACAGAATGATGACATGTTTTTTTTGTCCTACAGCTAAAATGACATGCATTCAGCTCTTCATTATGCTGATGCATCTTTCTTCCAGCAGTCACTGCTGCTCTCCTTTGGGAACAGGTTTGTTTTTTTTTTTTTTTTTTTTGTTTTTTTTTTTGCTTATTTACATATTAGCACCTACACCAGGTGTTTAAGGACAAAATTCAAATTCACTCTATTAGCATCTCTAGCAAATGCCTTAATCGTGGAGGAAACTGAATTATTGAATAAACATATTAACTCATTTGTCTGTGAATTTCCAATATGCATCCTGCTATCCCAGTAGCAAGTTAAGCTCAGAGTATCAGATGAAATTCTGAGATATAAGGTGAGGATGATAAATTAATAAAAAAGCAGGAATTTGCTCAAATGCTCAGGAAGGAATCACAAATACTGCAGCATACTGTCCAGACAGGAATTGTCCAAACAAGGAAAGGATAAAAAAATTGAAATGATGAACTCTTAAATTGCTGAATTTATCAATAAATTCATAAAACAACATAGAATACAATTCTGGGAGATGTCTTTTAATAAATAATTACATTTTTTAAATAATAGAGACAAGTGGACTGCTGAATGAGATTTGTAATCATAACTGCACAATGAGAAAAGTATACTGCAAATGTAACTTCCTATCCTAAATCAAATTTCTAAAAGAGTAACTAGTATTTAAAAATTAAATAAAAATTGTTAACACTACTGTATTATATATTTGAAGATTGCTAAGGGTAAATCTTTAAAGTCCTCATCATAAGAAAACCAATTCTTCTGTAGCTTTGTATGGTGACAAATGTTAACTAGATTTTCTATGTGACCATTTTGCAATACAAAAAATTATCAAAAATAATATAAAATGACAATAAAATCATCTACTTATTAAAAAGATTAAGCTAAAGAGATGAAGAGTTTTATAAATGGTCAGATTATATTCAACTTTAGGATGGTTTATAAGCCATCTCAATGCTTTTTCCTTCAAACTGAATCTAATTTAACTTTAAAGTTCATCTGAAGAAACTGTCAATAATAGAACCAGAAGTATTTCCTTTTGTGTTTGTAATATTACATTAATATGAATTTTTTCTTTTTATAATACATTTATCAGGGATGTATTCAAATAATCAAAGATAATCTTTCATCATATTTTTTCTTGCTTATGTTAATCTATCATACTAGCACTAGGAAGGAGTAGTGTGGAAAAAATAGGTAAATAGATAAATAGATAGAGGATAGAGATGTTCCAATTTGACAAACTTAATCTTATCCAATAATGAAAAGAATCACTATGGATAATTCAGTCTTGTCTATTTTCTTGATAAATTTTAATCTTTGGGGTTTCCTTTCCATTTCCATATTACTTTCAGATGATATCTCCAGTGCATACAGAAAGTGGGACCTTAAATAACTTCCAGTGCTTGGAGTACAGTCATGCAATCTACAGGAGTAAGATTTTGTTCCATCCTCTGGCTCCTCTGATTTCAATGATGATCTCCTCTGGACACCAGATGTAATACTGAGTTTCAATGTACTTGCTGGCATAGTTTTAGTAGTGGTATAACAAATGGGCTGAATCTTAAACGGATCAGAACATGTGATCATTGGCACCCCCATGCCCCTTAATTCAGTACTTGCTGGCACAGTTTTAGTACTGGTATAACTCGTTTCATCTTCAGGAAAACTGGTTATTCCTAAAGACCTCAAGAGCAGGATTACCCCCACTTAGCAGAGATTCCCTTTGGTGACCTGCCCACTCAAATTCAGCAATTGCCTCAACTCTCCTTGAGTTATAGAAGAATTCCTAAGTCCTTCACACTACATGGAATCCAGGGTAGGCTTGGGAGTGCTATGTTGGTGAGCAAGCTGGCTGAGTCACCAGTGCCCGAGGCTGTCAGGGAACAGAGAGCTGGTCCCTTCAAAGAGCCCCATATGAAAAATAAAATGTGACCCAGAGCAGGAGGATCATGACAAAAATGTTTCACTGGGTGTTTCCCTTCTAAATCGAATTCTTCCTACAATTCTAAGAGGATTAAATAGTTCTGGTTTTCTGCTCAGTCTTCCCTAAAGCCAAGATTTCTGTGTGTGTGTGTGTGTGTGTGTGTGTGTGTGTGTGTGTGTGTGTGTGTGTGTGTGTGCGTGCGTGCATATGTGCATGCGATGTGTGTATGTTTGTAGCCTGCCAGGCTCCTTAGTCCACAGAATTCTCCAGGCAAAAATATTGGAGCGGACTGCCATCTCCTTCTCCAAGGAATCTTTTCAACACAGAGATCAAATCCACATCACTTATGAGATTGCTGAAGCTGAAGAGCCAATTCTTTGGCCACCTAATGAAAAGAACTGTCTCCTTGGAAAAGATCCTGAAGCTGGGAAAAATTGAAGGCAGGAGGAGAAAGGTACTCTGTTCAGCTCTAGCGATGAAAACTTCTGAGAATGTAAGTCCCTCCCATTTTTATTCTGCTGCCCAGAAGACTGTATTTCTTGGACTGAGTTAGCTCCATATTTATATATTCTTCAAGTCTCATTCTGATCTTATTTGTGTTTGAGAGGAGTGAATGAAGTGGGAGGCCAGGTGACCAGCAGAACAGTAACTCTCCCCAGAGGGATAACATCACAAAGTGTTCTTGCTTTCCATTTAGTATGATCCTTTGTTTTGTATCCTTGGTATGACCAAATGATCCAAAGTTGTGAACCATTTCCTCTTGTAGATTCTGTGTATGGCCTTTTTCTCTACATTTACTTAGGAGTCTGATATGTATCATTATTGACATCTCATTTAAAATAAAGCAGCACTGTTTATAATAGCCAGGACATGGAAACAACCTAGATGTCCATCAGCAGATGAATGGATAAGAAAGCTGTGGTACATATACACAATGGAATATTACTCAGCCCTTAAAAAGAATAAATTTGACTCATTTCTAATGAGATGGATGAAACTGGAGCCGATTATACAGAGTGAAGTAAGCCAGAAAGAAAAACACCAATACAGTATACTGACACATATAGATGGAATTTAGAAAGATAGTAATGATGACCCTCTATGTGAGACAACAAAAGAGACACAAAGGTATAGAACGGACTTTTGGACTCTGAGGGAGAGGGTGGGATGATTTGGGAGAATGGCATTGAAACATGTATACTATCATGTAAGAAATGAAGCGCCAGTCTATGTTCAATACAGGATATAGGATGCTTGGGGCTGGTGCACGGGATGATCCAGGGGGATGATATGGGATGGGAGGTGGGAGGGGGCTTCGGCATTGGGAGATTGTGTACACCTGGGGCTGATTCATGTCAATGTATGGCAAAACAAATACAGTATTGTAATGTAGAATAAAGTATACTTTTTAAAAAATAAATAAATAAAAAGCAAATAAAATAAAATAAAATAAAGCAGAAAGTATAATTTTATAAGCACATACTATGTCCCAAAGAATTCAGTGATAAATCAATTTATTCACTGCTACATATAGTTTATAATCTGATCCAAGTCAGACAACCAAAAGCAAAGACTACAATAAATAAGTTATCTCACATAATGATAAATCATATGACTTTTTCTAAGACACTTACTTCCAATAACATTTTGTTTGTCATGAATACATTGTTTTGTTTCCAACGTTTCATTAAGAAACATAAAAAGATTTATATTTTGTGCTAAAAATGCAACTCTGGGAGAAAAAGGAAGCAAATTCCTTGTTCTAATGAAGCATTAATGGAGTGGAGAAAACAGACTATTGAAGTCGAGATAACAGACTATTGGAGTAAGTAAATAAATAAAATAATTCTAGATTATGATAAATAATCTAATGGAAATAAAGAATATTCTGCAATAGAAAGCGATGAACCACAGATGAAAAATGGGTGGTGATGAGGTCTACTACAGCTGGATGGTCAAAAATAGCTTCTCTTAGGAAGTAAAACAGAAGGTAAGACTTGAAGGATGAGGAAATGTAAGTTATGAGAGAAATTTGTTTTCCAAGCCCAGTAGAACAGGAAATATGAAGACCTTAAGATGAGAAAAGTCTTGAAGAGATCAAGGAACTAGAAGGCCAATGTGACCAAAACACAAATAGTAAGGAGAATAGTTCAAAATAAGACTGGATACTAGAAACTTCTGCCAGTACAAATTATTTGGAAGGTATGTAAAATTCCTTAATGAAATCTATATTGATAATGTCTCCTGTGATATTCACATTATTATACATAAAATATGTTAATTTCAATAGGAGAGCTAATTAGTGTCTGGCTTGATTTGTCAGTGATCATGCAAATTAAGTCTTGAAAGAAATAGATCCACTTTCAGGAGCATGATAAAATTCTTAGTTGAACAAAGAAACTCTAAAAACCCTTAGGGTGAAGAACATTTCTCTAATGCAGTGTGCTGGAAAAAGACAGCCCATTGTGCTCAGAGTGAAGTTAGCCTGCCAAAGCTCAAAAACAAACAAACAAACAACAACAACAAAAAAAACAACTTTGCAATATGTTGAAGATTCCACTATGAAAGTTTTAGAAGGAAAAACTGCAAAGCTCACAGTATAAAGCAATTAAAACCAGGCTTCCAAAAACTCTGTACATTTATTCAAACAAACAGTTATAGACAATGCTTATAAAACAAAATCTATCTGGGGGAATGAGATTTTCAAAGACAATGCCTAAAACTAAGAAAGATCCCAAAGCATATTAAGTTTCACTATAAAACTGAATCCCAGCTTAAGTTTGTAAATATTTTGGAACTGAGCCTAGAACAAGTTCAGCATGAGCCCCAAGGTGGAGATTCACACATCTCTTTAAATTTCTCTCTGACTTGAGCAATTGCTCTTCTGGGCCAAATTTCTGGACAAGAGGAAGACGTCTTGAACATCAGTGCACCTCTTTTTCTCTCACACAAAATTATTCACTTCTTACTCTCAGCTCCCTTGATATTTTAAAAGTATCTGTTTTTTTGCTTTTCCTATTTGCAATAAAGTTAGTTAACCTTGTGTCTGGCCCTCACCTTCTCTTCCCTCCCTTTCCACCTCTACCAAAAGACAGATTTTTAGGCTTTTTGTATTTGGAAATCAGTGTGATGGTTAAATGTATGTATTTGACTTAGCTAGATGCTTCATCCAATGCCAGACTTGGTGTTTCTATAAAGGTACATTATTTTCTTAGGTGTTCAGTTCAGTTCAGTCACTCAGTCATGTCCAAATCTTTGCAATCCCATGGATTTCAGCACACCAAGCCTCCCTGTCCATTGCCAACTCCCGTAGTTTACTCAGACTCATGTCCAGTGAGTCAGTGATGCCATCCAACCATCTCATCCTCTGTCATCCCCTTTTCCTCTTGCCTTCAATCTTTCCCTGCATCAGGGTCTTTTTCAAGGAGTCAGCTCTTCACATCAGGTGGCCAAAGTATTGGAGTTTCAGCTTCAATATCAGTCCTTCTACGAATATTCAGGACTGATTTCCTTTAGGATGGACTGGTTGCATCTCTTTGCAGTCCAAGGGACTCTCAAGAGTCTTCTCCAACATCACGTTCAAAAGAATCAATTCTTCAGCGCTTGGCTTTCTTTATAGTCCAACTCTCACATCCATACATGACTACTGGAAAAACCATAGCCTTGACTAGACGGGCCTTTGTTGGCAAAGTAATGTCTCTGCTTTTGAATATGCTATCTAGGTTGGTCATAAATTTTCTTCCAAGGAGCAAGCATCTTTAATTTCATGGCTGCAATCACCATCTGCAATAATTTTGGAGCCCCAAAAATAAATTCTGTCACTGTTTCCACTGTCTCCCCACCTATTTGCCATGAAGTGATGGGACCAGATGCCATGATCTTAGTTTTCTGAATGTTGAGCCTCAAACCAACTTTTTCACTCTCCTCTTTTAAGGTGTTAAGTTAAGGTTGTTTTCTTCAGTGAACATCAACTCATGTTAAATTAAGTCACTCAGTTGTGTCTGACTCTTTGTGACTCCATGGACTGTAGCCCACCAGGCTCCTCTGTCCATGGGATTCTCCAGGCAAGAATATTGGAGTGGGTTGCCATTTCCTTCTCCAGGGGATCTTCCCCACCCAGGGATCAAACCCAGGTCTCCCGTATTAGAGGCAGAGGCTTTAACCTCAATATTAAATCAGTAGACTTTGAGTAAAATAGATTATCCTCCATAATGTGGGTGAGCCTCATCCAATCAGTGGAAGGCCTTAAGAAAATATAATAACAAGACTGGGGGGCCTTAAATAGGAAGGAAGTATTCATCCAGACTATTTTCAGGCTGGAAGTGAAATAGCAACTCTTCCCTGGGTCTCTAACCTTCCAGGATTCCATAAAGATTTTGAATTTGCTTCATGAAATACTTCTTTAAAACCTCTCTCAGTATATGGATATATAGACAGATATAGATAGGTAGATATAAGTATATAAGTAAATTTAAATATATATATATATATATGTACACACACACACACATAAATGTGTGTGTGTATATTTCATTGGTTCTGTTTCTATGGAGAACTCTGAATACATACTGTAAATTTTGATCTAATGAATGAATAAATGAATAAGTCAGTTAATTCTTTCAATCTAATAAAATATGAAGAATTTGAGTTGAAAATGATTAAAAATAAATGGGGATACCACAAGTAAATATAATTTCATATTTCTCCTAACTCTGCAATTTTAGATTTCTCCAATTCAAAAAGAATTTTTAATTATTTTTTGCTGGGCCTAAAAATTAAGCAGTGATTTTTATGCTCTGTTTTAAACTGAGCTCTATAGAGGTGCAGATTCCTTGGTGCTGTTTGTGTTGGGGAGAGGTGAGAGGGATTAAGAAAGTCAGGGTTTCATCATCAGAGGAACCAAGCCAAGGGGCATATCTCAGCAGGGGCCATGCTGTTTTTTGGTTCAGAAGAAGCCGGTATGAATAGCACAGTCCTCTGACAGCCTCCAGGTTTTACTTTTATACACTTCCTCTACTTTTATAGTTTTAATAACTATCCTGTCAACATATTACTGCTGAAAGTGTTGATAAGTGGCACTTTTGGGAAAGGCACTCAGGAGAACAGCAAATCAGTTCTGCTTTTATCTGTCACTCAGATTCGATGTGACTGGGATAAACTTCTGTTGTCTGAATCTATGTTTTTCTAGATTTCCCTTCCCCGTGTGTCCATTTAGTGACAGTACCTAGTGAGTGTGTGGGAGCAGGTGGTAGTAGTGGTGGAAGCCCCTATATTTCTAGGTCTGCTCTTCAACTGAACCAGCTCTAGACCCACCTGAATGGAGCCTGGGACAAATGATATCCCAGGGAAAGAAGGACTCTATTTGTTTTCAAATTGTTTTATACTACTAAACTAGAATATCAGTGATGTCTGGATATATATTTTTTATCTTGGGAAATTTCAAATTCCATTTAAAAATCATCTTAATTAGATGAAAACATAATCTATTTAAATGTGCAGCTATTTCCTAATTTGTTTGAATTGACCTTAGCAAGCAGCACATTTTTAACCCTTTAATCATGTATAATTTTTGAATTTGATTTGAGAACTATTGTAAGGATGAATGCATTCAAGCATAGACTGGAAAAATTCCTATATAAGTTAAACATACTTTTGTCATGTAGTTTACAGTAGCAGCATATATGTTTAAACACTTATACTCAAAGAGTCTGATGAAAATGACCTATTCACAACAGAATTATTTGTTAACTTCTTAGTTAGTGAGTCATTTAAAAACTATACAAAGTTAGGAACCCAAAAAACATGTTTTATAATAATAAATTTTTTTAATATCTTTGTTTTTTGGGCCTCCCTGGTGGCTCAGAGGTTAAAGGGTCTGCCTCCAATGTGGGAGACCTGGGTTGTATCCCTGGGTGGGGAAGATCCCCTGGAGAAGGAAATGGTAAACCACTCCAGTATTCTTGCCTGGAGAATCCTATGGACAGAGAAGCCTCGTAGGCTACAGTCCACAGGGTTGTAGAGAGTCGGACACAACTGAGCGACTTCACCTTCACCTTGTTGTTTTCATTCTTATTTACTTTGACTCCAATTGTCTATTTCCACATTTCTTAAATCTGTATTTAATATTTACAACAGTAGAAATCTATTCTCTGTAGACATTTCAACAATGCATAAATTAAGTAGCTGTTCTAAAATCCCTAACCTTAAATTTCCTCTCTACCCACTAACAAGTATTAACAGACATATATTTCCTTCTGTAACATTAATACACACTCACACTTAAGGTATTTTTTTTGCTATTTTACCAAAATATAATTGTACTTTTCAAATTATCCTCAGATTCTTTTGCTTTTTAAATTTATAACACAATAGTCAACAGCTATAGAGATAACTTTTTTGCAACAGTTTTTAGTATTATTTGATATCTCTACTTGACACTAATGATAAACACCTGTGCTTAGTCGTTTAGTCACTTCTGACTCTTTGCAACCCCATTGAACTGTAGCCCACCAAGCTCCTCTGTCCATAGGGATTCTCCAGACAAGAATACTAGAGTGGGTTACCATGCTTTTCTCCAGGGGATCTTCCCAACCCAGGGATCAAACACCTGCAGATCTCTAACACTGCAGGCAGATTCTTTATCCACTGAGCCACTACGGAAGCCCATGAATACTGGAGTGGGCAGCCTATCCCTTCTCCAGCGGATCATCCCAACCCAGGAACTGAACCAGGGTCTCCTGAATTGCAAGTGAATTCTTTACCAGTTGAGCTACCAGGAAAACCTGGTAAATATCTACAGGCATTCAATTATTTTGCCAGTATCTTTTCAGTAAACAAATGTGGTAATTATTTCTATCTCTCTATCTATACATATACATCTACATCTATCTATACCTATACATATACATATACATACAGTATCTTTTCAGTAAAAAAATGTGGTAATATATTTCTATCTATCTATCTATACACATACATATATGCAAGGAGATCAAATCAGTCAATCCTAAAGGAAATCAGTCCTGAATATTCATTGGAAAGACTGATGCTGAAGCTGAAACTCCAATACTTTGGCCACCTGATGCTAAGAACTGACTCTTTGGAAAAGACCCTGATGCTGGGAAAGATTGAGGCAGGAGGAGAAGGGCACAACAGAGGATGAGATGGTTGGATGCCATTACTGCCTCAACGGACATGAGTTTGAGCAAGCTCTGGAAGTTGGTGATGGATAGGAAAGCCTGGCTTGCTGCAGTCCACTGGGTAGCAAAGAGAAGGACACAACTAAGCAACTGAACTGAACTGATATATATGTATACATACATTTATATCTGCAACTGTATCTCAACTTGTATCCATAAGTGGATATTTACCTCTATGTGATATATCCCCAAAAGTATTATTTCTGTAAAAAAAGTGGGGGAGGGGAGTAGGTGGTTAATTTATTCTTTTAATGTTAAAAAGTGAAGTGAAGTGAAGTCACTCAGTCGTGTCCAAATCTTTGTGACCTCATGGATTGTAACCTACCAAGCTCCTCCATCCATAGGATTTTCCAGGCAAGAGTATGGGAGTGGGTTGTCATTTCCTTCTTCAAGGGATCTTCCCTACACAGGATCAAACCCAGGTCTCCCTGTATTGCAGGCAGACGCTTTACAATCTGGACCACCAGGAAAAACTTTAATGTTGAAGATACAGACAATTTATATTTCTTAAAAGCAATAGCAATGATTATATCTATTAACACTGTATGAGTATCCATTCCTCACATTCTCACCAGAGTTAGAGGTTGTAGTTCTATTTTGCCTTTCAAAATCTAGTGTAAAGTAATAATAATGGAGACATTAACCAAAAATGCTTTAGGTTGCTGCCATGACTTCTTTGGCTGTTAGGTTTCTAATTTAAATTGATTACTGAAATATTTTGTCTATTTGAGAAGAGACTGGTCTTTTTCTGATTACTTTGAGATATTCATTTTACTATGTATATTAATCTGATATCACATACATTTTACATATTTATTGTGTTACTTGCTATGTAATATTTTATGGTAGATACTTCTGATACCAAAATAAAATAACAAAATAAAACAGTATAATTAGTTCAGTATAGTTGTATCTACTTTCCCTAAGTTGTTTATTTTTCCATATTAATTCTTCTCACTTATCAAAATCATACAAAATTTCCTCTAACGCTTCAGGTGCTTAAAGATATTTTATATATTTAAATGTTCAATCCAGTGAATATAAAACACTTAATTCTAAAATTGTAAATTTAATGTTGTTATCACATTGTAACAAAAAGTATTTAATTGATTAAAATTTTTTAAAATTATAATCTAGTTTGACTAAGAGCTAGCTTCAGCTTTAGCATCAGTCTTTCCAATGAATATTCAGGGTTGATTTCCTTTAGAATTGACTTGTTTGATCTCCTTGCTGTCCAATCATGATAGATTACAAATCAGACTTTAGTAGTCCATATTTGAAAATAACATTTAGTGCAAAATTTACTAGCAAAGAGCAAGGGAATAAGTACATTTGAGATGTTAAGGTATTCCTTATACTTGAATAAGTCTGAATTGTTGGTAAGTGAACTACAAATAGAGCATTATGTCCAAAGCTGTTTTGGAAATCGGAGCAAACTGAAATGAAGAAAGATACAATCTTCCTATCATTCAGTGTTAAGGAAAATATCACCTATTACGGGCCCTTTCCTTCTATCAGTACTTTACATAGCAAGAAATTCTAAATCTTTGAATCAGTCTCTTTTGTTGAAGCTTATCAACTCCTCCCAATCACAGATACTTTCTGACCCTTGTATTCTTCCAAGATTTCTTTTTATGTACACTTTTCTTTGCTGTTGGCTGTTTTTTAGCAGCTTAAAGTGGCTCAACTTCACTTTCTGCTATCTCTGATCCATCCTCAAATGTTACTCAACTTCTATGGGAAGAAAATTTGAAAACAACCAGGCTTAATACATCACCCCACTTTCCCATTCAATGCAGACAAAATTTGGACATTCAGAAAATGATAGCTATTGTATCATTTTGAAGTGAGTAGAAAAAGAGTTTCCTAAATCTGATGTTCAGAAGCCATAAAGAAAAAGAGTAAGAAATTTAACTACATAAAAATCTAGAACATATGCCTCTTAAAGACTTATAAAGTGATGTGAGTGAAGTTGCTCAGTCATGTCCAACTCTTTGCAACCCTGTGGACTGTACCCTACCAGGCTCCTCAATCCACTGGATCCTCTGGGCAAGAATGCTGGAGTGGGTTGCCATTTCCTTCTCTAGGGAATCTTCCTGAGCCAGGGAAGCCAGGATGTCCCTCATTGCAGGCAGATGCTTTACCCTCTGAGTCACCAGGGAAGCTTGGACAAAGACTTATAAAGAATAAGTCAAAAATAAAGGGAAACTTTAAAGAAATACTGTTTGTGCACATATGCTGAGAAAGAACAAAATTCTTTAATACAAAAGAAGTCTCTACAAACAAATTTTTAATAGAAAAATATTTAGGATATAAATATGAAATTAACAGAAAAACAGATTGATGACAGTGTGTATGCTATTTTGCTAAATTCTATGAAAATAAAATGAATAATCAATTTTTCAAATGTCATAATTTAAAAATGACTTTAAATATTATTGTAGTGTAAGTTAGTAAAAATTTTAGACAAACCTTAGAAGTATCTATAAAGATTTTAAATGTAAAAAATATTTAGGTCAGCAATTTCAATTTTAGAAATTTAGCCTAGAGATAAAAATCATACAAATATGCAAAAATGTAGGCATAAATATTTTCATTACCAAATTATTGCAAACACAGAAATCTAAAAACAACCTAATTGCCCACTGAAAGGTTAAAGAAATAATAATTCATTGAGGTCTTTAAAGTAAACTAATAATTAGGTTCCTTACCCTTTCCCTTACACTTTATTCCTTAACAGATCGATATTTGAGTGCAATATTGTTAGCATTGGGCTTCCCAGGTGGCTCAATGGTAAAGAATCCACCTGCCAATGCAGGAAACATGTGTTCGATCCCTGGGTTGGGAAGATCACCTGGAGAAGGAAATGGCAACCTACTCCAGTACCCAAGCCTGGCAAATCCCATGGACAGAGGAGCCTGGTGAGCTACAGTCCATAGGGTCACAAAACAATCAGACACAACTTAGCAACTGAACCAAAACAGCTGTTATCATTACCATCAGTAAGGGATAAGTTAGGGCTGTGCTCATTTGCTTCAGTAGTGTCCAACTCTTTGAGACTGCCAAGCTCCTCTGTCCATGGGTTTTCCCAGGCAATAATAACAGAGTGATATGCCATTTCCTTCTCCAAGGGAATTTTTTTGACACAGGGATCAAATCCACAACTCCTGCAGCTCCTGCTTTCACAGGAAGATTCTTTACCACTTGAGCTACTTGTCTCTACTGGATAACTAACCTCAGCAAACTTCCCTGTGACAGGTTAAGAGCTAACCTCCGAAGACTTACAGCATCAAGAAGTAGAAACTAATTCAAATTCTTTGGAGCCTAATGAGTTCTTCCCAGTTGTACCCGCCAGAAAGGCCTTTCTGTTAGGGAGAACTGGGCAGGAGTGGGAGCAAGGCAGAAGGAGATTAGATTTTATAATGTTGATCATCAAATCAACATTGTGATTTTATTACATTTGATTAAAGAAAAAAGTAATTTATTTAATAGAGTGGCACTTTTTGGACTCTAGGGGAAAAAAAGGAAATGGAGAAAAAATGTAAAAGTTTATATATGCATAGAAACATAAACATAGCCAGAAAGACATATGCAAAAATTTAACAAAAGCTATTTGTAGGGAGAAAAGTATACAAGAGATGAATATGATTGAGAGAAAGCAGAGTCTATGTCTAAAGAGAAAAAAACTAGGAGAAAATAAAATAATAAAAGTAAAATTAAAGGGAAGATCAAACCATAAAGTAAGTGGGAGTATGTCATACTAGTATTGAAATAGATGAACAAAAATTAATCTTTGATATTTTTTCCTTTCCTACTTCTTTAACCTATGCCACCACCCCAAAAAAGCTAATGGATTTTTAATTGTTATCCATCTTCCACAAATCCTAGTAAAACTGAACTGATTTATACTTAAGTTTAATAGACAAAGAAATTTTAGAGTTCATTAACTATTGCATTCTTAAATAAAGGATGAATTTTTCAGACTATTTGTACCCAAAACAAGGATGCTATCACTGTCCCATATGCTTACATAATAGCCACTTTAAGTGGTTGTGACTTTGTATTTCTCATCCAATGATATAATTTGTTTAATATTAGTGTTCCATGTAGTTAACCTGAAACATTAAGTGTATACTATGATAACACAAAAGATCAGATTGTCAAATCTCAGTCACATAAATCAGAAATATGGAGTAGGGCAAGAAGGCAAGATTTGTCATTCAGATGACTTTGTTTATAGTCCCTTACCATGTAAAAATGCCTCCTACTGTAATTGGCACACACAAAAAAAAAAAAAGAAAGAAAGAAAGAAATCTGACCCAGTAAGACAGTTTTACTGACAGTTTTACTAACAGTTTTGATGAAATGAATAATCTCAAAGCAGATGCCAACAAAGAGAGATACATAGAACTGTTCCATAAATTAAAAGCTTTGAATTTTGTTTACCATAACTTATTATAGTCAATGTGGTCCAACCTGCAAAAAGCACACCATAGTATGAACCATTTCGATAGTATTATCATTGGTTTGTTTGCCAAAATTTTAGTCATTAACATGTTGAAGGAAGATTAGACTGGATCAACTATCTTCTTTCCAAGAGAAGTCCCCTCTAAAAAGAGTTGATCACAGACCTATTTAACCATTTGCATGCCAGATTCTTGGATGGAATCCTGAAAAATTCCTTTGCAAAAAGACAGATATGCAAATATAAGCAACTCAGGAATAGGTATATACAATAACTTATTTGAGATATAAAGAGAGAGAGAGATACATGCTACCCAAATTAGATAGTAGACCTCCTTTTAAACTATTAGTGTCTTAAAAATATATGTATTTGCTAATCTGAATTTTTTTCTTTTACTACACTAGGATCATAGCTAAGACCAAAGAGTTGGAGTACATTAAATAATAGTGTACTCTTTATGAGCCAGAGTGCAATTTCAGAATGTATACATGTTTGTCAATGACTAAAGCTATATTTCTTTCTGTTGCAGGAAAGGGGACCACTTCCAGGGCATGAAACTTGGCTGTTGTCTAACACTCGGAAATGAATTGTCCAAGAAGACACATGTGCTGACAAAGAGATTCTATTGGGAAAGGGCACCGGGTGGAGAGCAGTAGGGTAAGGGAATCCAGGAGAACAGCTCTGCCACATGGCTGGCAGTTGGGGTTTTACGGTGATGGGATTAGTTTCTGGGTTGTCTTTAGCCAATCATTTTGATTCAGAGTCCTTCCTGGTGGAACAGGCCTTGTCCCGCCAAGAAGGATGCCAGAAAGAAGGATTCTGGGAGGTAGTCGGACATGTGTCTCCTTTTGACCTTTCCTAAACTCTTGTGGTTGGTGGCAGCTTATTAGTTCTGTGTTCCTTACCAAGACCTCCTGTCTTAAAACAACTCATGCAAAAAGTTACTGTGGTGCCTGGCCAGGGTGGGTAGTTTCAGTCAGTGTGCTTCCCCTAAAAATGTCTACTCTGTGTTTGGTCCAGGATTAGAATACTATGCTAAACAATATAAACAGTTGTGACTGACTGAAATAAACATTAAATGTGATAAGTATAGTCAGGCAAAAGTACATTAACTTAGTTAAAGTAGTTGTTTTTAGTCACTAAGTCGAGTCCGATTCTTTGCAATCTCATGGAACCTGTGAGGTTCCTCTGTCCATTGTATTTCCGAGGCAAGAACACTGGAGTGGGGTTCCATTTCCTTCTACAGGGGATCTTCCTGCATATCCTGCATTGCAGACAGATTCTTTTACCACTAGTGCCACCTGTTAAGGCAGTTGAATGTGGTAAACGTAGTATATTGTTAATATAATTAAGCATTTTGTAGTCACTTTATAAAATATAGCCTTTACTACAGGTGTCTATTTCATTATGCTCCAAAGATTTTGTGTTTTCTTTATGTATGTACAATATAGTAAGAAAACATCTGGCAATAGAATTGTTCAAAATATTTCTTAATAGTCGGTAAAAGGAAATCAATACTTGAACAACTTTGGAATTCAGGTATCAAAACCCAGTGAAAACTTCAAAAATTGTAATTTCATTTACATACTTCTGGCAGAGCCAGTGCATTCATAGCTACTACTCACCAAAAGGTATGTAAATCAACAACTGCCAGATGAAAGGACCATATTTCTAAAATGTGTTCTTTGAATATTATTAATAGGTACTAAGCTCTTCTTGTTTTTCTTAGTAGAATAATTAGTTTATATGTCTTCAAAAGCATGATTATACATATCTTCCAAAGCATTACTCATCTCAACTCAAACTTTGGAAAAGTTTAAATTCAGTTAACTCTTGTTTGTCCTAATATTCTTTCCTTTATTACACACAGACTTGAACTGTCATGTAACTTTTTACTAATATGACATATTAAATTCAAATATGAGCTCTTGATTACTATGCCAATTAGTAAAATATATGTTGGCTTTAAAAATGGACTGAATCATCTTAATTTGAACATAATCCATTAAGTAAAAATGGCTATTCTAATTAGTAATAATGTAACTAATTAAGGTATAAAATCTGATTGGTACTTTGAAATTTAGCTTAATTGGTAATTGCTAATCTAATTAGCAAATGCAATAAACTTCATGAAGTGTTTCCTCTGGGAAAAGAGAATGCCAACAATGCAGTAATACCAACAAAAGGAACAAATAATAAAAAATTCAAATTGTGTTCACCTAACCACCTAGGACTCCATCTTGTAAACAGGATGATGATACCAAATCTGTCTTGAGTTCCAAGAACTATTATGGGGTTCAGCATTTTGCTATTTGAAGAACACACTCAATATGCAAATCTGTGCTTGACAGTAACAATAACAGTTAAAGTTTATTAATAAAAAAGAGTAGATATTAGAAAGCATCCATTCTCTGATATGGAATAGCTATTGGGAAGTTCTCTATAAAATTATTTATACAGGTCTTAAAAATTCTAGTACTACCACTTTCATGAAACATGGCATTAATAGTCTGTATCTATTATGTTAAACAAAATATAATAGATTATGTATTCTCTTTCCAAGTGATAAGTTGCATATCTGCAGTGAAGGGGAGAAATATGCAGTACTTACAAATTCTTATTTAAAAGCCCCTTTATTTAAATTTCAGGCTTGATTACTTGCTCTTTGATCTAGAAAGTAATGCCAATTTGAGACAGTGAAAATGTTAGTTGCTCAATCATATCCCAGAGAGTAAATTATCTGAGTATCAATGGTACAGAATTGAGAAGATAAGTTTCCATAGCAGAAAAATATTTAATCATTTATGCACTTCTTTACTGAAGGCTTACTATCAACAACACAATGGTAATGTTGCTGGGAAAGCAACACAAAGCAAGACAGAAAGCTTTCAGCTTTCAGTGACTTTATGTGATAGTGGTGAAGAAATAAAACAAACCATCAATTAAGGCATAATAAGATGTTAAAAGGTGACATATAGTAGAAGAAAAATGAAGCAGTGTAAGAATTACTACTTTAGGTAGGATGGTTTGATAAGCCTATTGTGAAGCAGAAAACTTAGTGATATGAGGGAGAGAATCATATAAATTTCTAAGAAGAACATTCCAAAGAAAGCAAATATCAAAAGTAAAGGCCCTATTATGGGAGGGTGTTTGATTTAATAGTATCTGTGAAACAAATCACTGAGGAAATTGGTGTGCCTATAACAGATAAAGGAAGGAGCATGATAGAGATGAAAAAGTAGGAAGTCAAGAAATACCTGGAGTAACAGGCAAATTTTGACTTGGAGTGGAGAATGAAGCAGGGCGAAGGCTAACAGAGTTTTGCCAGAGAATGCACTGGTTGGTCATAGGAACCACCCTCTTCCAAAAACACAGAGAAGACTTTACACATGGATATCACCAGATGGTCAAAACAAAAATCAGATTGATTATATTCTTTGCAGCCAAAGATGGAGAAGCTCTCTATATAGTCAGCAAAAACAAGACCAGGAGTTGTCTGTGGCTTGTATAATGAACTCCTTATTGCCAAATTCAGACTTCAATTGAAGAAAAAGGGAAAAACCAGTAGACCATTCAGGTATGACCTAAATCAAATCTCACTTACAGGAGAAGTGAGAAATAGATTCAAGGGATTACATCTGATAGTGAGAGAGTGTGAAGAATTATGGACAAAGGTTCATGACATTGTACAGGAGGTAGGGATCAAGATAATCTCCAAGAAAAAGAAATGTAAAAGGCAAAATGGTTACCTGAGTTCAGTTAGCTCACTTCAGTAGCTCAGTCATGTCCGACTCTTTGCGACCCCATGAACTGCAGCATACCAGGCCTCTCTGTCCATCACCACCTCCCGGAGTTCACTCAAACTCATGCCCATCAAGTCGATGATGTCATCCAGCCATCTTATCCTCTGTCGACTCCTTCTTCTCCTGCCCCCATCCCTCCCAGTATCAGAGTCTTTTCCAATGAATCAACTCTTCACATGAGGTGGCCAATGTATTGGAGTTTCAGCTTTAGCATCAGTTTTTCCAAAGAACACCCAGGATTGATCTCCTTTAGAATGGACTGGTTGGATCTCCTTGCAGTCCAAGCGACTCTCAAGAGTCCTCAAACACCACAATTCAAAAGCAGCTTTATTCACAGTCCAACTCTCATATCCATACATGACCACTGGAAAAACCATAGCCTTGACTACATGGACATTTCTTGGCAAAATAATATCTCTTCTTTTGAATATGCTATCTAGGTTGGTCATAACTGTCCTTCCAAGGAGTAAGTGTCTTTTAATTTCATGGCTGCAGTCACCATCTGCAGTGATTTTGGAGCCCCCAAAAATAAAGTCTGATACTGTTTCCACTGTTTCTCCATCTATTTCCCATGAAGTGATGGACCAGATGCCATGATCTTCATTTGCTGAATGTTGAGCTTTAAGCTAACTTTTTCACTCTCTCTTTCACTTTCATCAAGAGGTTCTTTAGTTCTTTACTTTCTGCCATAAGGGTGGTGTCATCTGCATATTTGAGGTTATTGATATTTCTCCCAGCAATCTATTTTCCAGCTTGTGCTTCTTCCAGCTGAGCGTTTCTTATGATGTACTCTGCATAGAAGTTAAATAAACACGGTGACAGTATACTATCTTGACATATTCCTTTTGTTATTTGGAACCAGTCTGTTGTTCCATGTCCAGTTCTAACTGTTGCTTCCTGACCTGCATATAGGTTTCTCAAGAGGTAGGTCAGATGGTCTGGTATTCCCATCTCTTTCAAATTTTCCACAGTTTATTGTGATCCACACAGTCAAAGGCTTTGGCATAGTCAATAAAGCAGAAACAGATGTTTTTCGGGAACTCTCTTGCTTTTTCCATGATCCAACGGATGTTGCCAATTTGATCTCTGGTTCCTCTGCCTTTTCTGAAAGCAACTTGAACATCTAGAAGTTCACATATTGCTCAAGCCTGGCTTGGAGAATTTTGAGCATTACTTTACTAGCATGTGAGGTGAGTGCAGTTGTGTGGTAACTTGCACATTCTTTGGCATTGCCTTTCTAGGGGACTAGAATGAAAACTGACCTTTCCCAGTCCTGTGGCCACTGCTGGTTTTCCAAATTTGCTGGCATATTGAGTGCAGCATTTTCACATCATCATCTTTTAGGATATGAAATAGTTCAACTGGAATTCCATCACCTCCACTAGCTTTGTTTGTACTGATGCTTTCTAGGGCCCATTTAACTTCACATTCCAGGATGTCTGGCTCTAGGTCAGTGATCATACCATCGTGATTATCTGGGTCTTGAAGATCTTTTTGTACAGTTCTTCTGTATATTCTTGCCACCTCTTCATAATACCTTCTGCTTCTGTTAGGTCCATACCATTTCAGTCCTTCATTGAGCCAATCTTTGCATGAAATGTTCCCTTGGTATCTCTAAATTTCTTGAAGAGATCTCAAGTCTTTCCCATTCTGTTCTTTTCCTCTATTTCTTTGCATTGATCGCTGAGGCTTTCTTATCTCCATGCTATTCTTTGGAACTCTGCATTGAGATGCTTATATCTGTCCTTTTCTCCTTTGCTTTTACTTCTCCTCTTTTCACAGCTATTTGTAAGACCACTCCAGACAAACATTTTGCTTTTTTGCATTTCTTTTCCATGGAGATGGTCTTGATCCCTGTCCCCTGTAAGATGTCACCTCCATCCATAGTTCATCAGGCACTCTATCTATCAGATCTAGGCCCTTAAATCTATTTTTCACTTCCACTGCATAATCATAAGGAATTGGATTTATGTCATACTGGAATGGTCTAGTGGTTTTCCCTTTCTTCAATTTAAGTCTGAACTTGACAATAAGGAGTTCATGATCTGAGCCACAGTCAGGTCCCAGTCTTGCTTTGTTGACTATATAGAGCTTCTCCATCTTTGGCTGCAAAGAATATAATCAATTTTATTTCAGTGTTGACCAACTGGTGATGTCCATGTGTAGAGTCTTCTCTTGTGTTGTTGGAAGCGAGTGTTCACTCTTGCCATCTCCTGTTTGATCACTTCCAATTTGCTTTGATTCATGGACCTGACATTCCAGGTTCCTATGCAATATTGCTCTTTACAGCATCAGACCTTGCTTCTATCACCAGTCACACCCACAACTGAGTATTGTTTTTGCTTTGGCTCTACCCCTTCATTCTTTCTGGAGTTATTTCTCCACTGATCTCCAGTAGCATATTGGGCATCTACAGACCTGGGGAGTTCTTCTTTCGGTATCCTATCATTTTGCCTTTTCATACTGTTCATGGGGTTCTCAAGGCAAGAATACTGAAGTGGTTTGCCATTCCCTTCTCCAGTGGACTACATTCTGTCAGACCTTTCCACCATGACCCACCCGTCTTGGGTGACCCCACAGGGCATGGCTTAGTTTCATTGAGTTAGACAAGGCTGTGGTCTGCGTGAATAGATTGACTTAGTTTTCTGTGATTATGGTTTGTGTGTCTGACCTCTGATGCCTCTAGCAACATCTACCATCTTACTTGGGTTTCTCTTACCTTGGACGTCGGGTATCTCTTCAGGGCTGCTTCAGCAAAGTGCAGGTGCTGCTCCTTACCTTGGATGAGGGGTATATCCTCACAGCCACCCCTCCTGACCTTTAATGTGGAGTAGCTCCTCTTGGCCCTCCTGTGCCTGTGAAGCCACTTCTCCTTGGACGTGGGATTGCTCCTCAGGAGGCCTTATAAATAGCTGGGAAAAGAAGAGACCTGAAAGGCAAAGCAGTAAAGGAAAGATATACCCATGTGAATTTAGAGTTCCAAAGATTAGCAAGGAGAGATAAGAAAGCCTTTCTCAGTGATCAATGCAAATAAATAGAGGAAAATAATAGAATGGGAAAAACTAGAGAAATCTCTTCAAGAAAATTAGAAATATCAAGGGAACATTTCATGTAAAGATGAGCTCAATAAAAGACAGAAATGGTATGGACCTAACAGAAGCAGATGTTAAGAGGTGGCAAGGATACACAGAGGTGAGGTGAGGTGAGGTGAGGTCGCTCAGTCGTGTCTGACTCTTTGCGACCCCGTGGACTGTAACCTACTAGGCTTCTCAGTCCATGGGATTCTCCAGGCAAGAATACTGGAGTGGATTGCCATTTCCTTCTCCAGGGGATCTTCCCAACCCAAGTATCGAACCCAGGTCTCCCGCATTGGAGGCAGACACTTTAACCTCTGAGCCACCAGGGAAGCCCGGATACACAGAAGATGTATACAAAAAGATCTTCATGACCCAGATAACCACAGTGGTGTGATCACTCACCTAGAGCCAGACATCCTGGAATGCAAAGTCAAGTGGGCCTTAGGAAGCATCAGTACAAACAAAGCTAGTGGAGGTGATGCAATTCCAATTGAGCTATTTCAAATCCTAAAAGATGATGCTTTGAAAGTGCTACACTCAATATGCCAGCAAATTTGACAACTCAGCACTGGCCACAGGACTGGAAAGGTCAGTTTTCATTCCAATCCCAAAGAAAGGCAATGCCAAAGGATGCTCAAACTACCCCACAGCTGCACTCACCTCACATGCTAGTAAAGTAATGCTCAAAATTCTCCAAGCCAAGCTTCAATAATACATGAACCATGAACTTCCAGATGTTCAAACTTAATTTTGAAAAGGCAGAGGAACCAGAGATCAAATTGCCAACATCTGCTGGATCATCAAAATAGCAAGAGACTTCCAGAAAAACATCTACCTCTGCTTTACTGACTATGCCAAAGCCTTTGACTGTGTGGATCACCACAAACTGTGGAAAATTCTGAAAGAGATGGGAATACCATGTCACCTGACCTGCCTCTTGAGAAATCTGTATGCAGGTCAGAAAGCAACAGTTAGAACTGGACATGGAACAACAGACTGGTTCCAAATTGGGAAATAAGTATGTCAAGGATGTATACTGTCATCTGCTTATTTAGCCTATATGCAGAGTACATCATAAGAACCACTGGGGTGGATGAAGCACAAGCTGGTATCAAGATTGCCAGGAGAAATATCAATAAATTCAGATATGCAGATGACACCACTGTTATGGCAGAGAGTGAAGAAGAACCAAAGAGACTCGTGATGAAAATGACAGAGGAGAGTTAAAATGTTGGCTTAAATCTCAACATTAATAAAACTAAGATCATGGTATTTGGTCCCATCACTTCATGGCAAATAGATGGAGAAACAATGGAAACAGTGGCAGACTTTATCTTGGGGGGCCTCCAAAATCATTGTAGATGATGACTGCATCCATGAAATTAAAAGATGCTGCTCCTTGAAAGAAGTTATGACCAACCTAGACACCATATTAAAAGGAGAGGTGTTACTTTGCCAACAAAGTTCCCTCTATTCAAAACTATGGTGTTTCCAGTAGTCATGTATAAATGAATTTTGGACTATAAAGAAAACTGAACACTGAAGAATTGATGCTTTTGAACTGTGGGGTTGGAGAAGACTCTTGAGTGTCCCTTGGACTGCAAGGAGATCCAACCAGTCCATGCTAAAGCAGATCAGGCCTGAATATTCATTGGAAGGACTGATGCCAAAGTTGAAACTCCAATACCTTGGCCACCTGATGCGAAGAACTGACTCATTTGAAAAGACCCTGATGCTGGGAAAGACTGAAGGCAGGAGAAGTATTTGTCAATGGATGAGATTGTAGGATGGCATCTCTGACTCAATGGACATGACTTTGAGTAAATTCCAGGTGTTAGTGATGGACAAGGAGACCTGGTCGCTGCCGTCCATGGAGTTGCATAGTCTAACGTGACTGCATGACTGAACTGAACTGAAGATAGATAAGCTTAGAAAAGTAGATAGATAGGAACTAATCAGCAAGGTTATTGTAAATCTTACCAAAGATTGATTTTTTTTCTAAGCATGGTAGAGAAACATAGGAGGATTCAAGCAGGGAAATTATGAAGTATATTTTTAAACAATCATTTAGCCTATTTCCAGAGGAAACACTGGGGTGAGTGAAGCACAAGCTGGAATCAAGATTGCCAGGAAAAATATCAATAAACAGATATGCAGATGACACCACTCTTATGGCAGAAAGCAAAGAAGAACCAAAGAGACTGTTCGAGTTGGGAAATAGATTATAAACAGTAGTTTTGCTTGGAGTCTATTGCTATAATCGTTAAGAGATTTTAGTGATATTGCTCCAGAGTGGTAGCTCTAGAACGGATTAGAAGTGGTAAAATTTGGAATGTATTTTGAACTAGTTCCAACAAATTTTGCTGCTTCAAGATATTCAAGATTGAAAACAAAATTAATAATATTTTCTGATCAGTGTGATGAGTTGTGAAATAAGTATTTCTCTGAGATTTTAATCTGAGCAAAAGAAAAACATGCTTACTAAAATAGGAAAGACTCAGGGAGGATAAGTTCTTTTGTCAAGTGGCTGGGGGAAAATAATCTAGAGTTGTTTTTCCACATGTTAATTTTGCTTTGCCTCTTAGTTAAGCAACATAATATGCTGAGAAGAGAGCCACATATAATAGCCAAAAAATCATGGAGAGAAATCAAAGCTGAAGAGATGTATTTTAATATGATCAGTTCCAGCATGAGATAATGTCTGAGTCATAGGACTGAATGGATTACCTTGGCCAAATACCAAAAAAAAGGGTGTTTGTGTTCTATCTGACAGCCTAGGTATACAAAATATCTTGTTGTTGATATCAACTTGATTGCATTTGGAAAGTAAAATTTTTCAAGTGATTCAACTAGCTTTCATAAATTACATTCCCAAAGTAACATTATCTTTTCTATAATGGGTTATGTGTGTGTTTAATCCAGTTTGGATAATGTAATTGATTATATGAAACAAGTATATATTGTTGGTACCTATCTCTGGTACCTATCCTTGGTATGGATTCCCTGGTGGCTCATTAGCAAAACAAGGCTTTGTACAGCAATGCTAAACTTTAAAACTAGTAAACGATCCCCCAAATAAAATGCAACTCAATTATTTCCTTGCTCTCTAACCAATTATACTAAAGACTCTTCTTTACTTGGGGAGAGGAAAACTGATTAAAAAAAAAAAAAAAGATAGAGGCAAATTAAAGAAACAGAGATTCAGCTGACCAAGTTAACTTCTTTCTTGTCTGCATTTCTTCCCCTTCCTCAATTCTTGGCAGAAAATGTTTACTCTGTTTCCCTTTACACTTTCATGTCACATCTAATGGTCATCTTTCAGGCCTCATCATATTTGACCCTCTCAACCCCATTCCCAGTGTCATTTGCTATAGTTCACCACTAGTTAATTTTTCAACACTCTTCTCCTTAAGTTTCATATAAAAATATTTCTCTTTCTGGTTGTTTCCTCTCAATGACATTTAATAACCCTATCACTAAGTAATATTAATATTCTCCAACTGAATGTATAGTCATCCCTTAAAACTTGTTGCTGTTCCAGTTGACCCCATTTTACTGCATGTTTGCACTTTCATCCAAGTTTTCAGCTTAGAACCTGAAAATTGTTTTTGACTCCTCCCTCTCTAATAGTCCTTATTATTCATATTCTCTAACCAAGTCTTGTTAATACATTCTTACAAAATTTCCCCATTTCTTTCCATTCCCATTATTTCTTCTAGAGAGGTCTTACATCTTATGTAAACTGTATTCCTTTTGGGTTTCCATGAATCCACTTTTCATCGTATCCAATCTATCCTTACTACCCTCAGATTGAACTTACCAAAAGGCATGTCTGATTTTATTACTCCCATCAGTAAATTTTTGCCATCAGCTGTTACATCTCTCAAAATTTACCTTTTGTTTATTATGGTCCGATTACAGTGCTTACTCAGTGAATGGTGATGAACTATCTAGACCAGGACAATATTTATCAATTAATTACTTTATTATTGTATCAGAGGCTCCAATGTTTTTAAACTCTATGTTAGTGTATTAGAACTGCCATAGCAAAGCATCACAGCCTGGATAGGTTAAAAAACAGATATCTATTAATCTCACAGTTCTGGAGGTTGTAAATCTGAGATCAAGAAGACAGCCTGTTTAGTTCTGAGATCTCTTTCCTTGATTTTAGGATGGCCATCTTCTTCTGATGTCTTCTGTCTTCTAGTGTTGATGCAGGTATAGAAATTTCTTCTTTTAAGAACATGTCATATTATATTATAGGATCCACCCTATGGACCTTATTTTGATTTAATCACCCTTTATAAAGGTCTTATCTCCAAGTACAGCTACTAGAGCTCATCTAAAAATTGCGTAAAGCTGAAGGATACAAAATATAATACATAGAAATCTTTTGCATTCCTATACATTAACAATGAAAGATCAGAAAGAAAAATAAAACAAGCAATCCCATTTACCATTGCATCAAAAAGAACAAAATATCTAGGAGTATATCTACTTAAGGAGACAAAAACCTGTACTCAGAAAACTATAAAATACTGATGAAAGAAATAAAGGAAGACACAAATAGAGAGATCTGCCATGTTCTTGAATTGGAAAACTCAATACGGTGAAATAACTATATTTCCCAAAGAACTCTATAGATTCAATATAATCTCTATCAAAGTACCAATGGTACTTTGAAAAGAACTAGAACAACAAAAAAATTACCATTTGTATGGAAACACAACAGACCCCGAACAGGCAAAGCCAAGTTGAGAAAGAAAAACATAGTTGAAAGAATCAGGCTCCCTGACTTCAGACTATACTGTAGTATAATCAAGACACTACAGCAGTACTGACACGAAAACAGAAATAAAGAGAAGTGAAACAGGATAGAGAGCCCAGAGACAGACCCATACACTTCCAGACAGTTTATCTTTGAGAAATGAAGCAAACTGGACAGATACATGGAAAAGAATGAAATTAGCACATTGCCTAACATTATGTAGACAAACCACTCGCTCCTAAAAGTCAATCCTGAATATTCATTGGAAGAACTGATGCTGAAGCTGAAGCTCCAACACTTTGGCTGCATGATGCAAAGAGCTGACTCATTAGAAAAGACCGGATGCTGGGAAAGATTGAGGGAGGAGAAGGGGATGACAGAGGATGAGATTGTTGGATGGCATCACCGACTCAATGGACATGAGTCTGAGCAAACTCCAGGAGACAGTGAAGGACAGGGAAGCCTGGCATGCTGCAGTTCATGGTGTCACAAAGTGTCAGACACAAGTGAGCAACTGAACAACAATGCACAAAAATAAATTCAAATGGATTAAAGACCTGAATGTAAAGCTGGGTGTCAAACTCTTGGATGAAAACATGGGCAGAACTCTTTTTGACATAAAACGCAGCAAGATTTTTTTTATTTAAATCCACCTCATAGAGAATATGGCCAATACTTCTGAAATCAGACTGATTATATTCTTTGCAGATAAAGTTGGAGAAGCTCTCTATACAGGCAGCAAAAACAAGACTGGAAGCTGACAGTGGCTCAGATCATGAACTCTATTGCAAAAATCAGAATTAAACCGAAGAAAGTAGGGAAAATCACTAGACCATTCCAGTATGACCTAAATCAAATACCTTATGATTATACAGTGCAAGTGACAAATAGACTCAAGGGATTAGATCTGATAGACAGATTGCCTGAAGAAGTATGGACAGAAGTTCATAAAACTGTACAGGAGGCAGTGATCAAAATCATCCCCAAGAAAAAGAAATGCAAAAGGCAAAGTGGATGTCTGAGGAGTCCTTACAAATAGCTGAGAAAATAAGAGACCTGAAAGGCAAAGCAGAAAAGGAAAGATATGCCCATTTGAATGCACAGTTCCAAAGAATAACAAGGAGAGATAAGACAGACTTCTCCAGTGATCAATGCAAAGAAATAGAGGGAAACAATAGAATGGGAAAGACTAGAGATCTCTTCAAGAAAACTGGAGATACCAAGGGAACACTTCATGCAAAGATGGGCTCAACAAAGGACAGAAATGGTAAGGACCTAACAGAAGCAGATGTTAAGAAGAGGTAGCAAGGATACACAGAAGACCTATACAAAAAAGATCTTCATGACCTAGATAACCACGATGGTGTAGTCACTCACCTAGAGCCAGACATCCTGGAATGTGAAGTCAAGTGGGCCTTACGAAGCATCAGTACAAACAAAGCTAGTGGAGGTTACAGAATTCCAGTTGAGCTACTTCAAATCCAAAAAGATGATGCTGTGAAAGTGCTGCACTCAATATGCCAGCAAATTTGGAAAACTCAGCAGTGGTCACAGGACTGGAAAAGGTCAGTTTTCATTCCAATGCCCAAGAATGTTCACACTACTGCACAATTCCACTCATCTCACAGTCTAGCAAAATAATTCTCAAAATTCTCTAAGCCGGGCTTCAACAGTTCACGAACCATGAACTTCCAGATGTTGAAGCTTGTTTTAAAAAGGCAGAGAAACCAGAAATCAAATTGCCAATATCCATTGGATCATCAGAAAAGCAAGAGAGTTCCAGAAAAACATTTACTTCTGCTTCATTGATTATGGCAAAGACTTTGACTTTGTAGAACACAACAAACTGTGGAAAATTCAAGAGATGGGAATATCAGACCACCTTACCTGCCTCCTGAGAAATCTGTATGCAGGTCAAGAAATAACAGTTAAAACCGAACACGGAATAATAAACTGGTTCCAAACTGGGAAAGGAGTACGTCATGACTGTATATTATCACCCTGCTTATTTAACTCATATCCTGCATACATCATGTCAAATACTAGGCTGGATGAAGCACAAGCTGGAATCAAGATTGTCAGGAGAAATATCTATAACCTCAGATATGTAGATGATACCACCCTTATGGCAGAAAATGGAGAGGAACTAAAGAGCCTCTTGATGAGGGTGAAAGAGGAGAGTTAAAATGCTGGCTTAAAACTGAACATTCAAAAAACCAAGATCATGGCATCTGGTCCCATCACCTCATGGCAAATAGATAAAGATACAATGGAAACAGTGACATAATTTATTTTGGGGGCTCCAAAATCACTGCAGACAGTGACTGCAGCCATGAAATTAAAAGACGCTTGCTCCTTGGAAGAAAAGCTATGACCAACCTAGACAGCATATTAAAAATCAAAGGTCCATATATAGTTGAGGCTATGGTTTTTCTAGTAGTCATGTATGGATGGGAGAGTTGGACTGTAAAGAAAGCTGAACACCAAAGAACTGATGCTTTGCAACTGTAGTGTTGGAGAAGAATCTTGAGAGTCCCTTGGACTGCAAAGAGATGAAATGAGTCAATCCTAAAGGAAATCAGTCCTGAATATTCATTTGAAGAACGGATGTGAAAACTGAAACTCCAATACTTTGGCCACCTGATACCAAGAACTGACTCATTGGAAAAGACCTTGATGCTGGAAAAGATTGAAAGAAGGAGAAGAAGAGGATGACAGATGATGAGATGGTTGGATGGCATCACCAATTCCAATTCAATGGACATGAGCTTGAGCAAGCTCCGGGAGTTGATGATGGACAAGGAAGCCTGGTCTGCTGCAATCCATGGGGTCTTAAACAATCAGACACGACTGAGCAACTGAACTGAACTGAGAATAAGTAAAAACAAATATAAACAATAAAACATAATTAAATTTAAAAGCTTTTGCACAGCAAAGAAAACTATAAACAGAAAGACAACCCAAAGAATGGGAAAAATTTGCACATGAAGCAACCAACAAGGGATAAATCTCTAAAATATATTAACAATTCATGCAGGTCAACATCAATGAAACAAACAATTCAATCAAAAATGGGGTGGAAGATCTAAGTAGACATTTCTCCAAAGAAGATATACTGGAGTGTGTTGCCATTTCCTTCTCCAGGGGATCTTCCTGACCCAGGATTCAAACCTGGGTCTCCTGCATTGCAGGCAGATGCTTTACCCTCTGAGCCACCAGGGAAGCCCAAAGAAGATATATAGATGGTTAGTAGCTCAAACAGTAAAGCATCTGCCTACAGTGCAGGAGACCTGGGTTTGATCCTTGGGTTGGGAAGATCCCCTGGAGAAGGAAATGGCAACCCACTCCAGTATTCATGCCTTGAAAATCCCATGGACCAAGGAGCCTAGTGGACTACAGTCCCTGGGGTTGCAAAGAGTTGGACACGACTAAGTGACTTCACTTCAAAAAGCACATGAAAAGATGCTCAACATCTCTAATTGTCAGAGGAGTGCAAATCAAAACTAGATGAGGTGTCACCTCACACCACTCAGAAAGGTCATTACCAAAAAATATACAAACAATAAATGCTGGAGAGGGTGTGGAGACAAGGTGACCCTCCTACACTGTTGGTGGGAATGTAAACTGGATAACAGTATGGAGGTTCCTTAAAAACTAGAAATAGAGCTCCTGTATGTTTCAGCAGTCCACTCCTGAGCATATATCCAGAGAAAAATATAATTCAAAATGATACATTCACCCCAGTATTCACTGCAACACTATTTACAATAGCCAGGACATGGAAGCAACCTAAATGTCTATCAAGAGAGGAACAGATGAAGATGTGGTACATGGATACAATGCAGTATTACTCAACCATAAAAAGCAAAGAAATAAAATGTCATTTATAGCAACATTGGAAAGCCTAGCAACTGTCATACTGAGTAAGTCAGAGAGAGAAAGACGAATATCATAGAAGCAATGTAGAATTTTTTAAAAAAAAACCTACAAATAAACTTATCTACAAAACAGAAATAGAGTTACAGATATAGAAAATAAGTTTATGGTTACTGGGAATGGGTAGGGGTCAGATAATTTGGAAGTTTGGGATTGACATAGTCTACTATATATAAAATAGGTAACTAATAAGGATCTACTGAATAGCACAGGCAACTGTTCACAATACTCTGTAGTGATCGATATGGGAAAAGAATCCAAAAAGGAGTGGATATATGTATGTATGTATATATAGAGAGAGACACATACACACACGTATATATATACGATTCACTTTGTTGTACACTTGAAATTAACACAACATTGTAAATTAACTATACTACAATAAAATTTAAAAATACAGTTACATTCCAAGGCACTGGGACTTATGACTTTAATATATAAATTTTGGAAAATATAAGTCAATCCCTAATAAACCTGGCCATAAAACTTACCAAAATTCAAGCTTTTCACTCTTGATTATGACAGCTTATGTTTATACCATCAAGAGGGGTAACCCTAATCTAGAAATTAACCAATATTCATGCAACATAATTTTCTTCTCAGTTTACTCACTCACTGCTAGAAATACAGATATTGGATGAAAAGTTTACTGTCTGCTTGAAATTTTTTTATTTTTTATTTTTTTAATTTTATTTTTACTTTATTCTACTTTACAATACTGTATTGGTTTTGCCATACATTGACATGAATCAGCCACAAGTGTACATGAGCTCCCAATCCTGAAACCCCCTCCCACCTCTCACCCCACATCATCTCTCTGGATCATCCACATGCACCAGCCCCAAGCATCCCGTATCCTATATCGAACATAAACTGGTGCTTCGTTTCTTACATGGTAGTATACATGTTTCAGTGCCACTCTTAGAAAAACATGTATGTGGAGACAAAATGTTATTTTCTTTGTCAGTCTGAATTATTGAGCTTTGGAAGATTATTATTTACTAAAATTATTTAATATAATCCAGGTTTTATTAATGGATAAAACATATTTTATTATTGATATTTTACTTGCCCCTCTGGAACTATTTTAATGTTGTTTTAAATAAACTAAGACAATCTATTCTTTTTATTTACCATTGTAGCAGAACTTCAGAGTATATCTCAAGGGTATTTTTTAACAAATACAAAGACTATATATAATAGGCGATGGCATTTTAAAATGTTACCTATATCAATAAGAAAGAGAATGTTTGGAACATTGAAAAGTAGACAACTACTAGAAGAATTGTAATTGCTACGTTGTATTCAAATATTTCTTCGTTGATGTTGGAAATCTCTTTTGCTTGGGACAACTACTGAGCTTTAATAATAATATATTTTTATATCATATATTGAACATCACAAAACTTTCTATTACATTTTTGTCTTTCTCAAAATCTTAACATCCAGAAGATCATTCTATGCCAAGTTATCTTCTTTTCAAATACTTGCTAAGCTAAATACTCCCTATGATGCCATCTTTTTCTATCTGGGTCATTACATTTTCAACCCATTTCTTTCCTGGATCTTGCCACATATCAAGCTGAAGTAGACTGTGGTGAACATCTGCTGTTTTTGCCCAGTACTTTCAGACAATCAAATTCTAATTTTCTTTTCATTCCATTTGCTTCTGTTAGAGTTGAATCCATCTCCCAATACCATGTGATTTAGACCTGGAAACGGAGTATTGCTTTGTCTGTCCACAGCAACAGTTAAGGAACAGAACATAACCCAAGCTGAGCTGGTGAGATGGAAGACAATTTTACTCTTATTTCTGGAAAAGATATCCTTACTCTTTCCTGTGAGGCTTGAGATTACATAATAACTGGAGATCCTGCAATCATATTGTTACCACTTGGAACCAAAAATATAAAAGTAAGTCAAGAAATGATGGAAGATACAGTGAGTTCTAATTACATTGTTTGCATCATGAAACCATTGGACTTCCTAGTTATGGGACCCAATAAATTTAATTTTGTTTAATCCAATTTTGATTCAGATTCTGTAATTTACATTATTAAGAATCTTGATTAATGCAGAGAAAGATACTCTTTTAACCAAAAAAAAAATGTATAGTAGATAAGCCAGCAAATACATCTGTTTTTGGTTACACATAACAGGGGAAAAAAGTATGATATGCATATACAAGACCAGAAGTTACAAAAGGACACTGAGTCTTATAAATAATTTCAGCAAACAAATGCAAGAAGATCCATGCTTTGTACTATAACAATTAGAATTTTTGTTAGTATACCTTCTAAAGTCTTAAGTCATAATCAGGATAGCTAAGGCTGTATACAGACATATCTTTCTACGTATTCATAAATTGGTTCAGAAGGGAATGTATGCCACCTCACAATGTGGCAGTAACTCTGGCATATACAACAGACAATGAAGGGTGAAATATTGAGAAGGAACAGAATGGGAGACCTAGAACCCTGTGAGAGACACTAAATCCTCTCAAGTATGGATGGCAATGGAACACTTTCTGTCTCTACATGTGCCAAGTCTGGCTTTGGAGTACAAAATGAGGCAGGGCAAAGCCTGACAGAGTTTTGCCAAGAGAACACACTAGTCATAGTAAATACCCTCTTCCAACAACATAAGAGACAACTTTACACATGGACATCATCAGATGGTCAATACCGAAATCAGATTGATTATATTCTTTGCAGCCAAAGATGGAGAAACTGTATAGAGTCATCAAAAACAAGAAAAGGAGTGGACTGTGGCTCAGATCATGAAGTCCTTATTGCAAAATTTAGAATTAAATTGAAAAAAATAAAGGGAGAACCACTAGGCCATTCAGATAAAACCTAAATCAAATACCTTACAATTATACAGTAAAAGTGAAAAATAGATTCAAGCTATTAAATCTGATAGAGTACCTGAACAACTATGGACAGAGGTTCATAACATTGTACAGGAGGTGGTGATCAAAATCATCCCCAAGAAAAAGAAATGCAAAAAGGCAAAATGGTTGTCTGAGGAGGCCTTAGTGAGAAAAGAGAAGTGAAAGGCAAAGGAGAAAGAGAAAGATATACCCATGTGAATGCAGAGATCCAAAGATTAGCAGGGAGAGGAAAGAAACTCTTTTGAAGTGAACAATGCAAAGAAATGGAGGAAAACAATAGAATGGGAAAGACTAGAGATCTCTTCAAGAAAATTAGAGATACCAACGGAACATTTCATGCAAAGATGGGTTCAACAAAGGACAGAAATGGTATGGACCTAACAGAAGCAGAAGATGTTAAGAAAACGTGGCAAGAATACACAAAATCACTATACAAAAAAAAGCTCTTAATGACCTGGATAACTATGATGGTGTGATCACTCACCTAGCACCAGACATCCTACAGTGAGAATTCAAGTGGGCCTTCGGAAGCGTTACTATGAACAAAAGTTAGATGAGGTGATGGAATTCCAGCTATTGAAATCCTAAAAGATTATGCTATGAAAGTGCTGAGCTCAATATGCCAATAAATTTGGAAAACTCAGCATTGATCACAGGGGTGGAAAAAGTCAGTTTTCATTCTAATCCCAAAGAAGGGCAATGACAAAGAATATTCAAACCACCACACAATTGCACTCATCTCACACACCAGCAAGGACATGCTCAAACTCCTTCAAGCTTGGCTTCAACAGTACATGATTGGACAATTTCCAGATGTACAAGCTGGATTTAGAAAAGGCAGAGTAACCAGAGATTAACAATATCCACTGGATCATAGAAAAAGTAAGAGAGTTCCAGAAGAATATATACTTCTGCTTCATTGACAATGCCAAAGCCTTTGACTCCATGGATCATAATAAACTGTGGAAAGTTCTTGAAGAGACGGGAATGCCAAACCACCTTACCTGCCCCCTGAGAAATCTGTATGAAGGTCAAGAAGCAGCAGTTAGAAATGGACATGGAATAACAGACTGGTTCCAAATCAGGAGAGGAGTACGTCAAGGCTGAATATTGTCATCCTGCCTATTTAACTTCTGTGCATAGTACATCATGCAAAATGCCAGTCTGGATAAAGCACAAGCTGAAATCAAGACTACTGGGAGAAATATCAATAACCTCAGATATGAAGATGATACCACCCTTATGGCAGAAAGAAAAAAAGAACTATACGGGCCCTTTGATGAAAGGGAAAGAAGAGATTGAAAAAATTGGCTTAAAACTCAACATTTAAAAAACAGAGTTCATGGCATGTGGTCCTGTCACTTCAAGGCAAATAGATAGGGAAACAATGGAAACCATGATAGACTTTATTTGGGGGCTCCAAAATCACTGCAGATGGTGACTGCAGCCATGAAATTAAAAGACGCTTGCTCCTTGGAAGAAAAGCAATGACAAACCTTGATCAGCATATTAAAAAGCAGAAACATTATTTTGTCAACAAATATCTGCATAGCAAAAGCTATGGTTTTTCCAGTAATCATGCACGGATATAAAAGTTGGGACCATAAACAAGCTGAGCGCTGAAGAATTGATGCTTTCAAAACATGGTGTTGGAGAAGACTCTTCAGAGTTCTTTGGACTGTAAGGAGATCCAACCAGTCCATCCTAAAAAAAAATCAACCCTGAATATTCACTGGAATGTCTGATGCTGAAGCCCCAATATTTTGGCCATCTGATGTGAAGAGCCAACTCATTGGAAATGAGCAAGGAGAGAAAAGAAACTCTTCTGACGTGAACAATGCAAAGAAATAGAGGAAAACAATAGAATGTGAAAGACTAGGGATCTCTTCAAGAAAATTAGAGATACCAAGGAAACATTTCATGCAAAGATGGGCACAATAAAGGACAGAAATGGTATGGACACTATCTGACACTAGGGAAAGACTGAAGGCAGGAGGAAAAGGGGACAACAGAGAATGAGATGGTTGGATGGCATCACCAACACAGCAGACATGAATTGAGCAAACTCCAGGAGATGGTGAAGGACAGGGAAGTCTGGCATGCTGCAGTTCATGGCATCACAGAGTCAGATAAGACTGAGCTACTGAACAAAACATGTGCCAGGGCATGTGCTCTTTGTTAGAATACACTCAAAGAAGCAAGTAGGAAGCTTTAAAGGAAATCATTTAAAGTCACTGTATCTCATGGGAGGAAAAATTAAGAATCTAGGACCACTGCAAAAGAATGAGTATATTCAAAGAAGAATATATAAAACACTCTATCTATAAAGCAAAATAATAAAAGACAAGTTTCCACAGACAGCTGACATATATATGCTAAGACACTTCAGTCGTGTCTGACTCTTTGCGACCTCATGGACTGTAGCTCTCTAGGCTCCCCTGTCCATGGGGATTCTCCAGGCAAGAAACTGGAGTGGATTGCCACGCTCTCCTCTAGGGGATCTTCCCAAATCCCAGGATCGAACCTGTATCTCTTATGTCTCTTGCACTGGCAAGCAAGTTCTTTAATACTAGTGCCGCCTGGGGAAGCCCAGCTGACCTAAAACCAGCCAGCTAAATGGGCAGGAAAACTAGTAACTCCCTGTTGTGTGGCAAGCAGTAGCTGTAATGAGTTCTTCTTTTATCTCCTATGAAGATAGGGAGTGGTCAAGACGGAAGGGATTCAACCAGGGCAGCAGGTGGTAGAGCAGTGTTTGATCCACTGCCCTGGCCTCTTCTTGAGCACAGAGGAGAAAGGTATCATTTTCCTTTCATAGAGGCAACATGAAAGCAGGAATTTTCTGGATACTGAGAAAACATGAGTCATCTTCTATTCCATTGTTAGTCCAGTACATAATCAGAGAACGATTTCCAATCTCCCTTCCATCTGTCATCTTGAATCAGCGGTGGAAGTAGAGGAGTCAAGTGACTAAATATAGAAGCCAGAAAAAGATTCTCAATAGGACAGAAAATCATTCAAGTGGGCTGAGAGTTAATAGGGCAAGAGAGGAGAAAGGGATCTAGAAAATAAAAGGAGTTTTCTTAGTATTAATAGGAATGGACAAGTAGGTTTGAAATTAAAAAGTTAATATCCTAAATTTTATGGAGAAAATGAGCCTTGTAGGGATGGGGGTGTGGTGCATAAAATATATGGTGTAAGAAAAGTGTTTTCACATTTCTAACACTCTGTGGACTCTATAAATAACATTTTCCTATCAGAGTCCAATATAAAGGAATTTTTTTCTATGCAACTCCAGAGCTTCTGTAAGAATCATTTTTAATTGCTGACTATGCTTAATTACTAAATGATATGTTATTCTTTTTCTGATTGCTTCTAAAAAGAATTTTATCTCTTGTATCAGTATTACTTAGCTTTAGCTATCAATTTCTAGAAGCTTGAAATGTTTGCCATATGACTTATATTGTCCAGGTTCTAGGACCAGGGATTTATAGCCGCTCTTGCTTCTAAGTTTGATAAAAATTGATGTGAAAACTAAAAAATTCCTTTTAACTTCAGGAAAAGAGTGATGTTCATTCTCTAATAGAAGAATAAAAAGAATAAGAATGAGTCTGACAGAGGTATAATAGTTTCCTTTTCATTTCACCTTACTGAAAATTTATTATCAGATATATTCACGTCTGCTTAGGATTTTTGTGACTTAGTGAGGCAAGCTGTCATAAACAGGTTGTATTTCAGATATTGTTATTCCTGATGTCTTATAGAAACAAACTCAATAAAGTATAGTGCTTTATATCACCTTTCTCTGGATAAGGAGCACCACTTCCTTTAGCAGTCACTGAATTGTATGAAATAATTTAGATTGTGTTTTATGTAAAAATGATAGCACTTATTTTTGTTTAGTGTATCACAGTTAATAAATAACACATATTTATATATAAGTGTATATAGCTTTAAATGTTTATATAACTTGAAACATATTTATAAGTGCTGTCTATTAACTATGATACACTGAACAAAAATAAATGCTATTAATTTTATGTAAAAAAATTTCATGCAATTCAGTGAATACTAAAGAAACTGGTTGCTCCTAAGTAGCGGCTTCCCAGGTGGCAGAGTGGGTAAAGAATCTTCCTGACAATGCAGGAGATATGAGTTTGATCTCTGGGTGCAAAATATCTCCTGCAGAAGGAAATGGCAACCCACTCCAGTATTCTTGCCTGGGAAACCCTGTGGACAGAGGAGCCTGACAGGATACAGTCTACAGGGTCACAAAGAGATGAACACAACCGAGCACACATGGAAGAAGTGATATATAAGTAAGGTTACCATTTATGAGTTTTAACCCCAAGGTTATGGAATCACAGGTGAAATGAGACAAAAGGAAACTGCACTATTAGGTTACAGGGTAAGACTGTTTAATGTTAAAACCAAATAATCTAGACTCTGAGAAATACACTGATGCCTTCTATTATGTTACTTTTTCTGTTAAGGTTTTGGGAACAGAACATAAAACTGTATGGAGATGAGGTTTCTTCTGAAGAGAAATGGACATACTTGCTATCATTCAGGCTCCAGAAATAAGTCACAGGTCTGTTTGATGTGAGGAAAAACTTATTTTCCCTTTTAGAGTTGAAGAAAGATTTGGTCTAAATTTAAATTGTGGAGATCTTGGTAAATTTCAATGCAGGAGTTCAGTACTCCTGACCACATGAAGAATAGTGGGCAATGAGGCAAGATAAGGAATTCTAAAATGACTTGGAATGCACACATTGCTGTAAATCAATTTCTGTGTTGTATTACCCTAGAACCTGGTTTCCTAGACCTTTGGAAAAATATCCTTAAAGTTATGGACTGCTCTCAGTTGCATTTTGCTGGGCTTTGTAGAATTAGTACCCCAAAATCAGATGCTGTCCCATGCATCTGTTATAGTAACAGATCTGAACCATAGATCTGTGGGCTCTCATAGCCAGGATGGGGAAAGCAACAATGAATCCAGTAGAAAATGTATGTGTCCAAAAACAGACTATAGACAGTTATAGGGCAAAACAGAGGAGGACAGAGCAAAAGGACTTCAGGGACTTGTCCTTACAAATAAGAATCAGCACTCTGGGAACTACTTCTGGGGTGAAAGTCATTTTGAGGAGGAGAGATTGCTAATAATTAGGCCAGTGAGAGTTCAATACATGCAATCTAGGCATTAAAAATAATTTTGTAACAACCTGTTGACAAGATCTGGGAAACTGGTACTAATATATATTCTCAATCATATCCTATTAGTTTCCAAATATCATTTAGACTATATCCTTATAATTTCAAATCACCATTGTCATTGTCTTGGTTTGTGTCATCATAGTCTCCTGACTGGATTACCTCAATAACTACCTAGATAGACTCCTTCCCTGTCTTAGGTAATATAGCTAAATCGTCTTTATAAAATGCCCATCTCATTGTGCTGATGTCTTTTAAAATTCCTCACTACTGACTTCACATTCCACACATAATGGTGCCCTTACAGATTTGGTAGCTGTTTACATAATGGTGTTTATTTCTCTAGACTCTATCTCTGCCTCAATTAGTACACCAACTCCTTGCAGTCCCATTAACACTCAAAGCTCTTTGTTACCTCCAAATTTTTCCATGTTATTCCTGCTACCCAGAATGCCCCACCCAGCACTTACTTCCACTAAAAATTTTTCTTCTTACTTTAGTGTTAGTTACTTGGGAAAGGCAATGGCAACCCACTCCTGCCTGGAAAATCCCATGGATGGAGGAGCCTGGAAGGCTGCAGTCTATGGGATCACTGACTGAGGGACTTCACTTTCACTTTTCACCTTCATGCATTGGAGGAGGAAATGGCAACCCACTCCAGTGTTCTTGCCTGGAGAATCCCAGGGATGGGGGAGCATGGTGGGCTGCTGTCTATGGGGTTGCACAGAGTCAGACACTACTGAAGTGACTTAGCAGCAGTGTTAGTTACTCACTTTAGTGTTAGTCATGTCTGACTCTTTTCCACTGCATAGACTGTTGCTGGCCAGGCTCCTCTGTTCATGGGCTTCTCCAGGCCAGAATGCCGGAATGGGTTGCCATTTCCTTCTCCAGGGGATCTTCCTGACCCACAGATTTAACCTGGGTCTCTTACATTGCAGGCAGCTTTATCATTTGAGCCACCAAACAAGCCCTGCTTTACTTGCATCTTCCTACTTAATTTGCATCTTTCTCTCAACAGAACATTCCCTCTGAGAAGTCTTCCTGATTCTTGCCCACCATATATACACAGAATAGGTTATGTTCTTAGCTTACCCTCTAGATTGCATTATTATTATAGTATTAATTATTATAATACTAATACATTATTGATATTGCCTATTTCTTAAGGGACAAGACTGTTGTCTTGTTTACTTTAATGCTTAGCACCATTCCAGACTCAGTAGGTGCTCACAAAGTGTCAGCTGAATACATTAATTTTTTTTTCATTAGTAACACAACCACTCTATGAGTTATCATTAATTATTATCTTACTTTAAAAGTATGAAAATATAAGAAATATTAAGTGACTTTTCCAACGTAGCAGAGATAGTCAGTGATCTAACCAGGATTCAAATTCAGATCTTTCGATTACAAATTCAGTCCTTTCTCTGCTCTTTTGCACTGCCATTGGATATTCTACATTTCTCTACAAATGTATCATTTTGTTGGAAGGCTGTAATTTAGATTTGAAAATTAATTATTGTAGAGATGCTATTGCTATTACAGAAGAAAGAGTAGATATTTGAATAAGAAAGGTTTGTCCACATGGTTCTCACACTTAAATGTGTATTGAAATTATCTAGAAGACGTGTTAATACACAGATTGCCCAAAGATGGTAAAAAGAGGTTAAAGAGGAACTTATACAACTCTGTAGCTCAGCAATTCTACTTACAGGAAACTAGAAGACAAGAAAGCTTCTCTACATCTTTTTATTTTTTTTTAATCTTGTTTAATTGTTTTAAACATATTTCTGTATTTTCCTTATGTAGTACACTAGTGTTAAGAAGGAAATTTCTCAATCAACCAGATATTTAGGAAATTGATTCAAGCAAGACTTAACCCTACTCCTGGCAGGAAACCACCTTGATTGTGTCAAATTTACTCTGGCAGTCCAAAGACTCCAGGAATGTGGGAATCACGAACATGGCCTCAGTGGCCACATTCCAGATCTGCTACATTCACTCACTATCTTGAATTGTCAATGTCCAGAAACCCTGGATCAGTGTTAATACTCCTCCCACACTCAGGCATGTATGAGATCTAAATGCTAGATTCAGAGCTGGAACCTAGCAGTCTTTCTGCTGATCACAGATGCCTAAAAATTATATTTGCCAAAGGAACTGATGGAAAACACTACACCACACCAGATATCCCAATTTAGGAACATAGTTCCTTTCTACTTCATTTTTTAATTTAAAAATTCTTCTTTCAAATGTTTGTTTGTTTTGCTGGCTTTGCTTTCTTCCCTGCATCTGTTCATTTGTTTAAGTGAAACTGTCTAATTCTTGCTTCTATTTCCTCTAGTTATAATGTCACATCTGCTTACCATCTTTATTTTTAATTGATTTGTGATAAATGACAGCTTCAAGCCTAACCCTTTAGCTTACAGTTTGGAGTTAGTATACACAATCAGAAAACAGAATTTTACCCTCCTGCTTTTGTCTAAGATTCTAGGATCAAAAAAAAAAAAAAATGGTTTGTTTTTTTTTTTTCTTTTTCATTTATGTGTCTTTCTTCTTTGGTTTAGCTCCTCAATAAGGAAATTTATTCTGTTTGTCCACTGCCTAATCTCATGTAGATCTGCTATACTCATTTGTCAAATAGTGTTAATAGTGTAGCAGTCTGGCATCTGTAATGTAATGCAAGATGCTGGTGACAGTGGATTAGAAGTAAATTCTATTAAAAGTTGATAAAATACAAGAAACAAGTACTTTGTATTTTGCATCAGGCACATCACAGATACCACAGTACCCCATATGTCAAATATTTTCCAAAGTAGTCTCTGAAGAATCTATTGCTAATGAGCATTAGAGTCAATAATTCCAAGAGGATCAGCTAACATATTCTCTGCTGAGTGTTCTTCATCATGTACCATCTTTTGATGTCCCCACTGGAATGATCCACCTTTCCTCTTTCCCCTCCACCAATGTGCTCCTCTGCTGGAAGTTAGGACTCAATTCAATGGATTTTCTCCATTTTAGTTCTCTGGACATTTAATAGATATTAACCAGGAAAAACCCCTTGTTTTTGCCTTGATATAGCCTGTGGTTAAAATGCCTTCAGAGAATTTTCATCAGAACAGTAAGTGCCAAGTTGGGACTGCATATCACTGACACTTATTTCCTTCTCAAAATTTCAAATACTAATATAAGGGGATAGAGTGAAAATACAGTGCAAGGGGGTCTCACTTTTTAGTGTGCCTCAAAATCACCTGGAGGACTTCTTAATACACAGATTGCCAGGCCCCATCCCAAGAGATTCTGATTCAGAAGATTTAGGTTGAGGTCTGAAACTGCAGAAAAAGATTTTCCTTTGTCTTCCTGTTGATCATGTACAGTTTAAGAGATGGACTGTAAAGAAGTCAAAGTGCCAAAGAATTGATGCCTTTGAACTGTGGTGCTGGAGAAGACTCTTGAAAGTCCCTTGGACAGTAAGGAGTTCAAACCAGTCAATCTTAATTGAACTCAACTCTGCATACTAATTGAAGGACCAATGCTGAAGCTGAAGCTCCAGTATTTTGGTCATCTGAGGTAAACACCAACTCACTGGAAAAGTCCCTGATGCTGGGAAAGAGTGAGGGCAGAAGGAAAAGAGGGCATCAGAGGATGAGATGGTTAGATGGCATCACCGATGCAATGAACATGAACTTGGGCAAACTTCAGGAGATAGAGAGGGACAGGGAGGCCTGGTGTGCTACAGTCCATGGAGTTGCAAGGAGTTCGACACAACTGGGTGACTGAATAGCAACAACTGAAAACTTTATTTCTCTATTTTCACAAGTGATATCAATGCTGCTAGACTGAGGACCACATTTTGAGACCTGTTGTTAGAGTGTAAGGAATACTGATTTTAGAAACAAATGCTTGAGTCTGAATTACAACTGTTTTATTTGCTGTGTGACATGGAACAAAAGACTCAGTGTCTTTAATCTTCATCTCTCACTTGTATATATGAAAGATAGCAATCAACACTGCTTAGGGCCATTGTGGGGATTCAATTAAAATTAGAAACACACACACACACAATGTTAGACCAGTATTATGACTAAAGCAGTTCAGTTCAGTTCAGTTCAGTTCAGCCGCTCAGTCGTATCTGACTCCTTGCGACCCCATGAATCACAGCACGCCAGGCCTCCCTGTTCATCACCATCTCCCAGAGTTCACTCAAACTCATACCCATCGAGTCAGTGATGCCATCTAGCCATCTCATCCCCTTGTCATCCCTTCTCCTGCCCTCAACCCTTCCCAGGATCAGTCTTTCCCAATGAGTCAACTCTTCACATGAGGTGGCCAAAGTACTGGAGTTTCAGCTTTAGCATCATTCCTTCCAAAGAAATCCCAGGGATGATCTCCTTCAGAGTGGACTGGTAGGAACTCCTTGCAGTACAAGGGACTCTAAAGAGTCTTCTCCAACACCACAGTTCAAAAGCATCAATTCTTCGGTGCTCAGCTTTCTTCACAGTCCAACTCTCTCACATCCATACATGACCACAGGAAAAACCATAGCCTTGACTAGATGGACCTTAGTCGGCAAAGTAATGTCTCTGCTTTTCAATATGCTATCTAGGTTGGTCATAATGTTCCTTCCAAGGAGTAAGTGTCTTTTAATTTTATGGCTGTAATCACCATCTGCAGTGATTTTGGAGCCCCATAAAATAGTCTGACACTGTTTCCACTGTTTCCCATCTTTTCCCATGAAGTGATGGGACCAGATGCCATGATTTTTGCTTACTGAATGTTGAGCTTTAAAACCAACTTTTTCACTCTCCTCTTTCACTTTCATCAAGAGGCTTTTTAGTTCCTCTTCACTTTCTGCCATAAGGCTGGTGTCATCTGCATATGTGAGGTTATTGATATTTCTCCCGGCAATCTTGATTCCACCTTGTGTTTCTTCCAGCCCAGCATGTCTCATGATGTATTCTGTGTAGAAGTTAAATAAGCAGGGTGACAATATACAGCCTTGACATATTCCTTTTCCTATTTGGAACCAGTCTGTTGTTCCATGTCCAGTTCTAACTGTTACTTCCTGATCTGCATACAGATTTCTCAAGAGGCAGGTCAGGTGGTCTGGTATTCCCATCTCTTTCAGAATTTTCCACAGTTTATTGTGATCCACACAGACAAAGGCTTTGGCATAGTCAATAAAGCAGAAGTAGATGTTTTTCTGGAATTCTCTTGCCTTTTCCATGATCCAGCGGATGTTGGCAATTTGATCTCTGGTTCCTCTGCCTTTTCTAAAACCAGCTTGAACATCAGGGAGTTCACGGTTCACATGCAAAACCTGACTTGGAGAATTTTAAGGATTACTTTACTAGCATGTGAGATGAATGCAATTGTGCAGTAGTTTGAGCATTCCTTTGCATTGCCTTTCTTTGGGATTGGAATGAAAACTGACCTTTTCCAGTCCTGTGGCCACTGCTGAGTTTTCCAAATTTGCTGGCATATTGAGTGCAGCACTTTCACAGCATCATTTTTCAGGGCTTGAAATAGCTCAACTGGAATTGCATCACCTGCACTAGCTTTGTTCGTAGTAATGCTTTCTAAGGCCCACTTGACTCCACATTCCAGGATCTGGCTCTAGATTAGTGATCATACCATCGAGATTATCTTGGTCATGAAGATCTTTTTGTACAGTTCTTCTTGCCATCTCTTCTTAATATCTTCTGCTTCTGTTAAGTCCATACCATTTCTGTCCTTTATCAAGCCCATCTTTGCATGAAATGTTCCCTTGCTATCTCTAACTTTATTAAAGAGATCTCTAGTCTTTCCAATTCTATTGTTTTCCTCTATTTCTTTGCATTGATCGAGGAGAAAAGCTTTCTTATCTCTCCATGCTATTCTTTGGAATTCTGCATTCAGATGCTTATATCTTTTCTTTTCTCCTTTGTTTTTCACTTCACTTCTTTTCACAGCTATTTTTAAGGCCTCCCCATAGAGCCATTTTGCTTTTTGCATTTCTTTTCCATGAGAATGGTCTTGATCCCTATCTCCTTTACAATGTCAAGAACCTTACTCCATAGTTCATCAGGCACTCTATCTACCAGATCTAGGTCCTTAAATCTATTTCTCACTTCCAGTGTATAATCATAAGGGATTTGATTTAGGTCATACCTGAATGGTCTACTGGGTTTCCTACTTTCTTCAATTTAAGTCTGAGTTTGGCAATAAGGAGTTCATGATCTGAGCCACAGTCAGCTCCTGGTCTTGATTTTGTTGACTGCATAGAGCTTCTCCATCTTTGGCTTCAAAGAATATAATCAATCTGATTCTGATGTTGACCATCTGGTGATGTCCATGTGTAGAGTCTTCTCTTGTGTTGTTGGAAGAGGGTGTTTGCTATTACCAGTGCATTTTCTTGGCAAACTCTATTAGCCTTTGCCCTGCTTCATTCCATATTCCAAGGCCAAATTTGCCTGTTACTCCAGGTGTTTCTTGGCTTCCTACTTTTGCATTCCAGTCCCCTATAGTGAAAAGGACATCTTTTTTGGGTGTTAGTTCTAAAAGGTCTTGTAGATCTTCATAGAACCATTCAGCTTCACCTTCTTCAGCATTACTGGTTGGGGCATAGACTTGGATTACTGTGATATTGAATGGCTTGCTTTGGAAACGAACAGAGATCATTCTGTCATTTTTGAGAGAAACCCAAGTGAGACGGTAGGTGTTGCAAGAGGGCATCAGAGGGCAGACACACTGAAATCATAATCACAGAAAACTAGTCACTCTAATCACACTAGGACCACAGCCTTGTCTAACTCAATGAAACTAAGCCATGTCCTATGGGGCCACCCAAGACAGGCAGCTCATAGTTTAGAGGTCTGACAGAATGTGGTCCACTGGAGAAGGGAATGGCAAGCCACTTCAGTATTCTTGCCTTGAGAACCCCATGAACAGTATGAAAAGGCAAAATGATAGGATACTGAAAGAGGAATTCCCCAAGTCAGTAGGTGCCCAATATGCTCCTGGAAATCAGTGGAGAAATAACTCCAGAAAGAATGAAGGGTTGAAGCCAAAACAAAAACGATACCCAGTTGTGGATGTGACTGGTGATAGAAGCAAGATCCGATGCTGTAAAGAGCAGTATTGCATAAGAACATGGAATGTCAGGTCCATTAATCAAGGCAAATTGAAGTGGTCAAACAAGCGATGGCAAGCGTGAACATCAACATTCTAGGAATCAGCAAACTAAAATGGACTGGAATGGGTGAATTTAACTCAGATGACCATTATATCTACTACTGCGGGCAGGAATCCCTTAAAAGAAATGGAGTAGCCATCACAGTCAACAAAAATTCCAAAATGCAGTACTTGCATGTAATCTCAAAAATGACAGAATGATCTCTGTTCATTTCCAAGGCAAATCTATCTATGAAAGCCTTCCTAAATAATGCAAATTTAACTTGAGCAGAAGGAAAATCAGATTTGTTCATTCTCATCAAAGGACAACATAGGAAAGCAATACTTTCTTTTGTATTCTTTTTATTTGCTTTTCAGAATAGTTTGAATTGAGTAAAGATACGTTAACCAACAGAATTATACTTTCTCCAAACTTTTCTTCAAATTTCCACTTTCAGTCTTAATTTGATTTCATATTGTCTGTGAGTATGTAATGTCTGCAGAGCAAAAACAGGGAGCAGTGAGGCAAGGATGGAAAGAGATGACAAGTACTTAATCAAAATTTCGCTGCTTACTGAACACTCACTTTGTATGAGACATTATGCTGAGGCATTTTGCTTACACTCTCATTTGATCTTGCAGTAATCCTGTCAGGTTGAAAAGCATTCCATTCCCATTTTATATATGACAAAACAAGTCATAATAGGTAAAGCAGTTTTATATAGATAGTTAAGTAGCATGGTGAGGATCTAAACTTGGTTCTCTAATGTTTTTACTCTTAATCATTACATCAAATTCTCTTCTTATAAGCAATGAAGGGTCCATAAAGAACTCTTCAATCCTAAACATGCGTGTTGAGATACTCAAGGATGAATTAGAATATACACACACACATATGCATACACGCTAATATGGCAAACTTTAACAATTAATGAACCTAGATGAAGAGTATCAGAGATTTATTACACTATTTTTTGCTGTATATTTTACATTTTTATAATAAAAATGCTGGATTTAAAAAGGCATTCAAATTTCATAAGGTGACAGCATGAAGTTCAGTTCAGGACATGGATTCAAAAATAAGACAAGACACAGTGCAAACAGTATAGAGAAGAGGTCACTGAATGAATTGAAATTCTTTGAATTGATGCCTGTGTGCAGTCTTCCCTTAGTGCCCTTGAACTTGAACATTCTGTATCTCTATAGCTTTATCTAAATATCTTCTTACACTCTCCCTCAGCATCTGCAATTGTCACCAAAGTTCACTTACTCATTTCAACGATAAAAATCATCTTCTAGCAGACCAAAGAGAACAGCCAGAGTACAAATCTCTTTTTTTCCTTTATATATAGCTTTGAAAATTTCAGTATTCTGCCAAATTGATGATTATTCCAGAAAATATAATAAAAAATTTTCCTGTTCCATCAAAACAGCCATTTGAAAATTATTCTTTCTTTTTTAAATAAGGCAGAGTCAAAGTAAACCAAATACAATGATATTTATATAACACTATTTGGGTCATAATTTCTCAGTAGCATAATTAAGATCAAGAGACCTTTATCCTGCACAGCCTCTTATACTGAAGATCCTGGATTTAAACAGTCACTATCACAATCCACTTAAATGAATGTGAGATGCATCACCCAGGAGGCTTGTACTATAAATGATTAAATTTAACACTAAAAACCAGGCCTGTCTTTCTCCACATCTATCAACAACGTATCTTACATGTAATTGATTCACAAAATATAATGTCACCAGAAAATTTTAAATAACTATAATTACACTGTAGGCCCAGTCATTAATTAGAACCTGAATTGTCTTGTTACAAAAATATTCAAGGCAACTTAAAGGAATTCAAAATTTTTGAAGACAATGCCCAATTATTTTCTTTTGAGAGCTGGTCCTATAAGAATAGTGTGGAGGGGAGAGAAGCTTGAGCTTAGAAACAGACTGCTTATATTTAAGTTATTATCTCACAACCACTCTATGCCCTTTGGGAAAGTTATTTGACCTGTCTAATCCTCAAATTATTCATCATTAAATGGAAATAATGATAGATAGAAACTATAGACAATGCTGTCACAGGAATAAAACAAGGTAAGTCATGTAGGATTCATCAAAGAGGGCCTATTGATAATTAAGCACTTAATGCAAGCTGCTTGTTAATATCATCATTACCATTATCTTCATGCAGATGTACCAGAGCATCTCAAATACAGAATGTCCCAAATTAAGCTTATTCTTATCCTTTCCATTTTCACTTCTTTTCTACTCTTTACCCTAACAGAACCATGATCTACTTCATTCCATCAAAATTGGAATCCAGGAGAAATCTGCTCATTAATTAATCATAACATCTACTCAGGAATCACACTGTATTGACATCAATGACTAAACCTCTTATATTTGCCTTCTCTCCTCCATATCCTGTGATACTGACTTGATTAAAGTCCCCATCATTTTCCACCTGGATCATTGCAATAGTTCTTTATTCCAGTCTAGCTCTCTCCAGGAAGTTCTCCAGAAGATCTGCATGTAATAACTCTTAAAATAATTATCATTTCACTCTCTTTAAAAAATTATATGATGGTTTTTAATGAAAAACCTTCAGGTGTATGTTTAGACATGACAAACCAGACACATGTGATAATCTCTATTCCTTTTTTAATATATTTTTTTAATGTGGATCATCTTTAAAATTTTTATTAAACTTGTTACAATGTTGTTTCTGTTTTATATTTTGGTTTTGGGGCCATGAGGCATGTAAGATCTTAGCTCCCCAATCAGGGCTCAAATCTGCAGACCCGACATTGGAAAGCAAAGTCTCAACCACTGGACCACAACGGAAGTCCCTCTGTTCCTTCTTAAAATCTCTCTATATATGCCATCTATGATTATAAAATAAATAAGCCAAATTTAGCAACTTAAAACAACATTTATTATTTTGCCTTAATCTGTTCAGGCTATTATAACAAACTGGCTAGCTTATAAACTACAAAAATTTATTTCTTAGAGTTCTGGAGGTCAAAAGTCCAAGATCAAGACACCAACAGATTTGGTGTCTGCTGAAAGCCTGCCTCCTGGTTCATAGACAACTTTGTGCAGTATCTTCACATGGTGGAAGGGGCAGGGGCTGTCTCTGGGATTGGTCCTTTTATAAGGACATTAATACCATGCATGAGGGCTGTCTTCATGATCTAACTTCCCGAAGGCCCCAACTCCTAACACCATCACCTTGTGAATGAAGATTTTGACATATTATGTGACATACACACTCAGAAATCAGGAATTTGGTGCAGCTTATCTGAGTACCTTCATCTCATGGTTTCTTACAAGCCAACAACCAAGGTGTCAACAGGAGCTACAGTCTTATCTGAAGACTTGAAAGTAGGAGGATCTGCTTCTAAGCTCATTCATGTGGCAGAATTCAGTTCCTCCCAGACTATTGCACTGAGGGCCTGTAATTCTTTGTTGATTATTGACCAGGGATCTCCCTTTGCTCTTTGCCATGTGGGCTTATGTATATAAGGCAGGTCACAATACAGAAACCTGCTTTCCTCAGAGCTAGTGAGAGAGTAAGAATGAGAATGAGAGCAATAGAGACAGAAAGTAAGACCCAAGCCAAGGTCTCTTTGTAACCTAATCTCAGAAGTAAAATCCCATTACATTTGCCATACACTGTTCTTTATACATGACTCACTAGGTCCGGCCCATATATAAGGGGAAGAGGCTACATAAGTACATGAATACCAAAGGACAGTGACTATCAGTGGCCATCTCAAAGACTTCCTACCAAACCCTTTGAATTGTCAGTAAAAGAATAAAACAGGGCTTAAGCCAGCAGGACAAAGTGAGTGGAAAAAAGCAACAACAGCAGACAAGAAACAGAGAAAGTAACCGCACTAATAGAACATGATTTAAAAGCTTAGAATAAACTATAACTTAAACACTTAAGATGACTTAGTAACTCAAAGAAAACTGAAATCTCCCTAAGGGATGAAGTCAAATAGAAGCAAACCAATGCATAACTCAGAAATTCTATTCAGAAAGCTAATGGCAAATGCAGTCTACCAAAATGAGGGGATGAATCAGTAAAGAGGAAACAAGAATTTGAAAAATAATAGATGCAATACTGGTCAAAGAAAGGGATTTTATAGACAGTAGTATGAGAAACAAGTCAAAGCAACAACTGAAACTACAGCAGGATAAAATGTCCTGAGAGTCTCGTCTGCTAGAAGAAAATTAAACTGATGTGTTTTAATATATCAGTTATTTTCACTTTTATCAGAGATCATAGGGATAAAGTATTGATAGGTAGACAGAAAGCAAGCAAATGAAAATATATTATTGACTATATTAAAGAACTGAAATGCAAAATAAAGGGAAAATAATCATGGCACATGATAGGTCCAGGCTGTAAAAAAAAAAAAAGGTCCAATCTTTTTAATGACTATTTAACCAAAAATTGTAGTATAAGTATATTGGAACAATCAGTTCAGTTCAGTCACTCAGTTGTGTCTGACCGAAACCCCATGGACCACAGCATGCCAGGCCTCCCTGTCCATCACCAACACCCAGAGTCTACCCAAACTCATGTCCATTGAGTTGGTGAAGCCATCCAACCATCTCTTCATCTGTCGTTCCCTTCTCCTCCTGCCTTCAATTTTTCCCAGCATCAGGGTCTTTTGAAATGAGTCAGCTCTTCGCATTAGTTAGGCAAAGTACTGGAGTTTCAGCTTCAACTGCAGTCATTCCAATGAATGCTCAGGACTGATCGCCTTTAGCATGGACTGGTTGGATCTCCTTGCAGTCCAAGGGACTCTCAAGAGTCTTCTCCAACACCACAGTTCATAAGTATCAATTCTTCAGCACTCAGGTTTCTTTAGAGTTCAACTCTCACATCCATACATGACTACTGGAAAAACTATGGCCTTGACTAGACAGACCTTTGTTGGCCAAGTAATGTCTCTGCTTTTTAATATGCTGTCTAGGTTGGTCATAACTTTCCTTCTAAGGAGAAAGTGTCTTTTAATTTCATGGCTGCAGTCACCATCTGCAGTGATTTTGGAGCCCAAAAATAAAGTCAGCCACTGTTTCCACCTCTATTTGCCATGAAGTGATTGGAGTGGATGCCATGATCTTAGTTTTCTGAATGTTGAGCTTTAAGCCAACTATTTCACTCTCCTCTTTCACTGTTATCAAGAGGGTCTTTAGTTCTTCTTCACTCTCTGCCATAAGGGTGGTATAAACTGCATATCTGAAGTTATTGATACTTCTCCCAGCAACCTTGATTCCAGCTTGTGTTTCATCCAGCCCAGTGTTTCACATGATGTATTCTGCATATAAGTTAAATAAGCAGAGTGACAATATACTGCCTTGAAATACTCCTTTTCTTATTTAGAACCAGTCTGTTCTTCTATGTCCAGTTCTAATTGTTGTTTCTGCATACAGATCTCTCAAGAGGAAGGTCAGGTGGTGTGGTATTCCCATCTCTTGAAGAATTTTCCACAGTTTTTTGTGATCCACACAGTCAAAAGTTTTGGCACAATAGAAGAAAGCAAATTTGTATACATGGGGGATAGGATGAAAGAAAGATGAAGATTTATTTTCTCAGTGGATATCAATGTCAAAACCTTTTTTTTTAACCATAAATAAAATTTTAACAAATATTGGGGGTCATATAAGGACATTCCTCAAACTCTCCTGAAATTCAGTTTGAAAACCAGTCTCAGAGATCTAACACACTATATAAATCCACAAAAGCAAAATTAGCATCAAATAAATTCCAGTGCAAAATGTTTTGGTATTTTATTCCTTCAAGAAGGAATTCATTATTAGATGTAACATATCACACTTACAAGTTTATATAGAATTCATCATGAAATATTGTACAAATGGCACTATTGTTCTACAGAAAAACAAGCACACGTGCACACACATGTGCACACACACACACAAATAATAATAAAATAATAGTATAATTCTCATTTTCCTTATAATATTGCCTATTTACTTTGTGTTGAAAATTACCTGGCTTTACTTAAAATGTTTGTTATGATTTTAAGCAAATGATTAAACTTTACATTTTTATTTCTACAAGACAAGGTAGGGGAATATGCAACTTAAATGCAGGGAAGTATTTTTTAAATATGACCAGAAAACTAAGTTCAGTTCAGTTCAGTTAAGTCTCTCAGTCGGGTTCAACTCTTTATGACCCCATGAATTGCAGCATACCAGGCCTCCCTGTCCATAGTAAATTTTTAAAAGAAAGAAAAAAAAACCATTAATATATGCATGATATTTAGAATATATAAATACATGTCAAAAACACCATAAAGTGGAAGTTTCTAGGTGGAATTAGACAGAAGCCTGCTATTTTTGTAATCTTTATAGTATAAATTTTACTTTTAAACTTGAGACAATATTTTGATGGAAATAATATTTCAATTTTGATAAGTACTTCAGAATTAAACCCATTAAAGAAAAAATTGATTTTCATCATTTGATCATTTGATCATTCCAACTTCACATCTGTACCAATGTCCCAACAATACTAATTTATATGTAGTTTCCCAAAACCTGTCTTGTGCTTGTGAGATTTTCCTGGGCTGTTTCATTCCCTGCACACTCCCTTCTCTCTGCCCCGCATCTTTTCCTTTGTCTGAATCCCGCTCCACAGGCTAGACACAGCCTAGATTTCACTTCCCTTGGTCTGTGAATTATACAGAAGAGTGAATGACTTTTGTGTTCTGTGCATGCCAAATATTGCATGGGGATATTTATCACATGGGGATATTTATCACATGATAGAACTGGACATGGAACCACAGACTGTTTCCAAATAGGAAAAGGAGTACATCAAGGCTGTATATTGTCACCCTGCTTATTTAACTTCTATGCAGAGTACATCATGAGAAATGCTGGACTGGAAGAAACACAAGCTGGAATCAAGATTGCCAGGAGAAATATCAATAACCTCACATATGCAGATGACACCACCCTTATGGCAGAAAGTGAAGAGGAGCTAAAGGGCCTCTTGATGAAGGTGAAAGAGGAGAGTGAAAAAGTTGGCTTAAAGCTCAACATTCAGAAAACGAAGATCATGGCATCTGGTCCCATCACTTCATGGGAAATAGATGGGAAACAGTGGAAACAGTGTCAGACTTTTATTTTGGGGGGCTCCAAAATCACTGCAGATGGTGACCACAGCCATGAAATTAAAAGACGCTTACTCCTTGGAAGAAAAGTTATGACCAACCTAGATAGTATATTCAAAAGCAGAGACATTACTTTGCCAACAAAGGTCCGTATAGTCAAGGCTATGGTTTTTCCTGTGGTCATGTATGGATGTGAGAGCTGGACTGTGAAGAAGGCTGAGTGCCGAAGAATTGATGCTTTTGAACTGTGATGTTGGAGAAGACTCTTGAGAGTGCCTTGGACTGCAAGGAGATCCAACCAGTCCATTCTAAAGGAGATCAGCCCTGGGATTTCTTTGGAAGGAATGATGCTAAAGCTGAAACTTCAGTACTTTGGCCACCTCATGCAAAGTGTTGACTCATTGGAAAAGACTCTGATGCTGGGAGGGATTGGGGGCAGGAGGAGAAAGGGACGACCGAGGATGAGATGGCTGGATAGCATCACGGACTCGATGAACGTGAGTCTGAGTGAACTCCGAGAGATGGTGATGAACAGGGAGGCCTGGTGTGCTGCAATTCGTGGGGTCGCAAAGAGTTGGACACGACTGAGCGACTGAACTGAACTGAACTGATTGAGTTTAACTTTTTTTTTTCTCACTTTTGTCAGAAATGGCAGTTTCTCTTGGTCTGCTCCCTCCTCCTCAAATGGTTGGTGGAAGGCACAGTAGAGATGACAGAAGGTGACAGGGAAATTTGATAAGAACTGACTTTGAAGCAAGAATTCTGAACTAGAAGTATCTACTACTATGAGACAATATAACCTTATTCTAGGTTTGTAGGATGGAGTTTGGGATTTCCCAGGTGGCGCTAGTGGTAAAGAACCCTCCTGCCAACACGAGAGATATAAGAAACGTGGCTTTGATCCCCTGGTCAGGAAGATCCCCTAGAAGAGTGCAACGCAACCCACTCCTGTGTACTTGCCTGAGAATCCCACAGACAGAGAAGCCTAGTGGACTATGGTCCATAGAGTTGCAAAGAGTGAGACACAACTGAAGTGATTTAGCATAGGACGGGGTTTATCTTATTTTATTGAGGTTTGGATATTAAAGAAAATGACAATACCCAAATCTAGAAGGCTTCACAGGCTCAAAAATCTCCAACTGGTTTCCCTGCCTCACTCTTGTCCCAATCCAACGTATTCTCCCATAGAGTAAGTACCCTGAGTGAGCTTTCAAAAATACCAATTTGATTAAGTCACTTCCATGACATAATCATGGCTTTACTACTTCAACTGGCCCTCAGTGCTCAATGATATAAACTTTATAACATGGTTAATTAGACTTTTTGTCTGCCTGGACCCCTGCTATCCCTTTAGCCACACTGTTCACATTCTTCTTTTCTACTTTAAGATTCAGTGGTATTAAACAATTCAGCTCCTCTGAATCAAATCACATTTCCCCTTGCCCTTCAGTCTCATGCTCAGTCTACAAGAATAGTCTCCATCATTATCATTCTGCTCCTCCATCTCTTTGGGTCTGTGACATCTTCACTTGATTATCTTGCTTTCTCAGGTCCAAGCTTATATTATATATCATATTTTCTAGGGTCTTCCTGACACAGCTGATTTGAGCTCTTGAACTTTGAACTTGTCCGATGAAAGTACTCATTACCACAAATTAATTTGTTTGCTTAATTGTTCATTTTCTTTACTAGGCTAGAGATACTCTGCATCAGGGATTTGACTCATTTACAGTGGAATTCTCCATACCTAAAACAAAGCTTGGCATCCTACAGTCAACAAATACCAGGTTGACTGTTTAACCAAATAATGGAATCACCACAGTTTCAATTAATTACAAACATTCAAGTCATCTTAAAACTGACAGTTCTATAAGAAGATAACATCTGGGAATTAAAGGCTACTCTAAGAGTTTTCATAGTTCTTATTTGGCTTATATTTTGTGAATTTGACTGTTTTGGAAGGAGAACCACTTAATAACTATCTCAGAAGACTAGCTAATGAGAAAAATAAGCACAAAGGACTTCATTGTCATGGGACAAATGAACTACTTCTTCCAGTAAAGAGAAATCTGGGCAACTGTAAAACAGCAGACCCAGAGGTTAATGCTAGGTGGATTTCACTGAGACTGGCTAAATTAACACCATCTCCTGTTTAACACTGTTGGATCAGTTTCTTCAAGGACTGGAAGGACCCCCACTTTCACTTAATTTTCATGAACCTCTTACTTGATCCAGCCATGTGTGTAGTTCTGAAGAAATAACTCTGATTTGACATGGCTTTCCCCATCATCTCATTCCTTGCTCATCATTCTTGGCTGAATCAGAGTACCTGTTCCATGCTCTTTTCACATACATATTTACCTATTTCTCCCTCACTCAGCTGGGAACTCTTTTTAATACAAGTTACAGGTGTACAATATAGTGATTCACAATCTTAAAGTTTGTGCTCTATTTATAATGATAAAATATTGGCTGCATTTCTCATGCTATACAATATATCCTTGTAGCTTATTTTATACTTAAGAGCTTGAGCCTCTTACTCACTCTTAGTTTTCTTACATGAAAAACCGGGGTAATTATATGACCTGAAAGGTGTTATGAGGATAAAGCTAATGCATACAAAGCATTCAAAACAATGCAAGGTATACAGGACATTTAATGTTATTTTTGTTTTAATTTTACCTCCACAAACATAAAAGATCAAGTGACATTTCATAGTAGGATAGAGTTTCTGCCTCTTTCTCTACTATTTATCATCCTTTTATATTTTTATATTCACATATATTTATGTGCTACATGGTGGTTCATAGTTTCATGACAGGTATAGATAATTCATTGTTGGGGTCCCTTAATGGGCTGGAACCTGGTAGTTCGGAGTTGACAATAAGAAAGTGAAAGGGAGAAAGTGTATTCCCTGGTTTACACAGAGAACCAAGAAAGCCCTTAACACAGGGCTTGTATCACTCACGAAGGCACAGGGTGCCCTCTCGAGGGGGTCTTGGAAGCCCAGGCAGGAAAGTGAGCATGATGGGTTTCTATGCTCCAGAGAATTAGCTGGAGAGAGAGAAAGAAAGAACAGAAGAAAGACAGACAGATAGACGCAGAGACCCAAGTTCTGATGGAGCAAAGGTACTTCAATGATCTTTTTGTGAGTATATATAGGCTGTTGTACAAGAAATTTCTTTCAACAATGATACAGATCAGAAAACCAAATGTACAGCAACTGTTACCAAGGGAACAAGGGATTAATAATAGTCACAAGGTCAGGAGACAATCATATCTAAAGAAAGAGGATTGAGACTAAGCAGTTTTGTCATAAAGAGAATGTTTACTGAAGGAGATTCAAGCCTGTCTCATATAAGGACCTCAGTCCTGGGAACAACTGGCCATTCCACTGATAAGGAACAGAGGATTCATGAGAGACAACACATAGGAATCCTCCTGTTAAACATTCCCTGACAATTTGTGGACTGTACTTTTTATAAATAAGAATGTCCTTTAAATTTAACATTTTCCATTTTAAATTCTACTTTCTCTAAGAATACACTAACACCCACTTTTTAATTTTTTTTTCATTTTGGATTGGCTTTATTCATTCTTTGCATTTTAGTTTTCTGTATCATTTTAAATGTAGCTGTACAAGCATCATATACATGGATTTTATTTGGAACCCATGCCAAGAAACTATTTCTTCTATAAACAAGTTCAACCTTTTCACATTTATTGTCAAAGTTAATGCACTTTCTTTTCTTCTATATTTTATTGTACTTCCTGTTTTTTGTTGCACTGTCTTGCTATTCCTTTATTATATTTTATTCTATGTACAAGGTTATCTTGGATTTTTCATTCTTGTAATTTATATCATATACATATTGTTTTTACTTTTACAAGGATGTAAAGGTGTTAAATTTATATTTAGACATAACTCTTAAATCACTATCAAGATGAAAAAGCATCTTGATTCACTGGGAAGTAAAAATAAATGAATAGCCACTTTTATTTTTTGTGTATATTATCTGTTAGAATTTTATTATTAACATTTTATGTTTTATTTTGCTTTATTTTAAATAGTTAGCTTTTGAAATTTTATTTTATTTTTTGTGGAAACTTTTAATTTGTTTGTACAGATAAAATATTTGATGTGTTTTACAAAATAATAAAATAAAATTTAAAAATGCTCAATGTTAAGAGAATGTCAAGTAATAAATTCACCCAGCTTAAGTGATCAGGAAGGAGAGGTTTTAACATCAGCCTACAGGTAAATCAAGAGCTATGCTTAATATTTCCAGGAGGCAGTCCAGTCTGAGTCCATTGCTTTGGTTGAACTTATTTAATTCCAGGTATTTGCATATGCTTTATCACACCCCCTAAGATGGATTATTTGAAGGACTTCATAGAGAGGCTGTATTTGTTTTGGTTTTTTTTTGGCTGCCATAAAAAAGCACTACATACTCAGTGGCTTAAAAAGATTAGACATTTATTCTCTCTCAGTTCTGGAAGGCTAGAAGTTGAAATCAAAGTGTCAGTGGTCCAGGCCTTCTTCAAAGAAGCATCCTTCCTTGCCTCTCTCCTGGCTTCTGGTGAGTTCCAGCAGTCTTTGCTGTGTGTTTGCTTGTAAACACATCACTCCCACCCCTGCCTCCATCATCATATGCATTTTCCCCTTTGTACTCTTTTTTTTACTCTTCTTATAAGGACCGCAGTTATTGGGTTAGGTCCCACAGGGATCAAGTATGACCTCACATCTTCAAAGACCCTATTTCCATATAAGATCACATTCTGAGGTTTAAGGGAGGCCTGAACTTTGGAGGGGACTCTATTCAACCCATTTGGTGGCTCAAACAGTAAAGAATCTGCCTGTGATGCAGAGGACTTGATTCAATCTCAGGTTCAGGAAAATCCCCTGGAGAAGGGAATGGCCACCCACTCCAGTATTCTTGCCTGGAGAATTCCATTGACAGAGGAGCCTAGTGGGCTACAGTCTATGGGGTCTTAAAGGAGACAGATACAACTTAACGACTAATTCAGGTACATTCATTCACCAGTCCTGACACCCAGGACAATGTATCTAATGGCAGATTTAGTCTAAAGTTCATAATCCTGGAAATATGCTTTATTTTTTTGTTTGTTTGTTTTTTATTTATTTTAGGTGAGGTGAGGTGAGGTGAAGTCGCTCAGTCGTGTCTGACTCTTTGCGACCCGTGGACTAGCGCCTACCAGGCTCCTCCGTCCATGGGATTCTCCAGGCAAGTATACTGGAGTGGGTTGCCATTTCCTTCTCCAGGGTATCTTCCCGACCGAGGGATCAAACCCAGGTCTCCCGCATTGGAAGCAGATGCGTTAACCTCTGAGCCACCAGGGAACTATTTATTTTAATTGGAGGTTAATTATTTTACAATGTTGTATTGGTTTTGCCATACATTGACATGAATCTACCATGAATATATGTGTGTTCCCCATCCTGAAACCCCCCCACCTTCCTCCCCATACCATCCCTTTGGGTCATCCAAGTGCACCAGCCCCAAGCATCCTTTATCATGAATCAAACCTGGACTGGTGGTTCATTTCACATATGATAATATACATGTTTCAATGCCATTCTCCCAAAGCATCCCATCCTCACCCTCTCCCACAGAGTCCAAAAGACTGCTCTATACATCTGTGCCTCTTTTGCTGTCTTGCATACAGGATTATTGTTACCATCTTTCTAAATTCCATGTATATGTGTTAGTATACTGTATTGGTGTTTTTCTTTCTGGCTTACTTCACTCTGTATAATAGGCTCCAGTTTCATCTACCTCATTAGAACTAATTCAAATGTATTCTTTTTTTAATTTATTTATTTTTTTAATTACAATACTGTATTTGTTTTGCCATACATTGACATGAATCAGCCATAGGTGAACACAAATGTATTCTTTTTAATGGCTGAGTAATATTCCATTGTGTATATATACACCACAGCTTTCTTATCCATTCATCTGCTGATGGACATCTAGGTTGCTTCCATGTCCTGGCTATTATAAACAGTGCTTCAATGAACATTGGGGTACACGTGTCTCTTTGAATTCTGGTTTCCTCAGTGTGTATGCCCAGCAGTGGGATTGCTGGGTCATATGGCAGTTCTATTTCGTTTTTTAAGGAATCTCCACACTTTTCTCCAAAGCGACTGTACTAGTTTGCATTCCCACCAACAGAGTAAGAGGGTTCCCTTTTCTCCACAACTTCTCTAGCATTTATTGCTTGTAGACTTTTGGATAGAAGCCATTCTGACCAATGTGAAATGGTGTCTCATTGTGGCTTTGATTTGCATTTCTCCAATAATGAGTGATGCTGAGCATCTTTTCATGTGTTTGTTAGCCACCTGTATGTCTTCTTTGGAGAAATGTCTATTTAGTTCTTTGGCCCATTTTTTTAATTGGGTCGTTTATTTTTCTGGGATTGAGCTGCATAAGTTGCTTGTATATTTTTGAGGTTAATTCTTTGTCAGTTGCTTCATTTGCTATTATTTTCACCCATTCTGAAGGCTGTCCTTTCACCTTGCTTATAGTTTCCTTTGTTGTGCAGAAGCTTTTAATTTTAATTAGGTCCCATTTGTTTATTTTTGCTTTTATTTACAATATTCTGGGAGGTGGATCATAGAGGATCCTGCTGTGATTTATGTTGGAGAGTGTTTTGCCTATGTTCTCCTATAGGAGTTTTATAGTTTCTAGTCTTATGTTTAGAACTTTAGTCCATTTTGAGTTTATTTTTTGTATGGTGTTAGAAAGTGTTCTAGTTTCATTCTTTTAGAAGTGGTTGACCAGTTTTCCCAACACTATTTGTAAAAGAGATTGTCTTTTTTCATTGTATGTTCTTGCCTCCTTTGTCAAAGATGAAGTGTCCATAGGTGTGTGGATTTATCTCTGGGCTTTCTAGTTTGCTCCATTGATCTATATGTGTGTCTTTGTGCCAATACCATACTGTTTTGATGACTGGCTTTGTAGTAGAGCCTGAAGTCAGGCAGGTTGATTCCTTCAGTTCCATTCCTCTTTCTCAAGATTGCTTTAGCTATTCGAGGTTTTTTGTATTTCCATACAAATTGTGAAATTATTTGTTCTAGCTCTGTGAAAAATACCATTGGTGGCTTGATAGGGATTGCATTGAATCTATAGATTGCTTTGGGAAGTATACTCATTTTCACTATTTTAATTCTTCTGATCCATAAACACAGTATATTTCTCCATCTGTTAGTGTCCTCTTTGATTTCTTTCACCAGTGTTTTATAGTTTTCTATATATAGGTCTTTTGTTTCTTTAGTAAGTGTAAGTGTTAGTCACTCAGTCATGCCCGATCCTTTGTGAGCCCATGGACTGCAACCCACCGGGCTCCTGTGTCCATATTTTCCAGGCAAAGATACTGAGTGAGTTGCTGTTTCCTTCCCCAGGGGATCTTTCCAACCCAGGGATCAAACCCAGGTCTCCTGCACTGCAGGCAGATTCTTTATCGACTGAGCTACAAGGGAAGCCCTTTGTTTCTTTAGGTAGATATATTCCTAAGTATTTTATTCTTTTCGTTGCAATGGTCAATGGAATTTTTTCCTTAATTTCTCTTTCTATTTTCTCATTATTAGTGTATAGGAATGCAAGGGATTTCTGTGTGTTGATTTTATATCCTGCAACTTTACTATATTCATTGATCAGCTCTAGTAATTTTCTGGTGGAGTCTTTAGGGTTTTCTATGTAGAGGATCATGTCATCTGCAAACAGTGAGAATTTTACTTCTTTTTTTTCACAATTTGGATTCCTATTTCTTTTTCTGCTCTGATTACTGTGGCCAAAACTTCCAAAACTATGTTGAATAGTAGTGGTGAGAGTGGGCACGCTTGTCTTGTTCCTAACTTTAGGGGAAATGCTTTCAATTTTTCACCATTGAGGATAATGTTTGCTGTGGGTTTGTCATATGTAGCTTTTATTATATTGAGGTATGTTCCTTCTATTCCTGATTTCTGGAGGGTTTTTATCATAAATGGATGTTGAGTTTTGTCAAAGGCTTTCTCTGCATCTAGCAAAATCATATGGCTTTTATTTTTCAATTTGTTAATGTGGTGTATTACTTTGATTGATTTGTGGATATTGAAGAATCCTTGCATCCCTGGGATAAAGCCCACTTGGTCATGATGTATGATCTTTTTAATGTGTTGTTAGATTCTGATTGCTAGAATTTTGTTAAGGATTTTTGCATCTATGTTCATCAGTGATATTGGGCAGTAGTTTTCTTTTTTTTTTTTTTTTGTGGCATCTTTGTCAGGTTTTGGTATTAGGGTGATGGTGGCCTCATAGAATGAGTTTGGAAGTTTACCTTCCTCTGCAATTTTCTGGAATGGTCAATTTCTGGAAAAACCATAGCCTTGACTAGACGGACCTTTGTTGGCAAAGTAATGTCTCTGCTTTTTAATATGCTATCTAGGTTAGTCATAACTTTTCTTCCAAGGAGTAAGCATCTTTTAATTTCATGGCTGCAATCACCATCTGCAGTGATTTTAAAGCCCCCCCCAAATAAAGTCTGACACTGTTTCCACTGTTTCCCCATCTATTTCCCATGAAGTGATGGGACCAGATGTTACCTCCTCTCTAAATTTTTGGTAGAACTCAGCTGTGAAACCATCTGGTCCTGGGCTTTTGTTTGCTGGAAGATTTCTGATTATAGTTTCAATTTCCTTGTTTGTGATGGGTCTGTTAAGATTTTCTATTTCTTCCTGGCTCAGTTTTGGAAAGCTGTACTTTTCTAAGAAATTGTCCATTTCTTCCAAGTTGTCCATTTTATTGGCATATAATTGCTGATAATTAGTCTCTTATGCTCCTTTGTATTTTTGTGTTGTCTGTTGTGATCTCTCCATTTTCATTTCTAATTTTATTTATTTGATTTTTCTCCCTATGTTTCTTGATGAGTCTGGCTAATGATTTGTCAGTTTTATTTATCCTCTCAAGGAACCAGCTTTTGGCTTTGTTGATTTTTGCTACGGTCTCTTTTGTTTCTTTTGCATTTATTTCTGCCCTAATTTTTAAGATTTCTTTCCTTCTGCTAACCCTGGGGTTCTTCACTTCTTCCTTTTCTAGTTGCTTTAGGTGTAGAGTTAGGTTATTATTTGACTTGTTTCTTGAGGTATGCCTATATTGCTATTATCCTTCCCTTTAGCACTGCTTTTATAGTGTCCCACAGGTTTGGGGTTGTATTTTCATTTTCATTCGTTTCTGTGCATACTTTTAATTCTTTTTTATTTCTTCTGTGATTTGTTTGTTATTCAGCAACGTGTTGTTCAGCCTTCATGTGTTAGGATTTTTAATAGTTTTTCTCCTGTAATTGAGATCTAATCTTATTGCATTATGGTCAGAAAAGATACTTGGAATAATTTCAATTTTTTTGAATTTACCAAGGATAGATTTATAGCCCAGGACGTGATCTATCCTGGAGAAGGTTCCATGTGCACTTGAGAAAAAGGTGAAATTCATTGTTTTGGGGTGAAATGTCCTATAGATAACAATTAGGTCTAACTGGTCTACTATTTTAAAGATTGTGTTTCCTTGTTAATTTTCTGTTTAGTTGATCTATCCATAGGTGTGAGTGGGGTATTAAAGTCTCCCACTATTATTGTGTTATTGTTAATTTCCCCTTTCATACTAGTTAGCATTTGTCTTACACATTCTGGTGTTCCTATGTTGGGCACATATATATTTATAATTGTTATATCTTTTTCTTGGATTGATCCTTTGATCATTATGTACTGTCCTTCTTTGTCTCTTTTCACAGCCTTTGTTTCAAAGTCTATTTTATCGGATGTGAGTATTGCTACTCCTACTTTCTTTTAGTCTCTATTTGCATGGAATATCTTTTTCAGCCCTTCACATCAGTCTGTATATGTCCCTTGTTTCAAGGTGGGTCTCTTGTAGGCAGCATATATAGGGGCCTTGTTTTTTTATCCATTCAGCCAGTCTTTGTCTTTTGGTTAGGACAATCAACCCATTTACATTTAAGGTAATTATTGATAAGTATGATCCCATTGCCATTTACTTTGTTGTTTTGAGTTCGAGTTTATACACCCTTTCTGTGCTTCCTGTCTAGAGAAGATCCTTTAGCATTTGTTGAAGAGCTGGTTTGGTGGTGCTGAATTCTCTCAGCTTTTGCTTGTCTGGAAAGCTTTTGATTTCTCCTTCATATTTGAATGAGATCCTTGCTGGGTACAGTAATCTGGCCTGTAGGTTATTATCTTTCATCACTTTAAGTATGTTCTACCATTCCCTCCTGGCCTGAAGTGTTTCTATTGAAAGATCAGCTGTTATCCTTATGGGAATCTCCCTGTGTGTTATTTGTTGCTTTTCCCTTGCTGCTCTTAATATTTGTTCTTTGTGTTTGATCTTTGTTAATTTGATTAATATGTGTCTTGGGGTGTTTCTCCTTGGGTTTATCCTGTTTGGGACTCTCTGTGTTTCTTGGACTTGGGTTATTATTTTCTTCCCAAATTTAGGAAAGTTTTCAACTATTATCTCAAGTATTTTCTCGTGGTCTTTCTTTTGTCTTCTTCTTCTGGGACTCATATGATTCTAATGTTGGGGCATTTAACATTGTCCCAGAGGTCTCTGAGATTGTTCTCATTTCTTTTAATTCATTTTTCTTTTTCCTCTCCGATTCATTTATTTCTACCATTCGATCTTCTACCTCACTAACCCTATCTTCTGCCTCCATTATTCTACTGTTGTTTCCCTCGAGTGTTTTTTACCTCATTTACTGCATTATTCATTATATATTGATTCTTTTTATTTCTTCTAGGTCCTTGTTAAAACTTTCTTGCATCTCAGTCCTTGTTTCCAGGCTATTTATCTGTAACTCCATTTTGTTTTCAAGATTTTCGATCATTTTCACTATGTTGCTAAGTTGCTTCAGTCATGTCTGACTCTGTGCAACCCCATAGATGGCAGCCCACTAGGTTCCTCTGTCTCTAGGATTCTCCAGGCAAGAATACTAGAGTGGGTTGCCATTTCCTTCTCCAATGCATGAAAGTGAAAAGCAAAAGTGAAGTTGCTCGGTCATGCCCGACTTTTAGCAACCCTATGGACTGCAGCCTACCAGGCTTCTCCATCCATGGGATATTCCAGGCAAGAGTACTGGAGTGGGATGCCATTGCCTTCTCCATTTTCATTATCATTATTTGGAATTCTTTATCAGGTAGATTCCCTATCTCTTCCACTTTTGTTTGATTTGGTGGGCATCTATCCTTTTCCTTTACCTGCTGAGTATTTTTCTGCCTCTTCATCTTGTTTATATTGCTGTGTTTGGGGTGGCCTTTTCGTATTCCAACAGTTTGTGGAATTCTCTTTATTGTGGAGTTTCCTCACTGTGGGTGGGGTTGGACAGGTGGCTTGTCAAGGTTTCCTGGTTAGGGAAGCTTGTGTTGGTATTCTGGTGGGTGGAGCTGAATTTCTCTCTCTGGAGTGCAATGAAGTGTCCAGTAATAAGTTATGAGATGTCAGTGGGTTTGGAGTGACTTTGGGTAGACTGTATATTGAAGTTCAGGGCTATGCTCCTATGTTGCTGGAGAATTTGCATGATATGTCTTGCTCTGTAACTTGTTGGCCCTTGGGTGGTGCTTGGTTTCAGTGTAGGTATGGAGGCATTTGATAAACTCCTATCAATTAATGTTCCCTGGACTCAGGAGTTCTCTGGTGTTCTCAGGATTTAGACTTAAGTCTACTGCCTCTGGTATTCAGTCTTATTCTTACATTAGGCTCAAAACTTCTCCATCTATACTTCACTTTCAGATAGTTCCTTGATCCGGCTTATACTTCTCAAAATCTATACATCCCTTCCTATGTAGTTGTTGCTAACTACAGGGTTTTAATCTATTGCACCTGTCACTTCCAAGGCAGTTCCCTGTTTTTGCTTCTTCTGTTTGCTGGTCTCTTCAGTGTCTGATTTCTACCCTGACACATGGAGGGTGGTGGTGGTCACTTTTTTAGGCTCAGTTATTCAGTTGTGCTGTGGGGAAGGAGGAACACTGCAAACAAATAACACTGGCGTGTGCTCCCGGTGTCTCAGCCACACTGAATTTGCCCTCACTCATGGCATGTGTACTTTCCCTGTCTACACTGCTTAGGCTCTAGGTTGCTCTGCCAGGACCTGTCTGAGGCTGACCCTGGGTTGTATGCACTTCCCAGGTCTAAGCCGCTCAGGTTCAGGTACTTGGGTACTCCTCAAAGGTGCAGACTTGGTTGGGCCTGTATTTTGTGCCCTTCCCAGGTCCGAGCAGCTCAGGTGACCAGGTGTTTGGCAAGCATGGTAGCTGTGACTTATCACCTCCTCCGTCCCTGCCGCTCAGTTTTCTGGGCGTACAACTGGCACACCGTTTCAGGCGGATGTCGACTATCCAGAATCCCAAGAAGTCTTGGTTAGCAACGAAGTCTGCTTGCACTTTGGTAGAGGATGCCTCTCTGGGGCCGCAATTGCCCCTTCTGGCTCTGGCTGCCCTTGCCTGCCTGTCTCTGGCAGGGGATGGGCTGGTCCACAGCTGGCTAGCTCTAGTCAGCCCTTTGTTCTGTGAGCAGGCCTGGCAGTGTCTTAGGTTAGGGCTTTTTGCATGGTAGCTATCCCACAGTCTGGTTTGCTATCTCAAGTTAGTTCCCTCAGATTACCCTCGGGGCATTCAGGCCTGGTCCTTACTCTAAGCAATGCAGCCTGTGCCCCCCTGCCCAGCCCGTGCCCCCCTGCCCAACCCCCACTTACTAGTGGCAGATGCAGGCATCTGCGCTGCTTCTCCACTGGGGGAGTTACTGTTGGGCACATAATCTGTGGGTTTTAATTATTTATTTATTATTCCTCCTAGTTATGTTGCCTTCTGAGGTTCCAAGGCTCACTGCACATTTGCCAGTGAAGAGTGTTTCCTGGTGTTTGGAAACCTCTCTTTTTAAGACTCCCTTCCTAAGATGGATCTCTGTCCTACCTCTTTTGTCTCTCTTTTTATCTTTTATATTTTTTCCTACCTCCTTTCAAAGACAATGGGCTGCTTTTCTGGGTGCCTTATGTCTTCTACTAGCATTCAGAAATTGTTTTGTGGAATTTACTCAGCTTTCAAGTGTTCTTTCAATGAATTTGTGGTGGAGAAAGTGGTCTCCCCTTCCTATTCCTCTGCCATCTTAGGACCGCCCCAGCTTTTGAAATTTTAGCCTTTAGCAGTTATATTTTCTCACCACAAAATGATGTATGCAAAAATGTTATTTTAAAAATATTCTTGTAACTGAAATTAGAGTCTATTTCAAACTCTTATTTCATGTGATTTGAAAAAAAAATGAACCTAGGCATTTTCAAGTAAACTCAGTAACTTCCGAGGTTAACTAATAATTTCAGTTTTTAAATATGTCATTAGGGAATTGGTCTTTACTTTTTCTTTGCCTTGCGATGGCATCTAGGAGTAGATTTTAAGAGGAGCAGCTGGTTTATATAGCATCACTACATTAGGAATAAGCTGCCTTTGAAAGTCACTGAAAGCCACTTTCCTGTTGGCCTCAGAACTTTTTTATGTAACGAAACAAAAACACATGCTACTGTGTTTATTCTCCTGGGGGCATTATGCTAGAGCAATGTAACTCAACTCCAAAAACTGTTCACCTTCTGGGAAACACCTAAAAAATGAGAAAATGTCTCCTTTCTGTCCTCAAATCCTCCCCATGTCAAAGCTGGGGAGACCCCAGCCCTTCTTGGCCTGTTAGAGGATCTGATGTTATCTATCTTCTTCAGTCTGTTCCCTTTCCATCTTACATCCACAGCAAGTCATCTTATTCTCAGTAATGATATAGTTTTCCAAAATCTATTATTAAGCTATATATTTTGACTCTGGATATTCTGACATCAGACTATCATCTATGCCAGAAATTTCAAAAGTCCATTTTAAAATGCAAAATCTCAAAATAAGAAATTTAATTATCTATTCTTTCAACCACAGAGGTCTAGGTACTCAAATCTTTTCTAGAAATCATGACACAGTCTAAACACCAGGAGCAAAAATACAATGTAGCATTATAATATTAACCCAGTTATCATTTTTATAGTAAATACATTTGCAAACTATTTAAGTCTATTTAACTGTTTTGTCTATTTAACAAAAATGTTTACTTTACTTTTGTCTCTCAGTTGACTGGAGTTTGTCTCTTACTGATTCTTTTAAGGCAACTGTTTGAGTGCTATATATGTGACTATATAAGAATTTAATTATCTTAGAATCGATCTCTGCTAGATTTACCCACAAGTAGGAGTATATGTATATGTATGTATGTATGTGTGTATATATATATATATTTTTCCCCCCACAAGATCTCTGTAGTCTAATTTTGCTTTCTAGATCTATATATGCAAAGTAATCAAGGTTTCTAAACCAAGTAAATTGTCACACAAAAATGAACTGAGGCCATTTACCCTTTTTTAAATTTTTTTATTGAAGGATAATTGCTTTACAGAATTTTGCTGTTTTCTGTCAAACCTCAACATTAATCATCCATAAGTATACATATATTCCCTCCCTTTTGAATCTCCCTCACATCTCCCTCCCCATCCCACCCCTCAAGGTTAATACAAGCCCCTATTTGAGTTTCCTGAGCCATACAGCAAATTCCCGTTGGCTATCTATTTTACAAATGGTAATGTAAGTTTCCAAGTTACTCTTTCCATACATCTCACTCTCTCCTCCCATCTTACCATGTCCTTAAGCCTATTTTCTATGTCTGTTTCTCCACTGTTGCTCTGTAAATAAATTCTTTGGTACCATTTTCCTAGATTCTGTATAATATGTGTGTTAGAATACAATGTTTTTCTGTTTCTGACTCACTTCACTCTGCAAAATAGGTTCTAGGTTCATCCATCTCATTAAAACTGACTCAAATGCATTCCTTTTTATGGCTGAGTAATATTCCATTGTGTATATGTACCACACTTCTTTATCCATTCATCTGTTGATAGACATCTAGATTGTTTCCATGTTCTAGCTATCGTAAATAGTGCTACAATGAACAATGGGATACATGTGTCTCTTTCAATTTAGGTTTCCTCAGGGTATATGCCTAAGAGTGGGATTGCTGGGTCATATGGCAGTTTTATTTCAAATTTTTAAGGAATCTCCATACCATCTTCCTTAGTGGCTGTATCAATTCACATTCCCACCAACAGTGCAAGAGCATTCTCTTTTCTCTACATTCTCTGTAGCATTTATTTTTTGTAGACTTTTTGATGATGGCTATTCTGACTGGTATGAGGTGATATCTCATTGTGGTTTTGATTTCCATTTCTCTAATAATGAGAAATGTTGAGCATCTTTTTATGTCTTTGTTGGCAATCTGTTTGTCTTCTTTGGAGAAATGTCTGTGTAGGTTATTTTCCCATTTTTTAATTGGGTTGTTTGTTTTTCTGGCATTGAGTTGTATGAGCTACTTGTGCATTTTGGAAATTAATCTTTTGTCAGTTGTTTCATTTGCTGTTATTTTTTCCAACTCTGAGAGTTACCTTTTCACCTTGCTTCTAGTTTCTTTTGCTATGCAAAAGCTTTTAAGTTTAATCAGGTCCCACTTGTTTACTTTTGTTTTTACTTCCATTACCTAGGAGATGAGTCATAGAGGATCTTGCTTTGATTTACGTCATTGAGTTTTCTGCCTATGTTTTCCTCTAAGAGGTTTATAGTTCTGGTCTTACATTTAGGTCTTTAATCCATTTTGAGTTTATCTTTGCATATGGGGTTAAGAAGTATTCTAATTTCATTCTTTTACATGTAGCTGTCCAGTTTTCCCAATACCATTTATAGAAGAGGTTGTCTTTGCCCCATTGTATATTTTTGCCTTCTTTGTTAAAAATAAGGTACCCATTGGTGCATGGGTTTATTTCTGGGCTTTCTATCTTGTTCTTTTGGTGTATGTTTCTGTTTTTGTGCCAGTACTATACTGTCTTGATGACTGTAGCTTTGTAGTACAATCTGAAGTCAGGAAGGTTGATTCCTCCAGCTTCCTTTTTCTTTCTCAAGATGGCTTTTGTGCTTCCATATAAATTGTGAAATTTTTTGTTCTAGTTCTGTGAAAAATGCCACTGGTAATTTGATAGGGATCACACTGAATCTGTAGATTGTATTTGGTAATATAGTCATTTTCACAATATTGATTCTTCCCGCCCAGGGACTTGGAATATTTCTCCATCTGTTTATGTCATCTTTGATTTCTTTCATCAGTGTCTTATAATTTTCTGTGTACAGTTATTTTGTCTCCTTAGGTAACTTTATTCCTAGATATTTAATTCATTTTGTTGCAATGGTGAATGTGATTGATTCCTTAATTTCTCTTTCTGGTTTTTCATTGTTAGTATATAGAATTGCAAGTTATTTCTGTGTATTGATTTTGTATCCTGCAACTTTGCTAAATTCATTGATTAGCTCTAGTAATTTTCTGATATTAACTTTAGGGTTTTCTATGATATTAACTTTAGGGTTTTCTATGTACAGTATCATATCATCTGCAAACAGTGAGAGCTTTAATTCTTCTTTTCTGATCTGGATTCTTTTTATTTCTTTTTCCTCTCTGATTGCTGTAGCTAGGACTTCCAGAACTATGTTGAATAAGAGTGGTAAAAGTGGAAAACCTTGTCTTGTTCCTGATCTTAGAGGGAAGGCTTTCAATTTTTCACCATTGAGAATAATGTTTGCCATAGGCTTATCTTATATGGCCTTTAATATGTTGATGTAGGTCCCTTCTATGCTGAAGAGTTTTAATAATAAATAGGTGCTAAATTTTGCCAAAGGCTTTTTCTGTATCTATTAAGATTATCATATAACTTTTATCTTTCAATTTGTTAATATGGTGTATCACAATGATTGATCTGCCTATATTGAAGAATCCTTGCATTCTTGGAATAAACTCAACTTGATCATGGTGTAGGAGCTTTTTGATGTGTTGCTGATTCTGTTTGCTAAAATTTTGTTGAGGATTTTTGCATCTATGTTCACCAGTGATACTGGCCTGTAATTTTCTTTTGTGTGTGTGTTGTCCTTGTCTGGTTTTGGTACCAGAGTGAAGGTGGCCTCATAGAATGAGTTTGGAAGTGTTCTTTCCTCTGCAATTTTTTGAAAGAGTTATAGAAGGATAGGTATTAGCTCTTCTCTAAATGTTTGATGGAATTATCTTGTGAAGTCATCTGGTCCTGGGCTTTTGTTCCTTGGGAGATTTATGATCACAGCTTCAATTTCATTGCTTATAATTGGGTTGTTCATAATTTTTATTTCTTCCTGGTTCAGTCTTGGAAGATTGAACTTTTCTAAGAATCTGTCCATTTTTTCCAGGTTATCCATTTTATTGTCATATAATTGTTCATAATAGTCTCTTATAATCCTTTGTATTTCTTTATTGTCTGTTGTAACCTCTCCTTTTTTATTTCTAATTTTATTGATTTGATTCTTCTCTGTTTTTTCTTGATGAGTCTGCCTAAAGGATTTTCAACTTTGTTTATCTTCTCAAAGAATCAGCTTTTAGTTTTGTTAATCTTTACTATTCTTTCATTTCTTTTTCATTTATTTCCACTAATCTTTACTATTCTTTCATTTCTTTTTCATTTATTTCCGCTTGGATCTTTATCATTTCTTTCCTTCTACTAATTTTGGGTGGTTTTTTTTTCTTCCTTTTCCAGTTGTTTTAAGTGTAAAGTTAGGTTGTCTATTCAATGTTTTTCTTGTTTCTTGAGGTAGGATTGCATTGCCTTAAACGTCCCTCTTAGGACTGCTTTTGCTGTCTCCTATAGGTTTTGAGTTGTCATATTTTCATTGTCTTTGTATTTCTAGAATTTTTTTTATTTCCCTTCTGATTTCTTCAGTAACCTGTTGGTTATTTAGAAACATGTTGTTTAATTTCCATGTGTTTGTGTTTCTTACAGTTTTTTTCTTCTTGTAATTGATAGCTAGTCTCATAGCATCATGGTCAGAGAAGATGCTTGATATGAGTTCAATTTTATTAAATTTACTGAGGCTTGATTTGTGACCCAAGATGTGGTCTATCCTGGAGAATGTTCCATGTGCACTTTTCTTCTACATTGGGATGTCCTGAAGATATCCATGCAATCCATCTCATCTAATGCATCATTTAAGACTTGCATTTCCTTATTTTCTGTTTTGATGATCTGCCATTGGTATGAGTGGGGTGTAAAAGTCTCTTACTATCATTGTGTTCATATCAGTTTCTCCTTTTATGTACTAAAGTGCTCCTATGTTGAGTGCATAGATATCTACAATTGTTATGTGTTCTTCTTAGGTTGATCCTTAGATCATTATGTAGTGTCCTTTCTTATCTCTTGTAATCTTATTTATTTTAAGGTCTACTGTGTCTGATATGAAGATTGCTGCTCCAGCTTTCTTTTGCTTCCCATTTGAAAGGAATATATTTTTCCATCCTCTCTCTTTCAGTCTATATGTGTCTTGAGGTGTGAAGTGGGTTTCTTATAGATAACATGTATATGGGTCTTATTTTTGTATCCAGTTCAACCAGTCTGTCTTCTGATTGGAGCATTTATCCATTTACATTTGAAGTAATTATTCATATGTGTTCCTATTGCCATTTTATTAATTGTTTGGAGTTTATTTGTAGATCTCTTTTCTTTTGTATTTCTTAACTATATAAGTCCCTTTAACATTTGTTGTAAAGCTGATTTGGTGGTACTGAATTCTCTTAACTTTTGCTTGTCTGAAAAGCGTTTTCTTTCTCCATCAACTCTGAATGAGATCCTCGCTGGGTATAGTAATCTTGGTTATAGATTTTTCCCTTTCAGTACTTTAAATATATCCTACCATTTCCTTCTGACCTGTAGAGTTTCTGCTGAAAGATCAGCTGTTACGCATAAGAGGTTTCCCTTGTATGTTAGTTGTTGCTTCTCCATTGCTGCTTTTTAATATTCTTACTTTGTGTTTAGGCTTTGTTAGTTTGATTAGTATGTGTCTTGGTTTATTTCTTCTTGGGTTTATCTTGTATGGGACTCTTTGTGCCTCTTGGATGGCTGGGAGCTGGAGCTTAGGGGATTGTGGAGCAATCCCAAGGCAAGGGTTGCTGTTGACTGTGGATAGATTGAGGGGCCACATGGGAGGAGATCATGGTGGGAAATGGTAGTGGAAGAAAGCAAGACAGACATGGAAGCAAGGCAATACTGCTGAGTCACACATAGGGGGTGGAGCTATTATCATAGCCTCTCTCTCCCCACATACATCAAAGGCCTGACACATGAACTACAAAGGATTTCACCCAGGGTGCCCCTTTAAGCATATTTAAGTGCCTGATGCACCTATCTACAGAGTAGAACCCCAGCCAGGGAAGGGCCCTCTCTATGTGCCTGACACACTGAATAACAGAGAAGGGCTCCAGGCAAGGGAGACCTCTAAGTGCCTGAATGGATGGAGCTACAGAGAAAGAAGGACCAAAGAAGCTTTCTGAAGGCCAGGTACAAGAGGCTGGAAAAAGGACTCTGATAGGGCCATAACTTCTGCAGTGGAGGCAGTCCATGTCCCTGCATACTTGGTGCCGCCAGGGTCCCCACAAGCCAAGCAGCTGTGCCACTTTCACACTCAACTCTCCCTGGGGCAGAGCTGCCACAGGTTAAAAAATATCTTGTGTCTATGCATATAGGGTTGCTTCTGGTCATATCCAACTCTTTGTGACCCTGTAGACTGTCACCTGCCAGTCTTCTCTGTCTTCTCTGTCAGGGAGGGGGGGTCTCCAGGCAAGAATACTGGAACGTATTGGCCAATACTTGTTGCCATACCCTTCTAGAGCACTATATTTCTGCTGCCCTAGCTGCCAACCCCCGCTGAGTACTTGGTGCTGCCAGAACCCCTGCAACCCAAGCAGCTGCACCACCTCCACACCTGGCCCTCACAGGAGTCAAACCCAAGTCCTCCAGGGAAGCCTGATGAGCAAACCCCAGAGGATGACCCACATGCAGTGGTGGAAATAAAACCACAATTGAAACCCAGGGGCAGTGTGGAGAAGGAAGAAAACTCAAAACCTTCCCATCCACTGCACAAGCTGCAGATTAAATCCACGTGATCAACTTGGCAGACTCTGTGTCTATGGAAAATATAAAGGCCATTGAGAGCTCCCACAAAAGAAAACACACTAGTTCTGATAGCTGTGGACATTGGAGGCAAGAACACACATGAGTAGAACCAGATTAGAATCTGAGCTGTCCCCACAGCAAGTCCAGAGATAACATAGTGTTGGAAGACATCCTAGGGAAGTAAGAGGGACTTTGACTCCCAGTGAGAGAAAGTACTCTGACAGCAGTGACTCAAGAAAAGCATTTGCTATTCCTATTTTTTGACTTCTGTAGATTCTTTCGGAGGTTTTTTGTTTTTGTTTTTGTTTCTCTATATTTTTCCCTCCCCCCACTCCCCCATTGTAGTTGTTGATTTTATTGGCACTAAGAAACCCAATTAAGCTTTTGAAAAAAAATTTTTTTTCCTCATTCACACTTTTTATTGTTATAAACCTCTGCATCTGCACTGGGCTTTTGCTGTTCTGTGGAGTTTTCCCTTTTTTTTTTTTCCTTCATTAATCACTCAGTTTAATGAATTAAGTGTTAAATCATCGAAGTATAAATTGTGTGACCTTTACTTAACTTATCTGGAAGACAAGTTTAACTTTGAGGAAATAAAAACTAGTTAAGTACTCAAAACCAAGTGGAAATATATCAGATTATTCCCAACATTAGCATTTGTAATTTGGGTATAAAATGTACTCAGCTGTCATATCCCCAAAAGAACATATAAATCTGTTATTCTAGCAAAGTGAAGTTTCTTGTAGTTTTAACTGTATGAGGGAATAACACTTTTGACAGTCCTAGTTGCATCTCAAAAGAGAGATCAATGAAAAATACTTACAAAATTTGGGAAACCAGGTTCAAAGTTCAAGATAAGAAATTGGTTCAAATTGAACATGGAATGTGACATAATAATTTTGAAATTGATGGACATAATATGGTGAGGGTTTTGACGAGTAAAATCTTACATGACATGTGAGTTTTTGCACCAGTGATCTTTCTATTTTCCTGACAGGAAAACTGTTTGGCCAGAAATTTTGCTTTACAGAAATTTCCTGAGGTAAACAGTAAAGCTTTTTTTTTTTTTTTTTTTGGTTTACACCCTTATCTTCCTGGGAAAGAACTTCCTGGGACAGAGTTCTGTGATATTATCATATGTGCTGACAATAAATCAATATCATCCAGGGATGTGATCAGTCCAAGTCTGGACCACTCTTTGTGGAGTGTAATTGTATAAAAATTCTGGTTGTGGTCATTTCAATCTCTACAAACTTTAGACTTTCTCACCCTTTTAGTATATTATTAGTTGGGGACAGTAGCTAAATAACAGCATTTAAGACTCTGGAGGTCATACATTTGAGTACTGAGGCAAAGTACTTTTCTTCTAGACCAGAAGAGTGCCTAAGTTAAGCCAAGAGAACAATCCTTTCATCAGTCTACTAGAAAGAGATACTGGGGTATTTATCAAAGCATGTTTATCATCTGGTGTGCATGTTACATGTATATGTATGTGCATTATCTCTGTATATGTAAGTATACTTATACAACATGATTACTTAGAGATAAGATCTTTAAGAAGTGGATGAGATGGTTAGATAGCATCATCTACTCAATTGACATGAATCTAAGCAAACTCTGGGAGGCAGTGAAGGTCAGGGGAAACCTGGCATGCTATAGTCCATGGGGTTACAAGGAGTCGGACATGACTTAGTGACTGAACAACAACAACGGTCTAGTCTTTAAAGCAGTAATTAAATAAATGAGATCATTAGAGTGGGCCCTAGTCAAAAATGACTGGTGTCCTTACAAGAAGAGGAGATTTGAACACAAACAGAAAGAAAGGTCATGTAAGGACACAGGAAAACAAACATTTACAAACCAAGGCAAGAGACTTCAGAAGAAACCAACCCCGTTGACACCTTGATCTCGAATTTTTGCCTCCAGAATTGTGAGAAAATAAAAGTATGTTACTTAAATGACTCAGTATGTATCAGTCTGTAATAGCACAAAGCCAAAAAATATTATTTCATAAGCATAAACCTATATCAGAAAACTTTTTAGGTTGATCATTCCAAGGCAATTGAATATACTTTTTCTATACAACCATTCTATAAAATATAAAAATAAAGAAAAGCATAGATATAGATAAGGACTAATGGCCAGTGTTTTGCATCTTTTTCTAGAAATTGTCCAAGTGTCCAAAGATTAAGTTATTAACTCAATAAAATTTGAGTATAAAATCTTAAGGTAATAGGCTAAAAGTGGATATATTGTCTTTATCATTGGTAACATTGTAAGTATTCATAGGCTTAACCACTTATAGCAGTTATTCATTTAAAGTTTATTATTACAAGCTCTTTTAGCTAACTAAACCTGTGTACTATTCTAAAATTTGTAGAAACACTGATGGTTTCACCCATATTTTATATACAATATGTAGCATAATAAATGTTGCCTAATGTAAACATTTTTAAAGTTTAACTCGTAAGAAATTAGACTCAAGGCATGCCTTAACTAAAATATTGTGCTATTGGTAGTAAATCATGGAAAAAATAATAATCTTGAGTTTTTCTCTTGTTTTGAAATATCAAAGGAACTGGGGATTTTACAATACCACTAGCAATGCATAAGGGATTTCCTTTCTCTGCATCTTAACCAGCATGTAGTATTGTTACTATTTTTTTATTTTAGCTCTTGCAAAAGATATGTCATTTGGTTTAAATTTTTATTTCCCTAATGACTAATGATGTTGAACATTTTTTCATGTATTTATTGTCATCCTTAAATCCTTTTCAGTTAAATGTTTCTTCATATTCTTTGCCCATTTTTTGTTTAGAATGGCTTGAGATTTTGTTTGCTTGTTTACTGATAAAGGGTGTTAAGTGGTCTTTTTATGTTCCAGATATTAATCTTTAACAGATAATAGGGGTTTACTATTCTTTTCTCAGTCAGCATTCAACTTTAATCTTCTTAGGCATCCTTCTCAGAGCTAATGGTTTTCATTTTGATTATAGTTTTAATTTAATCATTCAATTCACAATTTTTTTCTTTTATCATGCATTTGATGTCATGTCTAAAAACACTTGACCAAGCTCTAGTTTTTCTCCTATGTTATTTTCTAAAAGTTTATAGAATTATCCCTTCTGAGTTAGTTTTTGGATAAGGTGTGACATACAGATTGAGGTTATTATTTTTGTCCATAGATGTTTAATTACTTCAGTACCATCTGTTGAAAAGACTACTTTGCTGTTGTACTTTCATCAAAAATTAAAATCAGTATTTTGGGGGAGCCTATTTCTGGATCTAAAGTTTGTCTTAATAAATTATTGGAATTGGTCATATTAATTTTCTCACTAGTTTTATGATTCTGGTAAAAGTTTTTTGTGTCTGCATTTTATCCATATAATCCTAAAAGACTAGTAATATTACAAAAATGTATAATTATATTCTAATATAACTTATTTCACATTAATAAAAATCATATTTCAGCATTTGAACTTGTTTTAAATGTTTATTCAAACATTTCTTTTTGATCTCTCCCATCTTCTTTATCCAAATCGTGAAATACTAATTGAGGCTTCCCTGATAGCTCAGTTGGTAAAGAATCTGCCTGCAATGCAGGAGATCCCCCTTCAGTTCCTGGATTGGGAAGATCCTCAGGAGAAGGAATAGGCTACTCACTCCAGTATTCTTGTGCTTCCTGGTGGTTCAGCTGGTAAAGAATCTGCCTGTAATGCGGGAGACCTGGGTTTCATCCCTGGGTTGGGAAGATCCCCTGGAGAAGGGAAAGGCTACCCACTCCAGTATTCTGGCCTGGAGAATTCCATGGACTGTGTAGGAATAGAGGGTCACAAAGAATTCCATTGACTGTGTAGTCAATGGGGTCACAAAGAATCGGACACTACTGAATGACTTTCACTTTCAAAATAGAAATTATATTCTACATTATATTCACAATATAAAAGCTCTATCCTCTAATTTGATAAGATATTCAAAACTGTGATTGAGAAAGCTTTCCAATTCTACTGGAATGGTATCATTTGGAACATCATGTAATTAAATACTAGAAATGAGCTATTGTTGAAATGAGAACACTGTCTAAGTGAATAATCTTTACTTACATAACTCTTTGCAATGTTCAAACACTGGCCAAAAAATATTGGCCTTGTAAAAATGATCTAGAATTTATTTTTCCCCATTTAATTCTCTATACAGCATGAATTTAAAAGGAAAGATAAATTGTTTCAGTGATGTTCAATATATGGAAACATTAACTGAATTATTTTAGGGGAACAATAGCTAGTATCATTAAATTATCAAATTTTATCTCTATTCCTCAGTCATTTATAAAGTTTAACTCTCTACAGAGAAGAGAGTTAAACATCAGATGTACAGACACTGGCCCTTTCCATCAAGTACATTCCTTAACTATATCGTTTAATTGATGCTCAGGTTTAAAATTCTGTTTATAAAGAATTCAGGCATAGCAAACAGCTATTAATACTTACTGAGTCTGACTCAGTACAAAGCTAAATTAATAGTATATAAAAGAGGAGTAACTTTTGCATGGTTCTTCATCTCATATGTGAGGATTGAGATATAAATTGGTATAATTCTTCCAGTTATCACCATATTCACCTGTGAAGGTTAATTTCATATGCTAACTCGACTGGCCATGGTATGCCAAATTAAATGTTATTTCTGTTTGCATCTGCGAGAGTGTTTCTGGGTGAGATTAGTATTTGAATCTGTGGACTCAAAGCAGATTGTCCTCCTATATGTAGATGTTGTGCTAAGTTGTTTAAGTCATTTCTGACTCTTTGTAACCCCGTGGAATATAGTCTGCCAGCCTCCTGTGTCCATGGATTCTCCAGGCAAGAATACTGGAATGGGGGATCTTACCAACTCAGAGATCAAACCTGTGTCTGTTGTCTCTCCTGCATTGGTAGGCAAGTATTTTGCCACTAACACCATCTGAGAAGCCCTAGAATGTAGATAAGTAGACATTATTCAATCCATTGTGGGCCTAAAGAGAACAAAATGTTAAAGAAGAAGGAATTTGCCCTTTTTCCTAGATTCCTGCATCAGCTGGGACATCTCATCTCATCTTCGCCTGCCTTAGGACTGGGATTTACAAACCTCAACTTTCCTTGCTTTCAGGCTTTCAGAATCAGATTGAAGCATACTGTCAGCCCTCTGGATCCTCGGCTTAGTGAGGGCACTCACAACATCCATATTACTTTAGCCCATTCCTCATAATCCTCCTTTTCTCTCCCTACATCCTTCTCCTCACCCAGAACAGGATTCTATTCTTTGGAGAACCCTAAAAATACATCACCCTCCTCAAATTACCTCCAACTGTACCAAGTTTCACGCTAAGTTCTGTAAGTTATTCCTTTATCCTGTAAATGCATATGATAAATAAGAATTGAAGTGTTTATTTCATTGAGTTCATACTCTTCAGTATCACATGGCTAAAGAAACCCTCATTACTATTTCATATAATTATAGACCTGGAAGAATCTCCACTATTTCATTACAATTAGGCTGTACCCAGCACTGTCCCACACCCCTTACATGTACCTGACATATGAAGAAATGGTGTCCAAGATCACACTGCTAATAAATGAAAAGGCCAGTTTTGCTCCTGTAGTCCATTTGAAAAGCTCACAAACCATATGCCTCATATACTTTAAACCATACCATCACTAGTGGAAAATCTCCTTTTACAGATATGAACCAAACCCTATAAATATTTTCTATTTCTAATCTTTAGTAGAAGCATTTGTAAATATCATTATCAAATGTTCTTGTATTTTACCTCAGCATAATATGTTAGACTACTGATATTTAATACAGTTGAATTATTTGTATTATAGAAAACTATAATTGAAATATTAGAGCTCAATATTTTAAGTGTTTTTGAGCCTTGGTGTTCCAGTGGCTAAGGCTCTGTGCTCCCAATGCAGGTGGCTCAGGTTTGATCCCTGGTCAAGGACTGGATCCCATGTGTTGCAATTAACAGGAAACATGCCACAACTTAAAAACAAAAATATTCCACATGCTGTAGCTAAAAAAAAACACAACATGGCAACTAAGACCTAGTGCAGCCAAATAAATGCAATATTGAAAATAATAGGTTCAAAATGATAACTCAGCCTATAAGTGACTGACTTCTGTAAATCGGAAATCTGTAATGATTTAATCATCAATAACATAAGGATATACACACACACCATTGCCATCATTGTCTGTATCTCTGTATGCCATGTATGTATACATGTGTATGTCAAATATATGTGAGTCTACACAAAATCACTGCAGACGGTGACTGCAACCACAAAATTAGAAGATGCTTGCTCCTTGGAAGAAAAGCTATGACCAACTTAGAAAGCATATTTAAAAGCAGAAACATTACTTTACCAACAAAGATTCATCTAGTCAAGGCTATGGTTTTTCCAGTAGTCATGTATGGATGGGAGAGTTGGACTATAAAGAAAGCTGAGCACCGAAAAATTGATGCTTTTGAACTGTGGTGTTGGAGAAGACTCATTGAGAGTCCCTTGGACTGCAAGGAAAACCAACCAGTCCATCCTAAAGGAAATCAATCCTGAATATTCACTTGAAAGGAGTGCTGCTGAAGCTGGAATTCCAATACTTTGGCCACCTGATGTGAATAATCGACTCATTGGAAAAACCCTGTTTCTCAGGAAAGATTGAAAAAGGGAGGAGAAGGGGATGGTAGAGGATGAGATGGTTGGATGGCATCACTGACGTGATGGACATGAGTTTGAATAGGCTTCGGGAGTTGGTGATGGACAAGAAAGCCTGGCATGCTGCAGTCCATGGGGTCATAAAGAGCTGGACACGACTGAGCAACTGAACTAACAAACACACATGTGTGTGTAAATGTATGTACACATAGGCACATATATACATTACTGGTATATACAAAACATATATCATATATATATATACACACACATATACACACTCATCTATATGAGAAGTAATACCATGAACCAATGATTGCTTATTTTTATTACAGTTGTCCTCTCAATGTTTGTGGAAGATTGGTTCCATGACTCTCCTGTGGAGACCAAAATCTGCAGATGCTCAAATCTCTTGTATAAAACAGCATTGTACAGTTGGCCTTCTGCATCTGCAGGTTCTGAAGAGATTGGCATGTGTGGCAAACCAATTGGGGTATGTTTCTAAAGAGAGTTGTTAATTCTGTAAATATAGCATTTAATCTTAGAACACCCTGTGATTAACTCTAAGCTCAGTGGACTATAAACTTGAGATCTAAAATTCCTCCCAGTCCAAGAATTAGCAATAACTGACTGCAAGATTTTTAGTAAGTAGAGTATACAGGGTTTTATTTGAAAATTTGTGAAATTCCTTATAAATATGCTTAAAGAAAAATATCCTTAAAGGAAGCATATTTTTGTGTCAAGACTATGCATTAATGATGAGTTTCACAGATATAGTGATCTTTAAAGATAAAGTCTATATTTTGTAAATGAATAAACTAAGATCTCTGGCTGAAGAAGAAATAAAGTGAAAGTTGCTCAGTTGTGTCTGGCTCTTTGTGACCCCATGGAACTCTCTAGGTCAGAATACTGGAGTCGGTAGCCTTTCCTTTCTCTAGGGGATCTTCACAACCCAGGGATGGAACCCAGGTCTCCTGCATTGCAGGTGGATTCTTTACCAGCTGAGCCACCAGGGAAGCCCAAGGATACTGGAGTGGGTAGCCTATCCCTTCTCCAGCAGATCTTCCTGACCCAGTAATTGAACTGGGGGTCTCCTGCATTGCAGGTAGATGCTTTACCAAGTGAACTATCAGGGATGCCCAAGATATCTGGCTAGTACATCTTTATTGTGGATGTACAGCTAGTTCGTGACACAAAAAATACTGTGCAGCTAAAAAAAAAAGTGCTTATTGCACTAAGCACTATCTTCATATACCAAGAAAAATAGGAATATATATGTCCCTGGACCCTTAGAATGGTGATCAGGGAAGACTATCTGCACTTGGCCTTATGGATAGAACAGGAGATATTAGAAAAGATTAAGAGCATATCTATTTATTACAGGGGAAAATTTTTAAAAAGGATCTATTTCAAATAACTATAATCATGACTAAGTATTCAGTATATACAAGGTGCAATTTTAAGTATTTTAACAGTTAAATTTAAAATTTTTTAAACAAAGTGAGTTACAGTGAGGTTAAATAACTTGCCCAAATGTCACTCAGACTTAAGGTTATATTTCCGGGATTCATATTTTAATCACTGTGCTCTAGTGCCTCTTTGAGTAGATTAAAACTCTCATCATTTTATATCTTCAGAAATTGGTTCATAAACTTCCAGGCATGTGGAAGACATTAATTTTACTTCCATTAAGAAACAATAGTTGGGAAACCCAAGGTCTAAGCCAGCTGTGTGATACATTTTGAAGTCTTATAAAGGGAGCAACACCACACTGTCCTTTGGCCCCAGAGTGATGAATAGTATCTTAGCCTTGTTATCTTCAAAGCTTCTTTTTGACCCACCAAGTTGTTCAAATTGTTGATTAAGCAATACACTTGTCTACTTTCTCTGAAGTCAAAGCCAGGCTCTGGGATCTACTACTCTGTCAGGAAGCATTTAACAAGAGGTTTCCTGTGTGCTGTTTTTGATCTGTCAGGAATCCTCTCTTCCTTATTAATTCCTGAATATTCAGGAATTAAGGGGAGAGGTAAGCCTCTCCAAGGGGGATGAGGAATCCCGGCATTTCGTTCGTTAGTTTTTCTATACAGTGATAAGTACCCTCTTCCTTCTTATGAACCATATGGTAAAAGTGATTGTTTACAACTCTCTCTCTCTTTAATATGAATCGCCTATGTTTTGTAAGTCTGGAATTTTAATCTTTATCTTTGCTGAGAATAACTACCTTGTAAGACAGTATATATGCCCACACCATGTTGATTAAAACACCTTTGCTCCATCTCCTGCCCAGGCTTCTAAGACCATCTGGTGAAGGCACACTTCATCCCCTAAAGAGGGCACCAGGTGCCTTTGTGAGTGATGCAAGCCCTATGTCAAGGGCTTTATTGGTTTTCTGTGTAAACCAAGGAATATCAGTCTTTTTCTCTCTCTCTCTTTTACTTTCTTATCATCGACTCCAGACCACCAGGTTCCAGTCCATTAAAGGACCTCAACACTACTCCAGAACTTATTAAAACATTCTTGAGCAAAATTTTCCTGAGTTACCAATTTTCTACCTGACTTTCACCACATCCCACCCTAACTTCTCCAAGCTTTCATAGGACCTCCTAAAAGAAAGAAGGTGCACACATGGTAAGGAGGAAGAAGAAGAAAAAAAGAAATCCAGAAAGGAAAACACTACAAAACAAAGAGTCTTTAGACATATGAAGAAATACCAAAAAGGTATTCCTTTTGGAAGAGACAGTTTTTCTTAGCTTCCCTGTCTGCTTCTGCCCTCTTAAACCTCAGACCCACAGTATATATTAAAGATTGCATTTTGCCTATTTAGCCTTTGATTCTTGAGATGGGAAAGAAAGATACTTTCTTTCCTTTCTCAACCTTAGTTTTCAAACTGATCAGATAATTATCAGATAATTAAAAAGTTTGCAAAATCAAATTTAAAAAGCCATAGGCCATATTAAAGCATCAAGAATTTAAAAAAAACCTAAATTCTACTTTTTCCAAGAAAGGAAAATAGTTGACAGATTATGAAAGCCCCTTTAGCAATTTATAGTCAGCTTTTTTATACTATACATATATACACATACACACACACACACACACACACACACATATACATACATACATACATGACAGAAAACAACATAATTCTGTAAAGCAATTATCCCTCAATTTTAAAAAATTAATTAAAAAATCAGTTCAGTTCATTCACTCAGTCGCGTCCAACTCTTTATGACACCATGGACCACAGCATGCCAGGCCTCCCTGTCCATCACCAACTCCCAGAGTTTACTCAAATTTATGTCCAGTGAGTCGGTGAAGCCATCCAACCATCTAATCCTCTTTCATTCCCTTCTCCTTCTACCTTCAATCATTCTCACCATCAAGGTCTTTTCAAATGAGTCAGCTCTCCGCATCAGGTGGCCAAAATACTGGAGTTTCAGCTTCAAAATCATTCCTTCCAAAGAACACTCACAACTGGTCTCCTTTAGGATGGACTGGTTGGATCTCCTTACAGTCCAAGGAACCCTCAAGAGTCTTCTCCAACATCACAGTTCAAAAGAATCAATTCTTCAGCACTCAGCTTTCTTTATAGTTCAGCCCTCACATCCATACATGAATACTGGAAAAACCGCAACTTTGACTAGATGGACCTTTGTTGGCAAAGTAATGTCTCTGCTTTTTAACATGCTGTCTAGGTTGGTCATAACTTTCCTTCCAAGGAACAAGCATCTTTGAATGTCATGGCTGCAGTCACCATCTGCAGTGATTTTGGATCCCAAAAATAAAGTCAGCCACTGTTTCCACTGTTTTCCCATTTATTTGCCATGAAGTGATGGGACTGGATGCCAAGATCTTTGTTTTCTGAATGTTGAGCTTTTTAAGCCAACTATTTCACTCTTCTCTTTCACTTCATCAAAAGGCTATTTAGTTCTTCTTCACTTTCTGCCATAATGGTGATATCACCTGCATATCTGAGGTTATTGATATTTCTCCCAGCAACCTTCATTCCAGCTTGTGCTTCATCCAGCACAGCATTTCTCATGGTGTACTCCGCATTTAAGTTAAATAAGCAGGGTAACAAAATACAGCCTTGACGTACTCCTTTTCCTATTTGGAACTAGTCTATTGTTCCCTGTCCAGTTCTAACTGTTGCTTCCTGACCTGCATACATATTTCTCAAGAGGCAGGTCAGGTGGTGTGGTATTCTCATCTCTTGAAGAATTTTCCACAGATTATTGTGATCCAAACAGTCAAAGTGTTTGGTATAGTCAATAAGGCAGTAATAGATGTTTTTCTGGAACTCTCTTGCTTTTTCAATGATCCAACAGATGTTGGCAATTTGATCTTTGGTTCCTCTGCCTTTTCTAAAACCAGCTTGAACATCTGGAAGTTCATAGTTCATGTATTGTTGAAGCCTGGCTTGGAGAATTTTGAGCATTACTTTACTAGCTTGTGATATGAGTAATGGATCATGAGGTTGGACTATAAAGAAAGCTGAGCCCCAAAGAACTGATACTTTTGAAATGTGGTGTTGGAGAAGACTCTTGAGAGTCCCTTGGACTGCAAGGAGATCCAACCAGTCCATCCTAAAGGAGATCAGTCCTGTGTGTTCACGGGAGGGACTGATGTTGAAGCTAAAACTCCAATACTTTGGCCACCTGATGTGGAGAGCTAACTCATTTAAAAAGACCCTGATGCTAGGAACTATTGAGGGCAGGAGGAGAAGGGGACGACAGAGGATGAGATGGTTGGATGGCATCACCAACACAATGGACATGGGGTTAGGTGGACTCCGGGAGTTAGAGACGGACAGGAAGGCCTGGCGTCCTGCAGTTCATGGGGTCATATAGAGTTGCACATGAATGAGTGACTGAATTGAACTGAGTACAGTTGTGCAGTAGTTTGAGCATTCTTTGGCATCGCCTTTCTTTGTGATTGAAAACTGACTTTTTTCAGTCCTGTAGCAACTGCTGAGTTTTCCAGATTTGCTGGCATATAGAGTGCAGCACTTTCACAGCATCATCTTTAAGGATTTGAAATAGCTCAACTGGAATTCTTTCACCTCCACTAGCTTTGTTCATACTGATGCTTCCTAAGGCCCAGTTGACTTCACATTCCAGGATGTCTGGCTTTAGGTGATTGATCACACCATCATGATTATATGGGTCATGAAGATCTTTCTTGTACAGTTCTTCTGTATAATCTTGCCTCTTCTTTATCTTCTTCTTCTGTTAGGTCTATGCCATTTCTGTCCTTTATTGTGCCCATCTTTGCATGAATGTTTCCTTGGTATCTATAATTTTCTTGAAGAGATCTCTAGTCTTTCCCATTCTATTTTTTTCCTCTATATCTTTGTACTGATCAGTGAGGAAAGCTTGCTTATCTCTTCTTGCTATTCTTTGCAACTCTGCATTCAGATGGGCATATCTTTCCTTTTCTCCTTACCATTTTGCTTTTTGCATTTATTTTTTGGGGGATGGTCTTGATCCCTGTCTCCTGTAAAATGTCATGAACTTCCATCCATAGTTCATCAGGCACTCTATCTATCAGATATAGTCCCTTAAAATCTATTTGTCACTTCCACTGCATACATACATGTTATTTTTGGTTAAAAAAAAATTACTACTTAATGCCCTGATAGCATAAAGTTATCTCATCTATATGTTTAATCTAACTTATAATGAGATAAATGCAAAGAAAAACTACACTTTTGGTGACATTTCTCAACTATTATGGAAAAACCCAAAAGTTTTGCTATGTAGTCTGTTAGGCAAAGTTGTAGAGAAACAAGTATACTAACACATTGCTGGTAGAAATTCAAAGGGGAACAACTCTAGTGGTAGAGAATTTGGCAGTATCTTGGAATTTCATATACTTTACTTTTGACCCTATGATCCCATGTTTAGGTATCTATACAAAATACATCCTGACAAAAATGCAGACTAAGTATCAGCAAAGCAATTTATTATACCACTATCTAAAGCAATCATAAAGCATATAAACCCCTCAAAAGTCTATCTTTAGCATATTTGTTGAGTAAATTATGGCAGTATTACTCAAAGTCTAGTTAATGCTCTGAAATCACTAAAATTTTGGCTGCAGATAATTCTACAGGAAAAACACCTTCCTCTCTTTTGTAGAAAAATTCTAAAGAAAAAATGTTAAATGGAGATAAAGTACATTCATCCAAAAGACTCAAGAAACAAACATTCATCTATATGCACAGAACTTATTTTGACATTGCACTTAACAGACAAATTGTGGGTTCTAAAACAATGATGAAAAATGAATACTAACTGGATTTGATGATACTGAAATTGTTATTATTTAGACGTGATACTTGATTCATCACTGTCTTTTTTAAAAAGACTTTGTATTTTAAAGATCATGTGTGTTTGGTTGCATCTGACTGTTTGTAACCCTATGGACGTTAGCCCACCAGACTCCTCTCTCCATGAGATTTTCTCAGCTTTAAAAATCATGATAAAATATTAGTAGATGACAATATAATGTCTGGTATTTTCTTTCATGTGGGAGAAAAATGATGGGACAGTAGATGAAACAAGTTTGGCTGTGCCCTGATAATCACTGAACCTGGATGATGAGTATACCATGTTCTTTTTACCATTATCTTTAATACTACTTATGTTCCAAATTTTCTATAATAAAAATATTTTATTGTCTCTAACTATATATACAACTCCAAAAAGTTTCTCATTATATCCTTTTAGTGTTCTATTTAAAAGCAGGCATGAATTTTCAAAAAGGTGACCTTTTTTTTTTTAGTTTGGCACCGAAAATTCTATATCTACAAAATAATTCAGAAATACCCTATGAATAATGAACACAAAGCAACGAGCATTCAATTTTCAGATTCTTATGATGACATAAATTGTATGATTAGAATATAAGTAATAAAAATCCCTTTGGAAAAGGTCTTCAGCAACCTAGGAAATATCATACAAAGCACAAAGATTCTGTTTTATATTCTCCCTTGTAAGGCACAAGAGAGTATTAGAATAACTAGAGTAGATTAAATAGCAGTAACCAAGTCTAGTGGTACACCACTAACTTTTACTATGAGCTCAAACAGAGCACGTAGTCTGAATTTATAGAATTTTTAGATGTACCTTAAATGGCAACCCACTCCAGTACTCTTGCCTGGAAAATTTCATGAACTGAGGCGCCTGATAGGCTACAGTCCATGGGGTCGCAAAGAGCTGGACATGGCTGAGCAACTTCACTTTCACTTTGCACTATTACTAGAGAATAGTTCGGTACAGATTGCTTAAGACAAGAATTGTTTAACAGAGTTATTTTTCACAGGAAATCATGAGTTACAACTAGATCATTAAAAAGGTATAGCAAATAGCTCTTGTATTAATAAACAGCTAAGTAAAGGTTACAAGTAAGCCTATCTATACACTGATAAACTAGCAATGGTCAAAGAAAGGTAGTCAGTTACTTTTAGAGACAACTTTAATCCACATACCTCAGATATTGCACTACCACTCTTAACAAAGAAGACTGAATCAGCTATTTGAGATAATAATGTTAGTGTACACGGTAGTCACTAGCTCCATGTCACTTTAAATAAAACTTTACCTAAAATTAACTGTCATTAAAAGTTATATTCTTGAGTTGCACTAGCCACATTCCTTGTGGTCAGTAGACTTACATACTTAACAGTTATCATATTGGACAGCACAGATGTAGAATATATCCCTCATTGTGGAGAAGGTTCTGTTAGGCATTACTCCTAGAGAGACTTTCTATTAACACAGCACCACAGAACTTTATAGGCTACTTTTCATTCTCAAAAGTAGGCTAATATCTGAAATTACTATTTACTCATTTTATTGTTAAAAACCTGATTTGCCAATTATAACCCAGTAACAGTCATTCAGATGAGCAATGAGCTTATTCCTTTTCCTTGTTTACATGTATAGCATTTTTAATAACTATATCAGTTCCTGAATTCTGCTTTCATATGTGTGTATGAGTTGTATTAAAGAAACACATTTTTGTTATAAGCAAAAGATGACATCCTTGAATCTCTTGTACTGTTTTACAGTCTTCTCCATCTCAGCTCTTGTTTCCTTACCCTTTCAGATTAAACAAATTAACATTGTCGATTTATTATGAGTTAATAGTTGCTTAAAAATTAGAAATATAAGATAAAAAATTGTAGTTGTGAAAAATTACACTGGATAGATTATTGAAAAGGATTAACTTTTGTATTTTTCTCACATATCAACAGGAAAAATTTCTATGGCAAAGGCTACTCAATTTCAGTAAAGATTATTAATGTTGAAAGATTTCCTAAATCAATTGGCCTAGACTGGATTTTTAAAACAATTATTAACATGTGGATTACAAATAATTATTTACTGATATTTTCAATTTTCAATTATCACAGATCCAGTTTAATTTCCTCTATACAGAGCATACCTGCCCTTAAAGTTTCCACCTGTGCTCTTCACCAACAATTCTTATACCTGTCTGATTTCTAGAGTCAAATAGGGAACTTTTAAAAATAATTTAGAGACGTATAAAGATCATTCTACAGTGGAAATTAAAGCATTCAAAAAAATAGCCAGGAAAACACTAAAAAGAAAAACTAGACGTGACTAGCCCCACCAGAAATTAAAGCATATTCTAAGACCTTTATAATTAAAACAATTTGGTACTGCATTAGAAATAGAAATGAAACTAGTATAAATGAACAGAAAGTCCAGAAATAGGCTCAAGGACATATGAGAATCTTACATATGATAAAGGTAACATCTCAAATTATCAGGGCCAAAAACCAACAGTAATAACGTCCAATTCCCTTCCATATCTGAAAACAATCGTACTCTGTGATCTTTAAAGCTCTTCAATAACCAGCCTGACACAGCCACTCTAACACAAATCCTGTGTTAATCTTCTATTGCTATTGTAACAAATTACTACAAACTTAGTGGCTTAAAACAATAAAAACATATTATCTTACAGTTCTGATGGTCAGAAATCTGAAGTAGGTATTATGAAGCAAATCAAAGTTGTTTTCTTTCTGGAGGCTTTTGGCAAGCATACATTCCTTACCACTCCCAGCTTCTGATTCTATCTTCACTTCTCTGATGTTGTCCTATAGACTCCCTCTTACAAGCATACCTGTGATTACATCGGGGCCACCTGAATAATCTCTCCATCCTAAAAGCCTTAACTTAATCACACCTGTAAGTTTTTGATACCCTTAAAGTTAAACATCCACCAGTTTCAGAGATTAGGATGTGGCCATCTAACAGGAGTGAAATCCATTTGGTATGTTATCTTGCTTGAAGTATATTCAAAACTTCTGGCCTCACAGAAATAAGTTAAAGAAGGGAGAACCCCAGACAACCTTGCATCACATTTTGAAATTGACTGTTGTGGAGGAAATTCAAAAGTATTAAGATTAGGAATTAAAGGTTTGCCTTCATTTATAAATGACAAGAACAAAAGCAGGAGGAGGAAAAAAAAGAGGATCATAGCAAAATATTTAAAAAAATGAAAAATATAATCAGAAACAAGAAAGTACTGACTAGATTCATATAACCATTCCTTTTCTGTTCAAGTCTGATGGCTCCTCCTCCATAAAATAAGGCGAGCCCAGGCAGCCCTCAGTGAAAATCCAACAGCAAGTCAGAAAGTAAACTGGATCATTACTAGTCACAGTCACAAAAGTGACTGGTACCTTCTTATTACCCACAACTTTATGGACGTAGATGGTGGCTTGAGTGTATTTATGCAGGCTTCTCTGCTGTTGATGTAATAAGCCTTCTCTACATTCTGGACAGAATTATAATAAAAAGAAAAAACAAAAGAGTAAAACATCTGAAGAATTACTGTCAAAGAATGAAAAATCTAAAAGAACACATCAAAGTTACCAGAAAGTATTCATCAAGCTATTATTCATATTTCAATCACTGTATTTGATTATATGAAAATAATAAGGAAATTCATTTAGTGTCAACAAACATACAGATGAGGTAATTTTATACTTCATAATTCCCACCAGAGGAATATAGTTTTGACTACAACATAATCTTTAATTTCAGGTAGAGAATACAATATTGACAGAGTAGAAGTAAGGAGAAAGAAAGTGAAGAAAGAAACAGCTAGTGGAAAGAGAGAAAGAAAGAGACCAGGGCAGGAATGGGAGTGAGAAAGGACAAATAGAAATGGTGGACACAATAGAAGATAATAACAATTGAGTAATATATAGTAAAGGCACTGAAAAGAAGCATGATACTACATAATTTCCTAAAATGGAATCAAAATAATAAAAAGATAAAGCTTTATTATGCAGAATTAAGATCTAAGCATACATACATTTTTAAGCTATATTTTAATTATGTTCTAATTCATTTAAAACCGTTAATTTCAATTAAAGAGTTATACATTTGCTTGGTGAATTAACTAAAATAATTTGGCACAACTTCAATATCCAATAATATAGGTTTAATTGGGAAGTAAAATTAAATGTCCAACAAGAGGAATTAATTGGAACAAACTGTTTTTTACACCTAAGCATAAAGTTAAAACAGAGCAAACCAGCAGAAGTGAAATAATTGGTTTATAATGAATTACAGTTTTTAATCACACAAACCTACTTATTTTCATTTTATAGCAAATTTTATTTTTAGATTAATTCTAAGTTTTCCTTATTACAAATCCAAAACTTACTACAGAGTATTTAAGATAAAATTAAGTGAAAAAATTCATAGGAAAAGTCACATGCATCCAGACATTTTCATGTATGCAGATACCACCACTTATATAACCTAGAATTTTATTTTTCCAAATCCTAGTCTATATTTAAGTTTCATTGACTTGAGTCACACTGTCATATTTTACATAAGTTATCTCATCATTTGTAAAACCTTTGAAGGGTTTCAAGTAAACCATTCTTATTGAAGTTGTTCAACCCAGATTATTTTCAATTTTCTAACTAATGCCCTACTGTTTGTATTAAAATTAGCACAAGGTTTTTTATGTTACAGATAGTGATATGTATGTATAACTGACCTAAAAATAATTATCAAAAGTATGAAACTGAGGGAATATAAAAATAAACTAAGCAGAGATCCATGATAATTTACAAAAACTATAACAGAAGCCCACACAAAAGTTGCTAGTGCTCAAAACACTAATAACCGAGAGTCAGTTCTCAACAATAATTATTATGTTGATCAATTTGTCTTCTCTTAAATTGCTTTAGGCAATTAGCAAGGGAAAGAGTTGGAAGGTCGGAAGAATTGCAAAAGTTAACTTCAGAATACTGTTCTCTCCCAGGGACTGTAATAAATTATTTTTCCAGGAAAAAGATTTATCAGGAAATAAGCTGCACTCTATCACTGCCCAGATTTTATTATTTTAACCTGTAGGTCTTAACAATTAACCCTTAATAATTAAAAGCAAGGATGTGTCTGTGCCCCTGGGTGGAAATGACCATTATTCTCTCAGGCTGGTCCTACCCCCATTTCCTGATATAATTGCCATATAACAAATACAGCTTGAGCTTCCCTAGTGGCTCAGCTGGTAAAGAATCTGCCTGCAATATGGAAGACCTGGGTTTGATCCCTGGGTTGGGAAGATGCCCTGGAGAAGGGAAAGGCTACCCACTCCAGTATTCTGACCTGGAGAATTCCATGGACTATATAGTCCATAGGGTCACAAAAAGCTGGACACAACTGAGTGAGTCTCACCTCCTTTTCTGAGAATACAACTGGTTTGGAATATCATCCGGGGACCACTGGATATGGGTTTAGCTTTTGCCTCAAGAAAATATTAGATTAAATCAAAATATTACACAAAATTAATTTCAAGACCACACTATCCTCACTGGCCAATAAAGTAAAAATAAAATTGCTTCCTGGAATAATTTCCATCCTAAATATTTCATATTTGTCCCAAGGACAGATAGAGGTTACTAGAAATTTGGAAATCAGTTCAATGATGCTAGAAACACACCTCAAAGAACACAAATATTCACATGTCTAACATTTAAATCAGAGAAGACAATGGCAGCCCACTCCAGTACTCTTGCCTGGAAAATCCCATTGGTGAGGAGCCTGGTAGGCTGCAGTCCATGGAGTCGTGAAGAATTGGACAGACTGAGTGACTTCACTTTCACTTTTCACTTTCATGCATTGGAGAAGGAAATGGCAACCCACTCCATTTTTCTTGCCTGGAGAATCCCAGGGACAGGGGAGCCTGGTGGGCTGCTGTCTACAGGGTCGCACAGAGTCGGACACGACTGAAATGACTTAGCAGCAGCAGCAGCAACATTTAAATACTATTAATTCCTCTCCGATCTATCAAAGCCCAGGAAGAAATTAAAGCCCCACACTTAATTACACATCAAAATTACTAAAATCTCAAGAAATGAAATCCAAATTTACCATACTCATTTCTTACTCTGCTTACTCTCAGCCAGAGGCACTCATGAAATCCCAGGTAATTATTCTCATGACTTGGTTTTCCCCAGAATTTTTTTTAAGTTATTTTAGGCTTTAAAGTTGAATCAATTGAACCCTAAGCTTATTCACATTTTAGATTGACATACACACTAAGAACAATCAATAAAAATAGAATGCAGGGGGCGCTCCACAGAAAGAGTAGAGGCAGTGGAACTTCCCTCAGCAAAGCCGAGGGGTCCAGAGGAGAGGTGAGCCTGCTGTCCACCAACCCAGCCCCTCGGCGAGCGGGAGACAATCAGACGTGACAGGGGTTCCATCGAAGCAGTTCTGTTTTATTGTTGCAAACTCCCAACTTATATAGACAAACAGGAGGGTTTTAGGGGGACTTTCCATAGTTGCACCAATCACGTTAAAGGTCAAATTGTCATGTCCCTTCATTATAACAGGAGTCTATGGAGATCACACACTGTCTACATGCACGGAAATCAAGAGAGCCAATCAAAAACTTTGACAGACAACATAGACCCTGCCCCCATCTCTTCCGCTAAGCACCATCTTAGGTTTTCGACTGCAAAGCTAGCCCCTTTGTTTTTAAGGTTTCCCATTTAGGGCCCCACATATCCCCCCTTTTTTTTTTTTTATTTAAGCCCTCGAGACATTTGTATTGCTGTTCTGTAGAGCAAGGCATAAAGCTGTAGGCAGCCAACCTCCAGCCTCACCAGCCCCTCTCGTGGCTATGCCTGTCTTAGGTTGCCCTCCTCTGAGGGTCTTACCCATCATTGGCTATCCAGCCACCTCTTGGGGGCTAGGCGGAATCTCTCTAGATGATGGGCATCTAGAACTCTTATTTTTATTTATCTGTCTCGGTTAATCTCTTGAAGGGCTAAATTAATCCAGGGGTTTTGTGGGTCCCCCAACGAGGGGCTCCTCTTCCATGACCCAGGCAAGCATAACTCTACAACAAGCAGAACAACAAAAACAAGCAAATAGAAGGCATTTTTAAACCAGGACTTTGTATCCAGTCCCATAAATCTGTTGCTCCCTTTTTCACCTGTTAGAGTCTCATTTAACACTGGAAAAGCTGTCATACAAAAGCTGGGGTATCTCACGTCGCAGTCTATGAGCACCAGAACACAACGTCTCGATCGCTCTGGCGTGGAGATCAAGCTGTTGTTGGAGTCCCATTATGGCGGATCTCAGGTGTTCGAGCTGGTTTGAAATCCTTGAGCAGATGCTGACACTGTTGTACCCTCATGGTTGATGGCCTTGTGTCGTTAAACCCAGGCTGCAAAGATTTTAAAAACTGTTGCACAGCCACGGCAATGAGGAAGGTCAGCACGGAGAGGCTAGGTAATCCGACGATCACCAGGAGCAGTGTCCAGCAGGGTCACTGCATCAATGATCTGAAAGGGAAGAAAAGATCGCCTCAAGAACTTTTTGTTCTTGGGCTCAATATGTGAATGTCTCTTTAATCTGTGTCAGGTTTTGAGATTTGACCTCTCTCTTGTGGTGTAAATTTAAGATTCCTTGCTGGCACCCATATAGGGCTGGGGTCCCCAATGGGGAATATGCATCCGAATCCTCTCCCCATTGTAAGGAGTGGATCGGGCCCCTTCCACTGACCAGTGATGGGATCTTTCCATCTTACTTGTATTTCAGGTTTTATTTCTTGGTTGGACCAATGTTTTTGAAAACATGGTATCGGTTCATTTTTTGAAAAATTTAAGATGTTTAGAGTAAAGAGTGCCATTCCAAGTTGCTGGTGAGAGCTTATTCCCCTTTTGTTTTTGTAATTGAGCCTTTAAATTTTGATGATGACGCTCAATTATGGCTTGTCCCTGGGGGTTATGTGGGATTCCGGTGTTATGACGACTGTGCCATTGTTGGAAGAATTTCTGTAAGCTCTGGCTGATGAAACAAGGGCCATTATCTGTTTTTATTTGATGGGGAAGGCCCAACGATGCAAAACATTGTAAAAAATGGCTTTGAGCATGTTTTGCTTTTTCTCCTGTGTGGGCAGTAGCCCAGCAGGCATGAGAGTAAGTGTCAATAGACACAAAGACATACTTAAGTTTTCCAAAAGGGGAATAATGGGTTACATCAGTTTGCCACAGCACATTGGGTTTTAGCCCTCGAGGGTTTACTCCTGGGGGCTGTAAAGGCAGTACTTGTAAATAAGGAAGACAGGATTTACAAGTATGTATAATTTTCTTTAATTCTCTAATAGGGATCTGTGGGAACCTTTTATGTAGCCCTCTCCAATTTATATGAGTAAGATCGTGAAGATCATAGGCATCTTGTAAGTTATAAGCTTGGATTCTAAGGGAGGCTGCTGTATAGGCCAGGGAATTTCCAATTGAAAGCAATCCAGGTAAATTTTGATGACCCCAAAGATGGTGTACATAAATGGGGTTAACTCGTTCAAGTAACAGGGTATGGGCTTGTATCATAAGGGGTGTGATAGGATTGTTATCTAGCCCTATATGAGAATTTAGCAATCCTGGAAGCAAGTTCACTACATAAAGACTGTCAGAAAACAGGTTTATGGGCTCAGGGACTTTTGTGAGCGCCATGACAACAGCAAATAATTCTTTAAACTGTGCAGACCCCTCACAAGGCCCAAAATATTTTCGTATATGTTGATCTAGCTGTTGTGACTGCTGTGGATGGAACACGACAACTGCTGCACCATTCTTTCCTCCATCAGTAAAAACATTGAGGGCATCTGACATAGGCTTAAAGAGAAATAGTTGGGGTGCCCTCCAATCTAAGCGGTCAAAAGAAGTAACCCATTTGTGTGGCCCATAATGACAGTCAAGGATGCCTAGGTACCCCTCCAGGGCTAAAGCTATTCTCCCAGTATTTCTTTGAATCCATTCAAAATCTGATAGTCTATGTGGGATAACAATCTTATCGGGCACATGCGCATAGCATCAGACTGCAATATCTCTCCCCTTTTGTATTAAGTCAGCCATTTGATCTATACAGGTATAGATTCAGGGAGTTCCCCCAAGGAGATGTGAACCCATTGTAGAGGCTTCCCTCCCCTGGACCAAGGCTGCCATAAGTAAGGATGGACTAGGCAGGACCCACAATTGTAGACTCTCTTCAGGAATATACCTGGCAAGCTGGGCCCCATTGAGGGCCCTTTGAATGTCTTGAAAGATCTTTTTGTGGGAAGGTAGAAGGGTTATCTCATCATTGGGCTGTCTATCTTTTAATAGATCAAAGAGAGGCAAGAGTTGGCCTGTCAAAACTGGGATCCCAGGGATCCCAAAACTGGGATCGTAGCCAATTGAGCTCTCCCAAGACTTGTTGTAGGCCAGTCAGGGAGTAGGAGTCATGGATGTATAGCTGAGGTTTTAGGGGGCTCACACCTTCTAGGGACAGCTGAGATCCCAAGATCTTAAAAGGTGGGACAACCTGGACTTTATCAGAGGATATATGGAGTCTCCCTTTTGATAAACACTTTTGTAAAATTTTATATGCTTCTGTCAGCTGTTCACCCATAGGGGCACCCAAGATGATATCATCCATATAAACATACAATTTAATATATGTCAGGTCTCTAACTGGCTGGAGAAGCTCTTTTACATAGTTTTGACAATAGGCAGGGCTGTTTGCCATTCCCTGTGGTAAAACTGTCCATTCAAAACGCTCATCAGGCCCCTCGAAGTTAGTGGAGGGCACCAAAAAGGTAAACTTTTCACAATCTTGGGACTGTAGAGGTATAAAAAGAAACAGTCTTTTATATCTATTACCATAAGACATAAATTACTAGGAATAGCTGGTATCCAGGGTAACCCCCTTAGGGGTGTCCCTCAGATGATCATTCTCTCATTGATCTTTCTAAGATCTTGTAACATCCTCCATTTTCCCGAGGATTTTTAATTACAAATATCAGAGTATTCCAAGGGCTAGTAGAAGGGCGGATATGTCCCAAATTTAGTTGTTCATAAATGATTTCTCTAAGGGCTTGTAGCTTAGTGGATGGAAGAGGCCACTGCTCCACCCATACTGGGGGTCTGGGTTTCCATTGTATAGGAGGGACCTGGGGGCAGTGGCCCTTAGGATTGGGGGGGCACCTTCCATCAGGTTAGAAGCTCTCTTTTGCAAAGTTTATCAAATTCAGGATCTCCCCTATGGTTTGGTATGGGAGAATGTTTATAATGTTGATATTCTTTCCCATTGAGGAAGTCATCATAAGAGCTCCTATAATCAGTAGTAATATATACATCTGCTTGTCCCAAAATATCCTGGCCAAACAGATTTGCATTCAATCCAGAAGCTATCAGGGGCCGAACCTCTCCTGTAGAACCATCAACATCTTTCCAGGGGAGCCACTCAGCAGTCTCTTTAGACTGAGTGATCCCCCAACACCCAATAATTGAGGCCCAGGGACCAATTTCCAGCTAGGTGGGACCTCCTCTGCCCTGAGGACAGTCCGATCAGCTCCTGTGTCAATCAGACATCGAAATCTCTTTCCTCCTATGGTAATATCCATTTTAGGCCTTAATCCAGGCACAATAGGCACAGTCCAATTGGCTCTGGGGGCTCTTTGGCCTTATTGATCCCCATTAGCCTTGTAGAGGACTGGAGCAAGCCGCATCTGGGGAAGGGTTTTTCAATATGACCTGGCAAGAAACGGGGTGCCCCTTGGGGTGACGGGGCTGGGGGTTGCCCCTCATCTAGTTTAAAGGCTTGCCGTCTTTATCAAATTTAGATTTGCACTCTACCTTCCAGTGATATCCCTTCCTACATCGCGGGCATAGAGTAGTGGGGGGTCTCCGACCAGTAGGTCTTCCCCCCGCTTTGAGGGCACTCCTTTTAAAGTGTCCCTCTTGTTCGCAGCCAAAGCATCAACCTGATTTTGAGGGAGATAGGGGTCCCTTGGATGTGGTCCCCCAGAGGCCATCATAGCGGAGAGGGCCTTGGTCATCGCCTCGGTAAGGGCTTCAGTCTGAGCCTGAAGGGCAGTCGAAATAGAGCGGGTCTGATGGCTTTGTGTCCCTACGTCTTTGGTGGCTATAATCCATCGCTCCATAGAGCGGTCTTTCTGTCCTGCACAAGCCAACTTATGGTCTGAGTTCATCCCTTCCCAGACTAATAGCTTAACAAATTGATCTCTCAGGGGCCCCAGAGGGAATTTTCTCTGTATACTCTTTTCCACTCAATCTATGAAGGTAGAGAGGTCTTCATTATTTTTTGAGTGATGCCCGATATAGGGGGCTCACTGGGGCCCTCTGCAAGCTTTTTCCAAGCGGCTAGGCATATGGCCCGTACCTGATCCATATAAGGAGCAGGAATGGTGGCCTGTTGAGGTCCTGTACTCCAATGATCTGCTGTCCCTGACAACATCCCGAAAGTTACCGGGATGTTGGCAGCTTGATTTCTTTCTGCCTGAGCATGACACTCTTCCTTGAAAAAGGCACACCATTTGATATAGGTGTTGCTGGGGAGCACTGCCTTACATAACATCTTCCAGTCTTGGGTCATGCAAGGTTGATGAGCCAGGCCCTGGAGAATAGTCTCTGCCCACGGGGAGTTTGGGCCATCCTCTGCCACTGCCTTTTAAGCTCTTTTAAATCATTGGCCTCCCAGGGGTACTAGGCTGCTGGCCTATTCCCCCGGGTTAACATTTACAGGAAAGGCTTGAGTCGGGCCTGTAAAGAGCAACGGGGATCCCCAAGGGTCCCCGGGATAGGTTCTCCCTTTCCAAGGTGACCTCATTGTCTCTCCCACCCAAGGTGCTCCCGAAACTTCCTCAAATGGGGGAGGCTGGGAGGGGCACAGATCTCTCCCCTGGGCTCCTGGTCCCGAGGCATCAGAAGAGTCTCTACTCTCTTCCACCCTTTTATCATCCCTGAAATGCTCCCATGGCCCACTATTCGCTCTAGAGTCTTTATTCCCTGCAGTGTCTTTTGCTATATCTTGGTCCGACATGACTCGTTCCTCATCAAATTTTTCCCATTGTTTTTCTGATTTTGATTTGGGGGCACTCATATCAGTGACATGCTCCTCGCTCCGTGAAAAGCAGAGCTTGAGGGCCGAAATGATCAGACAGAACCCTAAGGGGGGCTCCTCACCGTATCGAGCCTCTCACTGCCTAGCAAGGGTTTGCACTTGATCCCAAGTGTCCCAAGAGAACAGATTAGCTGAAGCAACCCAGGGGGCCAACCGTACAATGGTCCCCCAGACCTTAATGGCCTGAGCGTCAGAAATCTCAAGTCCCCTGCTTATGAGCATATATCTCAGCGCCTTGAGTGCAGGCTCATCAGACTTGCTAATGTTATTGCCCATGCTGCCGAGAGAGGATAGAAAAAAATGTCACTGAGGACAGCCACCAAAAATCCTACCGGGAGTGGTGGCGGCCAGAAAGTTGGGCTTATGGTATGCTTTTGGAACTGTTTATGTGCCTGCGTCGTTGCATGGAAGTTTTCTTGCTGGGGGCGGGCACCCTAGAGGTTTCTAGTCCGTTCCGTGACCCCCTTATCCTGTCACGGGAGTCATCAAGTGGCAGGCGCCCTAATGGCCTTTAGGTGCCTGACCCGTGCCCACAGGGAAGATTCTAGGCCACGTCCTCAGTTAAGAAAGATTAAAGGGGAGTTTCACCCAGTCAGGCTCTAGTTACTGAGGCTTACCTATTGTGGGGCCTTCAAAGTCCGCCAGAGAGTGGCCCTAGCCAGGACTCATCAGTTGCCTCCACAACCGTTCGCCTGTTCACTGAAACTCTGGAAAAGAGGGATTAAGGACAGATCAGAAAAGAAGAGGAGAAGGAAAATAAGTCAAGAGAGTTTTTGCCACTTCCCTCATAAAGGAGGGGGGCCCACCTTGAAGTCCGGATTACCTCGGGCGATACTCCTCTAAAGGGAGCTCCGTGCTGCGACCAGCCTAGGGTCCTTCATCGCTCCTCTTTCAGAGCCGCACGGTGACACCACCTCCATCCGTCCGCTTCACGCCCCACGTTGGGCGCCAGTTTCTGCGGGGGCGCTCCGCAGAAAGAATAGAGGCAGTGGAACTTCCCTCAGCAAAGCCGAGGGGTCCCGAGGAGAGGTGAGCCTGCTGTCCACCAACCCAGCCCCTCACGAGCGAGAAACAATCAGATGCGACAGGGGTTCCATCGAAGCAGTTCCGCTTTATTGTTGCAAACTCCCAACTTATATAGACAAACAGGAGGGTTTTAGGAGGGACTTTCCATAGTTGCACCAATCATGTTAAAGGTCAAATTGTCACCTTCATTATAACAGGAGTCTATAGAGATCACACACTGTCTACATGCATGGAAATCAAGAGAGCCAATCAAAAACTTTGACAGACAACATAGACCCTGCCCCCATCTCTTCCACCAGGCGCCATCTTAGGTTTTCGACCGCAAAGCTAGCCCCTTTGTTTTTAAGGTTTCCCATTTAGGGCCCCACATAGTATTATTGTATCCATACATGTATGTCTGTATTACAGGTCCCTGAATAATTACAAGGATATGTCCTGTGATTGCAAAACCAGACACAAAATTTGGAGAACACAAGAAATTCCCAGATGTCCATAAGTAATCTTTCATTCTTAGTGTTATGGCACTCCATAATAATATTGTTAAAGCTTCCTTTATCTGAAGGAAGGTTCAGAATACCAAGATGCTATGAGAATAAAGGAACTGGCTTCAACTCAGTTCAGTTCAGTTCAGTCGCTCAGTCGTGTCCGACTCTTTGCGACCCCATGAATCACAGCACGCCAGGCCTCCCTGTCCATCACCTTCTCCTGGAGTTCTCTCAGACTCACATTCATCGAGTCCATGATGCCATCCAGCCATCTCATCCTCTGTCGTCCCCTTCTCCTCCTGTCCCCAATCCTTCCCAGCATCAGAGTCTTTTCCAATGAGTCAACTCTTTGCATGAGGTGGCCAAAGTACTGGAGTCAGGAGGGTGCCAATTAGCCTGTGCAGCTTACAACTCATAAGTTTAATATCAATGAATAAAACAAGTGGCTCATTATGACACATATTTATCCTATCTTGGGAGGTTGGGAAGGAAGGTGGGGCAGGACCAACTATTCCTTCCATCTCCTCTCCTGGCAAGTAATAACCCACTTTCATGTAAGATGCAGAAATCTGCAGTGGTGATCCCCACAGTCTCTGAGTTTTACATGGTGAATTTCCTGCTTTCTCTTCTAGAATTTTAACCCATTTACTTACTTTGGCTTCTTGCTCTGAAAATTGTCTTAGCCCTAGGAAATCTGTCGAGCAAAGAAAAGCCTTTCATCATTTTTTCCCCCAGCTAGAAAATGCTCCTCAGCAGAATTTTGAATCAAAATTACAAATGAGCATTTTGAAACACTTGCCTCAAAATTCTGAAAAGGGCCATAAACTTATGTCAAAACTACCCTTCTAACAACTTTTCCATTATCCGTACTTTGAGTAATTCCACTACTTTGACAACAGCAGAAACATTTTGTTTTGCCAATTATGATTTTTTTTCTGATTTAATAGGATGTCCCTCTAATGTTTTTCTCCTCTGTTTCCTTTTTAGGCAGGCTCAGCGGACTCTAACCTTATTCAGTCATCACTTTTCTTCTCTCTGAAGTATACATATTTTAATTTTTTCACTCTGCATTTGGGTCGTTATTATTATTTTTTAAATTATTGTTACTATTAAATGCTCAACTAACTCAAGACTAAGCTCCATCTGTTAATAGCCTGCTTGGCTTCCCTTTGGTATGTTTCATGTTCCCTATACTTTTCCTTTGAGTCCTGTTGCTGCTGCTGCTGCTAAGTCACTTTAGTCGTATCTGACTCTGTGTGAACCATAGACAGCAGCCCGCTAGCGCCCCCCCCCCCCCCCGTCCCTGGGATTCTCCAGACAAGAACGCTGGAGTGGGTTGCCATTTCCTTCTCCAATCCTTTGAGTCCTAACTACACACATTTCCCTGGTGCGCTATTCAAGGATAAATGTTCTATTGAAACTAACCTAAAAATGATATGATATGCCAAGGTTATCTTCTCAGCCTCCTTTCATATCTTTTTTTCTTACTCCATTAATGTGTCACATTCCTCAATGAATGATTAACCCAAGAATGTTTTAATTACATATTCCATGTCTGAAGTTTAACAGGGAATCTTCTTAAAAGTGTACTCCTTGGATCTAGGTTTTTTTTTTAGGGTATCACTCCAGTCACTCCTTGAGACCATGACTCTTCTGTTAGATTTCTCTGACTCCAGCAAACCTAGTAATAACTCACATATAGCTGCCCTTATAATATCATTTTAAGAGCAGTAATTTCTGAGTATATCTGCTAAAGCATGAGCTCATAGAGGCAGGGGTTTGTGGCTCTTTTTTCTGTGTGGTATGAGGATGATGATGATGAAAGTTGCTCAGTGGTGTCCGACTCTTTGCAACCCCATGGACTATATAGTCCATGTAATTCTCCAGGCTAGGATACTGCAGTGGGTAGCCTTTCCCTTCTCCAGGGGATCTTTCCAACCCAGGGATTGAACCCAGGTCTCCCACATTGCAGGCGGATTCTTTACCAGCTGAGCCATAGCAAGTGCTTAAGTACTTTTTAATGAATATATAAAACTGTTTTTTAGCCTGTCACATAGATTTAATTTGGCTTTAGTGACCTTGCCTTCTTTTAAGTTTATTTCTCTAATACTCCTTGATACTTTCCCAGTGTGCTTGCTGCTATTTCCAGAATTTAAGTAATTTTCTGAACTTCATTCTTGTAACATCTTGAAATTTCTTTGATGTCCAAAATTCTTACACTCTTTGGTGCCAACAGATTTTCCACAACAAAGCAAGCTTTCTTTATTTTGATCTTAGGAGGTGTGGTAATCTCAGTCAAAGGTTTTTCTACCCCTTTCGAAAAAGATCAATATTACTGTTGAAACAGAGCCCCCCCTCTCTATTTATCTCTTTATCAATAAATATTCACCACTCCTCTGTAGGTGAATATTCTGACTGGCTTCTGAAGTCAATGTTCACAAGTCAAGGCTTACGTAATCAATATATAACACATGATTTAACGGATGTATTAGAGGAAGGAGAGTGACCTTCCAACTAATGGACAGGCTTCATAAATATGTAAGTTATTAGCTCTATAGTGTTTTCTCTTTGGTCTTGAATACAGCTAATAACAAGATAAAGTAGAACAATGATTTTGGCTATTTATAATGCCAACTAATGATCAATACTAAAATTATAATGCAAAAAAAAAAATCCCTAATGCTTTGTAGCTTTGTGACAAATGGCTTGTCTTTCAGGTTTAAAGTCACAACTAGTAGGCTCTGTTGAGAAAAATGCAGAGAGGAAACGGTGTCCCAACAACCAGTGTACACAAAGCTTATATACTGATCCTTTTGTGGTAAGCTTAATGGCTCAAAGGCAAAGAATCTGCCTACCAATGAAGGAGACTTCAGTTCAGTCCCTGGCTCAGGAAGATCTCCTGGGGGAAGGAAATGGCAACTCACTCTAGTATTCTTGCCTGAAAAATCCCATGGGCAGAGGAACCCGGTTTGCTACCATTCATGGGGGTCACAAAGAGCCGAACACAACTGCACAACTGAGTGACTGAACGCACACACACACCACAGCTGGGGTGACAGGACAGTAGGTAGTAGATCAGAATGTGCTTTCTCCTGAGGTCTTAAAAATCCTTGGAAAAGGTTGTTAAGAAAGGTTGTATGCTGCTCAGGCTGAGGGTGTGTTGATATTTAGGGAACTGACAGGAGAGAAATTTAACTCAAATCTGTTAACTAGCATTTTGTTCTGACTGATCAATGGGGCAAGCCTTTCAGCTAATCATTTAGGAGGCAAAACTGGGAATCTGGTAGGTCTGTGTCTGGTTTGTCATCAATAAATTAGGAGGCACCCATAAGTCTTATCAATGTCATGTGGGAGGGATGGTTCTTCCAAGTCAGACCTTTTCAGAAACACAAGAAGTCTGGGGAATTTCTTTAACCTTCACTGTTCCAAGATGACAAAGCTTAGCTCAACATTGTCACTGCTGATCAGTTTGGAAAATACTGTTGTTGTTTTTTTCAGGATTGCATCTGCAATAAATAGGTAAACCAACCTAATCACCTGTCCTAATTTTCAGTAAGCATATACAAAATTCTTAGAATAAGCAAAAGGGCCCCATATCAAATCAACTGAACCTAATAATTCAAAAAACATAAAAGGAAAGGAAAAGCTAGAACAACAAAATTATACAATATCAACCTATCATATAGAAGCATCTTTTATACCAGAATTTAACTGAAAGGACTCTGAGCTAAAATATCCCCTAGTGCTGGAACTCAGGACAAATCTTAATATCAGCTTATGCAAAACAACAGAAGGAATTAAATCCAGAATTAGAGCTATGGGGGGAAAAAAAAAGAGAGAGAAGATAAAGTGCAGAGGTCAACAAGGAGCTGTTTTACTTACTGCTTCCCTAGCTCAAATTATGAAAGTCATCTCAAAGGAATCATTGTCCTTCTGCTTCCGAGGCCTCTCTTTTTCACTGTATTTTGACACACAGAAAAGAACAGAGAATGCCTGGACTGCAGCAATTTAGAAGCGGTCCATCTATCATATATAGTCAGTATCTGGACAGAGTTATTAAACATTTTAGTACAAACTGCTAATGTGACTAGTGTTATAGTAACAAAGAAAATAATGATAACAATGTTGTTATTGCCGCTGTTGATGATATAAAAGATGCATGCCTTAAGAAAGCCATAACTCTAATAATTAAAGGCATTACCTTTAATAGGGAAGAAGAAATTTTATCATCAAGCCATAAGGCCAATATAATGTTAATTTTGATTTTTTTCCTCTGTGTTAACTTATTTATTTTAACTACCATTTTAACTGTCATTTATAGGAGGACAATATTTTTCTACTGAGAAAGGCAATCGCAGGAGAGAATTAATTTAATTTGTGAAGCCCTTTGTGAGTTCAAGTTACCCTTAAATCATTCCTTTCAACTACTCTGGTAAGGAGATATATCTGATGTCATGTTTTAAGAGCCAATTAACTTTTAAAGTCAGAAAGATATAAAATAGGCATGTACCTGCCCTGAGAGAATTTTGTTTATTACTCTGCCTTATAGAAGGCTTCATGCTTAGAACTGAAGGTATACCTGCATTACTATCAAGATATATTTAAAGTCACAAACCATAAATTAGCCAGGAAAATGATAATACGATATACTTCTCCTTGTCTAATCCTGGGTAATAGGCTTTTACTCTGTGTAACTGCAACCATAAAGAACTTCTCTTCATTTTCTTTATCATTGCAGTTAGCCACATAATCTTCAATGCACTAATTAATCAGAAGCAAAGGCTGTGACCTATTTCTCTTTTATCCACAGTGCCCAGAACATGGTCAGTCCTCAGTGACTGGGTCTCTGCCTACTCTATGCTCACACTGACAAAACTCAAATAATAATACTGATGGGGTCAATTTTTGAGAATCCAATTAGTTCCACACTTCATTTACTGGTCCTCCCAGAGAACAGTTCAATACTCCTCTTAATATTCGTTTTAGAAAGGAAGCAGTTATTTCTTAATGCTGGCTTTCACTATCCTAAGCCAATCATCCTGTGAATAGCACACAACTTTCATATATTTTTAGTGTATTTACTCTGTCCAATTTGCAACTAATTCATCCAAACAACAAACAACATACCTTGAAGTTATTTTTCACTACAAATTCATCTTGGTTTGAATATACAGTCATTGTGTAATTTTCTATATTTTTTAAATTATTTATTTTTAATTGGAGGATAATTGCTTTCCAATATTGTGTTGGTTTCTGCCATACATCAACATGAATCAGTCATAGACATCCATATGTCCCCTCCCTTGTGAACCTCCCTCTACCTTCCACCTCCCACCCCCATTCTACCCATCTAGGTTGTCACAAAGCCCAGTTTGAACTCCTGCATCATACAGCAAATTCCCACTGGCTATATATTTTACATATATATATGTGTTCAGTTCAGTTCAGTCTCTCAGTTCTATCTAACTCTTTGCGACCCCATGGACTACAATATGCCAGGCTTTTCTGTCCATCACCAACTCCCAGAGCTTATTTAAACTCATGTCCGTTAAGTCAGTGATACCATCAAATCATCTCATCCTCTGTTGTCCCCTTCTCCTCCTGCCTTCAATTTTTCCCAGCATCAGGGTCTTTTCAAATGAGTCAGTCCTTCACATCAAGTGGCAAAAGTATTGGAGTTTCAGCTTCAACATTAGTCCTTCCAATGAATATTCAGGACTGATTTCCTTTAGAATGGACTGGTTGGAGCTCCTAACAGTCCAAGGGACTCTCAAGAGTCTTCTCCAACACTGTAGTTCAAAAGCATCAATTCTTTGGCACTCAGCTTTCTTTATAGTCCAACTCTCACATCCATACATGACTACTGGAAAACCAAAGCTTTGACTAGACTAACCTTTGTTGGCAAAGTAATGTCTCTCCTTTTTAATAAGCTGTCTAGGTTGGTCATAGGTTTTCTTCTGAGGATCAAGTGTCTTTTAATTTCATGGTGGCAGTCACCATCTGCAGTGATTTTGGAGTCCAAGAAAATAGAGTCTGACACTGTTTCCACGGTTTCCGCATCTATTTGCCATGAAGTCATAGGACCAGATGTCATGAACTTTGTTTTCCGAATATTGAGTTTTAAGCCAACTTTTTCACTCTCCTTTTTCACTTTCATCAAGAGGCTCTTTAGTTCTTCTCCAATTTCAGCCATAAGCGTGGTGTCATCTGCATATCTGAGGTTACTGATATTTCTCTTGGCAATCTTGACTCCAGCTTGTGCTTCTTCCAGTCTAGAATTTCTCATGATGTACTCTGCATATAAGTTAAATAAGCAGGGTAACAATATACAGCCTTGATGTACTCCTTTTCCTATTTGGAATCAGTCTGTTGTTTCATGTGAAGTTCTAACTGTTGCTTCTTGACATGCATACAGATTTCTCAAGAGGCAGGTCAAGCGGTCTGGTATTCCCATGTCTTTCAGAATTTTCCACAGTTTGCTGTGATCCACACAATCAAAGCACAGTAAATAAAGCAGAAGTAGATGTTTTTCTGGAACTCTCTCATCCACTGGATGTTGGCAATTTGATCTCTGATTCCTCTGCCACTTCTAAATCCAGCTTGAACATCTAGTTTCCAAATATATATGCTAATATATAATATTTGTTTCTTTTCTCTTTCTCACTTATTTCACTCTGTATAATAGGTTCTAGGTTCATAAACTTTATTGGAATGGATTCAAATGTATTACTTTTTATGGTGGAGTTTTTGATACCTGTAAAGAAATTTATTTTTTCAAGAAAGAAAATGAGTGAAGAGAAAGGGAGAGTGGAGGACCAAAGTAGGATCTGAGAAAGCTGAATTTTACCCCATATAGGGACAAGAACCCCAACAAATAACTGGAAACAATTGCAATTTGGTGAGGAGAAAGTTGCAATTATCACATCAAATAGAAGCCCTCACACTTCTGATTGAGAAAGGCAAAAGAAAAGGCACAAAGGAAAGGTGAGGTAGTGTTAGTGGGTAAATATGTCAAGTCATGGTTATAAGAAAGAAAATATAACAGAGTGAAGGCACTTACTTTTTGTTCCTTAGGCTCAGTTATAGGGCTTCCCTGGTAGCTCAGATGGTAGAGAATCTGCCTGCAATGCAGGAGACCAGGGTTCGGTCCTTGGGTCAGGAAAGTCCCCTGGAGAAGGAAATGGCAAATCACTCCAGTATTCTTGCCTGGAGAATCCCTCAGACAGAGAAGCCTGACAGGCTACAGTCCATGGGGTTGCAAAGAGTCGGACAGTTATACAGTCGAACAGGCCCAGTTATAGCCTTTCTAATCCCAAAGTTTTGGGATTTGTGCACATTGAACCACATTGATGTAATTTAATTGTCTCAAATGGATCATCTGTTCTTTTACATTTCTTGTCTTAAATAACCCATATCAAACTTTATCAAGCAAACCCAAGATTTCATCATGAAAACAACTTAAGAGAAAGGAAAGAATATATTCAAGAATATAATAGTCACAATTGTTAAGTACCTAGCAATCTATTTGGATGAAAGGTGCTATACAAATGTAAACCCATAATTTACATAAATAGATTACATCTACAATTGGTTTGCAAAAGTTTCTTCAGAGATTTCCATCTCTTAATTATTTTCTCTGAGCCTCTTCTTGCAATAACCATTCTTTATTGACAATACTGTAATGCAATTCTTTCTTCAAATAAAGGGTTTTATTGATTTAACTGGCAAAACACAGTAACTCAGAAACCCAGAGAGAAATTTCCATTATGATGAAGAAAGATAAAGCAAGCAAAAATTAAAACTGAAAAATAATGAAATGCAGGTAGCATGCAAGCAGTTATGTTTTCTCTCATGTATTTTACTCAGAAAGAGGTCTTCTAAACACAGATAAACTGAGAGGAAAAAGATGTTCACTTCAATTTCTCCTTTACTTTATCCTTTACATTAACAGGGAATACAGACACTAGTGGTTAAGAGAACTGACAGGACATGAAATCTCTTGATGGTCCATGTTTGTACACGTGGACTACAACTTTGAGATTTTGAAGCATGGGATTGTTGAGTCAAAAAGCTCTCCAGGAGTATTACTGGGAAAATTACAGTCTTCCTGAACCCATCTCATTAATGGAAGAAGTCAAGCCTAGCAGCTACTTCTAGTAGAAGTGACAGACTCAGAAAAACAGAAAGTCAGTCATATTAATGACTAAGGCCTTTGTGTGTCTGTTTGTATGTGCACACATGCTTTGCTTTAAAATTGGCTACATAGAAAAAAATTATATTGATATTTCAAAGCTACCTACCAGTTACTGGTTACTGTTTGGGTTTTCTAAGAATAAGGGATTATTTTCCACCTTCTTTCACTATGAATTTTCAGTCCAAATCAAGAAAAGAAATGAGAGGAAGAGAGTTTTGTCTCAGAGATTAGGATTAAGAAAGAATTTTTTCAATAATGTGAGATATTCCATGAAAGTTGTTTTTTGTTTGTTAAGAAAGTAGACAGTAAAGAATTTAAAAAATTATATCTAAAGGAGAACAAAACTTAAACTCATTCATCTGTTTCCTACAAACTCTGTCTCACTTATTCTGAAATCTTGCATTTAGTGTACCCACTATTACATAAATTCACTTCAGAATATTAAGCTTTTATTGATCGTTTATCAGTGCTAACTAGCACTTTTTCTATATTTGATGTTAGCACACTTGGCTCCAGGAGTTGGTGATGGACAGGGAAGCCTGAAGTACTGCAGTCCATGGGGTTGCAAAGAGTCAGACACTACTGAATGACTGAATCGAACACTTAATTTATAAGCAATTTGAGCATATTGATGTTTAATATTATCTGGATGGTACCTGGATTTCAGAAAAGACCAAAACATGGATATCTCCTACAATAGCTGTTTATTTTGAGATTAACAAAGTTTTAAAAAGTATCCTCTGTAGTTCTTTCTTAAAAGCCCAAGATCTAAAATCATCCTATATAGGAATTAGGAGATATTCTCTGGAGTTTAAATTGTGCCCTCTAACATAAGAAGGACCAGCTTAATTGATTTTTAGAGTATGCAAACAAATTTGAATGAAAGTCAATATTGAAAATCCTATGGCAGTTAAGAAATACAAATGTAAAACACAAAAACATATTTATTTAGCATTATACACATTTGAATTTAATTTGGATTTTTTTCTCCCCAAGATTTCCATGATTGGAATCCAAAGAACATTCTTTCTAATAAAATTCATGTAAATTAGTATTGAATTTGCATCATCTGTTTTTATTCCCTTAATTTGGGGACTATGCTGATCCAATTCAGGGGACAATAAGACTTAACTATGGTCATAAACACTGATATTTAATTAAAAAGGAATTCAAAAGATCTATAACCTTCAAATGGTTCCAAACCTGAAATTATCATTTAAAATATCTATTTAATTAAGCTAATTTTAAATATCATCTTTTCATATGAACTTAGAAGAGAACTCATGTCCAAATTAATGTCCTTATATTCAAAAATATTTTTCTTAGCCCAAGTCTTATCAAAATTCAAGAAATACATGCTACTACTTGGCTGACTCTCATGTTCTGATTAACAGGACTATGAAAAAGACTAATAAAATGTCCTAGAAGTCAAATGATACCAGGAGGCCAGTGTGATTCTACTATTGTAGCTGTAATTTTCTGGAGAACAATAATTCGAGAAAACAACTTTATCTGCACTTAATAAGGCCTCAGCACAGTACTTTGCACATAGAAAATACTCCACAAATATTAGTTGAATATTTCTTATATTGCTACAGTTTTCTATTGCTATGCAACAAATTACTGCAAGCTTAGTAACTTAAACCAACACACATTATTATCTCACACTTTATATGCACCTTGAGACTGAGCACAGCTTAGATAGATGCTCTACTCAGGAATTCACAGGGCTGCAATCAGTGTTTCAACTAGGCTGTGTTCTCATCTTCAGTCTTGACTGGGAAAGAACTGCTGCTGCTGCTGCTGCTAAGTCACTTCAGTCGTGTCCGACTCTGTGCGACCCCATAGATGGCAGCCCACCAGGCTTCCCCATCCCTGGGCTTCTCCAGGCTGAACACTGGAGTGGGTTGCCATTTCCTTCTCCAATGCATGAAAGTGAAAAGGGAAAGTGAAGTCCCTCAGCCGTGTCCAACTCTTAGCGACCATGGACTGCAGCCCACCAGGCTCCTCCGCCCATGGAATTTTCCAGGCAAGAATACTGGAGTGGGCTGCCATTGCCTTCCCGAAGAATCTACTTGCAACCTAATATAAGTTGTTGACAGAATTCATTTCCTTGCAGCTGTATGACTGAGGGTCTCAGCTTTTTTCTGGCACTTGGTTAGAGACTGCACTTAGAGGATATACACAGTTCCTTGCCATGTAGGTTTATCTAATATGGCTGCCGACTTCATGAAGTCCACAAGAGAATCATTCACCTCAGGGAGGGCCCCGTCCTTATTTTAAGCATTTTTGTATGATTAAGTCCGGTTCACCCAATATAATCTCTCTTTTGATTAATGCAAAATCAACTGATATATGACCTTTTTACATCTGCAGAATCCATTAATGTTTGCCGTATTCTATTGATATAGCAAATCACAGGTCCCATTGACACTCAAAGCACATGCACATCTGGAGCAGGGAATCCTAGGATCTGTCTGCCACAGAGGAGATCTGATTTACAGGAAAAATCATGAGGTTTGTAGTTATACTAACAAAGCCTTACTGCCTGGAGAAGGTAATGGCAACCTACTCCAATTTTCTTGCCTGAGAAATCCCATGGACAGAGGAGCCTGGTGGGTTACAGTTTCTGTGGTTGCAAAAAGTTGGATATGACTTAAGAACTAAACAACAACAATTTTTACTGTCACTTTCTGTATCATTTCATCTCTGTAACTGTCACTCTATCTAAAAAGGGAAGTGATAATAAGAGTTTTGCATTATTAGTATGAATAAAAATTATGAATGTGTAGTATTTCATAAATGGCTGGTAGTGATATTTTTATAGCCTAGCCACTATGTGAGGAATCAGAAAAGATTAGACTTGATTTTGCCTTCAGTAAATTCAATGAATTTGTTAGACCTACACTAAACCAAATGTGTCTGTCACTGATGCATACCAAATTCTTGCTTTCTTCTCTGGGTTCAGTTCAACATTAGAGTAGGCATCTTGCACAAGCAAAGAAAAGATGAGCTTCTGCTTTTTTTTAATACTTTATTCTACATTACAGTACTGTATTTGTTTTGCCATACATTGACATGAATCAGCCACAGGTGTACACGATCTCAAGAACCTATCATTCATTGGTTAGGCTTTGCGCTAAATGATGAGACAGAGAAAAAGAGATAAAGAGACAGGAGACAGACATAGATATGTCTGTATGAATATATATGTATATTTGAAAGTGAAGTCGCTCAATCGTGTCCAACACTTTGCAACCCATGGACTGTAGCCCACCAAGCTCCTCCGTCCATGGGATTCTCCAGGCAAGAACACTGCAGTGGGTTGCCATTTCCTTCTCCAGGGGATCTTCCCAACCCAGGGATGGAACCCAGGTCTCCCACATTGCAGGCAGTTGCTTTAACCTTTGCACCACCAGGGAAGCCCTCATATATTTATGTTTATAGCACTCATATATATAATAAGAAAGAAACATTATTATTCCTATTTTACACAAGGAAACTAATCTAGGACTCTGCAGAAAACAATAACACTGTCGCACATAGTGGCTAGGAACAAGATAATTTAAAGTAAAAACCTACATGTAAATGACCACTTTCAATTTGAACAAATTTATCTCTCTGTGCTAATAATAATACAGCTTGCCTTCCTGTATCCAGGGGCTCCACATCCATGGATGTCAAGTGCTCACTTCACTATGCTGTTTTATATGAGCAACTCAAGCAACTGAATTTGAGTATCAGCAGGTGTCCTGGAACCAATTCCCCTTAAGATACCAAGGAACAACAGTACTTGCCTCCATGGTTTATTGCAAATATTAATTGAAAAACATGTAAAGCATTTTGCACTTGCCTAAAACAATTCACGTTAGCTCTTATTATCATGATTTTTATTTTTGGTAATAGACGTATTAGAATGGTTTGGAACCGGGATTCAATTTCAGGTCTGACCACTAATAATTATCTGTTCTCTGTGTCATGTTAGAAGATACTAATTCCCCTCAAAACTAGGTTGAGTATCTAACTCAAAGGTCAAGTTGCGCCTGCAACTAAGTAAGCAATAAACAGCACCAATCCACAGGGTTAAGCTCACTCCATCTCAAGTGGCAACTAGAGAGTTTCAACATAGAACAAGAAGAGTCCCCAAAGAACGATGGCCTGGAAAAGCTCATTCTTATTCACACAATGAAATGGAGAATTGCAAACAGCCTAGGGTGCTCCTTGTTTCAACAGCTGTTGCACCGAAAAACAAGGGCTTGTCAATTTCCTTTGGGAGGCCACTTCTAGTCTGGCACTCATTCACTAATCCTCCCTCCCCACTAATCATACTATATTTTCAGGTAATACATCTCCAAAAAGTACCTAATAAAGAAAATCCAAATAATAAAATGTAAGAGATAGTATTGTCTCAAAACTCACCCTGTCTCAGTACAAGTCTGTATAGGAAGGGGAAAAAAATAACAAATTAATATTAATCAGCCTTTCTCATATAAATATATTTCACCATCCAGTATATTAATTAAAGTGGGAAATTTTATTTGCAGATTTTGCCCTAGAGATCCATTTTGATATTTTAAATTCCAACTTTAAATAGAAATGGAACATACTAGGACAGGATGGAACACAGAAGTTACAGCCATTGGATTAAGCTGGTTTCTGTGTTAGGTATGGGAACAGGTGTCCAGTTGTCCAGGTTGAGCATTTATTTTAAACTGGTGGCTGTTAATCACATAACAAAAAGGCAAACTCCCTATGATAGGAAAGGAAAGTTAGTTAACTATAGAAATACATCTGCATACATCTAGCTCATTTTTTTCTTCATAAAGTGCTGGAAAAATAAGCTGCAAAAAAAATACATATATAGAGAGTTGTGGCCATTGTATTTCAATTATAATTCCTAGGAGTTAAAAAGAAAACTTCATTTTCAACTGAGGATTGTTAAGAATCCAAATTTTCATAAGACTTTTGGCTTTGAAAGGAACCCTGGAAATCATTCCACTCTGCCTCCTTATTTTCTAAATGTGTGCAGGGAAGCCTGGAGAGACTTAGCAACTTGCCTATATTATCCAGGTTTTAGCTCCTCATGAGAAGAATAGAAGTAATGTCACCCTGAAGCCTTTATTTTCCATTAAATTTTTGCTTCCTGGGCAAAATTATTTTTCTAACTTCAATACTGCTGTCCAAGTTGGGGGAGGTTTTGCTTTGTTGGCCTTTGACAGTTTTATGCACAATTTTTTTCACTGCACATCATCACAGATGCATTTGCTATCACGTATTTTGATGTTTTATACTTAGCCTCAAATATTTCAGGCAGATATATTTGGTAATGCTTTGTCAGTTTTTCAATAAAGAAAAAGACAGCAGCTGAGGTACGTACCTGTTCTGTTACAAACACGGTGGCAAGACTGCTGAGTTTTAAACTACTTTTGATGACTTCCATTAGAAAACCTTGTCAGAATAAAGGGAACTCAAATTCTGATTGATTCGTGTTTTCTGGTACATTATAGTCAGTTGCCTTAGACTGAGGATTGTGTGTTAATGTTATTTGTGTGTTACTGAAGACAGTCAGAATGTGACCACCCAATTGCTCTTCTGCTGCTGCCATCACACACAAATGATGCATTAGATAAGAGGTTCTCAGAGTACAGAAATTTTGAAGAAAGAAACAAATGCATTAGTGCCATGGAACATTTCAAGAAGACTGTTCTGTTTGTTTCCTTCCCCTTTAAGATATTGTCTTCTAATATATTACTATTTTCCCTGCTTATCATTTTTCTTTACCTCACTGTCTACAATGTAAGGAATATGGAGGTTTGGCAAATGTGTTTTGCTATTTTGGTTATCATTTCTTTCTGAAAAATATCTGAAAACATAGAGAATGGAACACTGCAAATTTTTCCTAGGGTGTCTCCCCTTCTAAACTGTAATATTCTGTTTCCTTTTAAAAGCTATGAAAACTTACAAATAAAGTTATGTTATACACATAATATCCATGATACACTTCAGCCACTCCAACCCCAATAGTTTCTTTGTGAATTGTTTATACTTAGTTTTGCTTAATTAGTTCCTGTTTGCTGTACTCCTGATTCTTGTGTTGAGTTTATAATACAGCAAATATCTGAGGGGCTGAAAAGTAACTAATTGTTGCTTAGAGAATATTGCTTACCAGAGTACTTTATGTATTGGTCCTAGTTCTAACTCCTCAGATAAATTTTATCAATGCTGAAGACTTTCATGTGTTTAATCAAGATCAATTAGGTTTTAATGCAAATTCATCCCATCTTTCCAAAGTATTTAATATTTAATAAATCAGATGCCAAATTTAGATAGTTATCTACCTTCCCTAGCATTTGTAATATTTTTACAAATATACTTACTTCAGCATAAAAATTTATCTGCCAGTCATAATTAAGTTATCTAGCTTAATACAGACAATTATAACCATGGAATGTATATTGCCATTATGTTGACACCAGGTGGAATTTAACCTCTTGATTACATTATTCTGTAATATATTTGATTCTCCATTTCTTCTAATTTTAGGTACAAAAGTTTAATCCAGTTTGCTCTTTGACTTGCTGTTGGATTTTCACTGAGAACTGCCTGGGCTTGCTTTATTTGTGGGACGGAGTCATCAGATGAATAGAAAAAGAATAATTATGTGATTTATGAGGACTTAGCACTTTCTTTTTCATTTCTGTTTATATTTTTTCAGCTTTTTTCCCCCTGCTGTGATCCTCTTTTTTTTTTCCTCCTGCTTTTATTTTTTTCCTTTCTAAATGAAGGCAATCCTTTAATTCCTAATCTTAATTATTTTGAATTTCCTGCACATTCAGTTCAGTTCAGTCGCTCAGACATGTCCGACTCTTCGCGACCCCATGAATTGCAGCACGCCAGGCCTCCCTGTTCATCACCATCTCTCAGAGTTCACTCAGACTCACGTCCATCGAGTCTGTGATGCCATCCAGCCATCTCATCTTCTGTCGTCCCCTTCTCCTCCTGCCCCCAATCCCTCCGAGCATCAGAGTCTTTTCCAATGAGTCAACTCTTCGCATGAGGTGGCCAAAGTACTGAAGTTTCAGTTTTAGCATCATTCCTGCACATTAGTAAATTTCAAAATGTGGTCCAAGGTTGTCTGGGGTTCTCCATTCTTTAACTTTACATCTGTGAGGCCAGATTTTTTTTAATATACTTCAACCAAGACAACATATCAAATGGATTTCACCCCTGCAGGATGGCCACATCCTAAACCAATAATTTTTAACATCATTTTATGAAGACGATAAAAGCATTTATTAAAACTGAATGGATTATGATCATATAATGAGAAAACAAAATTTAGAATACTAGGCATGTGTGTGTGAATGTGATGTTTAGAAAATTCTCAAATCTGTTTCACTTTCTCAGTAAGTAAACTTAATGATCTTTAAATAGTATTGTTAAGATCATTCTTTCTATTCTGATATGGTATGGATTTCTTTATGAAAGTTTCAAATCATTACTTCCTATTACAAGTTGGCTCCAGTTGTAGTTGGCCCCAGACTGTCTACCATAGGATATATACTTTTTTTTTAAGGACCTTATTACTATTTGCAAATATATTGAAAGGAAAGAAATCAAGATCCAGTTCTTTAAAAAGTTGATGTAGTAGAGTGGCTCATTAAGGACTAGGAGAGCTGTCATTTATTTCTGCACCTTTCTCTATGAATATCTACTAGCAGATGGTGGAGATGGAAAACCTAGGACAGGAATGACAAGATTGTACCTCTACAGGAAGGAATCAGGGTTACTGACTGCCATCCTTGAATGGCAGCCATGTGAAACCTGTCTGATACCCTAGGATGAATGGCAGCAATAAAAGCATCTTGCTGGACTCTCTGGTATAACACCTGAAAGATGGCAAGGTGAGTGAAAATGATATCTATGTTGTTGTTGTTTTTCAGTTGCTAAGTCATGTCTGACACTTTGCAACCCCATGGACTACAGCAACCCATGGACTAGAGCACACCCATGAACTACCCTTCACCATCTCCTGGAGTTTGCTCAGACTCATGTCCATTGAGTCAATGATGCTATCCTATCATATCATTCTCTGTTGCCCCCTTCTCATTCCCTCAATCTTTCCCAGCATCAGGGTCTTTTCCAGTGAGTCAGCTGATTGTATCAGGTGGCCAAAGTATTGGAGCTTCTGCTTCAGTGTCAGTGCTCCCAGTGAATAATCAGGATTGATATCCTTTAGGACTGACTGGTTTGACCTCTTTGCTGTTCAAGGAACTCTCAAGAATCTTCTCCAACACTACAATCTGAAAGTATCAATTCTTCAGCACTCAGCCTTTTTTATGATCCAACACTAATACCCATGCAGGACTACTGGAAAAACTATATATGTTATGTTATGTTATGTTATGTTATGTTATGTTATGTTATGTTATGTTATGCTATGTTATGTTATGTTAAGTCACTCAGTCATGTCTGACTCTTTGTGACCCCATGGACTGTAGCCCACCAGGCTCCTCTGTCCATGGGATTCTCCAGGCAAGAATACTGGAGTGGGTTGCCATTTCCTTCTCCAGGGGATCTTCCCAACCCAGGGATCAAACCCAGGTCTCCCGTATTAGAGACTATATGCATTTGTCAGAAAAGTGATGTCTCTGCTTTTTAATACGCTGTCTAGGTTTGTCATAGCTTTTCTTCCAAGGAGCAAGCATCTTTGAATTTTGTGGCTACAGTCACCATCTGCAGAGATTTTGGTGCACAAGAAAATAAAAATGTGTCACTGTTTCCAATTTCTCCCCATCTATTTGCTATGAAGTAATGGGACTGGATGCCATGATCTTAATTTTTTCACTCTAACTCATGTCCATCGAGTCAGTGATGCTATACAGCCATCTCATCCTCTGTCATCCCATTCTCCTCCTGTCCCCAATCCCTCCCAGCATTGGAGTTTTCCAATGAGTTAACTCTTCACATGAGGTGGCCAAAATATTGAAGTTTCAGCTTTAGCATCAGTCCTTCCAATGAATACCCAGGACTGATCTTCAGAATGGACTGGTTGGATCTCCTTGCAGTCCAAGGGACTCTCAAGAGTCTTCTCCAACACCACAGTTCAAAAGCATCAATGTTTCAAAGCTCAACTTTCTCCAATCCAACTCTCACATCTGTACATGACCACTGGAAAAATCATAGCCTTGACTAGACAGAACTTTCTTGACAATGTCTCTGCTTTTGAATGTGCTATCTAGGTTGGTCATAACTTTCCTTCCAGCAGTAAGTATCTTTTAATTTCATGTCTGCAATCACCATCTGCAGTGATTTTGGAGCAAAAAAATAAATAAAGTCTGACACTGTTTCCACTGTTTCCCAACTATTTCCCATGAAGTGATGGGACCAGATGCCATGATCTTCATTTTATGAATGTTGAGCTTTAAGCCAACTTTTTCACTCTCCTCTTTCACTTTAATCAAGAGGCTTTTAAGTTCCTCTTCACTTTCTACTATAAGAGTGGTGTCATCTGCATATCTGAGGTTACTGATATTTCTCCCGGCAATCTTAATTCCAGTTTTTGCTTCTTCCAGCCCAGCATTTCTCATGATGTATTCTGTATATAAGTTAAATAAGCAGGGTGACAAAGTACAAGCACAAAGCCTTGACGTACTTCTTTTCCTATTTGGAAGCAGTCTGTTGTTCCATGTCCAGTTCAAACTGTTGCTACCTGACCTTCATACAAATATCTCAAGAGGCAGGTCAGGTAGTCTGGTATTCCCATCTCTTTCAGAATTTTCCACAGTTTATTGTGATCCACACAGTCAAAGTCTTTGGCATAGTCAATAAAGCAGAAATAGATGTTTTTTCTGGAACTCTCTTGCTTTTTCCATGATCCATTGGATGTTGGCAATTTGATTTCTGGTTCCTCTGCCTTTTCTGAAACCAGCTTAAACATCTGGAAGTTCACAGTTCACGTATTGCTGAAGCCTGGCTTGGAGAATTTTAAACATTACCTTACTAGCGTGTGAGATCACTGCAATTGTGTGGTAATTGAGCATTCTTTGGTATTGCCTTTCTTTGGGATTGGAATGAAAACTGACCTTTTCCAGTCCTGTGGCCACTGCTGAGTTTTCCAAATTTGTTGGCATATTGAGTGCAGCACTTCACAACATCCTCTTTCAGGATTTGAAACAGCTCAACTGGAATTCCATCCCTCCACTAGCTTTGTTCATAGTGATGCTTTCTAAAGCCCACTGACTTCACATTCCAGGATGTCTGGCTCTAGGTGAGTGATCATACCATCAGGATTATCTTGGTCATGAAGATCTTGTTTGTATAGTTCTTCTGTGTATTCTTTCCACCTCTTCTTAACATCTTCCGCTTCTGTTAGGTCCATACCATCTCTGTCCTTTATCGAGCCCATCTTTGAATGAAATGTTTCCTTGCTATCTCAATTTTTTTGAAGAGATCTCAAGTATTTCCCATTCTGTTGTTTTCCTCTATTTCTTTGCTTTGATCACTGAAGAAGGCTTTCTTACCTCTTCTTGCTGTTCTTTGGAACTCTGAATTCAGATACTTATATCTTTCCTTTTCTCCATTGCTTTTCACTTCTCTTCTTTTCACAGCTATTTGTAAGTCCTCCCCAGACAGCCATTTTGCTTTTTTGCATTTCTTTTCCATCGGATGGTCCTTATCCCTGTCTCCTGTACAATGTCATGAACCACAGTCCATAGTTCATCAGGCACTCTATCTATCAGATCTAGGCCCTTAGATCTACTTCTCACTTCCACTGTATAATCATAAGGGATTTGATTTAGGTCATACCTGAATGGTAGAGTGATTTTCTCTACTTCCTTCAATTTAAGTCTGAATTTGGCAATAAGGAGTTCATGATCTGAGCCACAGTCAGCTCCTGGTCTTGTTTTTGTTGACTGTATAGAGCTTCTCCATCTTTGGCTGCAAAGAATATAATCAATATGATTTCGGTGTTGACCATCTGGTGATGTCCCTATGTAGAGTCTTCTCTTGTGTTGTTGGAAGAGAGTGTTTGCTATGACCAGTGTGTTCTCTTGGCAAAACTCTATTAGCCTTTGTCCTGCTTCATTCTGTATTCCAAGGGCAAATTTGCCTGTTACTTCAGGTGCAGAGGTTAAAGTGTCTGCCTGCAATGTGGGAGACCTGGGTTCATTCTCTGGGTATCCCCTGGAGAAGGAAATGGCAACCAACTCCAGTATTCTTGCCTGGAGAATCCAATGGATGGAGGAGCTTGGTGGGCTACAGTCCACAGGTCACAAAGAGTTGGACACGACTGAGAGACTTCACTTTCATTTTCACTTTCACTTTCCAGGTGTTTCTTGTCTTCCTACTTTTGCATTCCAGTCCCCTATAATGAAAAAGACATCTTTGTTAGGTGTTAGTTCTACAAGATCTTGTAGGTCTTCATAGAACCGTTCAACTTCAGCTTCTTCAGCATTACTGGTTGGGGCATAGACTTGGATTACTGTGATATTGAATAGTTTCCCTTGGAAATGAGCAGAGATCATTCTGTCGTTTTTGAGATTGCATCCAAGTACTGCATTTTGTACTCTTTTGTTGACCATGATGGCTACTCCATTTCTTCTAAGGGATTCTTGCCCACAGTAGTAGATATAATGGTCATCTGAGTTAAATTCACCCATGCCAGTCCATTTTAGTTTGTTGATTCCTAGAATGTTGATGGTTACTCTTGCCATCTCCTGTTTGACTGCTTCCAATTTGCCTTGATGCATAGACCTAACATTCCAAGTTCCTATGCAATATTGCTCTTTACAGCATCAGACCTTGCTTCTATCCCCAGTCATATCCACAACTGGGTATTGTTTTTGGATCCATCCCTTCATTCTTTCTGGAATTATTTCTCCACTGATATCCAGTAGCATATTGGGCACCTGCTGACCTGGGGAGTTCCTCTTTCAGTATCCTATCATTGTGCCTTTTCATACTGTTCATGGGGTTCTCAAGGCAACAATACTGAAGCGGTTTGCCATTTGCTTCTCCAGTGGACCACATTCTGTCAGACCTCACACCATGACCCACCCGTCTTGGTTGGCCCCACAGGGCTTGGCTTAGTTTCACTGAGTTAGACAAGGCTGTGGTCCTAGTGTGATTAGATTGACTAGTTTTCTGTGATTATTGTTTCAGTGTGTTTGCCCTCTGATGCCCTCATGCAACACCTACCATCTTACTTGGGTTTCTCTTACCTTGGACATGGGCTATCTCTTCATGGCTGCTCCAGCAAAGCACAGCCACTTACCTTGGACAAGGGGTATCTCCTCACCACTGCCCCTCCTGACCTTTAACGTGGAGTAGCTCCTCTAGGCCCTCCTGTGCCTGTGCCTTGGATGTGGGGTTGCTCCTCTCGGCTGTTGCCCCTGGCTTTAGACAGTGATGTCTAAACATATTGTTAAAAATCACATAAGACAACAGGTTGCAATCTAACTGAACTTTTCCAAATGGAAAATACCATAAACAAGTACAATTCTTCACCTTCAGGGAGGGTCATGTTAGCTTCTCCTGGGAACTAGAGCCTAGACAAATTTCATGCACTGCATATAGTGAAGACTCAACCATGGAAACACATGGAAGCTGTCTCAATAACTCAGAGAAACACAGAAAGGCAAATCCAAATCCACAAGCATGTATAAGGTGGACTTTTCACCTTTTGAAACCCTGTCACGTTTCTGGGATAAACCAGCAAGAAGGGAGCTCTACAAGAATACCTTCATAATTCCAGAGACTTCAGCAGAATTTAATTTTGTTTAGCCATTTCCTCATCCAGGGATTGAACCCACGTCTCTTGGGTCTCCTGCATTTGCAGGCAGATTCTTTACCACTGGGCCACTTGAAATCACCTAGGAATACCCAGGAAGATCCCCTGGAGAAGGAAATGGCAACCCACTCCAGTATTCTTGCTGGAGAATCCCATGGACAGATGAGCCTTGAGGTCTACAGTCCATAGCATTGCAGAAAGTCGGGCATGACTGAGTGACTAAGCATACACACAAGCGTTAATTAAACAATGGAGATATGCATGTAATTCAGGAACCAATATTCTTTCCTCCTTAGTATGCATTCAAAGCGATCCTGCATGTTTGATTGTTTCCTGTCACCAAGTGACATTTGGGGAGGTCCTTAAATCCTGTATCTTGCCTCAGAAAATAAATGCTTTCAATTAATTTTTAGTTATGAGTTTAATCTTATTGATACAATTCCCAAGTGACTTAGTGGTAAAGAATCTGCCTGCAATGTAGGAAACCTGGGTTCTGTCCCTGGTTCAGGAAGATCACTTGGAGAAGGAAATGGAAATAGACTCCAGTATTTTGAAAAATCCCATAGACAGAAGAGCCTGATGGGGTTGCAGTCCATGGAATTGCAAAGAGTGACTTTGCACACACAAATAATTTAAATGTCTATTGTATCTAATAGTCAGAAATCTTAATTACATTTTAATGCATCCTTCTTCCCTAACTTAGGCATGATGCTAGTAGGAAGGTCAAATATGGCTAGTACTCTTAGGAGAGTCATAGTACATTCTGGACCAGGAATGTATTTAAAGCTATCACTTTTTTCACAGAGTAGCATTATGGTTCTCTGGATTCTTTCCCATTATTTGAGATGTCTCACGCTCTTGGACTATATCTAAGTGAGCCCATGGCCAGCTTTCTTTTGTGTATATGGCCCAGTTTTGGTCCACAAAGAACATATAGTTTTGGTCTATTTTGTTGGGAGTTAAGAGCGCCATTACTGTCCTAATACAGCACTCTGTTCTGATGCTATAGGCCATTTCAGCCAGCCTCTGTCCTCCAAACTTTTGAGAGAATGTAAGTAGAAAGAGTGTTTAGATATGCACCTGATAACAGTTCAATATGCTCCCATACTTCAGGTACCAAAGTCAAGACCGTCACTCATGACTTGAGGTGAAGTAAAGCATAATCTCTCCTACCTCTTGTGAAACAAGTATAAGCCTCTCCTGAAAAACTCTCTCTTCTAATTCCCAAGCTCAACCTTTGAGCATCAGGTAGCTAGTGAACCAATGATCGCAAAGTTGAGTTTTGACTTCTTCATTTGTATATCTGTTATAAGTATGTAGCACTTCACTTTATAAAACCAAAGCACTTGCCACCTGATTATTTGGTGTCTTTGCCACCTGATCTTTGTGTCTTCTAGGACCATTTGGGCATTCTGGTATGTAGGCAAATAACTAAACATAGTAGTTCTCACACCTTAAGTTAGTAGAACTAATCATATCAGTTTCCTTCCTTGCAATATGTTATCCAAAATGGTGACTGCTAGCTTCTTTAATTGAAAAGAATGGTGGGATAGTGATACACTCTTTAATTTCAGCTTTCTTATTCTGTGCTGATTACAAGCTATATTCTTTATTCCCTAGTTAGCATTATCATCATATCACAGTTTTGCCTACCATGATGATGACAGAAATGTTTAAATTCCTTTGGCAGATAGACTCATTTCTTGTTCCAGGTATGAGCTGAATTATGTCACTCCAAACTCCATATGTTGAAGTGCTAATTCCCAGTACCTCAGAATGTGACTATTTGGGAGATAAAGCTGTTAAAAAGGCAATTAAAGTTAAATGAGGTCACTGACGTTGATCCTAATTCTTCATAACTGGTGTTCTTATAAGAAGAAAAGATTTAGAACACACAGACAGGCATAAAGACTAAGCGTCTTCTCATTTCATGGCTGCAGTCACCATCTTCAGTGATTTTGGAGCCCCAAAAATAAAGTCTGACCCTGTTTCCACTGTTTCCCCATCTATTTCCCATGAAGTGATGAGACCGGATGCCATGATCTTTGTTTTCTGAATGTTGAGCTTTAAACCAACTTTTTCGCTTTCCTCTTTTACTTTCAGCAAGAGGCTCTTTAGTTCTTCTTCACTTTCTGCCATAAGGATGGTATCATCTGCATATCTGAGGTTATTGATATTTTTCCTGGCAATCTTGAGTCCAGCTTGTGTTTCTTCTAGTCCAGCATTTCTCATGATGTACTCTGCATAGAAGTTAAATAAGCAGGGTGACAATATACAGCCTTGAAGTACTCCTTTTCCTATTTGGAACCAGTGCATTTCTTATTCTGCTTTATGTAATTTCTGTTAGTTCTTATAAATTTTATCATACCTCTTTACTTTCATAAATATATTATTACATTTATTCTATGGTAGTTGATTGAAAGTTACAACATATTAGATATTAAAACTCATATTTTTCAGGCCATTGCTCTTAATGTACTTATTATCTGACTGAATTTTTTCTGTTTTACACTTTAATATTTGTTCTTTCTGATAATCATAGAAGTTACAAATAAAAAATAATTTTTCCATTTCATCCATGCTAGGTGCATTGTTCTATAGGGAATAATTCCCTTTCAAAATCACAAAACTGCCTCTGAAGATAGTTTTGTACAATTTCTTTTGAAAGGGTCTTTTGAAACACAGTATTTTCATGACCACATATAATTTCCAGAACCCTTTTCATAACAGGCTAAATGGTAGCTTTTATCTCACTTTCTTGACACAATTTTTCACATGTCTATCACAGGTTTTAATTTTCTTTCAGCAACTTTATTTTTAAACTTCAAATAGTAGTAGAATTCTATGTCACTTCCAAACCATTGATCAGGCTATTATAAGTAACACTTCATTCTCCATCATGATTCCCTGCTACTTTACTTCACACTCACCACAGTTATAAATGAACCACAGTTATAAATGAAAGAAGGGTCAGAGTGAGATCACTTCAATTGCTTTGAATGTGAGTGAATAGTGACCTCTGCAAGGTAGAGCCAAAGCTTGCTGTTTGAGGGTGGCAACAAATAAAGAGATCTGTTAATTCTAGGGTGCCAATCAATAAGTGAACCAGAGTAAGTTAAATATTGAGGATCAATGAACAGGCCAGCAAGACTAAATAGATTTGGAAATACGTTTGAACTGAGTTCTAGATTCAAGAAGCTGTCACCATTGTTATTTGGTAGGGTCTGAAAAGTCCTGCCAATACAATAAGATAGTACATAATAAGCGGTTAAAAATAAAAAGATTGTCATTATTTACAAATAATATAGCTATTTGCTTGAAATTGCATCTCACGTTAGAGTCCTGAAAAATAGTGGCTTACCACTATTACTATTATTACTATTATTACTATTACTATTATTACTATTATTACTATTATTATTATTGCACATAAAAAATACTAGGGGTAGAATTTTACTTTTGATGAGTTTTCCTGACATCATCAGAGAATGAAGCTTCTTCTAGTTTTCTCTTTCTTCCTTAAGATGTGATTGTTGTTAATGTTTTCAAGATAGCTAGTGGACAGGAAGGATGAGGACAAAGGGAAAGAAAAAAAAGAAAGATGATACTAGATGAGTCTGTTCTGCTCTTTAAATACTCTTTTTCACCCCCTGGAAAGTTCATTTAGAAATTTCAGCTTATATAGACTGTCCCATGATCTCTACTCTCCAAGTGAGACTGAAAAACAGCTTTTAAAACTGCAGTGATATATCAAATAACATTAGAGATTTTTTAATAAAAGAGAGGAGGATAACCATTGATTAGGAAAAAACAATGGTTTCTGCCACAATTAAACATTAGAAAACCAAAGAGAATCAACTGAAAACTCAGAAATAATGAGAACACTTACTATATGAATTATGGTTAAGACAGATACACAAAATCAAAATGCATTTTTATATGCCAGAAGTTTAAATGTAGAAATAATAGCAGGTACTATCCAAAATAAACTGCAAATACTTGAAAATTACTCTAAAAATATCACAATACTTGTTTGAAGCTCTTCACACAATTCTCTAGAGAAATATAAAAACATATTAGAATGATTAGAAACACATGCCATATTCTTGGATGAAAAATAGAATGTTTTCAAAATATCAATTATTTCTAAATTAGTTTATTGGCTTAGTATAAAGCTGATGAAATGCCAATTTCCCCCTCTTCAATTCGATTCTCAACATTAACGGGAGAAATAATGACAGATTATTAAGATAGTTTTAAATTGTGACAAGGATAGATTTGCCCTACAAAATATAAAAGCATATTATCACGTTATAAAGACAAAATGATACAGTTATGAAAATATCATAGTACTGAGCAAGCTTTAGAAACCAGATCAACAGAACAAGTTATCATGAAACAAAATAAAATATGTGCATACATTGTATTTATCATATTATATCATTTTCTTAGAATATTATAAGGGCTTCCCAGGTGGTGCTAAGATATCATTACAGACTATTAGGAATGAAGTACAGATTTTTCAACAAATATCTGAAAAAGTGTACTTAAAGTTGGATAATCAAATCAGACCATCTTTATATCTAAAACACCCAAACTCCAAATGAATTGAAGTATTGAAAGTAAAATACATAAAAATAAATAAATGAATTTTAAAAATTTACAAAATGCTGTTAATTTCATGATCTTAGATCAGAAAGGGCTTTTTGAGAAAATTGTGTCACAAGGAAAAGACTGATAAGTTTGTTAGATTAAAATTTTGAAACTATCTTGATGTTAAAATATCAGTGCCATAGAAAACACCTGGATATTCAGAAACATACTTGAAGTAAACAAAAGAAAGAAAGAGGATATACAGAGACATGATGACTGAAGACCAGACACTGGGAAATGGAGTCCAAGTTTCAGAAATAACTGGCAAGTATTTTGTTGATATCATAGTATAATTAAGCACCACAACAATTTGTGGAAAAACTTTAATTTCGATTTATATAGGACTTGTAATTGGCAGGGTTTTTTACACAGTATTAATAGGTTTTCTCACTATGGACATATCCATGACATGTGCATAATTTCATCACCATGAATCATAGTAAATCATAGCTTAAATCTCATAAATTCTGATAGAATAATTCAGTAGCATTTGTCCTAATGTATATATGAAACATCAGGTGTACAACTTGTTCATCTACTTTATTACCTCTCAAGTTCTGTTACTATGTTCTCCCCATTGATGTATTTTAGCTTAGTATATTTTATTGCTTTGCTGCCATCCAATAGATTTCTAGATTTTTCATATTTCTGTTTATTCTTAAAATGCTTATGTGCATATATTTTATTTTGACAACTATAAAATATTTGCTAACTACTTGAAACTTATTATATTTTGGAAAAGAAAACCACCTTTAAATCAAATTAAATATGTATGGATCTTTAAAAGGTCTGACCTTATTTGAACAAATGTTACCTTAGCAGAACAGTGGATCTGAAGGAGAATAATCAGTTATGATAAAAATCACTAACTTCAAAAGAGAAGCCTTGTCTTTGGAAATGACCATGGAATTATTTCTTTGAATTCTAATAATGCATATGCCATTAGAAAAATGAAATATTTTTACCACAAAGAAGACATGGAAATGTATGTGAGAGAATTAATTATGTAATAATTAGTTTCTTGCTCTTGACTTTCATTAGTATTATTCATGGAATAAATAAACCATATATGCCAGAATGAGATCTTTTCTAAATTCTATGAACTGTTTTAGAGAATAACTACCTTTATTCTTAAGGAAAATTTTTCTTGACTCAATTAATGGCTTTATTTTGGTTAAAGTTAATTTAAGATCTAATTTAATTTCCACTGATCACTTTTCTGGATACATTATTTTTGAACATGTTAGGGAATAAAATACTTCTTTCAGATAAGAGAACTACTTGTAGATATAACTGTAAAATAATATATCTTTACTATTGTTAAAACAGTGGCAAAAATTCTCATTTACCATATTATTTTACTTGCTGAAAATAAAACTGAGTCATGTCCATACAAGCTAACATATTTAAGTGAAAATTAAAAGTTTATTTTAAACTTTGTAAATATTTGTAATTAACCAAATATGTGGAGTTAAATAAATAGGGCCTTAACTCATTGCTTATGTATTACACAAAATGCAACAGCAAGTAAATGGTTGAACTTTCATTCTTTTCCACATTTCTAGCTTATGTGGAAGTTGTCTGACTCTTTGCAACCCCATGGACTGTAGCCTACCAGGCCCCTCTCTCTTGGAATTCTCCAGGCCAGAATATTGGAGTGGGTAGTCTTTCCCTTCTCCAGGGTATCTTCCCAAACCAGGGATCAAACCCAGGTCTCCCACATTGCAGGTGCATTCTTTACCATCTGAGCCAAGAGGGAAGCCCCATTATAGCTCAAACACATTTTTATACACATATTTAAAATTTAATAGATTTTTTTCTTTTTTATACTTTATTCTACTTTACAATACTGTATTGGTTTTGCCATACATTGACATGAATCAGCCACATGTGTCCACGATCTCCCAATGCCGAAGCCCCTTTCACCCTCCCACCCCACACAGTCTCCCCGGATCATCCTGTACACCAGCCCCAAGCATCCTGTATCCTGTATTGAACATAGACTGGCGCTTTGTTTCTTATATGATAGTATACATGTTTCAGTGTCATTCTCCCAAAAGTTAAATCTTTTAAAAACATACCTTGTTCATAGGAAAATGCTTTTTCCTTTAAGGGAAGATACAGGTGCATATAATACTCACTGCTTGTGGTGCATAGACTCAGAGTTTTATGATTATGAGTTTGAAATGATTAAATGAAAGTCATTCCTAAGTTTCTGTAGTTTGTAGACTGAGAAGAAGGCAATTTAATGGGCTTTCAAAAGAAATGTTATGATGTCCCTGTTTGGCCAGTATAGTTGCATTTCCTGCTTAGACCTTGAATTAGTTTGCTAGGGTTTCCATAACAAAGTATCATGTACTGCATTTTTGCCTTGGAAATGAACGGAGATCATTCTGTCATTTTTAAGACTGCATCCAAGTACTGCATTTTGAACTCTTTTGTTGACTATGATGGCTACTCCATTTCTTCTAAGGTATTCCTGCCCACAGTAGTAGATATAATGGTTATCTAAGTTAAATTCACCCATTTTAGTCCATTTTAGTTCACTGATTCCTAGAGTGAACATTCTAGAGTGTCAGCATTCACTCTTGCCATCTCCTGTTTGACCACTTTCAATTTGCCTTTATTCATGGGCCTAATATTCCAGGTTCCTATACAATATTTCTCTTTAAAGCATTGGACTTTACTTCCATCACCAGTCATATCCACAACTGGGTATTGTTTTTGCTTTGGCTCCATCTCCTCATTTTTTCTGGAGTTATTTCTCCACTGATCTCCAGTAGCTTATTGGGTACCTACCAACATGGGGAGTTCATCTGTCAGTGTCCTATCTTTTTGCCTTTCGATATTATTCATGAAGTTCTCAAGGCAAGGATACTGAAGTGGTTTGCATTCCCTTCACCAGTGGACCACATTTTGCCAGATCTCTCCGCCATGACCCACCCATCTTGGGTGGCCCTACACAGCATGGCTCATAGTTTCATTGAGTTAGACAAGGCTGTGATCCATGTGATCAGACTCGTTAGTTTTTTTGTGCTTATGGTTTTCAGTCTGTCTGCCCTCTGATGGAGAATGATAAGAGGCTTATGGAAGCTACCTGATGTGAGAGACTGACAGGGGGAAACTGGGTCTTTGTTCTGATGGATGGGGCCATGCTCAGTAAATCCTTGGAAGAAAAGTTATGACCAACCTAGATAGCATATTCAAAAGCAGAGACATTACTTTGCCGACTAAGGTCCGTGTAGTCAAGGCTATGGTTTTTCCTGTGGTCATGTATGGATGTGAGAGTTGGACTGTGAAGAAGGCTGAGCGCTGAAGAATTGATGCTTTTGAACTGTGGTGTTGGAGAAGACTCTTTAGAGTCCCTTGGACTGCAAGGAGATCCAACCAGTCCATTCTGAAGGAGATCAGCCCTGGGATTTCTTTGGAAGGAATGATGCTGAAGCTGAAACTCCAGTACTTTGGCCACCTCATGTGAAGAGTTGACTCTGGAAAAGACTCTGATGCTGGGAAGGATTGAGGGCAGGAGGAGAAGGAGATGACAGAGGATGAGATGGCTGGATGGCATCACTGACTCGATGGACGTGAGTCTGAGTGAATTCCGGGAGATGGTGATGAACAGGGAGGCCTGGCGAAGAGTCAGACACGACTGAGCGACTGAACTAACTATAGTTTGTTTAGAGGAATAATGATTAAAGGTCCAAAAATAATAGGAAAATGAAATGGCTAATGACATATATAGAAAGACTTCCCAGTGGCTCAGTGGTAAAGAATCTACCTGCAATATAGGAGACCTACAGAGGATGTGAGCTTGATCCCTGGGTCAGGAAGATCACTTCACGAAGGAAATGGCAACCCACTCCAGTATTCTTGCCTGGTTAATTTCCTGGACAGAGGAGCCTGGCAGGCTACAGTCTACAGGGTTGCATAGTCAGATACTACTAAGCAACTAAACAACAACAACAATAATGGCTAATGACATATATCAAAATATAATACATAGATCATACCTTTGTGGCTGTTAGAAATTTGCTATATCAAACACTGGTTTATTTTCATTTCCATTCAATACTCTTTTCCTGTCCCTCAAAAATACATTGAAGGAAAAGAACACTATGGTAATAATCTTCAATATTAAAATAATTCTATGCCTGGAATCAGCAAGGAAGAAAAAAAAGATCAGTGATTACATGTGAATTAAGGAAACTGATATCTCTTTTCTCAGCTAGAGAAGAATTAATCTAGGCTGACAATGAAAAGAAATGTGATAAGAAATAAGTGAGAGCCATGTATCACCATCTTTTACTCAAATACATTCTATCCCACCACTCCCCTCAAATCCTGCCAGGGAAGGAAGGCAAAAATAAAAAGACACAAGGTTAACCCAGCAAAGTTATCTGCTGCACATACATAGAGTGACAGTATTGGCATCTAGTGATTTGGAAATTTACTGTTTCCATCTTTCTACCTCTGAATACTTTGACCTTGTCTGCAGGCTACTTCTGGATGTAGCTGAAGATGGCAACTCCATTTCCAGACATCTCTAAATGCCCATTCCAAACAATACTCACAGGAAATGTTTATCTTTTTCAGAAATCCTCAGTCTCCTCTCTTTCATATCTTAACAGCCTGAATTTTTTCTCATGTCCAAAACTAATGCGCTTATGCTGAAGAAATGAAACCATTGAGATAAGGTTTAAGCCAATGGGACAAGTGATACACTGGGCACTGGCATCCTGGGGAAAGGATATCAATGGTTTTTGCTATTTTTTCCCCCAATCAGATGGTAGTAAACTACATAATGACATTAATACTGTTTAGTCTAATTCTGTGCCTTCCATAAATCCTTGTAATGATGCTGTGTCTCCCCATGATGCTTGTCCACAGGGAGATAATGTTATAAAGACAGAGTGTCTTGATTCTTTCACAGCTATTTCTCACTCAAGTTATAAATCTCCCTGTAGATTTCATTAAGAAAGAGTAAGGAAGATAGTATCACAGCCAAAAATTCCTAAAGCCAGCTTTCTCAAACAAATTTCCTTCAAGGAAGTTTCTCAGAAGACTATATTGAGGTGGGGGAATAGAAAGAGAAAATAAAACTATAAGTTGATTAACTGAGTATGTCCAAAGTCACTTCAGTTGAGGATTGAACCTGCATCTCTTATGTCTCCTTAATTAGCAGGTGGATTCTCTTACCACTAATGCCACCTGGGAATCTGCTTTCCAAAGCAGAACTCAAGCAGGATTTAAGAAGAGCTCACCTTTAAAGCTAATGTGACATTTATCTCTGGGTCTAATTTTAAAGGAAAATATTGTGATCATACAATGTTCTGGTCCGCTCTGCACTTAAGAACTTGAAATCTGACAGGATTCTTAGAGAGAAAGTATAGATGTCACTGATACCAATTATGGTGTAAGAATATATATTTGGATTCAACAGGTCATTGAATCCAAGAAGCCATTACTTTTTCAATATATCATTATTTCATGTACCACTAAGAAAATAAAGGTACTAGTTAAATTATGAAATAATTGTTAAGAACTCTAAAGAGTGCACAATTTTACTGTATTTGGAACCTAACAAATTGGCTTTCCACAGTTTCTGGAACACAGGTAGAAGATATGAGATTCCTGGGTCAGAGAAGAAGAGTATCTTACTCACATTAGCATTAGCCAGAGCATGCACATTCCTCTGTCAATTCCCTAGTTGCCAAGTCCCACAGGGCAACATAAAGAGATTATATAGGGGGCGGTCCTAAGATGGTGGAGGAATAGGACAGAGAGACCACTTTCTCCCACACAAATTCATCAACGCTGAGTAAATTCTACAAAACAACTTCTGAATGCTGGCAGAGGACATCAGGCACCCAGAAAAACAGATCATTGTCTTCAAAAACAGGTAGGAAAAATATAAAAGATGAAAAAAGAGACAAAGGAGGTAGAGAGGGGAACTCCGTCCCAGGAAGAGAGTCCTAGCCTGGGAAGGAGTCTTAAAAAGAGAAAAGTTTCCAAACACCAGGAAACACTCTCGCTGCTGAGTCTGTGGCGAGCCTTGGAAGCACAGAAGGCAACATAACAGGGAAGAAAAATAAATAATTAAAACCAACAGATTATGAGCCCAAAGGTAACTCCCCCAGCGGAGAAGCAGCACAGACGCCTGCATCCACCACTAGCAAGTGGGGGCTGAGCAGGGAGGCGCGGGCTACAGTGCTTTTTAAGAATCGAGCTGGAATGCCACAAGTGTAACCAGAGCAAACTAACTTGGGCTAGCATACCAGACTGTGGGATAGCTACCACGCGAAAAGCTCTAACATAAGAAACCACCAGGACCGCGCACAGAACAAAGGACGGAACAGAAGTAGCTGGCTGCAGACCATCCCCCTCCAGTGACAGGCAGCCAGAGCTGTAAGGGCTGGAAGGGGGCAATCGCAGCCCCAAAGACACTTTACCCACCAAACTGCAAGCAGGCTTCTTTGCTAAGACTTCTTGGGGTCCTGAACAGTCATCATCTGCCTCACAAGGGATACCAGCGGTACACCCAGAAAACTGAGCAGCAGGGACGGGAAAGGTGATAAGACACAGTGACTGCACTCACCAAACACCTGAGCTACTCAGTCCTGGGAAGGGCACAAACCACAGGCCCAACCAAATCTGCACCTCTGAGGGCTACCTGAGAGCCGAGCTTGAGAAGCTTAGACCGAGGAGGTGCATGCAGCCTCAGACGGTTCCTGGCGGAGCAACGTAGAGCCTGAGCAGTGTGTACCATGTGCTGGGGCATGCCCAGCATGGCTGGAGACACTGCGAGCACACGCTAGTGTTATTTGTTTGCAGCATCGCTCCCTCCCCACAGCGCAACTGAAAAGTGAGCCTAAAAACAAAAAAAAAAGTGTCCACTACCACCCCCTTGTGTCAGGGGTGGAAATCAGACACTGAAGAGACCAGTAAACAGAAAAAGCTAAACAGAGGGAATCGCCTTGGAAGTGACCCCACACTGCCCACAATACCAGAGAAAGTCACAGAAATATCTTTATTTTTATGACCATTCTTTTTTGTTGTTGTTGTTGATGTTATTGTTTGATTGTTTTTTCTTCTTTTCTTTTCTTCTCTTTTCTTTTAACTTTTTAAAATTTTTAAGTCCTCTATTTCTCCTTTAATTTTAATTTTTATAACCTACTATTACTTTTCAAAAAAGGACCCTATTTTTAAAGCAAATGCCATGTATATATATTTTTGCAGTTGTTGTTGTTTTTAATAATTCTCATGACTTTGTTTTCTTCTTCTTCTTCTTCTTTTCTTTAATATTGTATTTTTGAAAATCCAACCTGTATTCTAGATTTTTATCTTTGCTTTTTGTTATTTGTTGTCAGTTTTGTACATTTAAAAACCCAATCTTCAGTACCCAATTTTACCTGAGGGTGAGATTACTCGCTTGACCACTTTCTCCTCCTTTGGACTCTCCTTTTTCGCCACCAGGTGGCCTCTGCCTCCTCTCTCCCCCCTTCTCTTCTCTACCCAACTCTGAATCTCTGTGTGTTCCAGACCGTGGAGAACACTTAGGGAACTGGTTACTGGCTGGATCTCTCTCTCCTTTCATTTCCCTCTTTTATCCTCCTGGCCACTTCTGTCTACTTCCTCCCTCTCCTCTTCCTTGTATAACTCTGTGAACATCTCTGAGCAGTCCAGACTGTGCAGCACACATAAGGAAGTGATTACTGGCTAGCTTGCTTTCTCTACTTTTGATCCCACCTCATCTCATTCCAGTCACCTCTAACTATCCCCTCCCTCTTCTCTTCTCCATGTAGCTCAGTGAACCTCTCTGGGTGTCCCTCAATGTGGAGAAACTTTTTATCTTTAATCTAGATGTTTTATCATCGGTGCAGTATAGATGGAGAAGTCTTGAGGCTGTAAAAACAAAACTGAAAACCAGAAGCAGGAGGCTTAAGTCCAAATCCTGAGAACATCAGAGAACTCCTCAATCCAGGGAACATTAATCGATGGGAGCTCATCAAACGCCTCCATACCTACACTGAAACCAAGCACCACCCAAGGGGCCAACAAGTTCCAGAGTAAGACATACCATGCAAATTCTCCAGGAACACACCCTGAGCTTCAATATACAGGCAGCTCAAAGTTACTCCAATACCATAGATATCTCATAACTCATTATTGGACACTTCATTGCACTCCAGAGAGAAGAAATCCAGCTCCATCCACTAGAACTCCGACACAAGCTTTCCTAACCAAGAAACCTTGACAAGCCACTGATACAACCCCACCCACCATGAGGAAACTCCATAATAAAGAGAACTCCACAAATTCCCAGAATACAGAAAGGCCACCCCAAACGCAGCAATATAGCCAAGATGAAGAGACAGAGGAATACCCAGCAGGTAAAGGAACAGGATAAATGCCCACCAAACCAAACAAAAGAGGAAGAGATAGAGAATCTACTTAAAAATTCCAAATAATGATAGTGAAAATGATCCAAAATCTTGAAATCAAAATGGAATCACAGATAAATAGCCTGGAGAAGATGCAAGAAAGGTTTAACAAGGAAGGATGCAATAAATGAGATCAGAAACACTCTGGAGGCAACAAATAGTAGAATATCAGAGGCAGAAGATAGGATTAGTAAAATAGAAGATAGAATGGTAGAAATAAGTGAATCAGAGAGGGAAAAAGAAAAACGAATTAAAAGAAATGAGGACAATCTCAGAGACCTCTAGGACAATATGAAAAGTTCCAACATTCGAATTATAGGAGTCCCAGAAGAAAAAGACAAAAGAAAGCCCATGAGAAAATACTTAAGGAGATAATATTTGAAAACTTCCCTAAAATGGGAAGGAAATAATCACCCAAGTCCAAGAAACACAGAGAGTTCCAAACAGGATAAACCCAAGGCGAAACACCTCAAGACACATATTAATCAAATTAACAAAGATCAAACTCAAAGAACAAATATTAAAGCAGCAAGGGAAAAACAACAAATAACACACAAGGGGATTCCCATAAGGATAACTGCAGATCTTTCAATAGAAATGCTTCAGGCCAGGAGGGAATGGCAAGACATACTTAAAGTGATGAAAGAAAATAACCTACAGCCAAGATTACTGTACCCAGTAAGGATCCATTCAAATATGAAGGAGAAATCAAAAGCTTTGCAACAAGCAAAAACTGAGAGAATTCAGCACCACCAAACCAGCTCTCCAACAAATGCTAAAGGATATTCTCTAGACAGGAAACACAAAAATGGCGTATAAACCCAAACCCAAAACAATAAAGTAAATGGCAATGGGATCATACTTACCAATAATTACCTTAAACATAAATGAGTTGAATGTCCCAATCAAAAGGCAAAGACTGGATGAATGGATACAAAAACAAGACCCCTATATATGCTGCCTACAAGAGACTCACCTCAAAACAAGGGACACATACAGACTGAAAGTGAAGGCCTAGAAAAAGACATTCCATGCAAATAGAGACCAAAATAAAGTAGGAGTAGCAATACTCATATCCGATAAAATAGACTTTAAAACAAAGGCTATGGAAAGAGACAAAGAAGGCCACTACATAATGATTAAAGGATCAATCCAAGAAGAAGATATAACAATTATAAATATATATGCACCCAACATAGGAACACCGCAATATGTAAGACAAATGCTAACAAGTATGAAAGGGGAAATTATCAATAACACAATAATAGTGGGAGACTTTAATACCCTACTCACATCTATGGACAGATCAACTAAACAGAAAATTAACAAAGAAATGAAAACTTTAAATGATACAATAGACTAATTAGACCTAATTGATATCTAAAGGACATTTCACCCCAAAACAATGAATTTCACCTTTTTCTCAAGTGCTCATGGAACCTTCTCCAGGATAGATCACATCCTGGGCCATAAATATAACCTTGATAAATTCAGTAAAAACTGAAATCATCCCAAGCATCTTTTCTGACCATAATGCATTAAGATTAAAGCTCAATTACAGGAGAAAAACTATCAAAAATTCCAACATATGGAGGCTGAACAACATGCTACTGAATAACCAACAAATCACAGAAGAAATCAAAAAAGAAATCAAAATATGCATGGAAATGAATAAAAATGAAAACACAACAACCCAAAAACCTGTGGGACACTGTAAAAGCAGTGCTAAGAGGAAAGTTCATAGCAATACAGGCATACCTCAAGAAACAAGAAAAAGTCAAATAACCTAACTCTACACTTAAAGCAATTAGAAAAGGAAGAAATGGAGAACCCCAGAGTTAGTAGAAGGAAAGAAATCTTAAAAATTGGGCAGAAATAAATGCAAAAGAAACAAAAGAGACCATAGCAAAAATCAACAAAGCCAAAAGCTGGTTCTTTGAAAGGATAAATAAAATTCACAAACCATTAGCCAGACTCATCAAGAAACATAGGGAGAAAAATCAAATCAATAAAATTAGAAATGAAAATGAAGAGATCACAACAGAAAACACAGAAATACAAAGAATCAGAAGAGACTACTATCAGCAATTATATGCCAATAAAATGGACAACTTGGAAGAAATGGACAATTTCTTAGAAAAGTACAACTTTCCAAAACTGAACCGGGAAGAAATAGAAAATCTTAACAGACCTGTCACAAGCACGGAAATTGAAACTGTAATCAAAAATCTTCCAGCAAACAAAAGCCCAGGTTCAGATGCTTCACAGCTGAATTCTACCAAAAATTTAGAGAAGAGCTAACACCTATCCTACTCAAACTCTTCCAGAAAATTGCAGAGGAAGGTAAACTTCTGAACTCATTCTATGAGACCACCATCATCCTAATACCAAAACCTGACAAAGATGCCACACACAAAAAGAAAACTACAGGCCAATATCACTGATGAACATAGACGCAAAAATTCTTAACAAAATCCTAGCAATCAGAATCTAACAACACATTAAAAAGATCATACACCATGACCAAGTGGGCTTTATCCCAGGGATGCAAGGATTCTTCAGTATCAGCAAATCAATCCATGTAATTCACCACATTAACAAATTGAAAAATAAAAGCCATATGATTATCTCAATAGATGCAGAGAAGGCCTTTGACAAAGTTCACATCCGTTTATGATAAAAACTCTCCAGAAAGCAGGAATAGAAGGAACATACCTCAACATAATAAAAGCTATATATGACAAACCCACAGCAAACATTATACTCAGTGGTGAAAAAGTGAAAGCATTTCCCCTAAAGTCAGGAACAAACAACGGTGCCCACTTTCACCACTACTATTAAACATAGTTCTGGAAGTTTTGGCCACAGCAATCAGAGCAGAAAAAGAAATAAAAGGAATCCAAATTGGAAAAGAAGAAGTAAAACTCTCACTGTTTGCAGATGGCATGATCCTCTACATAGAAAACCCTAAAGACTCCACCAGAAAATTACTAGAGCTAATCAAGGTGAATATAGTAAAGTTACAGGATATAAAATAAACACACAGAAATCCCTTGCATTCCTATACATTAATAATGTGAAAGTAGAAAAAGAAATTAAGGAAAATATTCCATTGACCATTGCAATGAAAAGAATAAAATACTTAGGAATATATCTACCTAAAAAACTAAAGACCTATATATAGAAAATTATAAAATACTGATGAAAGAAATCAAAGAGGACACTAATAGATGGAGAAATATACCATGTTCATGGATTGGAAGAATCAATATAGTGAAAATGAGTATACTACTCAAAGCAATCTACAGATTCAATGCAATCCCTATCAAGCTACCAGCAGTACTTTTCACTGAGCTAGAACAAATAATTTCACAATTTGTATGTAAATACAAAAAAAAATCGAATAGCAAAAGCAATCTTGAGAAAGAAGAATGGAACTGGAGGAATCAACTTGCCTGACTTCAGGCTCTACTACAAAGCCACAGTCATCAAGACAGTATGGTACTGGCACAAAGACAGAAATATAGATCAATGGAACAAAATAGAAAGGCTTGAGATAAACCCACACACCTATGGACACCTTATCTTCGACAAAGGAGGCAAGAATATACAATGGAGTAAAGACAATCTCTTTAATAAGTGGTGCTGGGGAAATTGGTCAACCACTTGTAAAAAGAATGAAACTAGATCACTTTCTAACACCATACACAAAAATAAACTCAAAATGGACTAAAGTTCTAAACATAAGACCAGAAACTATAAAACTCCTAGAGGAGAACATAGGCAAAACACTCTCCGACATAAATCACAGCAGGATCCTCTATGATCCATCTCCCAGAATACTGGAAATAAAAGCAATAATAAACAAATGGGATCTAATTAAAATTAAAAGCTTCTGCACAACAAAGGAAACTATAAGCAAGGTGAAAAGACAGCCTTCTGAATGGGAGAAAATAATAGCAAATGAAGCAACTGACTAACAACTAACCTCAAAAATATACAAGCAACTTATGCATGCAGCTCAATTCCAGAAAAATAAATGACCCAATCAAAAAATGGGCCAAAGAACTAAATAGACATTTGTGGGGCCCTAAATGGGAAACCTTAAAAACAAAGGGGCTAGCTTTGCAGTCGAAAACCTAAGATGGCACCTGGCAGAAGAGATGAGGGCAGGGTCTATGTTGTCTGTCAAAGTTTTTGATTGGCTCTCTTGATTTCTGTGCATGTAGACAGTGTGTGATCTCCATAGACTCATGGTATAATGAAGGGACATGACAATTTGACCTTTAACGTGATTGGTGCAACTATAGAAAGTCCCTCCTAAAACCCTCCTGTTTGTCTATATAAGTTGGGAGTTTGCAACAATAAACCGGAACTGCTTCGATGGAACCCCTGTCACGTTTGATTGTCTCTCGCTCGCCGAGGGGCTGGGTTGGTGGACAGCAGGCTCACGTCTCCTCGGGAACCCCTCAGCTTTGCTGAGGGAAGTTCCACTGCCTCTACTCTTTCTGTGGAGCGCCCACTGCAGACATTTCTCCAAAGAAGACATACGGATGGCTAACAAACACATGAAAAGATGTTCAACATCACTTATTATCAGAGAAATGCAAATCAAAACCACAATGAGGTACCATTTCACATAAGTCACAATGGCAGTGATCCAAAAGTCTACAAGCAATAAATGTTGGAGAGGAAGTCGAGAAAAGGGTACCCTCTTACACTGTTGGTGGGAATGCAAACTAGTACAGCCACTATGGAGAACAGTGTGGAGATTCCTTAAAAAATTGCAAATAGAACTGCCTTATGACCTAGCAATCCCACTGCTAGGCATACACACCAAGAAAACCAGAATTGAAAGAGACACATGTACCCCAATGTTCATCACAGCACTGTTTATAATAGCCAGGACATGGAAACAACCTACATGCCCATCAGCAGATGAGTGGATAAGAAAGCTGTGGTACATAAACACAATGGAGTATTACTCAGCCATTAAAAAGACTACATTTGAATCAGTTCTAATGAGATGGATGAAACTGGAGCCTATTATACAGAGTGAAGTAAGCCAGAAAGAAAAACATCAATACAGTATACTAACACATATATATGGAATTTAGAAAGATGGTAATGATAACCCTGTATGCAAGACAGCAAAAGAGACACAAATGTTTAGAATGGACTTTTGGACTCGGTGGGAGAGGTAGAGGGTGGAATGATTTGGGAGAATGCATTGAAACATGTATACTATCATGTAAGCAATGAATTGCCAGTCTATGTTTGATACAGGATACAGGATACTTGGGGCTGGTGCATGGGGATGATCCAGAGAGATGATATGGGGTGGGTTGTGGGAAGGGGGTTCAGGATTTTGAACTCATGTACACCCGTGGCTGATTCATGTCAATGTATGGCAAAACCAATACAATATTGTAAAGCAAAATAAAGTAAAAATAAGAAACTTTTTTTTTAAAGAGATTATATAACATCCATTTACAAAGTGGACTGTGTTACCATCATGAAACTCCTGACTTATGGAGCTTGTTTTTTTATAGCATGTGTTTATATCTCCACAGCCATCTCAGGTAAATTTTTAGATTTCATTGCCAAAAATATATATTAATTATTACATGATAACAGTAATTCCAAGCTCATGGGATTGTTTGAAGCATCAAATAGAATAGATGCACTTTTAGGGTAATTACTATATTATAATGTGCTCAGTTGTGTCTGACTCTTGCAACTCCGTGGACTGTAGCCATCAAGAATCCCAGCAAGAATTCTGGAGTGAGTTGCCATTTCCTTTTCCAGGGGATCTTCTAGACCCAGAGATCAAACCCACATCTCTTGCATCTCTTGCATCTCTTGCATTAGCAGGTGGATTCTTTACTGCTAGTGCCACCTGGAAAGCCCATACATTATAATAGGATTTAATAAATGTCAGTTTTCCTTTTTCCTTTATTATTTTCCCCTATGAAACAGACATTCCTAAATACCACAATTCACTCCTTCCTCCCCCAATTCTATACCACTAGCTACTTAAAGCTTGGCTTTCTCTTAACAGGGAAAAATATAGCATTCCAAAATTACAGCTATTGTTAACAAGTGAAATACTTACCTTATATAAAGTGACAAACAAAGAGCAGAGAAGATGGGTTTGAAGTATATCAGTAAATACAGGGAATATGGAAGAACAGTGAGAAAACATTCAGAAAGCAAAACAGTAGTCATAAAAGACAAATTTGAGCCAGAACTAGTAAACAGACCGTAACCTCTTTTATGAAGGAAATCATGGAAATTTTGGCCCAAATCCAACCAGAAGCAATTAGGAAATTCCTAACTTAGGCTAAATAAACAAATTAATTCAATCAGCTAACCAAATACTCTATTAACAAGCACAATGAAATTTTAAATGCAGGAAGAATTGAATAAATGAATAAACAAAAAGAAAATTCAGTACAGTTCTGTACTTTAGCCTGTAAATCTTTGATCACAGTTGGGAAGATATGCTGTAATGATGTCTGAATGCTAGAAATCTTTTCAGCATTTTTACTTTCTCTGTTCTATCAAATCCACTAATTTGAAACAATTATATAACATTTCAAAGTAAATATATTTCATTTTTGATTGAATTTTTAAAATTTTATAGTCATTTCTCCACAATTTCTTTAAATGTTCACACAAAATGGGTTATATTTTGAAAGCGCCAGTGACACATTTCCAAGTTATGAGTTTATTAAACCAAGTACACTAGGTTGGTTATTTGTTTCATCCTGCTTTACTATTTACATTTAATATAAACTCAGAATACCATTGCTTGATTTACCTTTTTCTACAATGTCTTCTCTTAAAGGAAAATATCTCTAAAAGATTTAAATATTGCTATTATTTTTATTTTTCAAATGTCATCCAATATTCATTATAGATAGTAACTCTTCATTTTGAATTACAGCTTAAAGATCTGTCTAGTCAAAGCTGTGGTTTTTTTCAAGTAGTCATGTATGGATGTGAAAGTTGGGCCATAAGAAAGCTGAGTGCAAAAGAATTGATGCTTTTGAACTGTGGTGTTGGAGAAGAATCTTGAGGGTACCTTGGACTGCAAGGAGATCAAACCAGTCAATCCTAAAGGAAATCAGTACAGACTCACTGGAAAAGACCTTGATGCTGGGAAAGATTGAAGGCAGGAGGAGAAAGGGACCACAGAGGATGAGATGGTTAGATGGCATCACCAACTCAATGGACATGGGTTTGGGCAAGCTCTGGGAGTTGGTGATGGACGGAATCCTGGTGTGCTGCAGATCATGGAGTCACAAAGAGTTGGACATGACTGAGTGACTGAGCTGAACTATATTTAGAAACTCCATGGTACATTTATAGAAGTATGCCACAATAACATATACTAACCCTAACCCTAACTCCTAGTATGTGCACATTGGGAAAAGATTTTTAAATAATAGTTAACCCAATATTCAGCTTATCATCATAAATTTAGAAGTGTTTTACAGAAAACTTAAGGACATCACTAGTAGCCATTAAAAATACCATTCATAATGAATGAAGCTTTCAAAGGATTATCTTTTCTGAATATTGTGGTACCCTCAGCCTATATGTCAGCCCTAATATTTTTTTTAATGAGAAATAAATGAGACTTCTCAGGTGATCCAGTGGTTAAGAATCTGTGCTTCCACTGCAGTGGGCACAGGTTCAACTCTTGGTTGGAGAAATATGATCCCACATGCTACAGGGTGTGGCCAAGAAAAAAATCAAGAAAATGATGCTTCCGATATAGACTTTCATTGTTATTTAGTAAATCAAAACATCCTAATATTGTTAATGTTTCAATATTCTTAATGGCTGTAACATTCAGACATTTAGTAGTTTACTATCTGTATTCCTTTCTTTTCTATTAGTGGCAACATCTCCACCAGGCATTTATTCTTTGAAACAGCCATTTCAAAATGGATTGCTTTCTATTTTGACATTGTGCAGTCCCAGAAAGGCAAAGTTCTGTTGTTATGGCAATAAAAGAAGAAAATGAGCAGGAAAACACATGCTCACACATACATACATAAACACAAAACACACACATGCATCCACACAAAGTCACAAATACATAATGTCAAAGGTAGTTGCAAGAAAAAAATTGAGTTGTGTCAGTTCCTGCTCCCCAGTATGAAAAATGTTGTACTTAGCTGCCTCCCTTCCACTAACTAAACACCCTGTGGAATAAAATGATCCTTAGACAGGGGTTTTATCTGATGGAGAAAGTAAATTGACAGTCACCCTCTAAATCAAAAGCTGAGTGAAGGCTATGTGTATACTCTGGCCTGGCCAATAGTGATAAACTGTCATTCCAGTCTGGGTAGATATCCTCATAAAAATGTGCTTAAGATTTTCCAAATTAAATCCAGATTAGTCTGACAATGTTACTGCTGCATCTGTCTTGTCAGAAAGACAGCACCTCATTGAACACAGGCTAATTGAGCACTGCACTTGAGCACAAAGACAAGGGATGGTTTTAAATCCAGTTCCTTGAGGAAGCCATGATGTTAAATATCTGGCTTCATATTTATAAAAATTCAGGAGGATAATCTCAAGTGGAACTCTTACATGACAGAAATTAGAAGTGGGTAATGTGAAATAAACCACTTAGCAGCATTTAAGGCTAATTCTTACCCCAGTATCTCTCTCTGTGCATGTTATTCCCTCCCTGGGAATGCTCTTTCTTCTCCTTGCTGGTTCAGAGGCCCTTTTAATGTTCACATCCCCTATGAAGACTTTCCCAAATGTTTTAAGCCTTATAAACTTCTCTCATCCTTGAACTTGGACTGATGGCTCACAAGGTGCTTTGTAGTTTTTTCCTAGTTATTCCACTCTCTAATTAAATTATAGCATTCTATGAAGAGAAACAGTTACCTTTATAAAGCGTATGTCTTTTCTTTAGATAATAGTGACAGAGAGTTTAAAAAAAAAACAAAGAATCTAGTCCCATGGAGGTTACTTTTTATTTCAAAGAGAAAGCCAATATATGATGATATCAAGTATATTCAGATAACCTCAAGTGATGTACAGACATTAAAAGATGTTGATGTGATATAAGTGATGAAGGGGCATTATTTTATATTGGGAAAATTAAGAAAAGCTGCTCAAAGAAAGAAATTTATAGCTGAGTCCTAACTTATAAGAAAGGGTTGAGCACACATTGATTTAGAAGAATTTGTATGAGGCAGAAGGGAGAACAAGTTATTAATCTGTGAATTGAATTTTGTTTCCTCTAGAGAGAAAAAGCTTCAGCTGTATCTCTACAATTTGCTTCCCATTATATTTCTGGCTTCTTTAGCTCTACCCCTAGATCTCTGGTTTATCTTTTTAATCTCACCAATTATGTTTGTTTATCTTTTCCTCATCTCCAGGAGTGGTAAACAATATGAGTGAAGTTGACTAAATATGAGTGGAGTCCTAAAGAAAAAATCCAGAGGGAAGAGATTAGTAAGGAAAATGGATGTTATTAATTAACATGAAAAAATAACAGAGGAAAGTAAATAGATTTGACAAACAAGGGAGGTTTTCTATGACTATGGAAGAGCAAAATGACTTGAAGCCATATCTGCCCCATTCAGCACACTCTGTGGTCATGGTGACTCCTTGAGCCAGAAAGGCAGCAGAATGTTTAAATCATACTGTTCTATGTAAACCAGAGAGTAGTTCAAGCTTCTTTTTGTTAAGCAAGAAAAACACTAAATTTTAATAGCAAAGATATTACTATTAAATTAATAGTACATAATTAATTAATTAGGACATAGGTTTGCTTTAAATATTTTTTTGGGGAGAAGAGACTGTGTCCTCTTCAATTAAGGGGGGAAAATGACCTAAGTTTTACAATCCATGAATTCATAGGGAAGAGGTTCCAGTCACTCAGGCCCTTTACATGGGTGCTTACAAACTGTGCTCCTCTGGGTGGAGTAGGCTGGGGTTTCGAGTGAACCCAGATATCTTTCTCTTTGCATCTGTCTTTCTATTGGCAAGAATATTGACCTTAACTTGTTATAGCTGTGCTAACAGTCTGTTGGGTATACTCCAAAATCTTCTAGTTTTGCCATGGTAGCCTTTGTGGCATATTTCTTTCTGAACAGTGTCCATTCCCTCAATGTTTACCATATCACCTTCCCTGAAAATTGCCAAAAGAACAACTCCATGTTTTCTAAAAGACCTAGAAAATACATAGCAGGTGCCTCTCCTCTCTCTGTGTTAGTCATTTTGGCAAATTATTGAAAGATGGCAGTTCCCATAGGAAGGAGCTCAAATGTTTTAATATATGTAAAAAAGTACCTATTGTTCCACTGTCATTTTGAGGGGAAGTGGATGGAAATATAGCCATGAGAAATGCTTCATTTTACAGATGATAACCCAAGCAAAAATGTTGAAATGAAAACCTATATTTTTTGTCTGCACAAGACAATCATAAAGGTGGCCTGTATAGATTTGATTATATCTTTTGACTGATGTAACTGAGGATAAATATTCATTTAATATGATATTCAATCTTTGTAGTACCTCAAGTAACTGATATTCTTATAATACCAAATCATCTCTCTTTATGTGCCATGATCCTTCCTCTCAATTAATTCACTCAAAAATACTATATGCACAAATATCTTAAACAGCTCAGGAAGAAATGAACCTACACTGTGCTAGCTGAATTGGAAAGTAAGGTGTTAAAATGAATTCCTCTGTTTATAGAAGTAATTGTTTGGCATTTGGTTTTATTTTTCCTTTGTGTAGCTTCTGGCAATCCCTTTCAGCAAATAGTTTAAATTTCACACTGTAGTATTTATGAAGGAAAGTAGCTACAAGATTTATAGCATAATATAATACCAATTGGCACCATACTGGGTTGGTCATAATTATTATTAAGAACTATTTAACTAGGTGTTTCACATTTCATATCTCCATTAAACACTTGGAGTTCTTACTCTCTCTGAACTCTTTCATGTCTCTCAAGTTAGAGAACTGGTTAATAATATTTTTATTTTATTTCCTAGAATCATGGGGGCTATTTACAATTGCAGGTCATTGATGTGCTTTAAAGCTTTCTCCAAAGAACAAAAAAAGAAATGAAGATGTCTTTAAGAATGTAAATAAGGGTTCATCTTGAAAACAAGCCTGCTAAAAGGTTATATGTACACCTTAAGCAGCTTTTACCTCCTGTGGTTCTTAAAAAAAAAAAACTCAATTTTTTTAAAGTAGTTGTAGGAACTCATCAAGTGCATAGAACTGGAGAGGGCATTTTAAACTAAGAAGGGGAGGTAGAAAAGCATAAAGTTGTGAAATAATTGAACTATTACAATAATGTATACATACAACATAATAGTATAGACTTTCCCCTGTAGGTAACAGAGAGCCACTCCAGATAAGCACTGAAGCAACATAATCAGATTTCATTTGAGAAAAAAATTCTGATGATAAAGTAGAAAATGGTTGTAGAGGGATAAAGCTGCATGCAGGAAGATGAGATAAAGAGATGGGTTCAACAGAGAAAGAAATTCATGAACACTTTCAGGATTCCAGCCATTGTATTAAACAACTATTTACTGGCCATGTTTTGTGTATCTATCGATATTCAACCACAAGAACCTATTCATCAAGAAAGCTTACATCATCAAGTGAATATTTTATTTGACAAAAATATTTTATATAATTAAGTACTCTAATAGATCATTTTTGTAAGGCAAAAATGACATTTATTTAAAAGGTTTAAGCAAAATGGCTAAGTAGGGAAAGTGCACGGTGTATTCTCACCACCTTGCTCCCATCCTAAGTCTGCGGTGAATAATGTTTATTTTTGCACCTCACCCAAGTCTGACCTCCAGTTGCTGGATAGTTAGAAGAAGAGCTAAATATGTTTCTAACAATTTTCTACTTCTAAATGCTTCAGTGCTTCATCCAAAAAGTGTTAAGTCCCTCTCTCTCTCTCTTACTTGCTCCCTTCCTCCCTTTCCTTTTCTTTCTCACATTAATAGCTGTCTCTAGAGCCACTTACGAAGTGATAGTCATATATATAAAAGCTCAATAACATGCTAGGTAGATTTCAGCCAGCAAATAATCCATTTTTTCCATCTTTTAATTGATTTGAAAAGTAATATGTGTCTCCTTTTCATCTTTCTCCCCTTCTTTACTTCATCCTTCCTTTCTTTTTCCTTGCTTCCTCTTTCTTTCTCTCTTTTCTTCCTTTTCCTTTCCCAAATATGTTTTCTCTAAAAATCTATTGATTCATTCTTCCAAGGACTGCTGCATCCTGCAGTCCCCATTGCACATTCATAGTACATATAAGCATATTAGAATCTAAAATTTCCTGAAATGACAACTTTTATTTCACCTTGTTCAAACCAGCATTTTTTCAAACATATGCAAACTGAGAATTGCTACCATATAATATGTCAACACCCAGCTAAAAATAACCCAAGAAATGCACTGGGGGACTATTATTAGAGAATGCTAAAGATGATTTACTTATGCAAATACTTTAAAAATAATAGAATGTAGTTGGTAAATGTTCTGCAGGTAGAAAAGTGTGTGTGTGTGCATGCAAGTGTATGTGAATAGACAGCATTCTATTATTTTCTATTTTGTGGGGTTAGAAAAACAGATTGATTAATTTAATTCTACAGTTAAGGAGCTTCTGTACATTTTCATATAAAGTGTCACCTATTTCATATCAAAACTACCGCAATTATTAGTTTATCTACCTTAACTGTCACATAATTATTACACTGCATTTAGTTGGATAAAATTTAAAAAATCTTATATTTGTGTAAGTGTATGATCATGTTTGCCTGTATATTATATACATATATATGTATATAATACATAAATGCACACTGAAGGTCAGCTATGAAAAAATGGTAGAGATAAAAATACTGACACTTCCATATACTCAGAAAACTGTGAAAGATTGGAATAAAGCTGAGGCTGCAGGCTGCTGCTTTGAGTCATGGAGGTGCTAGTTATATAAATAATATTGAAAGATTTCTCCTTTTATACAAATAAAAAAGATCAGTGATGCTAGAGGTCCCTGGTATCAGAGCTATAATATAGCAAGGCCATGACTGATGGATTGATATCAATGGACGCTGACCAATTAAAACCATACCAGTGTGGATGGACCGGAAGGATCAAACTATGTTATTTCAAAGGGCACTGGTGTAAGTTTGGAATGTTAGGACAGCAGTCATGAAGATCAAGGCCACTGCCTCCTCACCAGCCTGTCTACTGCTGTCCTTTTGAGGCAGCCCTGATCTCAACAGAACTGAGTCTCCTCTGGGTGACCTTTCTTATGCAAGAGGGCTAGAGCAGTCATTCAGGCTTGATTGTCTTAATTTTATCACCATCACTAAAGATGGGCAAATGAAGTAGGAAATCAACTTTTGAAAAGTCTAGAGTTTTAGGAAGAAATTCATATAAACATATTTTATGTGCCCAGTGGCCATTTAAATTTTTATCACAATGCAAAATCAGATTTCCTCTCAAGTTTGTTATTTTTACTCTCTGACTAGTGAGAATAACAAAGAATCGGACACAACTGAGCAACTTCACTCTCACTAGTGAGAATAACAATTCTTATAGCTTGATAATTCCCAAAAAGCAGGGCAGGTTTAAGAAAGAACTTTATAGTAATATGTAATGTCATCCTTAGATAGCATACCCCTAGCATGATACTCCAGTACTTTGGCCACCTCATGAGAAGAGTTGACTCACTGAGAAAGACTCTGATGCTGAGAGGGATTGGGGGCAGGAAGAGAAGGGGATAACAGAGGATGAGATGGCTGGATGGCATCACTGACTCGAAGGACATGAGTCTGAGTGAACTCCAGGAGTTGGTGATGGACAGGGAGGCCTGGCGTTCTGCAATTCATGGGGTCGCAAAGAGTCGGACATGACTAAGCGACTGAACTGAGCTGAACTGAGCATGATATTCTCATGATATTGTGTGATAATAGACATTTATTATGTCATAGTTTCTAATGGTCAGTGATTCAAGTGTGGTTAGTCACTCAGCCATGTCTGACTCTTTAAGACCCCATGGACTGTAGCCCACCAAGTTCCTCAGTCCATGGGATTCTCCAGGCAAGAATACTGAAGGGTTGCTATTTCCTTCTCCAAGGGATCTTCCCAGCCCAGGGATGGAACCTGCATTCTGTGCAGACTCTTTACTGTCTGAGTCACCAGGGAAGTGCTTAGCTGAGTGTTTATATCTCAGCAGCTCACAAAGCTTCAATCAATATGGCAGCTAGGACTGCTGTATCATATCAAGAGTCAGCTGGGAAGAACTGTTTCCAAGTCCACTCACAAGGTTCTCAGCCCTCAGAAGATAAGTGTCCGAATTCACTCACATAGCTTTTGGCAGGGCTCGGAAGATCTCCTTCCAAGCTCAGTAAGGTAGGATCCTGCAAAGTCTGTTTCAGGATATCAGACTGACCTTTCCCAGAACCAGCAAGGTAAGAGAGCACTAGGGAGAGAACTCAAAACAGAGCCATAGACTTTTTATAACCTAATTTCAAAAATGACCATGTATCATTTCTTATATTCTATTCATCAGAATTAAGTCCATCTCACAGTCAAGAGAGGAGGACTATACAAGTGTGTGAACACTGGGAGATGTGAGCAATCCAGGGCGATTGTTGTTGCTGCCTGCTGATGCTGCTGCTAAGTCACGTCAGTTGTGTCCGACTCTGTGCGACACCATAGACAGCAACCTAACAGGCTCCTCTGTCCCTGGGAGTCTCCAGGCAAGAATACTGGAGTAGGTTGCCATTTCTTTCTCCAATACATGAAAGTGAAAAGTGAAAATGAAGTTGCTCAGTGTGTCCGAATCTTAGCAACCCCATGGACTGTAGCCTACCAGGCTCCTCCGTCCATGAGATTTCCCAGGCAAGAGTACTGGAGTGGGTTGCCATTGCCTTCACCATTGTGGCTGCCTACAATATGAGAAAAACAAATTAGCTGGGTCCTCAAAAAGCTCACTGACTTGATCATTTGAACACTGTTCTCTTGAGAAGTTTGTATTCAACAGTTTATTTCTAGAAATAATACATGGTTACTTAACATTTTTGGACAGTAGTTTTGCTTGATCTTAAAATTAATTTTAGAAGCAACATCTAAATATGTGAGGACTACAAGAAAGACTAACATGAACACAAAACAGGGTTCCTTGAATTTATTATGGTGAAGATTTAAAGTCTGTTACTTTTAACAAATGCAATTTAAATTCTTTGTTTATATGACATAAGATAGCCAAGGTATCCTTATCCTATAAATACTGGTAGTTGAATCTATGCTATTTGTAATTTCTTTAATACTGGCATCAATGTTCCCTAATTCTCCTATCAGGAGATAAATAGACATTTTGGAAATGGACACCATGAAACCATATAACAGATTCAGAGTTCTTCAACTTTAGAGGTTTTAAGAGAACATTTGGTTCAATTCCAGGTATTGCAATGAATAAATTTTTATAATTACAGAACTAAAGTCATAAAAATGATTTTGTAGAAATAACTGAGTCTAGTGGTCTTTAAACTTATTTTTTAGTGCCTACTCTGGGGGAAGGGAGGGCTAGTCAGAGTGAATAGAAAAATGCAAAAACTCTGAAATGGATAAATAATTAGCATATTTGTGTATACAGTGATGCTCAGAAATCAACTGAACAGAAAGAATAAGAAAGTGTAGAAAAGGACAAGATCAGAGAGATAATAGGTAGAAGAGGGCAGCTCAAATAGGGCCTTGTGACAGGAGGTACAATATGGGGCAGGTTATATAGGACCTAAGAGGGATGGGATACCATTGAAGATACAGGAGCACAGAAATGACCTGATTTTACTTATCTTTTTAAAAGGATAATTCCAGCTGGTCTTTTGAGAACAAGCTATTGGGTAACAAACATAGGAAAAGGGAACCAGTTGGGAGGTTCTTGCATTAATCTCAGTGAGAAATGATCATAGTTTTGAACATGGTGGTTAACAGTGGAGAGAGCAAGAAATGATCAGACTTTTTAAAACATAAGGAGTAAAATTTGTGTTGGTTATGGGCTGTGAGAAAAATAGAGGAATACAAGTGTTTCTAATATCATTGTATTAGGAGCAAAATATTTTCTTCAATTAAGTCTTTTTTTTTAAACAAGTAGGAACAGAATCAAACTAATTTAAGCAGAGGTGGTGAGCTCAGATCACTTGTTCAAGGTACCCCATTGCTCCTGACATCACTCTGAGGACCAGTCCTATAGACCTTCTCAGAGAACAGTATGAAAAACACATGTAGCTAATTGGTAACACATTCCTCAACCTATATACACTATTCTTTTTCTTTTTAAACTGTAACTTAGTTTGAACCTAGTTTCCAAAGATAGCTAAAAACATAATCTGGTTCAATCTCAGATAAACAGTCATTTCAGGTCAGTTCGGAGAAGGCAATGGCAAGCCACTCCAAAGTTCTTGCCTGGAGAATCCCATGGATGAGGGAGCCTGGTGGGCTGCCGTTTATGGGGTCGCACAGAGTTGGACACGGCTGAAGCGACTTAGCAGCAGCAACAGGTGAGTTCAGTTGCTCAGTCATGTCTGATTCTTTGCGATCCCATGAACTGCAGCACACCAGGATTCTCTGTCCATCACCAACTCCTAGAGCTTGCTCAAACTCATGTCCATTGAGTTAGAGATGCCACCCAACATTCTCATCCTCTGTCATCCCCTTCTCCTGCCTTCACTCTTTCCCCACATCAAGGTCTTTTACAATGAGTCAGTTCTTTGCATTAGGTGGCCAAAGTATTGGAATTTCAGCTTCAGCATCAGCCCTTTCAATGAACATTCAGGACTGATTTCCTTTAGGATGAAATGGTTTGAACTCCTTGTAGTTCAAGGGACTCTCAAGAGTCTTCCCCAACACCACAGTTCAAAAGCATCAGTTCTTTGGTTCTCAGCTTTCTTTATGGTCCAACTCTCACATCCGTGCATGACTACTGGAAAAATCATAACTTTGACTAGATGGACCTTTGTCAGCAAAGCAATGTCTCTGCTTTATAATATGCTGTCTAGTTTGGTCATAGCCTTTGTTCCAAGCAGCAAGCATCTTTTAATTTCATGGCTGCAGTCTCTATCTGCAATGAATTTAGGCTCCGTTTATAGGGATTTGACAGTGCATGGTGACATTAATGGACAGGGGTAATAATATTTTGTTATACTGTTTACCATGCTTCCACTTGTATCTACTGCCAGGTAAATTTTGACGTGATTGTGGGAATCTATCTATTCATCTATGTGCCCAGAGTTAAATGCAGTCTCTTATGTATGCCTCTTTCAGTTGAAAGATGTTGCCTCTCCTTAAATAGAATGAGAAACTGTAAAATGCAGCCACCTTTTCACTCCTATCTAGTGCCATGGGAAACTTCACAGGGCTACTTCAAATCCTATTTGCCATTTACAGCAAGAGTGATCATCTAATTTATCATCTCAAACTGGGACATGTTGTCTGAGACAAATGCTATTGAAAAGCAGATGTAAATCAGGACTGTCCTGGGCAAACCAGGCTGTGTAATTACCCTGTGTCCAACTCTGATAACCATCTATCTTCTCTTGTTCTCATGCCATAATGGTATAGCAAATGCCTGCAAGGCTGCAGTTTTCCAGTTTACAGATAAATTTGGAAAGCACAGCTCCTTTAAACTCATAGCTGCCCAAATTTATCTGGCAGTTTTATTATCCCAAACTTGAATGGTAAGTCTCAGGGGTTGAGGGGTTAGAGCACAGAGCCTCTTCCTTGGTTCATAGATGGCTCCTTTAGGCTGTATTTTCATATGACAGAAGAGACAAGGGAACTCTCTGGGGTCTCTTTATAAAGCTAATCACATCACAAAGGTCTTATCTACTAATACCATCACATTTAGTTAGGATTTAATATATGAATTCGGGGAATTACAAACATTCAGTGAGAAGCATCTTGGAAGGATTCTTCCAGATCTCTTAATTTCAGTTTTTAGTTAAAAATCAAACATGTACATTTTCTATTTACTGGTTTGCCAACTGTGGCCATACGAGCAACTATGACCTTGTAACTCAAATGGGCTCATGCATGGGATTAAAGCAAAGAGTGGAGTGGAGGAAAAACAAGGTAAGTGGCAATTTATATTATCATTCGTTCAATGTTGATCAAGTAAAATCCCTTTTCTGATGACAATACTTATATCTCAGATCACCTAGCAAGATAAAGCAAAGAAAAAATCAGTTCTAATGTTTCCATTGAAGGTGAAGGTGAAGTCGCTCAGTCGTGTCCGACTCTTTGCGACCCCGTGGACTGTAGCCTACCAGGCTCTTCCATTCAGGGGATTCTCCAGGCAAGAATACTGGAGTAGGTTGCCATTTCCTTCTCCAGGGATCTTCCCAACCCAGGAATCGAACCCAGGTCTCCCACATTGGAGGCAGACGCTTTAACCTCTGGTTGGACTTAATTTTCTTTGATGATATTAATACTTTTAAAAGTGCTGAATTGTCCTGTCTTTGTTCAGGTTGTTGTTTCCTATAACCTCCCACCAAAATAACACTGTCTCAAGGTTTTAAATCTTCAGGCTTTGTAATATGCAGGACAGGTTTCCCTGGTGGCTCAATAATAAATAATCCGCCTATAATGCAGGAGATGCAGGTTCAATCCCGGGTTCAGCAAGACCTCCTGGATAATGAAATGGCAATCCTCTCCAATAGACTTGCCTAGGAAATCCCATGGACAGAGGAATCTCGTGGGCTATAGTACATGGGGTTACAAAAGAGTCAGACACGACTTAGCGACTGAACAACAAAAACAATATTCAAGACAACTTCAGATAAACTCAGAGTGTCTGCTTTCTCTAAGTATATATAAACTTCTTGATTTAATGTGCCATATTTTTAATTTTTGTTGCTATATTTTAAAGGTTACTATAAATATTTTCTGAAACATTTCAATCAATTAAAGTGGGAAAAGATATATTTATCAAAGTTAATATTGCTATAAAGACTATAACAATTTTAAAAGTCTACTCAATTCCAAAGTTTATAAGGGTTTTAAAAACTTAACTCAGTATAATAAACTATATCCACTACCTTTCACATGTTTCAGAAGCCTAAATGTGCAAAAAAAGTTGACATTCTTTAGATGGATGGTATCTTGAGATAGTTAAAGATCATACTACTCTATTTATAAAAGGACTGTTAACCAATAGGGAGCAATTAGGAACATGCTGTATTTTAGAGTACAGGTATACCATAGTATTTAAGATATATGGTATATCTTAGGTAATCCAAGATATAGATTGTCAACATAAAAGGAAAAAAATTCATTTTTTAAATATGGAAAAATAATCTAAGTTTAGAGCTAGATTGTGGGTGTGTGTGAAAGTCGCTCAGTTGTGTCCTACTCTTTTTGACTCCATGGTCTATACAGTCCATGGAATTATCCAGGCCAGAATACTGGAGTGGGCAGCCACCTTTCCCTTCTACAGGGGATCTTCCTGACCCAGGAATTGAACCCAGGCCTCCCGCATTGCAGGAGGATTCTTTACCAGCTGAGCCACAAAGGAAGCCCAAAACTAGATTAAACTTATAATAATATAGATTCCTAAATTATTACTTATGGCTTTATTTATTTTATTCCGCTTCAAATCTATGCATACAAGAAGAATAGAAAAGTAATGTTAAATTGAATCACTAAATTTCCCTTTTAGGAATAAATTAGCAAACTACCCACTGAAAAACAATGTAAAGTAACTGTGAGGTATGTAAAAAGCAAAATTAAAATAGGTGATAGGATAGAAAATGAAAAGTGGTAGAGAGCAGAAGATGTTATTTCAAATATTATATATCTGCCCATCCTACACTGTTAGTGGGAACATAAATTGGTACAGACACTATGGAGAACACTATGGAGGTTCCTTCAGTTCGGCTCAGTTCAGTTGCTCAGTCGTGTCTGACTTTTGGAGACCCCACGAATTTCAGCACGCCAGGCTTCCTGTCTATCACCAACTCTCGGAGTTCACTCAAACTCACGTCCATCAAGTTGGTGATGCCATCCAGCCATCTCATCCTCTGTCGTCCCCTTCTCCTCTTGCCCCTCTGAGGCCCCCAGCCTCAGAGTCTTTTCCAATAAGTCAGCTCTTCTCATGAGGTGGCCAAAGTACTGGAGTTTCAGCTTTAGCATCATTCCTTCCAAAGAACACCCAGGACTGATCTCCTTTAGAATGGACTGATTGGATCTCCTTGCAGTCCAAGGGACCCTCAAGAGTCTTCTCCAACATTACAGTTCAAAAGCATCAGAAACTGAAAATAGAGCTACCATTTTATCGAGCAATCCTACTTCTAGGATTGTATCTAGAAAAAAACAATAATTCAAAAAAGATACATTCACCTCAGAGTTCATTGTATCACTCTTTATAATAGTGAGGACATGAAAGCAACCTAAATGTCCATCAACAGACAAATGGAAAGAGAAGATGTGGTACATTTACAATGGAATACTATTCAGCCATAAAAAAGAATGAAAAATGACATTTGCAGCGTGGATGGACCTAGAGATTATCATACTCAGTGAAGTAAGTCAGATGGAGAAAGACAAATACCATGTGATACCACTTTTATGTGGAATCTTTAAGAAGATGATACAGGTGAAAAAAGGGATGCAGAAACCAACTTAAAGACTTAGACGGTGGGCTTGTGGCTGCCAAGGGGGAAAGACAGGGAGAGGAAATGATATGAAAGGTTGGAATTAGAAAATGTGCCAGTTGCTCAATTGTGTCAGACTCTTTGTGACCCCACGGACTGTAGCACATCAGGCTCCTCTGCCTTTGGAATTTTCCAGGCAAGAATACTGTAGTGGGAATTCCTACTCCAGGGGATCTTCCTGATCCAAACATCATACCTACATCTCTTGTGTCTCCTGTATTGGCAGGCAAATTCTTTACCACTAGAGCCACCTGGGAGGTCCCTGGGATTGGCATATGCACACTACTATACGAAAAATAAACAATCAACAAAGACCTCACATTTGGCACAAAGAACTATGCTCAATACTCTGTAATAACCTATGTGGGAAAAGAATCTGAAAAATAATAGATATACGAGTATGTATAACTAAATCACTTTGCTGTATACAGGAAACTAACACAATATTGTGAATCAACTATACTACAATATAAAATAAAAAATTTTTAAAAAGCAAAAAATATTATAGATTCCCTAGAGATGAGCCTAAATCTGGAATTAACGTTCAGATGACTTAATAGGAAAATGCTCTCAGGAGAAAGCAAGCACTCAAAGTGGGAAGCACAGAGGAAAAAGGCATAGTAAGAATACGGTCTCAGCTGGAGATTAGCTTGTCTGATCCTATAGGGAAGCTTGGGGATATCACTGCTTTGAAGAGTTAGCCCCATCTCACTGCCAGTTAGAGAATGCTACTGCTGCTACTAAGTCGCTTCAGTTGTGTCCGACTCTGCGCGACCCCATAGACGGCAGCCCACCAGGCTCCCCTGTCCCTGGGATTCTCCAGGCAAGAACACTGGAGTGGGTTGCCATTTCCTTCTCCAAAGCATGAAAGTGAAAAGTGAAAGTGAAGTCGCTTAGTCGTGTCCGACCCTCAGCGACCCCATGGACTGCAGCCTACCAGGCTCCTCCGTCCATGGGATTTTCCAGGCAAGAGCACTGGAGTGGGGTGCCATTGCCTTCTCCAAGGTAGAGAATAGCCAGTGCTTTTTGGTTTACTATCTTGAAGGGTAAGTTTCAAGACTTCTGGTTCTTTACTTCTAGCTATTACTCTATTAGGTCAAGAAAGAAGTATGAGGGTTGTGCCAGCAACTTGAATATCCACTTATGTACCAGAGAAAAGAGCCAAAATTGATCCAGTGGGCCCACTGTGAGATGGACCTCAGCTCTATTTGATACCTGATCATATTCAACCCTCCATAATAACACTTCGGGTCATCATCAATTCAGATCCTCATCCAAGAGTCCTCTATTATTCCCCATCCCCCACTGTATGGTTACCCAAATAAGTGGTCCTAAGTCTTTTAGGGGAGAAGGTAGGAACTGCTGTTCAGTCTATGATTTCTAAGTCTGAGAATTGTCTCATATCTAGGAACTTTATAAGCAAGAGATCATAACTTTCTATGGAGGCAGATGACCTCCACTTGTATTAATACATTCCCCTTCTTGATCTTCTAGTCATATACATTAAGCAGTAACCTGTGGTCACTTACCTATTTTTCTCCAAGAACAGGGTAAATTCCATCAAAAGTCACATGAATTTATTCTCATTATTTTTATGTTTACCAATGCTATATTGTTAGGGGAACTACTGACCAAAGATGCCCACCCTGCCCAGGCCCAATATAACCACTTGCATGACTTTACAACAAGAGGTCCTGATAAGCAACAAGGGTTCAACAAGCTACCACCAACTAGAAGCAGTTGAGAAAGGTCAAAGGAGAGAGGAGATGCCAGTCCATACATCTTACCAACCTCCCAGAATCCTTTCTGGAATCCATCTTGGCTGAGTAATATGCATACCACCAGGAAGAACCCTGAGCCAGAATGATTGGCCAGAAACAACCCAGAAATTAACCGCATTACCATAAAATCCAAGACTGCAAGCCATGTGGCAGAGCAGTTCTCCTGTGTTCCCTTACCCTGCTGTCCTCCATCCTGGTGCCCCTTCCCAAAGTCTCTTGGTCTGTCAGCAAGGGTACCTCCTTGAACAATTCATTTCCAAGTGTTAGACTAGAGCCTACCCTCAGGCTCTGAAAGGGGTATCCCTTCCTGCAACAATATAACTGATACTATTAAATTATATTTTTCATGTTATAATTTTCAATATTAACAATATTTCTCTTTAATGTAAAAGAAATGGATATATACTCTGTGTTAGGTATTGTACTAGGCATCACATGGACTTAGAACTAGAAGTATTACATTCAATTGCTGTGGTGATTTTGGAGAACAAAAGATAAATTTTCATAACATCAGTATTCCAGTCTGTAGTATGAAAACAAAAATATTTGCTCTATTTTACCTTTCTATTTTGAAGCTCAAATATTAAATTAATTTTTTTGAAAATCATAAAAGCCTTATGTAAATACAATTTACATAATATGAGCAGATGTCTCAGGTGCATACTATGTTAGAATATATATATGTGCATTATATGTATACTTATATGTATATATATTCAGAGACAGAAATTAATACATAAATGATAACCTCAGTTGTAATATTTAAAATAATTTTGACTATTGATATCTTTCTACTAATAATAATTTTGTCAGCTCATAGAAGCTACATTTTTTTTTTTTACTTTTTAACATTCACTCTATTACTCAGGTCCTAAAATAAGATTTATATATTTTTTTTTTAGTTTAAATTTAAAACTGGCCTTTCTAATACATGACTTTTCTTGCTTCCAAAAAGGCCTCCTCGTAAAAGCTACAAAGGACTCTCACCCTTCAAATAGATCCCTCAGACACATTTCGATAAGGGTAAATGAATTTTTAATCTTCTGGCAGATTCATAATGCCCTGCAGATGTGGCCCTGGCTAAGAAAATTGCATAGAGGTCTATAAGAGCAATGCTGTCCACTAACAGCTGTTATATTGCTTCCAGCGCCTGAAGTGCTGTTCCCAGCTGCCATTTCATTCTTCCTAGAGAGCTTTTATGTTGCAAACTTCAAGTTAGGAGAGCTTCTCTTATTACAGCAGTTCAGGAGTGACTTCCTTCTGACAAACCCCACTGCATCTGACTTGAGACTTGAATGAGAAAACAGCCACTGAGTCACTTGAAAGGTAACTTGTCAGAAAGGAAGTTTGAGGAGACAGACTTGGGGGAGGAGGGTGGAAAGGAGGTGGGAAAGGGAACGAGAGAGGTTTGCACAGAAGCGACTTATTTAGGTGTTATAGGCTATTTTTCTATCCAGAAGTGACTAGGTTTCTAAGGAATTATTACCAAGGCATGTTTTTCAACAATACTTGCTCTGAGGAACCTGAAGGATAGATGGAAAATGGAAGACTTCCATTTGAGTATTGCCCAGTGGAACAACTGGAAACTTACTGACGAATCATGTCCTCTCCAAAACTGAGTTTACGATATCAGATTTTTAAAGTTAACTAAAAACAACCTATAAGACTACAGTTTAATCATATGGACTAAAATAACATAACTACATGCAGCAAAAACCTATCTTGAGCATGACATTTGCCATTTCATGTTACCTCTACTGTTATATATTTTTCTTTTAATGAGGCATGACTCACAAAGGTAAATTTTAAATGTTATCCAGTTTCATTTTTCCTTCAAGCATCAGGCATTTTATTTCAGTGCTTCATCTTTCAATTCCTTTTTCTCATTATAAAATGTATTATTCATTTTAAAGCTCTTCTAGTTTAACAGGTATTCACTTCAGAGGGCTTTTCTAGAATGGATTTTCTACCATAAAGGTAATTTATCATATTGAATACTGTCTCTCAAGCTAAAAGGAAATTGGTACATAATAAACATTCTCAGTGCACCCTTAGTATTTGCAAGTGAAGTCTTTAAAAAAAGGGATGCAGTTTAAACAACATGTGCTACACTGCCTAACATGTATATATTTACTCCAAACCACTGTTTAAAATTTAGACCAGTTTTAAAATGCCTCACTGTAGTAAGGCATTTGTAAAGTTGAAACCCAGCCATGCTTTAAGATAACCAGAAGTTTCACTTTAATTTTACAACATATATACCTATTACAGATATACTCTATTTTAAGAAATTTTTACATGAAAATATACTTTCTGAATATCTATATATTTTTATAAATAGCACACTAATATGAGATCTATTGATCAAAACTCATGACTTTTAAAAATATATTGTAAAAATTGATTTCATAACCAAGGTTTTAGGAATATGTTCATTTTCAAGAAATGGATGTTCAGGACTTCATCTAATGTATAATTTCATGGGAAAGATTTCATGCCAATGTAAATCTTTCAGTATTGAAGACTTCATTGAGGGGAAATTCTGCATCTCTTCCTACATCTAAGAGTCCAGTTATAATTTATAAATATGCATTTAATGGGAGACTGGGTAAACTATTTTACATAAATGCTTTGATTGACTTCCTGAGCTTTTTCCATTTCTGCAGTTGTATGGAAACTACTGGTGTATGGACGACTGTGGCACCATATGTTGAACCACCAAAGCCTCTCCAGAATGTCATTCATTCACATAACAGTACTCATCAAGTACCTTCTATAAGCCACACATTTATATGACACAAGTTCAGCAGTTACCAGAAAATCTATTCCAAATCAAATTTAATTTCATTGGGACTTTTCTTAATGTAACCAAACATTTCAGATAGTGATAAAAGCTATTAAGAATATTAAACAGTGAAACAAGATAGTCACTGACTTAAGGGTGTATAGAGGGCAGCTGTTGTTCAGTCACTAAGTTGTGTCCCACTCTTTTGCAGCCTCATGAACTGTAGCCTGAGGTTTCTCTGTCCATGGGATTTCCCAGGCAAGAATACTGGAGTGGGTTGCTATTTTCTTCTCCAAGGGATCTTCCCAAACCACAGATCAAACCCAGATCTCCTACATTATCAAGCAGATTCTTTACCACTGAGCCACAAGTGATTGTTACGTATTATGATGAAGGAAAATCTTGCTGAGGAAGAAACATGCAACAGAGAATAACACTGAGTAATGACCACACAAAGACTGGAAAGAACACAGTGAGGCATGAGATGATGGGAGAGACCAGAAACTTAGACTAGGTCAGCTGCTCTCTTATAAACCATGGTGTCTAGTTTAGTTTATTCCAGATGCAAAGGGAAAACACTGAAGGCTAACAACAAAGTAACATGATGAGACTAAAATTTTGAAAAGATAATATTAGTAAGAAAAATCACAAGCTTTACAAAGGGATGTGAGCTAGTTGATGGCAAGAATAATATCTAGAATCTTTATTTTTGCATCTCCATTGCCCAACACAGTCCTAGATATCACAGTAATTACTTGATAAATGCATGTTTAATTATTGATATCAAAGTAGTTACGAAAACAATACACTGAAGGCAACCTTAAGCCTTCTACTGGCGATGCTCTAGTTCTTTGGGGGAAGATGCTCTAGTTCTTTGGTCTCTTACTTCTGACTGGACAAATATTTTCTCTAGTCATGTGTACCTTGCTTATCAAAGATTTCCCTTTCAGGTGTAAAATTACCATATAGAACATTACCTCAACCCATGTAGTCCAAAGGTAAACTTTCTTCTCCAGGGGCAACAAGGAAATTTCTTTAAACTCACAAAAGCAGCAAGATCTGTATGACTAGTAAACATTTTCACTCACAGTCCACAGAGGACTTGATATGTTCAATATATACTTTATTTAAAGGAATACAGTAGCAAAATATCATAAAGATTTCTAAAGAATTCAGGGCACATAAAACACAAGGAACAAAGATCACAAGCATTTCTCATAGTAATTATATAGTCAAAGTCTTTATCTAAAGTAAAAAGTAATTTTATTCTGAAATGTATTATTTGATTAAATATTTACAAACCGGGACGCAATTCCTGATGAAACTGACAACATATATTTAGAAATGATACATTTTTAGCACAGTCATTACACAGCTTTCTTCCTGGAGTGTTTTGCATGTAAGTTCCTTTTTCATGCTTCACTCACTTTCGATCACATTTCAGTTTCATTGTTTGAAGAATAAAGCTCTAATTCATTGCCACATACAATTCACAGCCTTGATGTTTGGATGGATATTTCTTCTCTTAAAATGGACACGTACATACAGCTGCAGAGTCTCCTGTCTTTTGAAAGCAATCTGGTAATGATAGCAACCAATTCTGTTATCAGTCACAAACTTGACGGCAGCAGCCTCAGCCTCCCTAAAGCATTCCCTGTGACACACAGATTGTCCTTTTACTTTCTTCCTCTTGGTTAATTTGGTCGCTGGGCTTCAGTTTTTCAGTTCATCCCAGTTTTCAATTTATACACTGTATCACTGTCTTTCAAGCTTTACTTTGTATCATGCAAGGTGAAAAAAAAAAAAGTGATGACCTAATTCTTGGGATTAAAAATATAGAACATTCTCTAGTATATAAAATGACAGAAACAGAAGAATATACAGCAAACGTAATATAATTAAAGAGCTTATAATTTTGGAATTATTACCCTGCCATCAATCCCTGACCTATTAAGAATTGATATAGATTAGAAGACCTTTCATAATCTAATTATTGCTTCAGTAACTTCTTCCTACTGAAGACCTATCATGTGCCAGGCTAAACAATACTGCTAGGATAAAGCAGTGAGTCAGACAGGATTGCTATTTCTCAAGGAGCTTATATTTTAATGCTATTTAAAAGAAAAAAAAAAAACAGTAATTCCAATATAATCAGAGAAATACTATGAGAGAAGCAGGGATCAACCAAAGACAAATAAAAGGTTCTGGTGGTAACTTAGAAAAGCATCTGACCAAGATTTGAGGGTCAATAAAGGCTTCCAATGGGCTTCCCTCCTGGCTCTTATGGTAAAGGATCTGCCTGCAATGCAGGAGACCCAGGTTTGATCCTTGGGTTGGAAAGATCCCTCAGAGAAGGAATGACTATCCACTGCAGTATTCTTGCCTGGTGAATCCTATGGACAGAGGAACCTGGTGGACTAAAGTCCATAGGGTCACAAAGAGTCGGGCATGACTAAGCGACTAACACTTTCACTTTTTTTTCACTTGAAAGGTTCTCTATAGAAAATGTTATCTTAACTAAGACCTTAAATATGAACACGATTCTTGGCAGAAAGGGCTTCGGGCTAAAATTTCCACATGTGTAAAGTATATATATTGTGCAATATAAAATACCAGAGACAAGAGAGAACATAATCTTTCTCAAGAAATGCCAGCTTAGTCTACTGAAACATAGAATGTAAGAGGTGAGCAAGAAAAGAAGAGATGCAAAAGGGACAGAGGATGAGGGTACAGACATTGACAGAAGCTTATTAAATTATGCTTGGAGTTTAAATTCTGTTCTGTGGTCAAGGTAAACTGCTTTGGATGTTGAACTGGGAATGAATTGGAAGCATTTAAAATTGGGAGAATGGTAGAAATATCAATACTATTGATAATAATGGGAAAATTTCCATATTAATCTAGTGACGATGTAAGTTAACATATCCGCACCAAGACTGGAGGAAAGCTGAAGGACTGGACGGATCTTTAGCTGAGAGATTTATTCTCCCAAGTAATTCACTAAATAGCAGTAGAGTGAAGAGTAATGAATGATTCGAAGATTCCTAATTTGAACAACTGTTGCCATTCTTCATGGGTAAAACAAACAGCCATAAATATTAGACAAAGCCTCTTTTCATAGCCTATACTATCTCCTTAGTTACTTGGGGTACTTTTTAGAGTTTCTCATTGTTCAGCAAATCCAAGCCCCTTAACTCTTTGTTATGGACTGAGCTGTCCTCCTCAAATTCATATGTTGAAGCCCTAGCCCACCACATGCCTACATTTGGACACAGGCCTTTCAAAGAGATAATAACAGTTAATGAGGTTATAGGGTCCAATATGTCTGGTGTTCTTATAAGAGGAAGAGATTAGGACCTACAAGGCGAGACACCAGTGAAAGGCCATGCGAGGACACCATGAGATGGTGTCCACTTTGCAAGCCAAAAACAAAGGTTTCTAGAGAAAGCAAAGCTTCTGACATCTTTGGTTTTATACCTCAAACCTCCAGAACTATGAGAAAATGAACTGTTGCTTGAAGCCACTCAGTCTGTGGTGTTTTGTAATAGCAGACTTATGAAACTAAAACATGCCCCAAACTAGAATTTGTCTAAAAAGCAAATTCACCATAACAGTATAGAAAATGTATCACATTTATCAGAGATTGTGTTAAAGTCCAGGTGAGATGTGCATGTTGAAAACATGCCTATTAAAGAAGGATATCAAATACTATTGTAAAAAATATTATTTCTCAGTGCCATTGAAAGTAATTTCAGTTGTTCAGGCCAATGGAAAATTCCCCCAAGAAACAAATCATAAGTTAGGTTATTTAATATAATAAAATCTTCAATTAATGATCTCATGCAGGGGTTATGACGTGGGTTGTTGTGAAGATGGGATTTCTCACTCCCAGTTCTCTGTCAGCCCACAGCCATTCCAAAACATCTATACTATAAGGAAAAATAATGGGCTTCCTAAGTAAACACAGCTAGAAGGTAAGTTCACAAACAAGATTTCTGGCCCTAGAGCTCTACTTAATGAAACTTCTAGTACCACTGTGTATCTCCTACAGGCTTTTCACATTTGTTTCATTTTCATGTAGCTGTAGTAGTTTCAATACCATTGGGTTTCTGAAAATAGACAAATGGCCCAGCATTTCACCAATGAGTCATAATATTATTCAATGAGATGAAATAATTTATACCAGTGATTTCCACCTTCATCAATTTATAATAATTTATGTGAGAGTAAAACTCACATTAGATTTTTTCAGAGTTATATACTCTATCTAGGATATTCTACAGTGTTTTCACTATATTAAAATCAAGTAAAAGAAACAATTGTATACTTTTAAATCAGAGGTGCTGAATTTACAAATAGCTTTTCTCCAAGAATATTTTGAAAGTAAGAATATGGTTATTTAGTAAAATTTGAAGAAGATAACTTTAAAATGAATTGCCATACCAGAACCTCAAATATGATAGGACTACTCATGGATTATTACTTGGGAATGAATGACAATGAAAAACTATCCTCTCTCTACTCCTACAATGAACTTTATCATTTTTAAAACATATTCTTTGTTTTATTTTTAATGCAGTTATTTGCAACTGCCTATATTCCCTAATACATTGTAGTAACTTGAGAAAGTTACCACATATCTTTTGCTTTGGTTCCTACATAGCACCAGTCAAAATGGTTCATGCACAATATATACTTCTAGACTGAATGAAACCAAATATACATTGAGAAAATCAATAGATTTTCTGTACAGAGCCTCATGAGTCGAGAGAGACTACAGAAACACACTTAGTATTATTGCCAACTATTCAAAAATGAACCACTGGCTCCAACTAGTCTTCATCATTGATGTAAATCTTATCAGATAGATATTATTGAGAAAGAAATGAAGCTTAAATTCCATTGAAGAAAAAATCCACAAGAAGTATTTTTTTTTTTAATTATTAACATCAAAGGGTGAAATCAGTGGCATTAATCCAGGCTTAAAAGAAGGCACTCTACCTCTGGAAAAGATAGTTCCACAGGGATCAATTTATAAAGCCAGTGCAACTGAAAATGTAATGATATTCAACAAGTCTAAAGCAAAAATAGTTGAAAGCTGCTAGCATTAAATAGTGTATCTTTTTTCTAAATTAGTGGTTCAAGACGCTCATAGAAAATAAATTCAAGCTCCAAATTATGGTTCAGTGATGGTAAAAATTTCTGTTCTCTTCTATGTAGCATCATAAGGGACTCTTCCCCAGATCTAATTCACTGAGGGATTTGGGGAGTGTGTGTGTGAGTGTGTGTGTGTGCGTGTGTGTGTGTGTGTGTGTAAATATATATATATATATATGTAAAATGGTGATGGAAATAAAAATGGGAACAAGGAAAAAGATAAAGATGCAAAAATTATTTTACTCTTAATGTGACAGTTGTATGACAACATATTCAGAGTACTGCATTTAAGACATTTAATATGCAAATCATAACATAAACAGCATGTCAATCTAACCAGAACTTATAAGTGGTTTGGTTGATGAAATTTAAATCTGAAGATACACAGCACACTCTATATCCAGGTGCCAGATATATTTGGTTCTGCACATTCAGTTGAAGGGAGAATAAAGCATGGTGGTGGTTTAGTCGCTAAATTGTGTCTGACTCTTGTGACCCCATGGACAGCAGAGCCTGGGAGGCTACATACAGTCCATGGGATTCTCCAGGCAAGAATACTGGAATCGGTTGCCATTTCCTTCTCCAAAGCGTAAAATAGAGAAAGTGATGTTGGTTGTTTGAAATAGAGAATTAGATGGGTAACGAATGAGGATAATGATCAAAGCTATGGAGGACCTTGAGGGGTTTAGAGAAAGGAAGCTTTATTGACATTGAGTAGTCATTAAGAAATATTTAAATAAAGTGTAATGAGCGGTCTGGAGATAGAAAGCAAAATCAAGGTGATGGAACTAGCAGACAGTTTATGGGCAGCCAGCCATTATACAGATTATATAAACTTTAAAATTCTAAATTCCTCCCACTCCTACCCATCTAGACAGACATGCTTAACATCTTTTAATTTGTAGACTATTCCTTGTAGCAATTCATAGACATTTTATACCAATGTGAAATGGATGCATGATTTTGTTTCTAAAACTGGCAAGTTATTAGAACAACCAGGGCACATAAGCCCCTAATCAATATTCACTCTTATTGTTACAACTGGATATTACATAATGCATAAGATTTTCCAACATCTAAATGCACTATATTTCTTCGTCTTTTATGAGTATCAGTAGCTCCCAAGAACAGTGCCACACAAGCAAATGGCTATACTTTCAATGTGAGCAGTCAATTACATTAGGAGTGTTAAGATAGCTAATTAATCAGCCTGAGTATTTAGAATAAGTCAGTGCAACAAATTCATGTTAAGAAGAAAGAATGACAATCCTGTTCTCTTTTCACTCTGGTATATAGGTTTAATTTAGGACTGAAGGTATGAACAGTGAATCCTTCACTGATTCAACCGTGGTTTGTTTTTAGAAATCCAGCAAATTCATGATCTAAAGAAACCAAAATGTATCCCTAGTTTCTAAAATGAAGATTTTTAATAGATTATAATCCTTGAACTACATAATCTCTTTATTTTTGGCTGCCATCACACAGCTGTACAATTGGCATGAATTCTTCTCAACAAAATATGGTACCTTCACAGATGGAAGAGTTTAAGGTTTTGTCTTACAGAGTGCAGATGTTAGCATCACAATGCTATAACATTCCACTAGGCAGCATGACACTTTTCCTTTTTGTAAATAAACACAGGTGATAATTTGAAATTTTTGCACCTATTTTGGCACCTGCAGCAATATTTGTCACAAAGTTGAAATAAGAATATACTCCTAGTTTGTACCTCTCTAGCTGTCATAGGATGCTTGGGTTTATGATGCTTCCTACATTAGTAACAAAATTGAAAACAAGATCTGGTGCAAACACACACACACACACACACACACACACACACACAGAGTACATATAGAGGAATATTTTTAAATCCTAAGAAGATGATAACTTTCAGTTGCTATCATTACTTTTTTTTCTCTTATAGCTTCACAAAGGAGATTCACAGCTATCCAATGTTTGAAAATGATTCAGAACATTTTTTCACAAAAACTTTTGCACTTGGGATTTGTGTCCTAAATACTTGTCACTTGAGTTTTACTTCAGAGGTTTGGATATTTTCCCAAAATTTCTCATTTTTAAGTTTTACTATGGAATTTTATGTAAATAATAGGGTGTCCCACCACAATTTCAACTCTAGAATGGACAGAGGCATGCATTTTTATTCCTTTATTCCTTTGGTTATGAGAGCATAATATACAATAATGTTGCCATTTTGTTAGAGAACACCTAAAAGTTGTAAATTTCTGTAATTTAACAAACTAAAAGCTTTTGAACTCAATATTTCCTGCTTTCCTCAATGAAAAATTTATATATTGATTTTAAAATAAGAATCATATTAATCCAAATGTACCTCCCATCATTCTTCAATACCCACTGCTGCCTTGGCTTCTGCTGCTGCTAACTCACTTCAGTCACGTCTGACTGTGTGACCCCATAGACGGCAGTCCACCAGGCTCCGCAGTCCCTGGGATTCTCCAGGCAAGAACACTAGAGTGGGTTGCTATTTCCTTCTCCAGTGCATGAAAGTAAAAAATGAAAGTGAAATCGCTCAGTCGTATCCAACTCTTGTGACCTCATGGACTGCAGTCTACCAGGCTCCTTCATCCATGGGATTTTCCAGGCAAGGGTACTGGAGTGGGTTGCCATTGCCTTCTCCAGCTGCCTTGGCTAACTAATTTACACTACTGTCTCTAAATTAAGTTCTCTTCAAAGAAAACACTACTTTGAAAAGTACATGAACCCCAAAGTTCAGACAGCATTATTTACAATAGCCAAGACATGGAAGAAACCTAAGTATCAATCAACAAACAAATGGATAAATAAGATGTGACACACATATGTACACACAGATACACACACAATGGAATATTACTCACCCATATAAAATAATGAAATTTTGATTTGTAATGACATGGATGGACCTAAGGATTATTACACTTAGCAAAGTAAGTCAGACAAACATAAATATGTATGTTTTCACTTACATGTAGAATCTAAAAGAAAATGAAAGAATGCAACAAAACACAAACAGATTCATCCATAAAGAAATCAAACCAATGCCTCCTAGTGTATGGGAAAGGGTGTGATAGGGCAAAAAGATCAAGGGGTACAAACTACAAGGTTTAAAATAAATAAAATACAAGAATTCTCTAGTGGTCCAGTGATTAGGACTTGGTGCTTTCTCTACTGTGGGCCTGGGTTCAATTTCTGGTTGGGGAATTAAGATCCACAAGTCATATGGCCAAAAAAATGAATAAATAAAACAAAAATAAATACATAAGTAAATAAGATACAAGGATGCAATAGATAGCACAGGGAATATAACTAATATTTTATAAAAACTTTAAATTGAATATGATCTATAAAATATCAAATTGAGAATGGTGCACTGAGATGACCCAGAGGGATGGTACGGGGAGGGAGGAGGGAGAGGTATTCAGGATGGGGAACATGTGTATTCCTGTGGCGGATTCATGTTGATGTATGGCAAAACCAATACAATATTGTAATTAACCTCCAATTAAAATAAATAAATTTATACTAAAAATCATAATAATATAACCTGTAATCAACTGTGCTTCAATTAAAAAATAATATTAAATTCTTTCCTACCTCTAACACTGACCAAAGTTCTACTTCACTTTGGGGAAAACTAAAATCACTGCAGATGGTGACTGCAGCCATGAAATTAAAAGACGCTTACTCCTTGGAAGAAAAGTTATGACCAACCTAGATAGCACATTCAAAAACAGAGACATTACTTTGCCAACTAAAGTCTGTCTAGTCAAGGCTATAGTTTTTCCAGTGGTCATGTATGGATGTGAGAGTTGGACTGTAAGGAAAACTGAGCGCTGAAGAATTGATGCTTTTGAACTGTGATGTTGGAGTAGACTCTTGAGAGTCCCTTGGACTGCAAGGAGATCCAACCAGTCCATTCTGAAGATCAGCCCTGGATTTCTTTGGAAGGACTGATGCTAAAGCTGAAATTCCAGTACTTTGGCCACCTCATGGGAAGAGTTGACTCATTGGAAAAGACTCTGATGCTGGGAGGGAGGGACTGGGGGCAGGAGGAGAAGGGGATGACAGAGAATGAGATAGCTAGATGGCATCATTGACTTGATGGACGTGAGTCTGAGTGACCTGTGGGAATTGGTGATGGACAGGGAGGCCTGGTGAGCTGCGATTCATGGGGTCGCAAAGAGTCGGACACGACTGAGCGACTGAACTGAACTGAACCCTCCCAAAGGACCCAAACACCATTCCTTTGATAATCTGCATGAGTAAATGATACATTTTTTTAATGAGTAGTGAATAAGCAAATCAAGAACTATTATTAATGATAAACTTTGTAATTCTCTAATCTTTATACTCCATTTTTATTGAAAATTCAAAGATTATTAAATTAAGTATATGCACACTTAAAACTTCTTAAAGAAATAGCTAAATACGAAAAGTTGCTAGCAGTTTACTGTATATTAATACTGTGTTAGAAATCATGAAAACACAAGTAATTTTACTTTAAAGAAAATATCAAGTAACATATCAATGCTCATATGTGCCTGTGCATCAGTTATCATCATGCTAATTTAAGTTGATGGCTGCTTCAGGCTCGGTTGCTCCCTTTAACTTCAGTCCAGTACACCCAGGGCAGCCTCAGAATGAATTCCCAACTCTGGGAGAGCTGGGCTCAATAGGCTTCAAAATTCCTTGGCATGTTTATTTATCCTGACATAAGTTCTCGGGAAATTTCCTAAGGGCAATTTTGCAGATGATTTGATTACAGAATATCCCTTCTTTTGAATAATTTCTCCCCTTCTTTGGATAAAAGATGAACTTGGAGAGTTGCTAGGGTTGCCAGACAGGAGGGGATCATGGAGAAATGGAACCGGTAGGAACTATGTAGAGACAAATAGTTAAGGGCCTGACAGTGAGAGTACCAAGTTTCAAGGGATATTGAGTCAGAAAACTAAATGGGGGTAGACAGAGGAAAGGCTTCCCTGGTGGCTCAGATGGTAAAGAATCTGCCTGCCATGCAGGAGACCCATGTTAGATCCCTGGGTCGGTAAGATCCCCTGGAGAAGGAAAAAGCAATCCACTCCAGTATTCTTGCCTGAAGAATTCCATGGACAGAGGAGCCTGGCAGGCTATGTAGTCCATGAGGTTGCAAAGAGTTGGACACAACTGAGAGACTATCACTCACTCAGGCAGAGGAAAGGGAAAGAAATTTAAAAGGGAATGTAGTTGCTGACTGATATCACACCAATTAAAACAACAAGTGCTTTTTGTACTTAAATGTGTCACACTATTGGGGGCTTCTGCCATGGCTCAGCAGTAAAGAATCTGCCTGCAATGTAAAAGATGTGGCAGGAGCCACAGTTCAGTCCCTGTTGGGAAAATTCCCCTGGAGAAGGAAATGGCAACCCACTCCAATATCCTTGCCTGAAGAATCCCATGGGCAGAGGAGCCTGGTAGGGTCACAGAAGAGTTGGACATGACTTAGCAACCAAACAACAACAACAATGGCAGATATTAGAATAATGAATACATTATTACAATCACTACTTCAGAAGTAATTTTCTTACTTGGAAGAGGAGCAGAAAATGGCTTAGTTACTGCTAGCTTCCAAGAGATAAGCCTGGATTAGAGAATTTCTCAAAGTCATTCTTTCAGAGAGGATGTAAACTGAACCCTGAAGCAAGTTGGCAGGTTAGTGGTCAGTTCGTTTCAGTTCAGTCACTCTGTCGCGTTCGACTCTTTGCGACCCCATGAATTGCAGCACACCAGGCCTCCCTGTCCATCACCAAATCCCGGAATTCACTCAGACTCACGTCCATCGAGTCAGTGATGCCATCCAGCCATCTCATTCTCTGTCATCCCCTTCTCCTCCTGCCCCCAGTCCCTCCCAGCATCAGAGTCTTTTCCAGTGAATCAATTCTTCCCATGAGGTGGCCAAAGTACTGGAGTTTCAGCTTTAGCATCAGTCCTTCCAAAGAAATCCCAGGGCTGATCTCCTTCAGAATGGACTGGTTGGATCTCCTTGCAGTCCAAGGGACTCTCAAGAGTCTTCTCCATCACCACAGTTCAAAAGCATCAATTCTTCAGTGCTCAGCTTTCCTTACAGTCCAACTCTCACATCCATACATGACCACTGGAAAAACTATAGCCTTGACTAGACAGACATTTGTTAGCAAAGTAATGTCTGTGCTTTTGAATGTGCTATCTAGGTTAGTCCTAACTTTTCTTCCAAGGAGTAAGCGTCTTTTAATTTCATGGCTGCAGTCAACATCTGCAGTGATTTTGGAGCCCCCCAAAATAAAGTCTGACACTGTTTCCACTGTTTTCCCATCTATTTCCCATGAAGTGATGGGACCGGATGCCATGATCTTCATTTTCTGAATGTTGAGTTTTAAGTCAACTTTTTCACTCTCCTCTTTTACTTTCATCAAGAGGCTTTTTAGTTCTTCACTTTCTGCGTAAAGGTGGTGTCATCTGCATATCTGTTATTGATATTTCTCCCGGCAATCTTGATTCCAGCTTGTGTTTCTTCCAGCCCAGCATGTCTCATGATGTGCTCTGCATAGAATTTAAATAAGCAGGGTGACACGTTGTTCCATTTCCAATTCTAACTGTTGCTTCCTGACCTGCATATAGGTTTCTCAAGAGGCAGGTCAGGTGGTCTGGTATTCCCATCTCTTTCAGAATTTTCCACAGTTTATTGTGATCCACACATCAAAGGCTTTGCATAGTCAATAAAGCAGAAATAGATGTTTTTCTGGAACTCTCTTGCTTTTTCCATGATCCAGCGGATGTTGGCAATTTGATCTCTGGTTCCTCTGCCTTTTCTAAACCCAGGTTGTACATCTGGCAGTTCACAGTTCACATATTGCTGAAGCCTGGCTTGGAGAATTTTGAGCATTACTTTATTAGTGTGTGGTCAAGAGTCTCCTAATTCAAAAACTCTGTGAATATGTTTGAATATGTGAATTTTACAAACATTTACTCCATTAAGGAATTCACAAAAATATCACTGACCCAGCATCTTTCTATATGTATTTGTGGTAGGTGTAAGAGGAACTGAACTGATCCTGGCTTCTACTGAGCATGGTTCTAGAAAACACCTTTTAAAAGTTCTTCACATTAAATTTTCTTCCATTGTTCCCAGGTCTTCAGTAAAGTGTTAAACTTTGCAACCTGTTCTCAGTGATTCCTGGGAGGAGCCGAAAAGGCAGCTCTCTGCCCAAATATAAAATGAAGCATTTTGGACCAATAATCGTCACCTGAGAGAAGTTAGTCTTAAGACAAAGGGTGAGATGAGAAACTACAGAGCACATGGTAAACTGAGCAGAGTGGAGAGTTAGATTCTAGAGCCAGGTTGCTGCTTGTGTGCAAACAGGGAATAGAACAGGTATATACGCATTTTCTGAAGATTGCCAGAGTACGGTAAACTGGTAAAAGTCTGGACATATCATAGTCAGGTGAAATAGCAACTATTTATACACTGCGCATGAGAGGGAAAAATCAGGTGATTATTGAATAATTCTAGGATATTTGGCTGACACTATCATTAGATTAGTGATTTCATACATAACACCTATATTTGTTGCTAATACATATTAACATGTTTTAAAAGAGTAAATGGGGGGCTTCCCTGATGCTGTGGTGGTAAAGGCCCACCTGCCAATGCAGGAGACTTGGGTTGGATCCCTGATGTGGGGGAATCCCACATAATCGAAAAGCAACTAAGCCCATGCACCGCAGCTATCCAGCCTGTGCTCCAGAGCTCCAGAGCCACAACTTCTGCAGTCCTTTGTGCCCTAGAGCCCATGCTCCACAAGAAAAGCCACTATAGTGAGAAGCCCACACGCTGCAACGGGAGAGTAGCCCCTGCTCACACAACTAGAGAAAAGTACACATAGCAGTGCGGATCCAGCACAGCCAAAAATAATTTTAAAAATCTTAAAAATAAAGAGTAAATGGGTCTGAGACATTTTCATTCTGATGTACTTTACCAATTAAATGTTTCATGGCTAGAAAAATCCTTGAAGGAAATATGACTCTCAAATTAAGTAACTTTAATTATGCATTCACCTATTAATTTCAACTTCTAAAACATCCTCTAATTCAGGGAAAGTTTGATGGCAGAAGGAGAACAGGGCATCAGAGGATGAGATGGCTGGATGGCATCATCGATGCAATGAACATGAACTTGTGCAAACATCAGGAGATGGTGAGGGACAGGGAAGCCCGCCATGCTGCTTTTCATTGGAGTCGCAAAGAGTTGGACATGACTAGGCAACTGAACAACAACAACAAAATTCAGAGCTAACACTCTTTCTCAGTAAAATCTTTAAAAATAAAATCATTATTTCCCACATGCCTAAATAGTTTCCTGCAGTTTGTTCATTCAGTAGCACAGAAACTGATTCAATTCAGTAGCAAATCTAGAAATGAATCTCGCCATCAGTCTTGGACTGCACATGATCAGGAGTGTACACAGGTGAACAAGTGAGTGAGGAAGACATGAGTGAAGAAGAAATAGAATGGAGAAAAGAAAGAATTATAATGATAAGAATCTTACCCTTCTCCTTTTCTCCACTTTAGACACAAGCAACCCCAGGTACAGTTTAAACATTAGTGGATTCTATTCTGGACACCCCTTCAGATGTGTTTGCCCATAAGAAATAAGTTAATACATTATGAAAATGAAAGTGAAGGTCACTCAGTCATGTCCAACTCATTACGACCCCATAGACTATATATATATAATCCATGGGATTCTCCAGGCCAGAATACTGGAGCGGGTAGCCTTTCCCTTCTCCAGGGGATCCTCCCAATCCAGGTACCAAACCCAGGTCTCCCACTTTGAAAGTGGATTCTTTACCAGCTGAGCCACAAGGGAAGCCCAAGTATACTGGGGGGTGGGTAGCCTATCCCTTCTCCAGTGGATCTTCCCAACCTAGGAATTGAACTGGGATCTCCTGCATTGCAGGTGGATTCTTTACCAACAGAGCTATCAGCAAAGCCCTAATACATTATACCCACCTCAACCCCATCTATTGAAAAGAAGTTGTCTTTGGACACATGTAGCTTTTACATTACTCCGAAAGGAACAGAACTTCAGAGGGTATTTTTTTAGCTATGCTAAAGAAAAAATATGATAATTCTTACCTAAAATTTTTTTGATAAGGATTACAATATCATGTATTTTTCTTTTTCAGCTATTGTGTTCCAAGAAAATGTAATTTAAATAAGCAAATACACTTAAAATATAATATAATCCTATCCTCATCATATATGTTAATTAATTTTGTATTTTAAGGTACATTGTTTAAATTTATATTTTAGGAATTTTGCAAAGCAAGAAACTAATAAATTAAAGACTGAAGTATATCTGTGCTTATAAAATAAAAATATAATCTACTTATAATTATCAGTGTAATTTAGAGATGCAGCACAGATGATAAAAAGAAAAATTACTGGTAACTGTTTTAATAATTTCATAGTTAATATACTGTGCATCGGATCTTGTACTGTGAACAGATTTACCACTATTTTAATTTAACAAAATATAGTTACATGTTCATAAGACTATGAATTTTATTCTAACAATTTTTTCTAAGATTTGATATCATTATGATTTTTTTCCAGAAGTAGAACAAATTTTAAGACTTTAAAATTTGTGAATCTTAAATTTAATCTTTAAAATTCTTTTCTTCTAATTTACCTCAAAAAGTCATAAGATACTTAGGTAAATTTTCTTTTATTTACAAAGACTGAACTCATTCAGAGATATGGGTCTAAGCTGGGTTGGAAGGACATGGATTCAACCAATATGGAAAATGAATGAATGACTATTATTATTTCCAATTGATAGTGAGGTTTTCTAAATAAAAAGAGATACAGAAGAGTAAATTTTATCTTTTTTCATTCACTTTTTTAGTGACATCTCAGATATTTAGCTTCAAATCTTTGTTGAGAACTAAAATTTATTAGCACTTTTTTTTAAATTAAATTTATTTATTTTTTTAATTACAATACTGTATTTGTTTTGCCATACATTGACACGAATCAGCCATAGGTGAACACAATCGCCCAATGCCGAAGCCCCCTCCCACCTCCCACCCCACATCCTCTACCTGAATCATCCTGTGCATCAGCCCCATGCATCCTGCATCCTACACCAAACATAGATTAGCGCTTCGTTTCTTACAGGAAAATACACATGCTTCACTGCCATTCTCCCAAACCATCCCACCCTTTCCCTCTCCCTCAGAGTCCAAAAGTCCACTCTATACCTCTGTGTCTCTTGTTGTCTCACATATAGGGTCATCATTACTGTCTTCTAAATTCCATATATATGTGTCAGTATACTGTATCGGTGTTTTTCTTTCTGGCTTACTTCACTCTGTATAATCGGTTCCAATTTCATCCATCTCATTAGAACTGAGTCAAATTTATTCTTTTTAAGGGCTGAGTAGTATTCCATAGTGTATATGAACCACAGCTTTCTTATCCATTCATCTGCTGATGGACATCTAGGTTGCTTCCATGTCCTGGCTATTATAAACAGCGCTGCAATGAACATTGGGGTTAGCACTTTTAAATGCAAATGTTGTTACAGTTCCCTTGATTCCAAATATATAATTCAACTAATAATTTAAATTCTACTCTATCATTTACAGAAATGTCTTCCTTGGTTCCTTGTAACTACATTCTTTTGTAATTATATTGTATTTATCATTTAATCCAAATATTCCAAAGTCTAGCTGTATGTTCCATTGGTTAAGAATGAAAACATTATTATATCCAATGTCCCTTACTTACACAAAGGTTCTTATTGAATTTGATGTTTCAAATAACACACTTGACAATTTTATTGTTGTCCCTGATAAGAATGCAGCTCAAACAAAACAAGTGTCCTTTGCTGTCAAAGACAAGGATATCTTATGCCTTGAATGCCAGCACAGGCAGGAAATTGCTAGCAATGGTTTAAAACAGGGATTTCAGGAAGGAAAAGGGAAAGGCTTCTTGACAATCTACATTCTTTACAAATTGTCCATCAGTCAAAGGAGAAAAAAATTCTTTAGATTACATGTTAACTTTTTAACAGATGCATGTAGTTATGTCAAATAGTCTCCATGCAAAGAAAAACCTAGGTATTGTAATCATCAGAAGAGCATATTCTGAAAAACTTAATGAGTTGTATCCATTTTGTTGAAATACTGTTAATTAAATTACATGTAATAAAATGAAACTGTATGGAAAACAGGCATGTTAACTATAATTTAAATCAGGTTGGTTAAATGCAATGACAAAGTATGTGAAATTTCTGAAAAATAAACATTAATTTCAAATCTTTTAGATGAAATCAGGATTTATAAATCATGTATTTTAAAGAAAAACTACAAATGACAAAGAAATCACTCAAATAATTAAAAAGTCACAAATTAAGAATCAATTATGGGTATATTCTCTCCAGCTTTAGTGTTACTAATGTCTTATTCTGTTATCTGGGATGAAATCTCAATTGACTGGCAACTTATTATCCAGGTACTTTTGCTTCTAGAGCAACAAGCATTTTGTTGCATTTTCTTCCCTTTGCACCTTGCCATATTCTTTTTTTTTTTTTTAATCAAGATATATATACTATTGCAAGTGGGTTCACCATATTTTGAACAGGGAAAATCCTCCATTTTCAATTGCCCCTGGGAAGTGGAAAGAAAATTAATTAAATATACTATTGACTGGAAAACTTCAATGCCATTATTTACATTTCTCAAAATATTGCTACATTTCACAAAGGCATATCTCATTTATGAAACAAATCCTGGCCCGTGAGAAATGGGGTTAAAATGTAGTCATTCACAAATGAATAGGATGTAATCAATAATCCTTGGTAACCTATTTTATCTATAAGTCACTGCAGAGCTCATCTATGTCGTGATAAAAGATACAGTGTAAAACCATTGCATTACTTTTTCTCTGAAATTAATAGAATAAGAACATAAAGATTTAGGAAGCATTTGTAAGTTTGGGCTGTATGTGAGTGAGGTGTTGGATGAATTGGCTAACAAAGAGCCTATGTTTAAACCTGTAACTAAACTGGAAAAATATTGCCACTAATGGAAAAAGGGCAGAGGCTTTAACATCTTTCCTGTATTCCATCTCGCTGTGAAGTCAATGGGGTGAGAAATATAGGCAAGCACAGAACAAAGATTCATGACTGAGAACTCACTGAGAAATAGTTTAACGTCTTAGAAAGAACAGAAAAGGCATTCCTAGTCATTAATTACCAAAAGTCACAACAAAAAGCAATGCATTGAGCCTGTTATCCACCAAACCAGTAGTATTTAGCTGGAGGCAAAATTATGTAGGACTTTGAGCTAAGATTTGGGTGTCAGACAACACAGGCTCTTTTTCTGGTTCTGTCGCTCCAATGTTTTGTAACCCTGGCAAACCCAATTAATCTTTCTTAGCTTTCATTTCTCCATATTGACAAATGGAGCTAATAACTACAGTACTGAAGTACACCTGTGCCTGCAAGTCAATTTCTGCTGCGTTAGACAGTGTGCTGATGAACTTTGTATATTGACTCACAATAACTTCCTGCAAGTCATCAACAGAATAAAGTCGGTGTTACTTTATCAGTTATTGATAATCTTCTTAAGATCTTAAAGATCTATTCAAAGTGATGACTTTTAAAGTTTTACAGTAAGTTTAAAAGTATATACTTGCCAACTCCTCTAGGGAAAGGAAAAGAAATTTGTTTTTGACCCCCTAAAAAAGACAAAAATCCTACCTGGTAACCACATTAGGTTAGAAAGTTCAAATTGTTCCCATGATGAATAGATATTATTTTCTTTTATATTTAAACAAAAGTATTTGAATGATATTGACTGTTTCTTTTCTCACTGTAAAGTGCTAAATAGAATGTTATATAAAATTTCTGGACATCATGCCTATAACAAAAAGTACTTCTTATGAAAACAAGGCCTTATTCTATCTTTAGAACACACTACTTGATGATGCAAAGAGTCTCTAAGAATCATTCACAGTTTTTATAATTATCATAATAATTCAAATGGGGATTCTCTGGGGGTTCAGACCATAAAGGATCTGCCTGCAATTCAGGAGACCCAGCTTCTATCTCTAGGTTGGCAAGATCCCCTGGAGAAGGGAATGGTAACGTATTCCAGTATTCTTGCCTGGGGAAATCCCATGGACAGAGGAGCCTGAAAGATTACAGCCCATAAACACTAAAACACTGAAAAGGCCAAACAGTTTATATTATTATAGTCAGATTTATCTTAACAAATACACTAAAAGTCATGAAACTAACTTTTTTGCTTGATGCCTCTTGGATGTGGCTTGATCTTCTTTCTGTCCTGCAACTACTTCAGATAAGATCCAACTTCCTAATATTTGCACTTGTTCCTCTGGAGGAAATACTCTTCCTGTGAATGTTCAGGTAGATGAATCCATCTCATCACTCATATCTCAGCCCACTATTATCTTTTCAGAGTTTTTGTGACCACCCTACCCCAAATCTCTGCCCTAGTCACATTCTATCACATTCAGTGTTTATAGCTTTCAGAATACTTATCACTCTCAGAAATTACTCTAATTTCATCATTAGTTACATATTTATATGTCTCCAGTACAGTCTAGCCAATATAGGAGACATGCCTCCAAGATGAATATCCAGGAATTAAAGTGGGAAATGTGGGAATTCTAAACTTAACTGACAGGAGGTGTTTTTTTTTTTTAGAAATTGGGTAACAGAGCCCATTTATCTTTAGAATTAAGCCTTATACGTCTGGGGACAACAGAGAAGTTCCACATAGCTTCCACTGACATTATTATTTGACAAGAATCTAACATGTAATCATGAATAGGTAAGCTGCTGCTGCTCTTGCTGCTGCTAAGTTGATTCAGTCATGTCCAACTCTGTGCAACCCACATCAAGCTCCCCCGTCCCTGGGATTCTCCAGGCAAGAACACTGGAGTGGGTTGCCATTTCCTTCTCCAATGCAGGAAAATGAAGAGTGAAAGTGAAGTCACTCAGTCATGTCCAAGTCTTCAAGGCCCCATGGACTGCAGCCCACCAGGCTCCTTCATCCATGGGATTTTCCAGGCAAGAGTTCTGGAGTGGGTTGCCATTGCCTTCTCCGGAATAGGTGAGCTAAATGTGGAGCCTTGATTCACACCTGGCTGAGAAAATGCACCTCATTCCAATTACTCATTAAGTGTTATTGCAGAGAAAAAAAATTGTTTTTTCTGAACTAATAGCAAAGATTTAAATTTTCAGTTAAACAAAAGGACAAGTTAATAACTGTGCTACTGTCCTGTTAATGGCTTCCCTATCTAACTGTAACAACAACAACAAAAACAATCAATATAATATACATATATATGTATAACTTTTTATAGAGAGATAATAAATTTCAAATCTCTGTGGGTTAAATTTAATTTAAATTATTTGTGTGTTTAATTTAATTATCTCTGTGTTAAAATTGAACAAGCAAATAAATTTATCCTTCTCAGTTAGTAATTAGCAGAATTACTTGTATCTTCTGTTTTTCCCCAATACCAATATATTCATTGGCTTAATTTTTTTTTCTTTTTCCATAACAAGTAGAAACCCATGTCTCAAGAAATCAGCAGCTAGAAGGTTTCAAGGGTCCTGAGGTCTGATAACCTGTCTAAATGATTTTTCTCCACATACCTACTGTTGATACTATTCAGGTCACATGAAGGAAGGAAGATGACTGCCAACAGTCCCTTAAATTTATGTGAAAGAGGTCAAGTCATATGTGGAGAGACCAAGTCTCAATCTCTGCATTTCTCTCTATCCATGCCCTTAGCACAACTCCCATTTTTTTTCCCATTTTCCCCAAAATTGGGTTTTGGGTTGCCTTTGCATTGTTTTTTGCCCATCCCTGGACCAATCAAATGCTACCAAGACCCTCAGTAATAGATTCTCTATACAGTTAGGGAATTCTTTTGGATAGTAGTGTAATCCCCAAAGATATAGTGGGTCACAACTGCCTTCAGGCTCCAATACCAGATGCCTCAGGTCAAACAAACAGCAAGATAGGCACACAGCCCTACCTATCAGCAAACAGACTGCCAAAAGTCACACTATGTTCACAAACACCCCAAATACACCCTTTGATGTGGCCCTGTCTGTCTGAGAGACAAGACACAGCTCCATCCACTAGGACACAGGTACCAGTCCTTCCCACCAGGAAGCCTACACCAGCCCCTGGACTGACCTCACCCACCAGGGGACAGACATGGGAAGCAAGAGGAACAAGACCCCACAGCCTACAGAAAGGAGAACACAAAAATAGGAAGTTAGATGAAATGATACAACTGAAAAATATATTGCAGATGAAGGAGCAAGGTAAAAGCCCATGAGAACAAATAATTGAAAAGAAAATAGGCAATCTACCTGAGAACAAATTCAGAGTAATGATAGCACACAATTATGTATTATAATATAAAATATATATAGATAATTATATAATACATATATATTATATATTATAATACATAATTCTGTACTGTCATTACATATATATACACATATATACATATATAAAATTACATATATATAATATAATTGTGTATTACTATAACACAGTTATGCCATTTGCAGAGATGTGAATGGACCTAGAGATTTGTCATACTGAGGGAAGTAAGTCAGAAAGAAAGAAAGTGAAGTTGCTCAGTCATGTCTGACTCTTTTCGATCCCATGGACTGTAGCCTACCAGGTTCCTCTGTCCATGGGATTTTCCAGACAAGAATACTGGACTGGGTTGCCATTTCCTTCTCCAGGAGATCTTCCTGACCCAGGTATTGAACCCAGGTCTCTTGCATTGCAGGCAGACACTTTACTGTCTGATCCACCAAGGAAGTAAAATCAAATATCATACAATATCACTTATATGTAGAATCTAGAAAAATGGTACATGTGAACTTATTTGTAAAGCAGAAACACCAATGTAGAGAACAAAGATGTGGATACCAAAGGGAGAAGCGGGGGATGAACTGGGAGATTGGGATTGACATATATACCCTACTGTGTATAAAATGGATAACTACTGAGAAGCTGTGGTACAGCACAGGGAATTCTACTCAATTTTCTGTGGTGACCTAAATGAAAAGGACCTAAAAATGAGGGGATATATGTATATGTATAGCTGATTCACTTTGCTATACAGTTGAAACTAACACAACATTGTAAAGTGACTATGTTGCAATAAAAATTAATTTTAAAAAGATATATAGTGCCAATGGGATAAAATCTGCATGACATCCTGAGGTATCTGGACTTCTAACAGTTGGTAATTCAATGCCATTGAAGATTTTCATCTAAAATTTGGAGTTATTTTATCTATGCTTTGCAACAAAAATTAATTGAAGTGGAGAGAATAGTTTAGAGCTAGACAGATTCTGAACACAGGCACAAGAATCAGGAAGCTATTTTAACAGATCACAACACAGCTGTGGAGTTACTAAATTAAAGCAATGTCTGTGAGGTTATGATCAGGGAGGACAAATCTGAGAGGTATTTCAGCAAGAATCTTGACAAGACTCAATGAATACGAAAATAAAAGGGCAGGCAAATGTTACAGATAGCTGTTTTGTTTCCATTTTGAGTCTCCTCAGTTGGATGGTATCTTCATGCATTGATAAAGAAGAGCAAATGTGAACTGTGGCTAGGATGAGTTCAGAGAAGAAGAAAGATGAAACAATAGGTAAAATCTATGTAAGTCTAGGCCAGCATGAACTGGTTGCAAAAACCAGGATCCACTACAAAGAAATATGAGTTTAATTCTTTATATACTGACTAGTCAAAAGGGTCTGACTATAGGTTTAATTGAATGTATGGCCAAGAATATCACAAACTGCCATCACACTGGTAAGCATATGTGTATATATGTGTGTGTGTATGTATATATATATATATATACATACACACACACATATATATAATTTCCCCTTTAGACTGTCATGCTCCCAAGTTCCATTTCCAGGGTATTAAGAACTTCTCTTCCCTTCCACTCTGTCACCACACTACTGCACTGTCACATTGCTCACCTCTCACCACATTTCCTCCAGATCTTGACATATTTTCAACCATGACGAGTCACTTGGAAAGTGTCATCAATCACCCATTAATTGAATTTCTTGAGCATTTTGCCTAGAATCATAGTAAATAAAATCTTCTTTTTAACATGTCATTGATCTGACAGTTATCAGTATATGTAACTACTATAACAAGTAATGATATAAACCAAAACCCTCATGAATATACAGTAGAAGTGACTAATAGATTCAAGGGTTTAGATCTGACAGATAGAACGCCTGAAGAACTATGAAAAGTCTGTAACACTGTATGGGAGGCAGTGATGAAAATCATCCCCAAGAAGAAGTGCAAACAGAAAACACGGTTGTCTGAGGAGGCCTTACAAATAGCTGAGAAAAGAAGACAAGCGGAAGGCAAAGGAGAAAGTTCAGTTCAGTCGCTCAGTCGTGTCTGACTCTTTGCGACCCCATGAATCGCAGCACGCCAGGCCTCCCTCTCCATCACCATCTCCCAGAGTTTACTCAGACTCACGTCCATCGAGTCCGAGATGCCAACCAGCCATCTCATCCTCAGTCGTCCCCCTTCTCCTCCTGCCTCCAATCCCTCACAGCATCAGAGTCTTTTCCAATGAGTCAACTCTTCGCATCAGGTAGCCAAAGTACTGGAGTTTCAGCTTCACTATCATTCCCTCCAAAGAAATCCCAGGGCTGATCTCCTTCAGAATGGACTGGTTGGATCTCCTTGCAGCCCAAGGGACTCTCAAGAGTCTTCTCCAACACCACAGTTCAAAAGCATCAATTCTTCAGCGCTCAGCCTTCTTCACAGTCCAACTCTCACATCCATACATGACCACAGGAAAAACCATAGCCTTGACTAGATGAACCTTAGTCAGCAAAGTAATGTCTCTGCTTTTGAATATGCTCTCTAGGTTGGTCATAACTTTTCTTCCAAGGACTAAGCGTCTTCTAATTTCATGGCTGCAGTCACCATCTGCAGTGATTTTGGAGCCCAGAAAAATAAAGTCTGACACTGTTTCCACTGTTTCCCCATCTATTTCCCATGAAGTGACGGAACCGGAGGCCATGATCTTCATTTTCTGAATGCTGAGCTTTAAGCCAACTTTTCCGCTCTCCTCTTTCACCTTCATCAAGAGACCCTTTAGCTCCTCTTCACTTTCTGCCATAAGGGTGGTGTCATCTGCATATCTAAGGTTATTGAGATTTCTCCTGGCAGTCTTGATTCCAGCTTGTGTTTCTTCCAGTCCAGCGTTTCTCATGATGTACTCTGAAGTTAAATAAGCAGGGTGACAATATACAGCCTTGAAGTACTCCTTTTCCTATTTGGAACCAGTCTGTTGTCCCATGTCCAGTTCTAACTGTTGCTTCCTGGCCAACATACAGATTTCTCAAGAGGCAGGTCAGGTGGTCTGGTATTCCCATCTCTTTCAGAATTTTCCACAGTTGTTTGTGATCCACCCAGTCAAAGGCTTTGGCATAGTCAATAAAGCAGAAATAGATGTTTTACTGGAGCTCTCTTGCTTTTTCCATGATCCAGCAGATGTTGGCAATTTGATCTCTGGTTCCTCTGCCTTTTCTAAAACCAGCTTGAACATCAAGGAGTTCATGGTTCACGTATTGCTGAAGCCTGGCTTAGAGAACATTCATCTGAATGCAAAGTTCCAAAGAATAGCAAAGAGAGATAAGAAAGCCTTGTAAGTGATCAATGCAAAGAAACAGAGGGGAAAAAAATAGAATAAGAAGTACTAGAGATTCTTTAAGAAAATTAGAGATATCAAGGGAACATTTCATTTAAAGATGGGCACAATAAAGGACAGAAATAGTATGGACCTAAAAGAAACTGATTATCAAGAAGAGGTGTCAATAATACACAGAAGAACTATACAAAAATATCATAATGACCAAGATATCCATGATGTGTGATCACTCACCTGGAGCCAGACATCCTGAAGTGTGAGGTCAGGTGGCCCTTTGGAAGCATCGCTATGAACAAAGCTAGTGGAGGTGATGGAATTCCAGCTGAGCTATTTCAAATGTTAAAAGATAATGCTGAGAAAGTGCTTAGCTCAACATGCCAGCAAATTTGGAAAACTCAGCAGTGGTCACAGGACTGGAAAAGGTCAATTTTCATTCCAATCCTAAGGGAAAGCAATGCCAAAAAATGTTCAAACTACTGTACAATTGCACTCAGTTCACATGTTAACAAAGTAATGCTCAAAATCCTTCAAGTAAGTCTTCTAGAATATGTGAACCAAGAACTCCCAGATGCTCAAGCTGGATTTAGAAAAGTCAAAGGAACCAGAGATCAAATTGCGAACATTCACTGGATCACAGAAAAAGCAAGAGAATTCCAGGAAAAAAAAATCTACTTCTGTTTCATTATGCTAAAGACTTTAACTGGTGTATCACGACAAACCGAAAAATTCTTTAAGAGATGGTGATACCAGACCACCTTACCTGCCTCCTGAGAAATCTGTATGCAACTCAAGAAGCAACAGTAAAACCAAACATGGAACAACAAACTGGTTCCAAATTGGGAAAGGAGTACATCAAGGCTGTATATTGTCACCCTGCTTATTTAACTTATATACAGAATACATCATGAGAAATGCTGGGCTGGAAGAAGCACAAGCTGTAATCAAGACTGCCAGGAGAAATCTCAATAACCTCAGATATGCAGATGACACCACCCTTATGGCAGAAAGTGAAGAGGAACTAAAAAGCCTCTTGATGAAAGTGAAAGAGGAGAGCAAAAATCTGGCTTAAAACTCAACATTCAAAAATGAAGATCATGGCATCCAGTCACATCACTTCACGGCTAATAGATGGGGAAACAATGGAAACAGTTAGAGACTATTTTCTTGAACTCAAAAATCACTGCAGATGGTGACTGTAGCCATGAAATTAAATGATGCTTGCTCCTTGGAAGAAAAGTTATGACCAAATTAGACAGCATATAAAAAAGCAGAGACATTACTTTACCAAGAAAAGTCCGTATGGTCAAAGCTATTTTTTTTTCCAGTAGTCATGTACAGACATGAGAGTTGGACCATATGGAAATCTCAGCACCGCAGAATTGATGTTTTTGAATTGTGGTGTTGGAGAAGACTCTTGAGAGTCCGTAGGACTGCAAGGAGATCCAACCAGTCAATCCTAAAGGAAATCAATACTGAATATTCATCAAAAGGACTGATGCTGAAGCTGAAGCTCCAATACTTTGGCCACCTTATGCAAAGAACTGACTCAGTGGAAAAGGCACTGATGGGAAAGATTGGGTAGGATGAGAAGGGGACGAAAGAGGATGAGATGGTTGGATGTCACCACTGACTCGATGAACATGAGTTTAAGCAGTCTCCAGGAATTGGTGATAAACAGGGAAGCATGCCATGTTGGAGTCAACGGGGTTGCAAAGAGTTGGACATGACTTAGCAACTAAACTGAACTGATAACACATTAAAATCAATGAGCAATTCGTGAGAAAAAGTTTACTGAATCAAGCTGGATCTAAAGTGGAAGGAGACAATTTAAGGGTATAAATACCAGGCGCTGAAGATCATTGGATGTCATATAATAGGCAAACTAGCAAAAATATTCTCAAAGATTAAAGCTTTGTTAAGTCAAATTTGAAGAATCAATATAGTAATGTTTATATGTAATAATGATAGGCTTATTTCATTCTCAGTTAAAAGTAAATATTATCAAGTCACATTCAACTCATAACTAAATTGCAACATTTTAATAAAATATTTCCAAATGAACTTGTGTTTGTCAGACATTTTTACTCATTAAAACGTAAATGAAGATAATAGTCACAATTATTTAAACAAACTCACTGAAATAACATAGGCTTTGTAAAGTAAATAATCTCAGAGGATATGTTAGAAAAAGTCATGTAAATTATTAATTTCAAATGTCAAATTAAATTTAATATCAAACAGACTCCTAGTTATAAATATGTGTGCAGTGAACACATCTTGGGAAGTTCCCATAAATTGAATTTGTTTGCCATGCCAAATTTTAGCACATATTCTTGAAACTGTGCTTTTTCTCCTTTCTTGCTCTCCCTTTCTCTCTCCTCCCACCCCCTCTCATACATAAACACATATGCACAAACACACACAGATGTTATTCATCATTAAAGATGTTTTAAAACCTACCATTGACCAAAGATAACATACTTGCTTATTATTTTTTTTAATGGGGAAATAAAAACAACAAAAAGTTTTGGGAAAAAAAAATAACAGTTGATACAATGACAAGTAGTTCCCATAACTACAAAAAATAACTTAAAAATCTTAAAATCCCAACAGAAGATAAAAAAAAAAGCACAGCTTTGAGTGGCTGATAAAATAACTATGCTTGGAGGAAATATTTATTTCAAGTGATTTTTAAAGCACAATAAATCAAATGTTCTTTCCTAATGAAATGTACACTAAAAGGAAAAAAAGTGAAAAAAATTCTCAAACTATTTTCAGTAATCTTATTTTTGAAAGCTAGTATTGTTTCCCTTAATGTGCTAAATAGGACAAATTAATAATAATAATGATGTCACTGAAAACTTGAATTTTGGTCATGAAAAAAAAAACTTACATGTAAAAAGAATTTGGTTAAGTAAAAATGAAGAATTATTCAATTCATTAAATTTTAATTGGAGTATAAACATGAATAAAAGATTTTTAAAATATGTCATTTCACTAAAAGGCCTACACAGTTCAGTTCAGTTCAATCACTCAGTCCTGTCCGACTCTCTGCGACCCCCGTGAATCACAGCACACCAGGCCTCCTTATTCATTACCATCTGTCAGAGTTCACTCAGACTCATGTCCATCGAGCCTGTGATGCCATCCAGCCATCTCATCCCCAGTCGTCCCCTTCTCCTCCTGCCCTCAATCCCTCCCAGCATCAGAATCTTTTCCTGTGAGTCAACTCTTCACATCAGGTGGCCAAAGTACTGGAGTTTCAGCTTCAGCATCATTCCTTCCAAAGAAATCCCAGGGTTGATCTTCAGAATGGACTGGTTGGATCTCCTTGCAGCCCAAGGGACTCTCAAGAGTCTTCTCCAACACCACAGTTCAAAAGCATCAATTCTTTGGCGCTCAGCCTTCTTCACAGTCCAACTCTCACATCCATACATGACCACAGGAAAAACCATAGTCTTAACTAGATGAACCTTAGTCGGCAAAGTAATGTCTCTGCTTTTGAATATGCTCTCTAGGTTGGTCATAACTTTTCTTCCAAGGACTAAGCGTCTTCTAATTTCATGGCTGCAGTCACCATCTGCAGTGATTTTGGAGCCCAGAAAAATAAAGTCTGACACTGTTTCCACTGTTTCCCCATCTATTTCCCATGAAGTGATGGGACCGGATGCCATGATCTTTGTTTTCTGAATGTTGAGCTTTAAGCCAACTTTTTCACTATCCTCTTTCACTGTCATCAAGAGGCTTTTTAGCTCCTTTTCACTTTCTACCATAAGGGTGGTGTCATCTGCATATCTGAGGTTATTGAGATTTCTCCTGGCAATCCTGATTCCAGCTTGTGTTTCTTCCAGTCCAGCGTTTCTCATGATGTACTCTGCATAGAAGTTAAATAAGCAGAGTGACAATATACAGCCTTGAAGTACTCCTTTTCCTATTTGGAACCAGTCTGTTGTCCTATGTCCAGTTCTAACTGTTGCTTCCTGACCAGCATACAGATTTCTCAAGAGGCAGGTCAGGTGGTCTGGTATTCCCATCTCTTTCAGAATTTTCCACAGTTGTTTGTGATCCACCCAGTCAAAGGCTTTGGCATAGTCAATAAAGCAGAAATAGATGTTTTTCTGGAACTCTCTTGCTTTTTCCATGATCCAGCGGATATTGGCAATTTGATCTCTGGTTCCTCTGCCTTTTCTAAAACCAGCTTGAACATCAAGGAGTTCATGGTTCACGTATTGCTGAAGCCTGGCTTGGAGAATTCTCTGTTCTTTTCCAAGGCAAACAATTCAATATCACAGTTATCCAAGTCTATGCCCTAACCAGTAATGCTGAAGAAGCTGAAGTTGAATGGTTTTATGAAGACCTACAAGACCTTTTAGAACTAACACTCAAAAAAGATGTCCTTTTCATTATAGGGGACTGGAATGCTAAAGTAGGAAATCAAGAAACACCTGGAGTAACAGGCAAATTTGGCCTTGGAATGCGGAATGAAGCAGGGCAAAGACTAATAGAGTTTTGCCAAGAAAATGCACTGGCCCTAGCAAACACCCTCTTCCAATAACACAAGAGAAGACTCTACACATGGACATCACCAGATGGTCAACACTGAAATCAGATTGATTATATTCTATACAGCCAAAGATGGAGAAGCTCTATACAGTCAACAAAAACAAGACCAGGAGCTGACTGTGGCTTAGATCATGAATTCCTTATTACCAAATTCATACTCATATTGAAGAAAGTAGGAAAACCGCTAGACCTTTCAGCTATTACTTAAATTAAATCCCTTATGATTATACAGTGGAAGTGAGAAATAGATTTAAGGGCCTAAATCTGATAGACAGAGTGCCTGATGAACTATGGACGGAGGTTCATGACATTGTACACGAGACAGGGATCAAGACCATCCCCATGGAAAAGAAACGCAAAAAAGCAAAGTGGCTGTCTGGGGAGGCCTTACAAATAGCTGTGAAAAGAGGAGAGGTGAAAAGCAAAGGAGAAAAGAAAGATATAAGCATCTGAATGTAGAGTTCCAAAGAATAGCAAGAAGAGATAAGAAAGCCTTCTTCAGTGATCAATGCAAAGAAATAGAGGAAAAGAACAGAATGGGAAAGACTAGAGATCTCTTCTAGAAAATTAGAGATACCACGGGAACATTTCATGCAAAGATGGGCTCGCTAAAGGACAGAAATGGTCTGGACCTAACAAAAGCAGAAGATACTAAGAAGAGGTGGCAAGAATACACGGAAGAACTGTACAAAAAGATCTTCACAACCCAGATAATCATGATGATGTGATCACGAATCTAGAGCCAGACATCTTGGAATGTGAAGTCAAGTGGGCCTTAGAAAGCATCACTACAAACAAAGCTAGTGGAGGTGATGGAATTCCAGTTGAGCTGTTTCAAATTTTGAAAGAGGATGTTGTGAAAGTGCTGCACTCAATATGCCAGCAAATTTGGAAACCTCAGCAGTGGCCACAGGACTGGAAAATGTCAGTTTTCATTCCAATTCCAAAGACAGGCAATGCCAAAGAATGCTCAAACTACCACACAATTGCACTCATCTCACATGCTAGTAAAGTAATGCTCAAAGGCCTATACAGGGGCAATAAAAATCTTTTTGGTTTTCAAATACCATTTATCCAAAAGCAACTGGAGTGCCTCAAAAGTTGTTTTTTTTTTTTTTTAAATTTCAAGCCAGGGTAGAAAATGTGGGTTGAGGTGGGAGCATGCTGTCAACCTAAACAGTAAGGAAACAAACACTACTGAAATAATGTCAAAAGGACTCAGAAGCTAACTGGGGGATACCCCTACTATCCAAATCTAGAAAAATTTGAAAATAAATAAGAGTAGTAATTTGAACTGCTCAAAGCCCATCAACTATTTAAATTCATAAGCTTTTTTAAAATACATTTAAGAAAACTAATTCATGTTTTTGCAGATGCTAAAAAGCCAACACATTATCTAGAAATCTTGTAAACAGAGAAAAGGCAAGCATTGCCCCTGTAGCTGTATCTCCATATGCTCTGAATTCAGATAAACAAAGGGTTGATAGGGGAGAATGCTTTATTCAACTAAGGTTTTTAGATAATAATTTAAAAGGAATGAATGAATTAGAATGCTACCCTTTTACAACCCTATATGAAATAATGGATGTGCAGGGGTCATGTGCTAAATTCACCATAAGGACACTTCTAATGGAAATATATTATCACCTATCAGGTAGCTTTGTCCAAAAGTATCAAGCCTCAGTCTGATTAATTTACAGGGAAAAAAAAAAAAAAAAAGAGGACCATTTCAATATATCACAGGATGCAATCAGAAAATTTAGACTGTGGGAAATTCTATAACAGAAGCTATAAGGTTTCTTCAACAAATAATTGTGAGAAAAATATTAGTGAGATGAAGATAGAAGCTATAAATTAAAAGGGACTTAAAAGACCTATCTACCAATTGCTGCACATGGAATTTATTTGGATCATGATGGAACTAAATTGTTTAAAAAAATGATATATAATTGTGGGAACCTAAACAATCTTTGTATGTTCAATTATATTAAGGAATATCTCCTAGTCTTTTATGTAATAAGACAGGTTATATTTTTTGAAATGAGTCATCTTTTAGAGATATATCGAAAATATGTGATACTTTCTCCAAAGTAATCCAAGAGAAGAGCAACAGGAAAGGAGTTTAGATAAATCCAACTGATATGAGTTGATAATTATAAGAAGCTGGATGAGGAATATATGGGATGTATTATATAATTTTATTTTGAATATGTTTATTTTTCATTAAAAACATGACCTACAATGCTAATTTTTTTAAATAAAATATACGTTTGCCTGAATCTTGAAAGCCACATTTAGTTGGAACAGAGATCAAAACAGAAAATAGAGCAGAAGCTCTAAGGGAATGAATGACTAAGAGCAAAATATTCAAGGATACTCCATTTCCTATGTTCTTCCCTACTAGCTCCTTGGCCAGAGACCTCAGTTCTGCCATCTTCTGCATCTTCTGACTGAAAGAAGTGATGCATTCAATGAAGTTAATGACTTAGGCGGTGGGGGCGGGGGGAGATGGAGGGGTGGGGGAGGTGGGGGGCGATGAAGAAAATACAAAGGCAATTTTAAGATCACAAGTTATACCCTCAGGAAGTTGAGCTGAACCTCAAAGTAGAACTTTCAACAAAATTATAAGAGGATAAGTGCAAAGATCAAAACTGCAATCTTCACTTTTCCACAACCCTATCTGAAAAGAACTGAGGAAGGGGCATTGTGTGACAAGATAAAAACAAATCCATAATTGTTCTGCTTTGTACCAATTTATTCAACAGCATTCAATATCTATGAAAATCAACAAAATGACCAAATAACTGGTGTGGGCATAAAGAGATATGAAGGTGAAGGTGAAGTAGCTCAGTCATGTCTGACTCATTGTGACCCCATGGACTGTAACCTACTAGGCTTCTCTGTCCATGGGATTCTCCAGGCAAGAATACTGGAGTGGATTGCCATTTCCTTCTCCAGGGGATCTTCCCGACCCAGGGATCAAACCCAGGTCTCCAGCATTGGAGGCAGATGCACTATTTTAACCATCATAGTAGATAGTCAATAGAAGATACTCTCTAAGTCTATAAATCACATAGATGTTTAAGCATATTATAGAAATTTATAAATTTACTTTCAGTGAGTACCAAAATAAAAGTATAAACTCTCAAAATAGTAGAATTAGAAAGAATCTAAAAAAATAAAATTATTTAAAACAAAATGGCAGAATCTGTAAGCAACACACTAAAACAAAAATATAAATGACAGAAGTATGACATATAATTCATATTGAATATAAACATACTACCATGATAATAGATATCATATTTTCTTTTCAACAGATGATGGAACATGTATACACATTGATCATATGAAATTGTCAATAATTTACAAATTATATACAGACTCAGTTAGCTAACTATGTAATCATTCTGGAAACTTTTCGAATTTACTAACAAAGTAACCAATTGGAAATATTAACTTAAACTATTCCTAAATTTAAAAATACACAAGAACTTAAATGTCTGACTATTTAGAATATAATTTTAGCAATAATTAGGATTATTCATGAATATTCTATTTTTCCTTTTTGCTGGGTACATAGTTTTTACTTTACCATGCTGATATTTCCATATCAATAAGCATTTTTATAATTCACTAATTAAATGTCCTTCCAGTCTTCATTTACTAATCTCACTTCTGTCATAAATTGAAATACAATTTCAATCTTCTATTTTGTTCCCAATCTTCTATTCTGTTCCTTACAAGAGCACCTCTTTTGGCTGAAGCTTCAAAATAAGCCCTAAAACATATTTTATAGGACTAGTCTTCTATTCTTAATTTCATCCTTCAGAAACATCTTGATTATTCTTGGCCTTTTACTTTTCCATATTAATAGGAGCATATAAAGTTTTATGTTCTGAATTTAAATGTTTAAAACATATATATGACTTTTTGTTAGAAGCCTTATGTTTTCCTTTTTTTTTTTTTTAATGCAACAGTCTCCCAAAGGGCTATCAGATTTTATTTGTATATCTAGTCACTGCTTCTAGCTGCTTCATGATACATTTTAGAGTGTAACCACCACATCACACACATCCACTCTCCCAGTTAAAGACAATTGCCTCTAACTCTCTGCTACTACAAATCATCATCAGTGTCTCCTTACATGCTTTATAGAATTTCTCTGGGATATACACTTAGGAGCTGGATTGCTGGATTTTGGTGAGGGCACACATAATTTCATCAAGTGATATAAGATATCTTGTCAATGTGGTTGAACCAGTTTGTCTTTTCAACGCAGTGCACAAGATTTCTATCTAAATATCTTCCATTATTTTAAAACTATCTTTTTTTCTCCAGTCTGAGAGTACAACAGCATATTTTAGGTTATGGGAGTATCTTTTCATGAAACTGTTGGTCATTTGAGTTTCCCTCATTTGCATTTCATAACAGCCTTTTTTGGGGTTGGAAGAGTTGCTATCTCTTTCTTTTAACCTAGGATACTTACAAAGAATTAGAGTCATATTGCTATCCTTTCATCAATAATATTGAATCCTGGAACATATTTTCTTTAACTTTGAATTCAATCAAAACAATCCCCCAAGTTGAAATGTTTTCAGATATACAAGAAAAGGAGTTCAAAGACACAGAAGGAAATTAACAAATCTTAAAGCACAAATTCTTAAACTATAAAACAAAACAGCAAGCAAACTAGAATAAGCAACAGAAGATACTAATAAAACCAAATTGGCTTTTTAACAAACAAAAATATATAAACATACTTAAAAGAAAATGAGAATTATCATTTTTACAGATATAATTTTCGATCTTAAGAATAGAAATATAAACTGAAACAGTATTAAATTTACTAATTATCAAATTTTTCATATACTAACCAGGTGAAAATCAATATCTTCCTATAAATAACAATCAGATATAAAAGAAAACATAATGTTCACAAGTTGCCACACCACCCTATCAACAAATAAAAAGCTGAACAGACTTAAAAAATCAACAGCTCTTCAAGGATTCTTAAGAAAAAGACAATCTGAAGACCCCCAAAAATGGAGAGACAGGTGAATACAGGGAATGGTTTCTCCTTGGAGCAAAAGACACATGTAGCCAGAAGCAGAGCCCTGGGAGGAAAATCTAAAGTGTAATTGACCGATTGCTTGAATTTGGTGCAACTCTGACCCCTAAAAGACCCAAGGAAATCCTCTAAGATGAGGACTCCGTGAGACTGTGAGCTTGACCAGATTCCCACCTAGGAGCTTGACCAGATTCCCACAGTATATATTTTAGGAAAATACCCTTAAACATCCTGCAAAGGGAGGGGAAAGGAGCCCATTGTGAAATACATCAGAGCACTTGTCTTCCTTCACAAAGCTGCCATTCAGGGAAAACTAGTAAACAAATCCTAACCTGCTAGGTATTATCAGAGCCTAACTGACCTGGGTAAGGGAAATTTCTATTACAAAACTGGAGAAAGAAAATATTCAACTCCAGTCCACTCTAGCCATGCTATGCCACCTAACGGGGTGGGGCTGGGCAGGGGAGGGGCGCTGAGACATCCTTGTCAAGTATACAGTCCAGAGGTGCAGGCTCACTAAAAGACTCAGACCCAATCATAGGATTATACACTTCATGTTACATATGCTAAAGAAATTAATACATTGCTGGGTTGACCTTTGAAATTAGTAGGAAATGTAGAGTTTATTTAACACGTAGTTTAGAGATCACATAAATAAGGGGTTTTATCTATTCTGTAGGGGCTTCCCAAGTGGCCCTAGTGGTAAAGAACTCACCTGCCAATGCAGGAGACATAAGAGATGCAGATCTGATCCACGAGTCAGCAATAATGCCCGGAGGAGAACATGGCAACCCCTCCAGTATTCCTGCCTGGAAAATCCCTTGGACAGAGGAGCCTGGCAGACTTCAGTCCATAGGGTCGCAAATAGCTGGACACAAATGAAGCAACATAGAACACAGGCAACTATGATGTTGTCAGTTCAGTCTCAATCATGTCCAAAATCTTTGTGATCCCATGGACTATAGCACGCCAGGCTTCCTGTCTATCACCAATTCCCGGAGCTTGCTCAAACTCACATCCATTGAGTCAGCAATGCCATCCAAACATCTCCTTTTCTGTCGTCCTTTTCTCCTTCTGCCTTCAATCTTTCTCCCAGCATCACGATCTTTTCCAATGTGTCAGTTCTTCGCAACAGGTGGCCAAAATATTGGAGCTTCAGCTTCAACATCAGTCATTTCAATGAATATTCAAGATTGATTTCCTTTAGGATGGACTGGTTGGATCTCCATGCAGTCCAAGGGACTCTCAAGAGTCTCCTCCAACCCAGCGGTTCAAAAGAATCAATTCTTTGGTGCTTCAGTTCAGTTCAGTTGCTCAGTCGTGTCCAATTCTTTGCAAGCCCATGAATTGCAGCATGCCAGGCCTCCCTGTTCATCATCAGCTCCCGGAGTTCACTCAGACTCACATCCATCGAGTCCATGATGCCATCCAGCCATCTCATCCTCAGTCGTCTCCTTCTCCTCCTGCCCCCAGTCCCTTCCAGCATCAGAGTCTTTTCCAATGAGTCAACTCTTCACATCAGGTGGCCAAAGTACTGGAGTTTCAGCTTCAGAATCATTTCCTTCCAAAGAAATCCCAGGGCTGATCTCCTTCAAAATGGACTGGTTGGATCTCCTTGCAGTCCAAGGGACTCTCAAGAGTCTTTTCCAACACCACAGTTCAAAAGCATCAATTCTTCGGCGCTCAGCCTTCTTCACAGTCCAACTCTCACATCCATACATGACCACAGGAAAAACCGTAGCCTTGACTAGACGAACCTTAGTAGGCAAAGTAATGTCTCTGCTTTTGAATGTGCTATCTAGGTTGGTCATAACTTTTCTTCCAAGGAGTAAGTGTCTTTTAATTTCAGCTTTCTTTATAGTCGTACTCTCACAACCATACATGACTACTGGACAAACCATAGCTTTGACAGATAGACCTTTGTCAGCAAAGTAATGTCTCTGCCTTTTAAAAGGCTGCTTAGGTTGGTGATAGCTTTTCTTTCAAGGAGCAAATGTCTTTTAATTTCAAGGCTGCAGTCACCATCTGCAGTGATTTGGGGGCTCAAGAAAATAAAGTCTCTCACTGTTTCCATTGTTTCCCCATCTATTTGCCATGAAGTGATGGGACCAGATGCCATGATCTTCGTTTTTCGAATGTTGAGTTTTCAGCCAGGTCCTTCACTCTCCTCTTTCACTTTCATCAACAGGCTCTTTAGTTCTTCTATGCTTTCTACCATAAGGTTGATGTCATCTGCATATCTGAGGTTATTGATATTTCTCCTGGCAATCTTGATTCCAGCTTGCGCTTCATTCAGCCTGGCATTTTGCATGATGTACTCTGCATATAAGTTAAATAAGCAGTGTAGAAATATACAGCCTTGAAGCACTCCTTTCCCAATTTGCAACTAGTCTGTTGTTCTGTGTACAGTTCTAACTGTTGCTTCTTAATCTGCATATAGGTTTCTCAGGAGGAAGATAAGGTGGTTTGGTATTCCCATCTCTTAGAATTTTTCACAGTTTGTTGTGATCCACACAGTCAAAGACTTCTGCATAGACAATAGAGCAGAAGTAGATGTTTTTCTGGAAATCTCTCACTTGTTCTATGCTCCAGCAGATGTTAGAAATTTGATCTCTTGTTCCTCTGCTTTTTCTAAATACAGCTTGAACATCTGGAAATTCTCAATTAATGTACTACTTAAGGCTAGCTTGGAGAAATTTGAGCATTACTTTGCTAGTGTGTGAGATGAGTGTAATTGTGTGGGAATTTGAACATTTTTGGCATTGCCTTTCTTTGGGATTGGAAAGAAAACTGACCTTTTCCAGTACTAATGGCACTGCTGAGTTTTCCAAATTTGTTGGCATATTGAGTGCAACACTTAATCAGCATCATCTTTTACCCTTTATAATAGCTCAACTGGAATTCCACCATCTCCACTAATTTTGTTTTTAGTGATGCTTCCTAAGGCCACTTGACTTCCCATTCCAGGATGTCTGGTTCTAGGTGAGTGATCACACCATCATGGTTATCTGAATCATGAAGATCTTTTGGATGGTTCTTCTGTGTATTCTTGTCACCTCTTTTTAATATCTTTTGCTTCTTCTAGATCCATACCATTTCTATTATTGTGCCCATCTTTGCATGAAATATTCCCTTGGTATCTCTAATTTTCTTGAAGAGATAGCTCATCTTTCCCATTGTGTTTTTTTCCTCTATTCTATGCATGAATCACTGAGGAAGACTTTTTTTTTAATCTCTCCTTGCTATTCTTTGGAAGTCTGCATTCAGATGGCTATACATTTCCTTTCTTCCTCTGACTTTCACTTCTCTTTTCTCAGCTATTTGTAAGGCCTCCCCAGACAATCAGTTTACCTTTTTGCATTTCTTTTTCTTGGTGATGGTCTTGATCACTGCCTCCTGTACAATGTCACAAACCTCCGTTCTTAGTTCTTTAGGCACTCTATCAGATATAATCCCTTGAATCTATCACTTCCACTGTATAATCGTAAGGAATTTGATTTAGGTCATACCTGATTTGCCTAGTGGTTTTCCCTACTTCTCCAATTGAAGTCTGAATTTGACAATAAGGAGTTCATGGTCTGAGCCACAGTCAGTTCCCCATCTTATTTTTGCTCACTGTTTTGAGCTTCTCCATCTTTGGGTGCAAAGAATATAATCAATCTGATTTTGGTTTGACCATCTGGTGATATCTATGTGTAGAGTCGTGTTGTGGAAGAGGGTGTTTGCTGTAACTAGTGTGTTCTCTTAGAATATTATGTAATATTTGTAGTAATTTTAAAGAATAATATAGCTATTCTAAATATAAGAATTTCTCTGCATGTATTAAGGTTAAAAACCAGGTTACAGAAAAAAACATAAAAATATTACTAATTTTATAAACAAATGAATCATACACTGTGTAGGGAGAGAGGCTACATGATGTATTTAGATATATTCCTTTGTGGTTAAATCCATATGGCTGTGTCTGAAATGTTTCACAGTGATCTGACAAAAGTTGTAGACTGAGAAGTAAGATGACTTCCTGTTTCACTGGACTGGCCTAGAATCTTGTGGAAAATCTCAAATGAACTTTTTGGCCAACCCAATAAATTTTGAATACATATAGTTCAAGTTCTTTATAATAAAATGCATTTATAAATTCTTAAATGATTCAGGAAAACTTCCCTTAATATGAGTAAACTTAAATTATGATCTTGAACAATCTCAAAAATTTTATTTCATTAAATATAAAATAATAAGTTTACCTAGATATCCTCTAGGTCCAAAAGGCCTAGAATCAAGCCTGGGTTTGGTTACCACAATCAAGATGACCTTGAAATTTGGTTTCCACATGAGTAATTGGGATTGTATAGAAGTGGCTAAATTGCAGTCTCTGTGAAAATGCATATCCCTGCAAAAACTGCAAAATTCAATGTATTGTTATAAAGTCTTATAACCTTGTAAATCTATTAGTGGTATATCATAATGCCCACAGAATAACAGTTTTATATACATATAAATTTATTTACTCTTACAATATCAACTTGCTTCTATAAGATGCTCCTTTATATCCTTGTAAACCTCAGTAAAACAACCTTATCTACAAAGAGAAGTCTGCCTTGGCAATATTTATAAAATATAAATTAGAATGAAGCTCTCTCTCTCACAAGAGTCTTAATATACCTTTAAATCTTCTTAACTCTATTTTAAAAATCAGATATAAATTTTTACTAAAAGTACTGGTTTCTCCCTTTTGAGAGGAAATTTAAAAAGGAAAAAGAAACAATTTCTTGGAATAGTTTTCACACATCATAGAGTATTAAATAGATGCCAATTGATTTCCCCTCACTTGACTGTCTCCATGTCTAGTTACATCTAGCTGCTAGTATTTATATTTTATAAATACTGCCAAGGCAGACTTCTCTTTGTAGATAAGGTTGCTTTATTGAGGTTTTCAAGGGATAAAGGAGCATCTTATAGAAGCAAGTTGATATTGTAAGAGTAAAGAAGTGTATATGTATTCCCCTAAAGCTATAACAAACTGATTCTTCCTAATGGAACAATTATGTTCATGTAACTAGATCAATCATTCTTCATGAGGCTTGGGCTTGCATTTACTTGTCTAGATCAAGAAGGCTAAAGACACTGAGTCATTAAGAACTATGCTTTTCTAGCCACAGAGAAAATTATGAACCTTACTGGCAAATAATGAGTTTTTAGATAAGAATGAAAATATTAAGATAGTCAATTTGTTTACAGTTTACTTGGAAGGCTGCCCTTGTTTTAAACCCTACAGATACATAGTTGCTTATTTTTAGTTCAGGGCAATTATGTTAAATTAGGACCATACACTTATGGAATTACCAACACTGGAAATCTTTCATGAAAAACAAAACCATCTCTGATTATTAATAAATTTTAACATCAGATTAAAAACTTAAAGCAATTTTGAAACAATGAAAATGTGTCTTTGTAAAAGTTATTTCTAAAAATCTGTAGAAAGAGTAGCTGAATATTTCAAGTAGAATTCTACCTAGTTTTTCTCTTCCCTGCACTAAACAGTGTGTTTCAATGGATAATTCCCCAAATGCAAAACAACAACAACAACAAATCCACTCTCACTTGAAATCAGTCATCTGCAATAAGAAAAATAAATTCCTGGAAAAGGCAAATGTGAAAATATTTCTCCTCTGTAAAAGGTGAATCTGTGCATAGCTATGAAATACTATGAATAGTGAACACAAGATGACTGTACTGCAGAGATGTACCAACACTTACTGATTCCTTATTAAGAGAAGAGCATATATGAAAACTGACACACTTCTCCATAAAAGCACCTAGAAGTCATGCCCTCTGTTCCCAAGATCAGCATGGTGCCTCAGTCTATAGTGACAGCCTATTTGGGGAACACTTTCTCTCTGATCACTCTTTTCTTGTTTGCAGGTTGATAGAGCTCAGAAGGCACCGCTTAGTACCTAGAAGCTTTTTCACAGAGAGGGTGTTTATTTATGGACAGGAGGGCTAATGACACAAATGGGAATAACTGGTAGGAGATTTGCATCTCACCTGTGTATATTAGCCTGGTAGAATCATGTTTCTTTGTTTCTCAAACTGTCCTCCACCTGACAAAGTGACCTGCATTTTGGCAGTCAGTTCCTTCAATTCAAACCCTCTAGCAAAAGTACATGCCCTTTGAATACAAGGCAAAAAACAAAAGACATTCAAGGGTGGCACAAGGTTAGCTTTCATTGTTCTTTCCATTGTACACTGACATTGATATAGTTAAAAAGAATAAAGCATTGGATGAGCTCTGTAGTAATCTTGAAATCTTTTTGCTATTACTGGAAAAGGACATAGTCTTTTCAATAACTCGTCATTTTTTTTTAATTAATAATGATTTCTTTCAAAATTATTAGCTAATAGCAACTGTTTGTTAATGACCTACTGTTATATCTAATGGACCATGTCTTATCAAGAATTATGCTTTTAAATTATTTTCAAAAATATTTCTTTCCCAACAAATCCTTATTTTTATAATTTCATAAATATAAAGTGACACACAGATGGTAAATATAGGACCATAATTTTGTGGGTGAGAAAAACTAAATCCTATGTGCCATTTAGGGATTTTAGAATCCCAGCTGTTGATTCAGCTGCCACAGCAAAATCTCCCAAATATGGTATTAGTGGTAGCTACTAGGTGCTGAGATCACTCACCACTCCTGTTTCCTGAAGTGACCTGATGTGACCCTAATTTGAAAACCAACTTATTTGGTTGCCAGAAGAACAAGATTGTATCATCTTTCCACATCTTGGTCTCACTCGAACCCTGGGCTAACTCCAAAGAAAAACCACTCCTCTAAGTCACTCAGGAAGACACATAACAAATACCACTTAAACCCCTTAAGAATATACCTTGAAAGCAAGCACACGTCTCTGGCTTGATGCACTATCCACTGTGTAAATTAGCAATACCTCAAAATAATCTGTTTGGAAGTGGGGAGCTGGGAGATTTATTATTTTCAGGACAAACCAAATAATTTTATATTGTCAGAGATTCATCTGTTTCTAAGTATAGCTGTATATTTGACCCACAGAAGCTGCAAGTTTAGTACATGAGGGTTCTTATACTTTATACTAATGTAAAAAGAGGGAGAGAAAATTTTTCCAAAAGTTTACAAATATTTCCAGCATTTTCCTTTCTGAAAATTTCTCCCCTGTGACTAATCACTCTCATCTATTAAAAAAAAATTTAAGTATTAACAGAAAAAAATTTTTGGTCACAGGTATATCCAAAAACTAATTATCATTCTTCTAGGAGAAGGAACTGTACATTTGAGATATGATTTACTTGACAGAGTCTAGATGTATTTTAATGATCAAAATGACATAAATAATTAGATAGGCACTATAGACAATCTTGTGACATACACTGCATTTTTACACTGCACACTTATTTGAGACATGCAAATGTGGCAAACTACGGACAGAGGTTCATAACATTGTACCAGGAGGCAACGATCAAAATCACCCCCAGGAAAAACAAATGCAGAAAGCAAAATGATTGTCAGAGGAGGCCTTAAATATAGCTCAGAAAATAATGAAAGCAAAAGGCAAAGAAGAAAAGGAAAAACATACCCATCTGAATGAAGAGTTCCAAGAATACCAAGGAGAGACAAGAAAGTTTTTAAAGTGAATAATGAAAAGAAATAGAGAAAAACAATAAAATGGGGAAAACAAGAGATTCCCTTCAAGAAAATTAGAGATATCAAGGGAACATTTCAAGCAAAGATGGGCACAATAAAGGGCAGAAATCATACAGGCCTAACAGAAGCAGAAGATATTAAGAAAAAGTGGCAAGAATATACAAAAGAACTATACAAAAAGATCTTAATGGCCCAGAAAACCACAACGGTGAGATCACTCACCTAGAGGCAGGCATATTGGAGTGTGAAGTCAAGTGGGCCTTAGGAAGCATCACTACGAAAAAGCTAGTGGAGGAGATGGAATTCCAGCTGAGCTATTTCAAATCCTAAAAGATGATGCTGTGAAAGTGCTGCACTCAATATGCCAGCAAATTTGGAAAACTCAGCAGTGGCCATGGGACTGGAAGAGATCAGTCTTTTTGCAATCCCAAAGAAAGGCAATGCCAAAGAATTTTCAGACTACCACACAACTGCACTCATTTCACACACTAGCAAAGTAAAGCTCAAATTTCTCCAAGCTAGGCTTCGACAGTACATGAACCGAGAACTTCTAGATGTTCAAGCTGGATTTAGAAAAGACAGAGGAACCAGAGATCAAACTACCAAAATCTGTGGGATCATAAAAAGAAAGAGAATTCCAGAAAAACATCTACCTCTGTTTTATGGACTATGCCAAAGCCTTTGATTGTGTGGTTCACAAAACTGGAGAATTCTTAGAGTGGGAACTACTAGACCACCTCACCTGCCTCCTGAGAAATCTACATGTAACTCAAGAAGCAACAGTTAGAACCAGACATGGAACAGACTGATTCCACATTGGGAAAGGAGTACCTCAAGGCTGTTGATTGTCACCCTGCTTATTTAAATTATATGCAGAGTCAACCATGTGGAATGCTGGGCTGGATGAAGCACAAGCTGGAATCAAGATTGGTAGGAGAAATATCAATAACTTCAGATATACAGATGACACCACCCTTACAGCAGAAAGCAAAGAGGAGCTAAAGGGTCTTTTGATGAAAGTGAAAGAGGAAAGAGAAAAAGCTGGCTTAAAACTCAACATTTAAAAAATGAAGATCATAACATCTGGTTCCATCACTTCATGGTAAATAGATGGGGAAACAATGGAAACTGAGAATCTTGAGCTTCAAAATCACTACAGATAATGACTGCAACCATGAAATTAAAAGCCAGTTGCTCATTGGAAGAAAAGATATGACAAACTTAAACAGTATATTAATAGGCACGGACATTACTTTGCTGACAAAGGTCCATATAGTCAAAGCCATGGGTCATCCAGTAGACATGTATCAATGTGAAAGTTGGACCATAAAGAAATCTGAGTGCCAAAGAACTGATGCCTTTGAACTGTGGTGTTGAAGAAGACTCTTGAGAGTTTGTTGGACAGAAAGGAGTCAAGCCAGTCAATCTTAAATAAAATCAGTCCTGAATATTCACTAGAAGGACTGATGCTGAAGCTGAAGTTCCAATACTTTGGCTCCTCTTTGCTTTCTGCTATAAAGGTGGTGTCATCTGCATATCTGATGTTATTGATATTGATATGCAGATCCTCAGCATCAGGATCTTTGAAAAGATTGAAGGTGGGAGGAGAAGGGGACAACAGAGGATGAAATGGTTGGATTGTTTTACCAACTCAGTGGACATGAGTTTGAGCAGGCTCCAGGAATTGGTGATGGATAAGGAAGCCTGGCAGGCTGCAGTCCATCGGTCTCAAAGAGTCACACATGACTGAGTGACTGAACTAACTGAACCGAACTGGGTATGACTTGTATTCTGAAAATATAGATGCAGAATGTTGTATTGGCCAGCTGCTTTGCAAAGGGGCAAAATGGAGAGTAGATACTCCCTTAAGATCAGTCTGATTTCTGATTAGGTTGGTTATAGGATTCCCAAATGTTTCTCATGGACCAGAGGTACTCTATATATAAGGGAAGGAAGTTTTAAATCCTTCCCAAGAATGGGAGGGTGCTGTTGGCCTACAAGAAAGAATATCTGTGTAGGACTGACAAAAAGTGAACAGTTGGCAGTTAGAGAAAAATGCATCAAACAGAATAGAGTCACATTTTTCTAAGAAGATTCAAAATCCCTTCACAATTTCCTGGAATAGAGAAAGTTAGTTTTAAATACACACCTGTTCCAGAGCACACAAAACCACTCTTCTAGAGTATCATTCAAATTGAAATAATAATCACAATAATTGTAGTTGATACATATAGAAGATTTAACTATGGCTAGACATGACTCACACATATACAAGAGTGTGTACATTATATTGCATCAATTTCAAGATGTTTACATTCTCATATTGTAACACTTCTGAAATCCAGATGTATCTGACAGTCAGTAGAGTTCTATGGTTCACTCTTAATTAGCCTTTACTGCTGCTGTCATTGTCTGTCATAACTTTATTTGGTTACTTCTATGGCATAACTGAATGGAATAACTAGACAACTACCCCTCTAAATATTTTAACTAATAAACTATTTAAGGATCTTTTGAGAAAAAAAATATGTGAATTCTGATTGTTGTCTAAATCAACAATTTTGTTGATAATTTGATAAGATTAAGAAGAAACCTTCATTGAAACTTTTAAGAAGGATAAATACCATAAATGTAACAGAACATTCTTTTGAGAAGTGCTTTATCACTAGTGACATCTATGGCACAGAAAGGAAAGGGTGTAGAAAAACACAGATATCAATGACACTGAGTCAAAAGTGATTCAGTCCTGTTAGACTGGAAGTGAAGGTTTCAGTTCAGTTCAGTCACTCAGTCATGTCCAACTTTTTGTGACCCCATGAATTGCAGCACTCCAAGCCTCCCTGTCCATCACCAACTCCCGGAGTTCACTCAGACTCACTTCCATCAAGCCCATGATGCCATCCAGCCATCTCATCCTCTGTCGTCCCCTTCTCCTGCCCCCAATCCCTCCCAGCATCAAAGTCTTTTCCAATGAGTCAACTCTTTGCATAAGGTGACCAAAGTACTGGAGATTCAGCTTTAGCATCATTCCTTCCAAAGAAATCCCAGGGCTGATCTCCTTCAGAATGGACTAGTTGGACTGCTTGCAGTCCAAGGGACTCTCAAGAGTCTTCTCCAACACCACAGTTTAAAAGCATCAATTCTTCAGAACTCAGCCTTCTTAACAGTCCAACTCTCATATCCATACATGACCACAAGAAAAACCATAGCCTTGACTAGATAGACCTTAGTCAGCAAAGTAATATCTCTGCTTTTGAATATGCTCTCTAGGTTGGTCATAACTTTTCTTCCAAGGAGTAAACGTCTTTTAATTTCATGGTTGCAATCACCATCTGCAGTGATTTTGGAGCCCCCAAAAATAAAGTCTGACACTGTTTTCACTGTTTCTTCATCTATTTCCCATGAAGTGATGGAACTGGATGCCATGATCTTCATTTTCTGAATGTTGAGCTTTAAGCCAACTTTTTCACTCTCCTCTTTCACTTTCATCAAGAGGCTTTTTAGTTCCTCTTCACTTTCTGCCATAAGGGTGGTGTCATCTGCATATCTGAGGTTATTGATATTTCTCCTGGCAATCTTTATTCCAGCTTGTGCTTCTTCCAGCCCAGCATTTCTCATGATGTACTCTGCATATAAGTTAAATAAGCATGGTATTAATAAATGTATCTCACTTAGAGCTTATATATATATACACATATATATATATTAGAATGGTAAAAAAAATACCTAAGTATAAATAAACATAAGGGAATTCTTTCCATAAATGAAGAGAAGAGATTTTTAAAATGTTGTGTCATAGTTTAAGCAGCAAAATTCATTTTTCCTGTTTTAGTGGTAGATATAAGCATAGTTTATAATCATTAGAGTCTAGATTCTAAATATGGTTTATAAGTTCATTTCTCACAACAATATTATGAGCTAAGTGATATTTACCACTATATTTCATCTAAAACTTTTGAAGGATGAGATAAAAAGTTTATCAGAAGAGAAAGAAGTGAGAGAGAGAAAGGAATTAAAACAAACCCTTTCTTTAAAGTAGGCAGCCCACCTATAGACACTGAGGGATCTGGGAAGTCTTATCTTTGAACAAACATTGAAAAGTCAACTAATAAAATAAACTAGAAACTTTAAGGCATGAATCCAGACTCTTTATAGCAACCAAAACACTTTTCTGTCACTGGAGAATGAATGGAAGAATCATGAGTTTTCATGAAAGATTCCAGAAAATCTATTCTGCCTGACCAATAAGATAAAAAGGACAGTGGAAGATGGAAATAAAGTTGCTTTCATGATTATAACTTGTGAATTTTTCTTGTCTAATCTACCCACTACACATGGAGTCAGTGGTACTTTGAATTAAATACTATGTTGGTTAGTAAGTTGGCTTGCATGTGTTTTCTCTGTATGTAGAAGATGATGAGACAGAGACAGTAGAGATATCAAAGATAGACAGACAGATAGATTCCCCCCCACCCACCCCCGCCTTAATGAACCACATTCTTTGAATGGGAGACACTAATTGGTGGTTTTAGTTTATTGGACTGGGTCTAGTGACAGATTTGCCAACAGGTTACATGAATAAAGAACCACTAGGTAGGCAACTGGAAACTCCCCTCCAAAAACATTTTACAAATTAAAGAAGATATATAACTTGTGGGAATTTTTGATGTGGGGGAAGATAGGGGAGTCTTTTTGCATACACTATTTGAATCTGTTAACCTCAAATTCCACTGTGCTTCTCTCCTCTCTCTCTCTATCTCGCTCTCTCTGGACTCAATAAATTCACCCCTGAGGCCAATGACAAACTCTCTCTGGAGCAGTTCCCTGGCTTGTGCCCAAGGGTAAAAGTCATTTCTGCCAGCCTATTTATTCACAGGAGAAAGAGGCAAGGCTGTAACAATCACTGTGCCAGTCCCTGGCTAGCTCTCTACCACTTGTACATGTAGATCCAGATCTTGGAGTTTCTGGAGAGGATCTAAGCTTCTGTCTAGTGCCCAGGGCCAGTTCTTGTTTTCTCCTCCTTCAGGCTCATCGCTTGCTTTCTATCCTTCAAGAATCCCTTTAACCTGTTGTTGTTCTGGCAAAATCTTTTCTTGATTTGCAATATTCTTGCCTGGGAGATCCCATAGACAGAGGAGCCTGGAGAGTTTCAGTCCATGGGGTCTCCGAAGAGCAGGACACCACTTAGCTTAGTGACTATATAACAACAACAAGGACAATATTGTGTCTGTTGTTTTGTTAAGGTTTTTCTGTAATTTCAGAAGAATCCTCAGAGAAGAAGAAATAGTTGCCTGAGATTGTATATAGAGACATATTTTTTTTTTAATTTAAATTTATTTAATTGGAGGCTAATTACTTTACAATATTGTATTGGTTTTGCCATACATCAACATGAATCTGCCACAGGTATACATGTGTTCCCCATCTTGAACCCCCTACCCACCTCCCTCCCCGTACCATCCTTCTGGGTCATCTCAGTGCACCAGCCCCAAGCATCCTGTATCCCTCATCGAACATGGACTGGTGATTCATTTCTTATATGATATTATACATGTTTCAATGCCATTCTCCCAAATCATCACACCCTCTCCCTCTCCCACAGAGTCCAAAAGACTGTTCTATACATCTGTGTCTCTTCTGCTCTCTCGCATACAGGGTTATCGTTATCATCTTTCTAAATTCCATATATATGCGTTAGTATACTGTATTGGTGTTTTTCTTTCTGGCTTACTTCACTCTCCAGTTTCATCCACCTCATTAGAACTGACTCAACTGTATTCTTTTTAATGGCTGAGTAATACTCCATTGTGTATATGTACCACAACATTCTTATCCATTCATCTGCTGATAGACATCTAGGTTGCTTCCATGTCCTGGCTACTATAAACGGTGCTGTGATGAACACTGGGGTACTCGTGTCTCTTTCAGTTCTGGTTTCCTTAGTGTGTATGCCCAGCAGTGGGATTGCTGGGTCATAAGGCAACTCTATTTTCAATTTTTAAGGAATCTCCACACTGTTCATAGTGGCTGTACTAGTTTGCATTCCCACCAACAGTGTAAGAGGCTTCCCTTTTCTCCACACCCTCTCCAGCATTTATTGTTTGTAGACTTCTGGATCATAGCCATTCTGACTGCTGTGAAATGGTACCTCATTGTGGTCTTGATTTGCATTTCTCTGATAATAAGTGATGTTGAGCATCTTTTCATGTGTTTGTTAGCCATCCGTATGTCTTCTTTGGAGAAATGTCTATTTAGTTCTTTGGCCCATTTTTTGATTGGATCATTTATTTTTCTGGAGTTGAGCTGCAAGAGTTGCTTGTATATTTTTCATATTAGTTGTTTGTTAGTTGCTTCATTTGCTATTAGTTTCTATCATTCTGAAGGCTATCTTTTCACCTTGCTTATAGTTTCCTTTATGGTGCAGAAGCTTTTAATTTTAATTAGGTCCCATTTGTTTATTTTTGTTTTTATTTCCAGTATTCTGGGAGGTGAGTCATAGAGGATCCTGCTGTGATGTATGTCAGAGAGTGTTTTGCCTATGTTCTCCTCTAGGAGTTTTATAGTTTCTGGTCTTACATTTAGATCTTTAATAAATTTGGAAAATAGAAAGAGAAATTAAGGAAATAATTCCATTCACCATTGCAACAAAAGAATAAAATACTTAGGAATATGTCTACCTAAAGAAACTAAAGACCTATATATAGAAAACTAAAACACTGGTGAAAGAAATCAAACAGGACACTAATAGATGGAGAAATATACCATATTCATGGATCAGAAGAATCAATATAGTGAAATATAGCAATCTATAGATTCTATGCAAACCCTATTAAGCTACCAATGATATTTTTCATAGAGCTAGAACAAATAATTTCACTATTTGTATGGAAATACAAGAAGTCTCAAATAGCCAAAGCAGTCTTGAAAGAAGAATGGAACTGGAGGAATCAACCTGCCTGACTTCAGGCTCTACTACAAAGCCACAGTCATCAAGACAGTATGGTACTGGCATAAAGACAAAAATATAGATCAATGGAACAAACTAGAAAGCCCAGAGATAAATCCACGCACCTATGGACACTTTATCTTTGACAAAGGAGGCAAGAATATACAATAGATTAAAGACAATCTCTTTAACAAGTGGTGCTGGGAAAACTAGTCAACTACTTGTAAAAGAATGAAACTAGAACACTTTTTAACACCATACACAAAAATAGAGACACGTTTAAATGGTTGAATTCAGCCAGAGAAATATTTTTCAAGCAATTGCAATAATTCATAATAATATATTAATTGGGTCTATGACAGCATTTGAATGACTGTTTCTCTATATTTAGTTTGAATCATTTAAATACTTTAGAATTTTAAAATTTTCTTTGAGTGGAGATGTTGGAAAGAGAGCTATTTTTCAACCTTCTAAAAATTAAAATAAAATTTAAATGCCTTTTGAATCTATTACTTACTGAAGAACATCAGAATCTTATGTTGTTATTCTTTTTATTTTCTTTAAAAAAATTGTAGAGAAGAACCTCATGGTTCAGGTGGTGCACAGACTGGAGTTAGAAAATAGAAAACTAGGGCCACCTCCTCTGTCTTGTTGGAGGCACTTCCTGTCAATCACAACTTCCCTCCCCTATAATTTTGATTTGTGTATGGCTTAGCTAGCTCAGAGTCCAGCTTTACTTAAACTTGCCACTTGGTACCTCACAAAATATTTTTACCTGTTTCCATATTATTCATTGTGTTTTCTTCTGTTTCTTGAAAAAGACTAATCACATGAGGTAGTTGGGGCACAGTGGAAAGAAAAATGGACCAAGAGTCAGATACCTCAACTCAACAACTAACTCAGATGCTCAGTCAGTCATTATACCTCTAATACTCCTATATTTCCTGTAAAACATGATTAATAAGAAATTTTACAAGGAGCTGTTAGCATCACATATGTATTAAAACAAATGGGGAGGGCATTATAAAATCCATATAGAGCTTGTTTGTTATCCATAATTGGAAAACATTATCTTTTATAGTCAGAGATGACATCATCTGGCCATTAGCTTAATTTAAATTACAAACATAAAAAATGAAATATTTTTTTCCCAATCTGAACATAATAGGACATCATTCAAAATACATATTCACCATCTTAGAAAAATAAATACCTGGTATTTTCTAAAATTAATGGTTCCACTTCCTTAGTAGTAAGATAAACAGACTATGTATAAATATATTAATATATATGTCAAATGTAGCAGGCTAGAATTTAAATATGTATATATATATATATTCTGACCAGAGCAAAAGATTTGCTTTCACAAGAAGAGTCTTTTTAAGCATTGAAAAGTGAACTTGTTCCTGAGTTTAGAAGTTCAATTCAGCTAAGCACCCCTAAAATTTGGCAGTTGATCCAAATGTTATTTGAACTTTATAACACATATAATTAGATTAAAAATCTTATTAAAACAGGATCACTGCCTGGTACTATTTCCACAAGTGTTGCTTCTTGATATAGCCATAACAGAGGACTAGAAACATATGTAAAAGTAATCGATGAAAATTGCCCACATGTTTTTGAAATACAGGACAAGACTAAAGTTAGATCATGCTCATATACAAAGTTCAAGTTGTTATAAATGTATTCTCATGTGGCAGTTCAAGGGAGTGAAAAGTGAACAGTTCAGGTGATAGCTTTCTCCTAAGTTGTTAAAACAGCCAACTTAAACACCCAATTTCTTCACATATAGAGAAGCAAGAATTGTTACATGTGTATTCAGAGACTAAAAGTTAAGCTTTATTTCATTTTATTTGAAGTGTATTTTGGTATGTATATGACTATGACACCTCACTTTCCAACCCATAAGGAGAGGAGATGAGAGGGAAAGTGAGAGAGAAAGACAGAGAGACAGATTCATGCAGTTTGCCCATTCCAATTTACTTGGACAAATGTTTCACTTGTTATTGTGTTCACCTTTATATAACAACACAATGAAACAGAGCTTATAGGGCTTAACAACAATAACAAAATATTGTAATTCTAACAGATAGTCCAAGATGGAGATCGCAGTAACACATCATCAAGTTCCCAAGTTTCTCCTCCCTTTTATTCCAACATCCATGCCTCCTTGAAATCCAAAAATCCTCGTGAACCAAAATTTCTTATTAAAATTTTTCTTTTCCATAAAATAACATATATCTATTATCTTTTGGAGAAGGCAATGGCACCCCACTCCAGTACTCTTGCCTGGAAAATCCCATGGATGGAGGAGCCTGATGTGCTTGCAGTCCATGGGGTCACTGAGAGTTGGACACGACTCAGTGACTTCACTTTCATGCATTGGAGAAGGAAATGGCAACCCACTCCAGTGTTCTTGCCTGGAGAATCCCAGGGACAGCGGAGCCTGGTGGGATGCCGTCTATGGGGTCGCACAGAGTCGGACATGACTGAAGCGACTTAGCAGCAGTAGCAGTATTATCTTTTATTTCAAAAGCTTTCTATGCAAGTCAAGTTTTCAAGGTAAACATCCTATATATTTTGATTACCACCTAATTCAGTAATACTTCTTTTTGATTTGGAAACAGAAAGCAGACTCTTGGAAAGTATTTTCACAGGTGCTTCCCACAGTAAGATGGAAAATCTGTATTCTGATACATCAGCTTCTCAGGCAGGCAGGTGACAAACACTACTTTGACTTCTGAATCATTTTACACAACTCAGTCAAAATGTGATGTTTATGCAATAGATTTAAAATTTAGTAACTTTTATTTTTAATGGAAAGAAAGAACATGAGAGAAGAAACCCAAACTAGTTCATCCAAAATCATGTATGATTTTTTAAAAGTAATTATGGAACACAAAAAGAAATAATCTCACTTCATGTACTCTTAATGCAGAAAGCACACGCACCTACAAGACCACCCACATTCTTGTAGAAATCTACCGATGTATGCTCTCAAGACCTATCTTAAATGGGCATTTTGCCCAAACTTTATATGTAGTACAAATCCTACTCCATTTAATAATTCCTCAGTATTATTCCAACTGTCAAAGTAGTTCACATTTAGTTTATATTCATACAATTCACTGAAGAATAAGGCAATTATCTGGATACTGTTATTCGTTGACTCAGAGCATCACTGAAATTCTTAGTTGGCTATCTCTCTCTTAACACTAACAGAATGGACCCTAAGATTTAAGATAGTGAATCTAGAGCCAGAACTGGCCCTTAAAGAGAATATGAGAATGTCTCCTCCTGGAGGTAACCTTTTATTCATATATACACACTAAATGAAGAACCAAATGCCATTTCCAAGTCTAATAGTCTCCTCTACATCACTGTAAAACACATCTAATGCTATATTCAAGGCCTTGTTTCAAGAGACTGTTTCAGTTATTTACCACCGTAAATATAATTGTTCAATATCTCACCTTTAAACTGGCTCAATTATTTTAACCATACTGTTTTCAAAAGAAAATTATTTTCCTTACCTATTGAACATAGTCTCCAGGGAATGTAGATAATTATTGCCGATCTTTGTTTCAAAAACATCCTTCCTATTAAATTTAGCTACAAGAAGTTTTAAAATAGCTGAGAAATTATATAACAAAAATATGTTTTCCTTTTCTATTTTGATTATTATCTTCTTTGCAGAATCCTCTGAAATCCTACTGCAATACAGGTCTTAAATTGACACCTGTCAGAGACAGCCAGCCCCACCAATTAACAGCATATCTTTTTCCCTCCTAAATCCTGGCAACAGACCTGAATTTCTGTAGAAAAAAAAAGCCTCCAGAAATATCATGAATTGCTATTTCCTTGGAGGGAAAGATAAATGAACCTCTATATTAGCCGAAAGACAATATTAAACAGCTGCTCACAAGTCTCTCTCCAAAAGCACTTGATTTCTATAATAAAGAGAATTAAATTGTGTCCACTTCTGGTCCTAAACAACAGGGATGGGCCTTAAAATGTAAACCAGGCACATAAAATTCCACTATAAAAATCCAGCCTCTATCATAAATAGAGTAGTCTAGGGAAATTCCACATTGAAATTGTAAGCCAGAGCTTATTAACCAACTGCTTTAAAAGGACATAGACAAGTTTTAAGTTTCTCTTTCTTTCTTTCTTTATTCCTGGAACCCAAATTAAAAAAAAAAAAAACACTCCCTTTTGTTTGACAAAGAAAGATTTTCTTTCTTCTTTTTTTTTCTTCTTTTTTTGCCTTTCTAATTTGGAATGAAAATAAAATTAAAATTGCCATTCTTGTTTAAATACCCACACATGTCATTTTTGCCAAAGTGGCTTTATGTTGTATACCAGCCCCATCAATTAAAATTCACAATTAGAAGAGATGAGGAGATTTAATGCTGTGCCTGTTGAGCAGCCAGTGAGCAAAGTAGAGATTTTACATGTAATCCCTGCTGACGATAGACATACACACAAACCCTGATGAGAAGAGGTGGATTATTTCCAGGCTCCTTGCACTTTCACAAAACCTTTTAAGCTCAGTTGTTGATTTGCTCTTTGTCCCCTGAAGACAACAGAACTGAGGTCTTGAATCTATCCACCTAGAACAGGATTCCTTTGGTCTATGGAAGTGCTTTGTCTTTAAATGCTTGAATAAAAGGAAGCACTAGAAAACAGAGCAAACGAAGGCAGAACACCCAAAAAAGACATATGTAAGTGGTGAGAGGCCTGAAAGTAGACATTATGAAAGGCTCTCTGTTGTTTGTTTTGTTTCTGGGTTTGTTTTTTTTTTTTTTTTTTTCCCCTTTGTAAATAGTTTCCACTCCTAACGGCAAAAGAAACACTACTGTCCCTTAGGCATATAAACCTGCACAGATTGTGCCTCTCAGATTTCTAACTGAGGTGTGAGAGCCTAGTAAAGGCTGAAGAAGAGCATCCTGAGTGAGAACCTGGCCATTCAGAGACAAGCACCACACTGGAACTTGAGCAGTTATTAGCTTGGGTGGAACAAATGAAAAGGTTGTCTTTGACATGATCTACTTGCTAAAATGGGCTTTCCCAGTGGCTCAGTGATAAAGAATCTACTTGCAAGACAGAGACACAGGAGATATGGGCTGGATCTCTGGGTCAGAAAGATCCCCTGGATGAGGGATGGCAAACCACTCCAATATTATTGCGTGGAGAAATCCCATGGACAGAGGCTGGCAGGCTACAGTCCACAGGTTCACAAAGGGTGAGACATAACTGAAACAACTGAGCACACACGCATTTGCTTAAATGATTAATAACTTACTATTTTAGATGCTCCTTAATTCACTCAAAATCTGTACAATTCAGTTACCGAGTAAGGGGGCTTGATGAGCAATAAGAAGAAATCATAGCAAACGTTTACTAGAGTAAGTTTTACATAAATTTATTTTCATAAATTATGTATGCATGATTGCAATACAAAAATAAATTTTAGTGTTTTGTTGTTGTTCAGTCACTAAGCTGTGTCCAACTCTTTACAAGCCTATGGACTGCAGCACACCAGGTTCTTCTGTCCTCCACTACCTCCTGGAGTTTGCTCAAATTCATGTCCTTTCAGTTGGTGATGCTATCTAACCATCTCATCCTCTGCAACTCCCTTCTCCTCCTGTCTTCAATCTTTCCAAGCATCAAGATCTTTTCCAATGAGTCAGCTCTTCACATAAGGTGGCCAGAGTATTAGATCTTCAGTTTTAGCATCAGTTCTTCCAATTAATATTCATGGTTGATTTCATTTAGGATTGACTGGTTTGATCTCCTTGCTGTCCAAGGGTGTCTTAAGTCTTCTCCAGCACCGCAATTGAAAGCCTCAATTCTTCAGCACTCAGATTTCTTTGTGATTCCACTGTCACATCTGTACATGACTACTGGGAAAATCATAAATTTGACTATACGGACGTTTGTCAGCAAAGTGATGTTTCTGCATTTTAATATGCTGCCTAGGTTTCTAATGGCTTTTTTCCACGGAGCAAGCATCTTTTAATTCCATGGCTACAATCTCCATCCACAGTGATTTTGGAGTACAAGAAAATAAAACCTGTCACTACTTCCACCTTTTCCCCTATCAACCCTGAATACTCATCAGATGGACTTATGTTGAAGCTGAAGCTCCAATGCTTTGGTCATCTGATGCAAAGTGCTGACTCACTGGAAAAGACCCTTATACTGGGAAAGACTGAGGGGAGAAGGAGAAGGGAAGAGAGAGGATAAGCTGATTAGATGGCATAACTGACTCAATGGAAATGACTTTGAGCAAACTTTGGGAGATAGTGAAGGATAGGGAAGCCTGGCATGCTGCAGTCTATGGGGACACAAAGAATCAGACATGACTGAGTGACTGAGCACACACACACAGTTGTGTCCCAGGGTAGAAATAATCTTTTCTTGACTACTAAGACTTCTGAATCAACAAAGCTAAAAATCATGGATCATGAACTATAGTTTTTGTCAATAGATCATAAAGTATAAAAGTGAGAGCTTATATTCTGACTCCCAATTTCTTTGCTCCTAGATTCTAAGAAAAAAACACCTTATATTACCATGTGGTATATAACAGATGCCATATTCTGCAAGATGGCAGAATGGCCTCATAAGATTGGTGCCATAATATGTCTTCTATAATCTTGCACACAGCAAGATCAGCAACTTTTGGTTGATACAGTGCATAGCTAGACCTATAAATCCAGTGAGTATATATCTGTGCCTTAATTCTGTTCCTATAAAATCAGTTCCAGGATCAGAAGCACTGGTACATGGATATCATAGTGGAAGACTAGGCACTCAATTAGCCACATATATTAATTATGGAAAAGAGAGAAGGCAAATACAGATTTCAAAGAGTAATTTATTCCAGTAAGGCCAAATCTAATAAGGCCAAGTTGTACAGTTCATGGTAAGTCATCTATCCCTTCTTGGCTAGTTTGGACTCTACCCTCAAGTATGGATGGTATCTATATGTAGGGGGTAAGGGATTTACCCTACAAGGTTGGTGAACCAGAAATCTAACATAGTCAGAAACTAGTCAGATTGTATTAACAGAAAGACTTGTTGAATCAGTGCATATCTTTCCTATTGAAAATAAGAACTGAACTCATTTGTATTGGCATGGCTACTCACATTTGTATTAGCTGGGTCATCCTCTGTATCTGAGTATTAATAAACTCCTTCACAGGAAGCATGCTTATTTTCATCATTTTAATGGGAAACAAATAATCTTACATTCTAGGTAAATTTTATTTCCTATCTAAACAGCCCTTCCTTAAAATGCCTTGCCAGCAACTCACCATTATTTTTCCTTCAAAACCCCTGCCTATACAACCTATACAACAGACTGGTTCCAAATTGGGAAAGGAGTACATCAAGGCTGTATATTGTCACCCTATTATTTAACTTCTATGCAGAGTACATCATGAGAAATGCTGGACTAGATGAAGCACAAGCTGGAATCAAGATTGCTGGGAGAAATATCAATAACTTCATATATGCAGATGATACCACACTTATGGCAGAAAGTGAAGAAGAACTAAAAATCCTCTTGACGAAAGTGAAAGAAAAGAGTGAAAACAGTTGACTTAAAACTCAACATTCAGAAAACGAAGATCATGGCATCTGGTCCCGTCACTTCACGGCAAATAGATGGGGAATCAGTGACTGACTTTATTTGGGGGGCTCCAAAATCACTGCAGATGGTGATTACAGCCATGAAATTAAAAGACACTTGCTCCTTGGAAGAAAAGTTATGACCCACCTAGATAGCATATTAAAAGCAGAAACATTACTTTGCCAACAAAGGCCCATCTAAGTCAAAGGTATGGTTTTTCCAATAGTCATGTATGGATGTAATAGTTGGACTATAAAGAAAGCTGAGCACCAAAGAATTGATGCTTTTGTACTGTAGTATTGGAGAAGACTCTTGAGCGTCGCTTGGACTCCAAGGAGATCCAACCAGTCCATCCTAAAGGAAATCAGTCCTGAATATTCATTAGAAGGACTGATGCTGAAGTTAAAACTCCAATACTTTGGCCACCTGATGTGAAAAACTGACTCATTTGAAAAGAACCTGATGCTGGGAAAGACTGAAGGCAGGAGGAGAAAGGGACAACAGAGGATGAGATGGTTGATGGCATCTCGACTCAATGGACATAAGTTTGAGCAAACTCTGGGAACTGGTGATTGACAGGGAGGCCTAGCATGCTGCAGTCCATGGGGTCACAAAGAGTCAGACACAACTGAGTGACTGAACTGAACTGAACTGATACAACCTTACTATTATTCAGCATCTATGAATGGGTGTGGAAGGTGTCTAATGTCTTTTTTCCTTCTAAGACAAATGAACAATTGGAAGTGTATCCCCAAATTCTCCCCACTGAGATATTAATTCATTGCCACTGTTATTTAGGAACATCCCTGAGTACTATTGCAACACTGTAGAGGTTACATTTTGATATACCATGCAGGATGTTCTATAAACCAAACCGAACTCAGTTTTTTTTTTCTTCCTCTGTCAGTTACTCATTGGGACCTTCTTATGAAATCATAGTTATAAATTAGTGGAATGAATAAACTCATATGATGGTGGAAGCTTGGCACTCCAGGTAATGTCCAACATATAATGCTGGCTCCTGTTACAAATCAGACTTTTGAATGGATGCTTCTAATTGGCAGAGATCTCTAATTTCATGGCCTATTTTCAAGGGAGGCTAAAAAAATAAATTCCTAGTAATCTATTAAGAAGATAAGACTTTATATGGCAAAAACCACTACAATACTGTAATTAGCCACCAACTAAAATTAGCTAATTAATTAATTTAGAAAAAAGAATACAAGGCTTATAAAAAGAATATTCCTCCAAGATGAAAAAGAGTTTTCAAAATGTGGTGGACAATCATTGAGCATGAAAATGGTCATTATGACATACCCAGAGATCCTAGATTCAAATGGAATTGGCATCTAATTTAAGAAAATGGAGACTAAAATTCAAATGAGAATATATTACATAGTTTTGGAGAATATAGAAGCAAGCACAACAAAATCCCAGCTTGTCTGATCTAGATTATCTCACTGGAAGTTAAAAAATTCTGCTGAAGAGAGTAATTAACTTTTCCACATTATTTATTTGCAGCATATGACATGATGACTTCATTGCTAAGCACTAAAGTTAGAAGAGTGAGCTTGCATTCTAGTGGGAAAGCTTAAAGAATCACATAATTTGAAGTCAGACAGGACTTTATGAACAGACTCTCATGGTACAGTCTCAGAAAATGAGGCAGGTCTGTTCTGACTAAATAAAAGTGAGCAATTACAGCAAAACCAGAGATAAAATAGCTTTCTTCAAAGGGGAAAAAAGGAATTTTTATGTCATCACGAAAATGTCTGTTCAGAATTGCAATGAGTTATATCGAGTGATCTTATTTTCTAACTCACTCTTAATAGTAATTAAAGAGCTTAAGGAGATTTCTTGGTCCTTTTGAGCCTTTACTATTTTCTATGCATTGCTTCCACAGTGACTAACAGTCAGGAAAGGTGAAAAAATAAAATGAAAATAACAGTTACTGATTTTCTAGTCAACAAATTATTTCCAGGTTAGGCTTCCAGTCAGGTTGTAAAATGTTTCTTAGGCTAAAGTTTTTACAAAGCAGATTATCAGGCATCACCTATCTATCTATCTCTCTAAGAACATTCTTTAAATCAACCATACAGAGAAATATAACATACAAACAGTAAAAAGTACCCATTTCAAGTGAATAGTTCTGAGTTCTGGAAATGTTGTACATATATGTAACCACCATCACAATCTATTTGATACCTCTCTAACTCCTAGCTATCATTTATTTCAATCTGAGAAAAGTTAACATTTGTGTTTTAAATTTTTTTCATATAAAAATGCTCGAGTGGGTTGCCATTTCCTTCTCCAGAGGATCTTCCCCACTCAGGAACTGAACCTGTGTCTTGCATCCCCTGCATTACCTGCATTAGCAGGCAGAATTATGTTTATCACCTGGGAAGTCCCTATAAAAGGTAGCATTTCACCATTAGCTTCTAGATAGAATTTTTGTCATTGCTTCTCTCTACCTTCCTGATTTTGTCTTCCAACTGCTGACAACAGACTTCACAAGGTTAAACTTATTCTGTATTTGGCCAAACTTTATTGTGTCTACCTGGCTGTGTATTGCTGTTAAATCTATAAGTGCAGGTCTTATGCCTGTAAAGGAAAGAATTACTCAAATCCTCATACTATTTGCCAGGTATTATATTTAGCACTAATCTCAAGACTATGATGCTAAAGTTTGACAAGATCCTCACCCTTATGTGGGTTACAAGCTAAATTGAATAAATTTACTGTAAACCAAATCCTATACCATTAATTCTATTGACTCTAACACATCCCGTACAAATCTAACACCACAAAAATCACAAAACTGTTTCAGCAGATAGAAACTCCGTATATTTAACATGTATATAATTAAAAGCCCATAATCAATAATACTTACATAATCACTGTACATTAAATGAATAAAAAGTTGTATGCTTTTCATTTATGTAATTAATTCAATATTTGGTTGATTTGTAACACAACATTGTAAATCAAATACATTTCAATTAATTTTTTAAATTAATTTTTTTTGGTCTTAAGAATTATATAATCATTATACATACATAAGATTTGAAAAGTAGTTCTGAGTCTCTCATTAAACCAATTAACAAATTATATGACAACAAAACTCCTTCACCAATATCTGTTTGCTTTTTCCAGTATCTACCACCTAACTCATCAATCTGACAGATGAACTGACTTTTAAACTCTTCTGTTACTTTCCATAATGTTCCAACTTAAAAAAAAAAAAACTTTAAATACTAAACTTTATTATGAATGTGTTTCTTCTCCCAATAAAAATAAAAGTTAAAATGAATTACATAGCAAAATATAGAAATGACTCAACAACGTGTGCAACTCAGGGAGCAAAACAGGCAAATTCTGTATTATACATTACTTGATGAAATAGAAATGGACAATAAACTGAATGAAAAAAATATACAAGGAAAGATGGAATACAGCCAAAGAGCTAGTAAATGGAAGGTTGTAATTAAGCAGGCACCTAGTGGATTAGAGGAAATTAGACCACTGCTGCTGTGTTTCTGCTGCCAGCACAGAATGCTTTTAACTCAAAAATAGTCAACGGCCTACCAAGAGGACTGTAATTATATATTTTTAATTTTATTTCACAGCATATAATTGCAGATATGATAAAATCAACAAAACTGAGAGAATTGCCTACTATAAATGACATTAAGTTTAACAAGAATATCTCTGTGAGAAGAGTTACTCTTAAGTTTAAAAATTTTGATTGTGTATTTAATTCTGATCATGTGGCATTCAGTCAAAGCCTCCTAGATAAAAATCAGAAGGTAAATATGTGAAGAATTTCATTGCAGCATCCTCCATAAGAAACATCTGGCATCATAATCCTAAACTAACATATGTAGAGAGCAAACGCCTTGAGCTGAATAAACAAATTCAAAGCATCTCAGACTAGAGCATCCACATTTTGAATTAGCCCAGTTTCCTTCAGAACTCTGGGGGCCAGCTTTCACAGATAATTAAAATTCAAAGGTAATTTTCATAGAACTTGTGCATTGGCAAGTTTGTCCTCCCTCCATGCCCCTTCTCTTCATACCAATCCAGCGGCCCACCAATGTGTCTATAATTCTCATTCATTTATCTACTTACCTTGGACCCTCTCAGCTCTGGATTCCCACAACAGTCCCCAAAGTTGTCTCCATTTACTAATCCTGATGCCAAAAACAAACATGAAAACTTAAATGCTAATAGTTAATTGAATAATGTCTTTATGTGCTACTCATTTTAAAGAACATCTACCTACAACAAATCATACCACAACAGCAGACTAGGTGGTGATGGATGAGAAATGGAATATTTCCTACATATCAGTAAACAAAAGCTGTCTCAGTCATCAACAATTGCAGCCATGCAGCCCTCCAATATGAGCCAGTGAGCCCTGAGGAAACTCAGGCAGGAAAGAATACGGCCATTTAACAGCCATTAAACTGCAGTCACTCCCTATGGTGAACCTTGAGGAAACTCAGGATGCGAAAACACAGGATACTGGCCCCAGATAGCTGAGGTGCATATCGAAGAAAGGATTTCAGTGAGCCCAGACTCTTCCATCTTCTCATACTAGAAAAGTGCTAAATCCTTAACATATCTCATTTTCTTTAACTTACAATCATTTTTTGACATCCAGACTACCTGCGTTTTGTTACAAAACGTCTATATAACCTGGTATGTCCCACCTCACCTCCTTAGAGCAGTTCTCTCAGGTTGCCTGGAGATACTGCTTCCCAGGCTTGAATTCCTAAAAACTTCCACCAAATAAACCATACCTCAATTTTTAGGCTGTGTATATTTTTAAGTCAACATGATAACTAAGGCAAAATCTATTAGAGGCTGGAGAAAAAAAATTGGAGCAATTAATGTTTTATCTACTGTAATCTCTGACTAACCCTTTCTTTTCCTTTTGTTTTCCCAGATTATGTTACAGATCTGTCTGCTTCCTCTTCCACTGATACCACCAGTCATAACACCAATAAATTGATCATCTGACTAAAGGCTTTTTAAAAATAAATAGGCAAGTTAATCTGTTACGGAAACACTGACAAACCACACACCCTGGCCAGGCACCGCAGTAGCCATTTGCATGAGTTATATTTCAATAGGAGGTCCTAGTAAGGAACATTAAACTATTAATATTAATAACAAACCACCATCAACCAGAAGAAAGATCAAAAGGAGACAGCAGAGAGCAGTCCGTGTGTCCTCCCATTATCCTTCTTGCTGGAATCCACCTTGGCCAAGTGAGCCATACAAACACCACCAGCAAAGACCCTGAGTTAGAATGACTGCCCAAAGTCAACCTGTAAACTAATACCATCACCATAAAACTTGAGAATGAGAGTTATGTGGCAGGACAGTTTTTCTGGGTCCCTTTTCCTCCTGCTCTTTGCCCAGTTGCCCCTTTCCAATAGTCTCTTGCTTTGTCAGCACATGTGTCTCTTCTAACAATTCATTTCCAAATGTTAGACCAGAGCCCACCCACTCTCAGACCATGGAAGGGGTCCACTTCCTGCAACAAGTCCACCTCAATCGAATGGGCTCTAGTTTACTGAAACTGTCATGTGTACTTGTAGCCAAGTACAGCTATTAAATTAAAAACTCAACCTCTTCTCAAATCTTTCACAAGTAAAAGAATGAAGAGGTATGAAATTAAATACAATGGAGATGTAATGCTACCAAATACAGAGAAAGATCATTAAGTATCACGTTCTCAGTTACCTGAAGTATTTAGACTTGTGATTTGTTTGGTAAAACCTAGAAGTTGTGGACTATGGGCTAAGTAACCATTTTTCAAAAAGAAAATACTTGTTTCTAGATGTAAAAGCCCTTTTACTATAATCCAATCAACCAAATTACTTATTGAATACTTGAAATTATATAATTTTAGATTGGAAGGTACTTCAGGGAAGATTTGCTAAATATTTTCATTTAAAATATGATGAAATTGGGTCCTTGAAATAAAAAACAATTTATATAGAATAACACAAGTTAAAACCAGAAAACCTATTATAACCAAGCAGGACTCTATGGGACCTTCCTGGGACAGACTCCTCCCCCAATATCCTGTGCTTTAGCTCCACTCTGAAATACTTAGATACCATGTGATTTTACATACACTTTTACCCATACCACTGGAAAACATTAACTACTTGGTGACCATTAGTACGTAGCCCCCAGGCCTACTGGAGCATAGGGACTGACAATGATAACTCCCTGTGACACCATTATATTACCTCACCAACAACCAGAGAATTCTGCAGAAACTGGTTACATATTCTGACATGCCCCTCTCTCTGTTCAGTTCAGTTCAGTCCCTCAGTCATGTCCGACTCTTTGCAATCCCATAAACCACAGCATGCCAGGCCTCCCTGTCCATCACCAACTCCTGGAGTCCACCCAAACCCATGCCCACTGAGTCAGTGATGCCATCCAATCATGTCATCCTGTCATCCCCTTCTCCTCCCGCCTTCAATCTTTCCCAGCATCAGGGTCTTTTCAAATGAGTTAGCTCTTCACATCAAGTATTGGAGTTTCAGCTTCAACATCAGTCCTACCAATGGACACTCAGGACTGATCTTTTTAAGATGGACTCGTTGGATCTCCTTGCAGCCCAAGGGACTCTCAAGAGTCTTCTCCAACACCACAGTTCAAAAGCATCAATTCTTCGGCACTTAGCCTTCTACACAGTCCAACACTCACATCCATGCATGACCACAGGAAAAACCATAGCCTTGACTAGACGGACATTAGTTGGCAAAGTAATGTCTCTGCTTTTGAATATACTATCTAGGTTAGTCATAACTTTTCTTCCAAGGAGTAAGTGTCTTTTAATTTTGTGGCTATAGTCACCATTTGCAGTGATTTTGGAGCCCCCAAAAATAAAGTCTGACACTGTTTCCACTGTTTCCCCATCTATTTCCCATGAAGTGATGGGACCGGATGCCATGATCTTCGTTTTCTGAATGTTGAGCTTTAAGCCAACTTTTTCACTCTCCTCTTTCACCTTCATCAAGAGGTTTTTTAGCTCCTCTTCACTTTCTGCCATAAGGGTGGTACCATCTGCATATCTGAAGTTATTGAGATTTCTCTTGGCAATCTTAATTCCAGCTTGTGTTTCTTCTAGTCCAGCATTTCTCATGATGTACTCTGCATATAAGTTAAATAAGTAGGGTGACAATATACAGCCTTGAGGTACTCCTTTTCCTATTTGGAACCTGTCTGTTGTTCCATGTCCAGTTCTAACTGCTGCTTCCTGACCTGCATACAGATTTCTCAAGAGGCAGGTCAGGTGGTCTGGTATTCCCATCTCTTTCAGAATTTTCCACAGTTGTTTGTGATCCACACAGTCAAAGGCTTTGGCATAGTCAATAAAGCAGAAATAGATGTTTTTTTGGAACTTTCTTGCTTTTTTGATGATACAGTAGATGCTGGCAATTTGATCTCTGGTTCCTCTGCCTTTTCTAAAACCACCTTGATCATCTGGAAGTTCATGGTTCACGTATGCCTGAAGCCTGGCTTGGACAATTTTAAGCATTATTTACTACCGTGTGAGATGAATGCAATTGTATGGTAGTTTGAGCATTCTTTGGCATTACCTTTCTTTGGGATTGAAATGAAAACTGACCTTTTCCAGTTCTGTGGCCGCTGCTGAGTTTTCCAAATTTGCTTACATGTTCAGTGGATCACTTTAACAGCATCATCTTTCAGGATTTGAAATAGCTCAACCGGAATTCCATCACCTCCACTACCTTTGTTCATAGTGATGCTTCCAAAGGCCCACTTGACTTCTCATTCCAGGGTGCCTCTCTCACCTTACCTTTAAAAATGCTTTCCTGAATTCCACTGGGGGGTTGGTATTTTGAGCACTAGTTGCCCTGAACTGATGGATGCCATGCAATATATTTTGCCCTTTCTGTCAGCACCACCCAGTGACAGTAAATCAGCTTTATCATGCATGGGTGAGAACATCTAAGTTTGATTTGGTAACATTATGCCTTGCAGGTTTCAAAGCAGCATCTTACCTTGTATGCAATGAAAACAGAGGGGTCAATTCAGAAAAATGAATCTGATTATTGGGCACATATTTTTCTTCCTTTAAAAGTAAAATAATTTTATTAAGTATGCAAAAACACATATTCTGTACATTAAATTCTCAACAGAGGGTATTTCTGAGAGCAAGATGACTGAGATATTTCACTTTCTATGTTACATATATAACCAGAAGAGTCTGATGTAATGCATTCTTCCTGAGTTCAGTTCAGTTCAGTTCAGTCACTCAGTCATGTCCGACTCTTTGCGACCCCATGAGTTGCAGCATGCCTGAGTTACCCTTCGTTAACAGCCTTAAAAAGTACTTCACTCCATGAAAAGAGAGCAGGTTCATTCTCTGCTGACTGTTTCTGAGCATTCCTGAGACACCATACAGAATTAGAAGGGACACTTGCAGAAGGGACCCTTAGACTTGCACAGATGCTTTAATCTAAACTTCTGTTCCCAGTTCAATTTTAAATTACTTAGTAAAACCCACTGCTACCTCAGGGTGTTCCAGGAATCTGTGTGTGTGTTTTTATGCCAAAATTGTTTTTAATTTTAACACTAGATCTTGCATTGGTATAAGAACTTTATATGCATTAACAAATTGAATCTTAAAAACAACTCCATGGATTAAGCACACTTTACTCCCATTTTTGGGGCTAAGGTAAATGAAGCACAAAAAGGCTGATAGCTATACATGCAGTCAGGATCTGAATCCAGGCAAGCCTGGCTGCAAAGGTTGCACTCTGAAACATGTTTGTGCTGCCTCTATTCCCCAAGGTGCAATACATAACGGTGTTGTGTGAAACGTCAACCAAATTCATGGAATACTGGAACACGATTACTACAGAACAAAAACTAAAGTTTAAAGATAAAATGGCAGCCAGTATTGCTCGTAAATTCCTAGCCATCTCTGCCACAAAAGACCTCTTACCTTCCTGTTCCTCTCTTTGTTCTCCAATTCCTCACTTTGCTGTTTCCGTTTTAGGGCCACCTTTCCCATTTCCTCTGTGCCTGGAATCTTTTAAGGCAAATCAGTTTCATCCCTCTTAAGTCTCTGATAGGCGAAGAACAACTCTAAATTCCTGTTACTCTTTTGAAGAAAGACCATTTTTGTTACCTCTCCAAAGCAGTCTGGCATTTGAACTTCATAACTACTAGAAGACTATTATTCTACTTTTCCATCTTAAAAAAATTTATGTACTTCTAATTAGTGCTTTTTTCCACTAAAATGACAGTGTGAATACAATTCAATTTTGTTTGATATTTTTCTTATTGTATATATTTTTCCCCCAAAATATCATTTTTAAAATTAGAAGATATTATTCTAAATTATAAAGTCAGATTTCAACTTAGTTTTTTAGATGTCAAAGTGAAAATTGACAGTTTCTAGACACTAAAATGTAATGTAGAGATATATTTGAGAACTTCTGTTAGGTCCATACCATTTCTGTCCTTTATCGAGCCCATATTTGCATAAAATGTTCCCTTGGTATCTCTAATTTTCTTGAAGGGATCTCTAGTCATTCCCATTCTGTTGTTTTCCTCTATTTCTTTGCATTGATCCCTGAGGAAGGCTTTCTTATCTCTTCTTGTTATTCTTTGGAACTCTGCATTAAGATGCTTATATCTTTCCTTTTCTCCTTTGGTTTTCGCTTCTCTTCTTTTCACAGCTATTTGTAAGGCCTCTCCAGAGAGCCATTGTGCTTTTTGCATTTTTTTCCCATGGGAATGGTCTTGATCCCTGTACAATGTCATGAACCTCATTCCATAGTTCATCAGGCACTCTATCTATCAGATCTAGGCCCTTAAACCTATTTCTCACTTCCACTGTATAATAATAAGGGACTTGATTTAGGTCATACCTGAATGGTCTAGCGGTTTTCCCTACTTCTTCAATTTAAGTCTAAATTTGACAATAAGGAGCTCATGATCTGAGCCACAGTCAGCTCCTGGTCTTGTTTATGTTGACTGTATAGAGCTTCTCCATCTTTGGCTGCAAAGAATATAATCAGTCTGATTTTGGTGTTGACCATCTGGTGTTTCCATGTGTAGAGACTTCCCTTGTGTTGTTGGAAGAGGTTGTTTGCTATGACCAGTGCATTTTCTTGGCAAAATTCTATTAGTCTTTGCCCTGCTTCATTCTGCATTCCAAGGCCAAATTTGCCTGTTACTCCAGGTGTTTCTTGACTTCCTACTTTTGCATTCCAGTCCCCTATAATGAAAATGACATCTTTTTGGGTGTTAGTTCTAAAAGGTCTTGTAGGTCTTCATAAAGCCGTTCAACTTCAGCTTCTTCAGCGTTATTGGTTAGGGCATAGACTTGGATTACCATGATATTGAATGGTTTGCCTTGGAGACGAACAGAGATCATTCTGTTGTTTTTGAGATTGCATCCAAGGACTGCATTTTGGACTCTTTTGTTGACCATGACAGCTACTCCATTTCTTTTGAGGGATTCCTACCCGCAGTAGTAGATATAATGGTCATCTGAGTTAAATTCACCCATTCCAGTCCATTTTAGTTCGCTGATTCCCAGAATGTCAACCTCACTTTTGCCATCTCTTGTTTGACCACTTCCAATTTGCCTTGATTCATGGACCTGACATTTCAGGTTCCTATGCAATACTGCTCTTTACAGCATCAGACCTTGCTTCTATCACCAGTCACATCCACAGTTGGGTATTGTTTTTGCTTTGGCTCTATCCCTTCATTCTTTCTGGAGTTATTTTTCCACTGATCTCCAGTAGCATACTGGGCACCTACTGACTTGGGGATTTCCTCTTTCAGTATCCTATCATTTTGCCTTTTCATATTGTTCACGGGGTTCTCAAGGCAAGAATACTGAAGTGGTTTGCCATTCCCTTTTCCAGTGGACCATATTCTGTCAGACCTCTCCACCATGACCCACCTGTCTTGGGTTGCCCCATGGGCAAGGCTTAGTTTCATTGGGTTAGACAAGGCTATGGTTCTAGTGTGATTAGATTGACTAGTTTTCTGTGAGTATGGTTTCAGTGTTTCTGCCCTCTGATGCCCTCATGCAACACCTACCATCTTACTTGGGTTTCTCTTATCTTGGGCGTGGGATATCTCTTCACAGCTGCTCCAGCAAAGTGCAGCCGCTGCTCCTTACCTTGGATGTGGAGTTTCTCCCCCCTGCCACTCTTCCTGACCTTCAATGTGGGATGGCTCCTCTAGGCCCTCCTGCACCCACGCAGCCACCGCTCCTTGGACATGGGGTTGCTCCTCCCAGCCCCCGCCCCTGCCAATATCTGCTGGATCATGGAAAAAAAAAACAGATATCCAGAAAAAAATCTATTTCTGTTTTATTGACTATGCCAAAGCCTTTGACTGTGTGGATCACAATAAACTGTGGAAAATTCTGAAAGAGATAGGAATACCAGACCACCTGACCTGCCTCTTGAGAAATCTGTATGCAGGTCAGGAAGCAGCAGTTAGAACTGGACATGGAACAACAGACTGGTTCCAAATAGGAAAAGGAGTACGTCAAGTCTGTATCTTGTCACCCTGCTTATTTAACTTCTATGCAGAGTACATCATGGGCTGAAGAAACACAAGGTGGAATCAAGATTGCCGGGAGAAATATCAATAACCTCAGATATGACGATGATACCACCCTTATGGCAGAAAGTAAAGAAGAACTAAAGAGCCTCTTGATGAAAGTGAAAGAGGAGAGTGAAAAAGTTGGCTTAAAGCTCAACATTCAGAAAATGAAGACATTGGCATCCGATCCCATCACTTTATGGGAAATAGATGGGGAAACAGTGGAAACAATGTCAGACTTTATTTTGGAGGGGCTCCAAAATCACTGCAGATGGTGACTGCAGCCATGAAATTAAAAGTTGCTTACTCCTTGGAAGAAAAGTTATGACCAATATAGATAGTATATTCAAAAGAAGAGACATTACTTTGCCAACTAAGGTCCGTCTAGTCAAGGCTATGGTTTTTCTTGTGGTCATGTATGGATGTGAGAGTTGGACTGTGAAAAAGGCTGAGCACCAAAGAATTGATGCTTTTGAACTGTGGTGTTGGAAAAGGCTCTTGAGAGTTCCTTGGACTGCAAGGAGATCCAAAGTGTCCATTCTGAAGGAGATCAACCTGATATTTATTTGGAAGGAATGATGCTAAAGCTGAAACTACAGTAATTTGACCTCATGCGAAGAGCTGACTCATTGGAAAAGACTTTGATGCTGGCAAGGATTGGGTGCAGGAGAAGAAGGGGATGACAGAGGATGAGATGGCTGGATGGCATCACTGACTCGATGGACGTGAGTCTGAATGAACTCCGGGAGTTGGTGATGGACAAGAGGCCTGGCGTGCTGCTATTCATGGGGGTCACAAATAGCTGGACTGAGCAACTGAACTGAACTGATACTTTAAATCATTTCTTTGACAAACTGATCTTAATTTTTCACTTCCTTATAAATTAAGAAAAGATCTTTCAAAGACCTTTCAAGATTTTTTACATTTTTCAATCTTTCTGAAATTTTAACATTTTGAGTTACAAAAATATTTTATAATTATAAAGCATAATGGAATTACCCTTCAACTCCATCATAACAAGAAAAATATATCTAACATTAAGTTAAATTTTAAGGAAGCAAACAACTGTTCTACAAATATTTCTGACAAATATAAGCTTAAGAAATTTGACAAGTTCTGCACGTTAAGTAGGTACAGAAAAAAATCAGTATTTATAGGCTTATATTCCTGGTATATTGTCATGAAGACATCTGCTTATGCTCTTCTGTATTGGTCCCATGTTAAGAATATGAAGCCACCAACAAATAATATGCAGGCTTTATTTTTATTCATCTATATTATATTCTATTTTACAAACTCTTCAGTCCCATGGTGCTTTTGGTTGTTTTGTGAATTTCATTTTCACATTTCAGAGGTGTTGAATAATGAAACTATTTTCACAGATGAAATTTCCCCAAAATTGCTAAAGATACTTGCAATTTCTGTCACTTTAAAAAAACAGTTTCTTGGTTCCACATGTTGAAGTGTTGAAGGGCCCCAGGGAAAGAAAAATGAGATTTTTTTCTTACTCTTAGATTAAGCCTATCACTAAAGCAGTTAGAAACATTCTTTGCATACTGAAAACACAACTGTCAAGTTCTTGAAAGAATCATCATTAACCCTACCTGAGAAGTAAATATGACACAGAGCAAAAAGAGCCTCGTGGGTGCTGGAATGTCTTCGCAGCTTCTAAACCCAACATCCCTGGGTGTTTGTAAACCAAGTGATCAAATCCATCTCATCATAGAAATATGTTTGCATGCCGTCTATTCAAATAAAATCTGCTAAAGTTACAAAGGAAATGCACCATCAGTAACACAGTGACTGACCAAACTGAGATGGGTCTTCTTCATGCCTGCTGTAGAAGATGGAAAAACTAGATGGCTAAGAAGTTATTCTACATTCCATTATTTACACTGTCCAGAAAATAGCCCCCTTTCATTTAAAGCATATTCTTTTAGAACTCTTTTCCTGAAAATACATTGGCTCTTTTTTGTTAATAATAGGATATTAGAATTATTTTTCCCAAATCTTTTTAAGCATCCTTTAAGACCTATAGCAAATATTATGGCTATTTCTATATATTGTTGACAAATATCATTAATATAGTTTAAATGGTCATACTACTCAAAGGCACTTATAGATTCAATGCAATTCCTATCAAAATTCCAATGACATTTTTCACAGTAATAGAAAAAAGAATTCTAAAATTTATATGGAATCATAAAATACTCCAAATAACCAAAGTAATCATGATAAAGCAAAAAAAAAGGAAATATCACACTTCCTGATTTCAAGTGAAAGTGAAAGTTGCTCAGTCCTGTCTGACTCTTTGTGACCCCATGGACTATATAGTCCATGGAATTCTCCAGGCCAGAATACTGGAGTGGGTAGACTTTCTCTTCTCCAGGAGATCTTCCCAACCTAGGGATTGAACTCAGGTCTCCTGCATTACAGGCAGATTCTTAACAAGCTGAGCCACAGGGGAAGCCCTCTTGATTTCAAAACTGTATTAGAAAATTATAGTAATCAAAACAGTTGGAATTTGCATAATAATAGATATATAGACAATGGTACAGACTCAAGAGCCCAGAAGTAGATCTTCAGTTGTATGTGTGCTGTGTGTTTAGTTGCTTAGTCATGTCTGACTCTTTGCAATCCCATGGACTCTAGCCCACCAGGTCCTCTGCCCATGGGGATTCTCCAGGCAAGAATATTGGAGTAGGTTGCCATGTCCTCCTCCTGGGGATCTTCCCAATGCAAGGATTGAACCCAGGTCTCCCATATTGCAAGTGGATTCTTTCCCATCTGAGGCACCAGGGAAGCCCAAGAATACTGGAGTGGGTAGCCTATCCCTTCTCCAGGGGATCTTCCCAACCCAGGAGTCGAATTGAAATCTCCTACATTGCAAGTGGATTCTTTACTGATATAGTCAACTAATTTTTAACAAGAGAACCAAGAATAATAAATGTTCAAAAGGTACTATCTTTAATAAATAGTGTTGATAAAACTGGATAATCACATGAAATGAAATAAAACCCTTACCTTATATCACGCACAAAAATTAACAAAAGCTGATTAAATATTTAAACATAAGACCAGAAACTATAAAACTTCTAGAAGAAAACATGGAGGAAAACTCTCTTACATTGGTCTTGGATGTGAGTTTTTGAAACTGGCACTAAAAGCACAAGAAACAAAAGCAAAAACTAATGAGATTACAATAAACTAAAAACAAACAAACAAAAACCTCTGCACACCAAGGAAGCAATCAACAAAATAAAAAGGTAACTTATATAATGGAAGAAAATAATTGCAAATCAATTATTTAATAAGGGATTACCATCTAGAATATATATGAAATTCATATAGCTCAATAGCAAAAAAAATTAAAAAATAAAAACTAATGTTAAAATGGACAGAGGATCATCCTCAATCCAAGAGGATCTCATATAGGCATCTCTCCAATAAAAACATCTAAATGGCAAACATGTAAATGAAAACATGTTCAACACTACTAATCATCTGCTGCTGCTGCTGCTGCTGCTAAGTCGCTTCAGTCGTGTCTGACTCTGTGCGACCCCATAGACGGCAGCCCACCAGGTTCCCCCATCCCTGGGATTCTCCAGGCAAGAACACTGGAGTGGGTTGCCGTTTCCTTCTCCAATGCATGAAAGTGAAAAGTGAAAGTGAAGTCACTCAGTCATGTCTGACTCTTAGCAGCCCCATGGACTGCAGCCCACCATCTCCTCCGTCCATGGGATTTTCCAAGCAAGCGTACTGGCGTGCGGTGCCATTACCTTCTCTGATCCTAATTATCAGAGGAATGCAAATCAAAATCACAATGAGATAATATCTTATTCATGCTAGAATGGCTGTTATTGAAAAGACAAAAGATAGAAATGTTGGCGAGGATGAGAAGAAAAGGAGCCCCTGGTGTACTGTTGATGGGAATGTGTACTGGGTCACCCATTATGGAAGACAGTACAGAGTTTCTTCACAAAGTTAAAACTAGAACTAACATGTGATCCAGCAATCCCACTTCTTGGTATAAATCCAAAAGAAATAAAATCAAGATCCCCAAAAGATACCTGCACTATCATGTTCATTGCAACAGTATTCATAGTAGCAAAGATATGAAACAACCTAAGTGTTCAACAATGGATGAGCAGATGAAGAAGATAAGGTACATATGTATGATGGAATATTATTCAGCCGAGAGAAAGAAGGAAATCTCATCATTTGTGACAACATAGATGGACCTTGAAGACATTATGGTAAGAGAAATAAGTCAGAAAAAGGAAGACCAATGCTGTATATATCACTATTATGTGGAATCTAGAAAATCACATTCATAGAAAAAGTAGAATGATAGTTCCCAGGGGCTGAGGGTGGAAGAAATGGTGAAATGTCAGTCAGAGGATACAAACTCCCAGTTGTAAGATGAAAAGTTTTGGAGATCTAATGTACAGCATGGCGACTATAGTTAGTAATAACTGTGTTATACACTTGAAAATTGCTAAGAGAGTAGATCTCAAATGTTCTCACCACAAAGAAAAAAAATGGTAATTATATGAGGTTATGGAGATGTTAAGTAACCCTACTATGGTAGTTATTTTGCAAAATGAGCATATCAAATCTTATGTAGTACACCATAAACTTACACAAAGTCATATGTCAATAAAACTTAGAACAATATATGTGATATGCTAAATGATGATAACTTGTACAAAGAGAAATAAATCAGGTAAGATCAATAGGGAATTCCAGGTGGTAAGTGTTGTCTCTTCTCTGTCTGAGGATAGTTAAGAATCAAGTGAGGGATGATATATGTAAATATCTTGGTGAAGAACACAATAAGAACAAATGCAAAAGTCCTGAGGTTGAAACATGTTTTACATGTTCAAAAAGCTGCAAGTTGGACAGCATATCTGGACCTAAGCAAGCAAGGAGGATAAGAGGAGTTGAGAGCATAAAAATGTAATGACACTCATAATTGGAACTAGCTTTTAGCCTTATGGAGATGAATAACCACTGTAGGACTTTGTAGGGGATGATGTAATCTGACATGTCAGAAATAATCACTCTGACTGTGTGAAGAGACTAATCTGTAGTAAAACAAAAGTGACAACAGAGACCAATTATGAGGCTATCGCAAAAGTCCAGGCAAGAAATGATGTTATTTTGGATGTGGATGTTACCAATGGAGGTGGTAAAAATTAATATGTATATTGGACTGCAAAATTAGAGACTGCTGGGGTCCAGCCCCGGTGGATCCAGGGTGATTCGAAGGTGGCGATGGAGTCGGAAAGATATAGAGAGATTAGAAATGGATAGTGTAGTAGGAAAATTAGTGGAGAAAAAGAGGCTGAATAACTGGTTTACGTGGAATACCAATCACCACCTACGTAGGCCTCAGGCGTCTTTCCATTCTCCCAAAGGAGAGGAGGCACTGAGGCCTCCCTGGTCCGATCTTAGAAGCCCAGGCAGAATTAGCAGGCTTGGTGAGTACCCAGGTTTCAGATGGTAATTCAGCCAGGAAAGAGGGGAGCAAGAAAGAAACGACACGGGGGAATCAGTCTATCCAGAAACTGATCCGATTTCTTTATTTTTTCAGGTTTGTTTTTATACCTTTCGTTATACATAGGGATGAATACAGAGTCACGCGGGGGTCAGCAGACCTGACCCTTGTCACAATCAGGTGCTTCATATAAAATTATACAAAGGTCTTATGGGTTTTTACATCATCTTTAGGCCATGAGGTCTGCTGACATTTTATGGCCCTTTCTGATACCGGTCAGTTAACCAGAAAACTTATTTTTTCAGGGGTGATTTTTTTCTTAAATCAGGCACCACTCTCCAAATAAAGTTGCATTCCTTTAGGGTGAGGGTGTAGTGAGTTACAATCAAGAAAGGAATTTACTTAACCCAAGGTTAACATGATTAATCTTAAAGGTTAATAGCTATTTCTCCTATATGCTTGTTATATTCATTATAAGGGCAGGGAATATGGAGATTTAGCAGCAAACATAAGCCCAACAAACACCAATGTTCCCTTTAAGATCTATTTAGTCTTAAGATAGTGATAAAGTTACATTTTCACATAGCAAGAACACAGTGATTTATAACAAAGTACAGTGATCTATTACAAAAGAGAAAATTCATTAACTCAAAATGTCTAGTATTGCTAACATCAAAAACTACTATATTTCCTTTTCTATATTCCAAATACATTGATTAATATATTCCCAGGTGCCTAAGGATATGGAGGCCTGGCGGCAATCAAATGAGAAAAGCCCTATGCTAATACTCCAAACTCTCTATGCTGTTTATGGTTGAGAGGTTGTCACACAAGCTAGTTTGTCAGCAGAGAGGTTTCACCTGAGACACCCTTGTCACACCCAGAGTAGGGAATTAGCAGTAATTATTGACAGGACAAATGGAAAAACTCTTCACAAATATAATTCCTAATCAACCCATAATACTATACTAATAATCTTCTAACTTCTCAAAAGAGTCTGTATTTAGAAAGCTTTAAAGTAGCTTATGTTTTTCACAGTTGGGGGTTGTAAACAATCACATGCGGCCGGATGAACCTGATCAGGCAGGCCAGAGAAACTTCAGAGTTCGTAAGTTGAAACACTCGTGTCACACCCAGGAATTTTTATTAACTGGAGCTGCAAGTTAACTCCTTCTCCGAGAGAAATGGTTATGGGGGAGAGCTCCCCATAAAGTACTCTGGTTTGGGGGTAGATGCTTGGGAACAGGGGATTTCCTGAGGCTTGATCACGCCTTTGTGTATGCCAAGCTTCCTTCCTCATGACCTTTGCCATGGGTGGAGTTTCTCATGCTGGCACCCAGCAAAAGACGATTGAATTTACTGTTGGTTTGGATGTAGGGTAGAGAGAAATCAATCATAATTTCAAAGTTTTGGTCTGGGCAGTCAGGATAATGGAATTGACTGACTAGAAGGTAGGATTATAGGTGATAAAAATTAGTTTAAGAAGGAAAATCAGGAACACAATTTTTGATACGCTAATTTGCTAAATCTAAGTGGAGGTGAGGAGAAGGCAATGGCACCCCACTCCAGTACTCTTGCCTGGAAAATCCCATGGATGGAGGAGCTTGGTAGGCTGCAGTCCATGGGGTCGCTAAGAGTCGAACATGACTAAGCAACTTCACTTTCACTTTTCACCTTCATGTATTGGAGAAGAAAATGGCAACCCACTCCAGTGATCTTGCCTAGAGAATCCCAGGGCTGGGGGAGCCTGGTGGGCTGCCATCTATGGGGTCACACAGAGTCAGACATGACTGAGGCAATGCAGCAGCAGCAGCAGCAGCAGGTGGAGGTGTCTATGGAAGTCTGGCATACATTCCTGGGTTCCATGGAAGTGGTTCAGGCTGGAGATATATACTCTGATACTGGAGTCATCACAGTAGCAGTGTTATTTGAAGCCATGTATGTGATCTGATGAGATCACTGGAAGCGTCTCAATAGGTTGACAGTATAGGTTGCTTCAAGAATGAGTCTCAAACACTCCAACTTGTAGACACTGAGAAGAATGAAGTTAACAGAGTAGACCCAGGAGGAACAACTTCATGAGGTAGAGTAGAACCAGGAGAAAACTTTGTCCCAGAAGTAAGGAAAAGAAACTGTTTTAAGGAGAAGGGTATAATCAAATGTTTGCAGTGCTGCTGGTGGGGCTCAGGACTTGCTAACCTAAAACACATAACCTCAGCATATTTAATATTTTAAGCTGAAAGAGTCTCAAAAATGGCAAAAGCAGGAAGATACTCCAACATCAACCTTGCCCTTTTTCCTTGAAACAGACCATGAAATACCAATGTGAGAAGTGTCCTCCTTATACCCAGAGAAAAGGAGCATCCTTATCTCCAAAGATAATGAGACACCAAGAAGAATCTAAACAAACAGTCCTTGCTGTTTCCCCTGTGAGCTTTACTTATCTCATTCTCTGACCTACTGTGTATCTGCACAACAGTGTATCCTTCATCAAACCTAGCAATAAAATACTCAGGTATATGTCTTAGGGTCTTCATTTCCTTAATGAAAGCTCCTGTGTCACATAGTTTGTGTACTTTTCTACTGTTAATTGCTTTTTGTTAGCTTAATTTTCAAACCAGCTAAGGGACTGTAAGAGGATTGAGGAACACTTTTTCTTTCCCTACAATGCTGATGGATGAAGTCAGCATTTAACTAAAGTCACTGGTGTTGTCCAAAGCTGCAAGGAGCACAAAGCACCATGAAGGCATCTTCTCTCCAGAGACTATGGGGTGACTTTCTAGGGAAGGGTAGTCTCATGTGAAGGAAACCAGGAACCTCCTCTTTCCTGACATCATGAAGCCAGATATCCCATCATTTCTATAGTGAAGGAAGCATGCCAATAGAATGATCCATCTCTCTATTCTTTAGTTTTTCTCACATCCAAATGTGGGACCACTAACTTTACCATGCAAAGCAAGTCCTGCCCCAGGTGCACCTTCTAAGAGCTAACCAAGTTCCAGCATCTGTAAAAAACTGAAATAGCATAGACATTGGATGAAATGTCAGTGGAGGTAATCAAAGATGTGCCTCCTGAATTAAGGCTGCAGATAGAGTGGAGGAGTGGAGTGATTTCTGAATTAAGTAACAAATTATAATCACTCAAGGCACTTCATGATTTATACAGATTTTTATAATTTAAAATTAATTATGCTACATGTTGGAGAAGGTACTACTCCCACAAGATCTGTAATTCCCTAATAGTCAGTTTTAGTTATATGTATATCTTTAGGGCCCAGCATAACACACGGCCAATAAATAGAAAGTGAAAGTGAAAATGAAGTCGCTCAGCCATGCCCTACTCTTTGGGAGCCCATGGACTGTAGCCTACCAGGCTTCTCAGTCCATGGGATTTTTCAAGCAAGAGTGCTGGAGTGGGTTGCCATTCCCTTCTCCAGGGGATCTTCCTGACCCAGGGATTGAACCTGAGTCTCCTGCATTGTAGGCTGATGCTTTACCCTCTGAGCCACCAGGGAAGCCCAATAGCTGGTCCATAAACGTACTGTCAAAAGCCAGTTTCAGTTAATAAGTGAATAATTGTCATGACCTCATTTTCCCTAGCCTGAATCCCTGCTCTAACACCCTAGGTTCACTCCTGGTTTGGGCTCCACACTATTTCTTAATATTTACAGGGTCTTAAGTTGATGGGAATACAAGACTATCTGACTTGCCTCTTGAGAAACCTGTATGCAGGTCAGGAAGCAAACAATTAGAACTGGACATGGAACAACAGACTGGTTCCAAATAGGAAACGGAGTACATCAAGGCTGTATATTGTCACCCTGCTTATTTAACTTATACACAGAGTACATCATGAGAAAAGCTGGGCTGGAAGAAGTACAAGCTGGAACTGAGATTGCTGGGACAAATATCAATAACCTCAGATATGCAGATGACACCACCATTATGGCAGAAAGTGAAGAAGAACTAAAGAGTCTCGATGAAAGTGAAAGAGGAGAGTAAAAAAGTTGGCTTAAAGTTCAACATTCAGAAAACTAAGATATTGTCATCTGGTCCCATCACTTCATGGCAGAAAGATGGGGAAACATGGAAACAGTGTCAGACTTTATTTTGGGGGCTCCAAAATCACTGCAGATGATGATTGTAGCCATGAAATTAAAAGACGCTTACTCTTTAGAAGGAAAGTTATGACCAACCTGCACAGCATATTAAAAAGCAGAGACATTACTTGTCAGCAAAGGTCCATCTAGTCAAGGCTATGGTTTTTCCAGTAGTCATGTATGGATGTGAAAATTGGACTATAAAGAAAGCTGAGTGCAGAAGAATTGATGCTTTTGAACTGTGGTGCTGGAGAAGACTCTTGAGAGTCCCTTGGACTGCAAGGAGGTCCAACCAGTCCATCCTAAAGCAGATCAGTCCTGGGTGTTCATTGGAAGGACTGATGTTGAAGCTGAAACTCCAATACTTTGGCCACTTGATGCAAAGAGCTGACTCATTGGACAAGACCCTGATGATGAGAAAGACTGAGGGCAAGAGGAGAAGGAGACGACAGAGGATAAGATGGTTGGATGTTCAATGGACATGGGTTTGGGTAAACTCTGAGAGTTGGTGATGGACAGAGAGGCCTGGCATGCTGCAGTCCATGGGGTCACAAAGAGTCGAACATGGCCAAGTGACTGAACTGAAATTAAGTTGCTTGTATTAGACTATATCTCCATAATGCACTTTCTGATGCTGCGGGATTCACCTTCTGCTACCTGTTAGTTAGCTCAAGTTTCCTTCCTTGGTGACTCAGTGATAAAGAATCTGCCTGCAATGCAGGAGATGCAGGTCTGATCCCTGAGTCAGGAAGATCCCCTGGAAAATGGCATAGCAACTCATTCTAGTATTTTTGCCTGGAGAATCCTGTGGACAGAATAGCTTGGCAGGCCACAGCCCATGGGGTCACAAAGAGTTAGATGTAACTGAAGCAACTGAGCACACATACCCCCAAACAACATGTCCCTGTGGTAATACTACAAAGAAGAAGGGAAAGGCATACTTATAACAATTTGATGCTGGAAAGTTGAGGAAAGACTTTTGCAGCACTGTACTGAAAAGCAAAGGAGAGTGCATTTTTTTCTCTTGTTTTTGTTTTTCAGGTTGCTGCCATTTGTTACCAATTCACAGAACAGGAGAATCGTGCTTTCTGTCAGATTACAAGAGACCAGGGTAAGCTTAACTATCACGCCAATACAGCTTAAAATGGGATCCATACTGTACCACATCCCTTCCAAGAACCTAGGAGGTGTCAAGTGAGTATGTGTTTGAAATTCTGTACTTCATTTCTTTAAAGTTTTAGAAACTTCAGACATGACAAATGGTATCTGTCCTCCCTAAAATTTTTCTGTTTGATGGACCAGGAGTGAAAAAAAGCCTAGTCAAACAGCACCAAGTGCCATTAATTAATATTTGCTGAATAAATCAGTCCTCATAATAGAAAGATAGTTGCTTAAAATATGTTTTACTTCATTGAATATGGAAAATAACCTCTCTGCAAGAGTTGTAAGAGGGTGAAATTTATTATGATCAAAATGAAAGCCCAAACTATAGGTTTATTTAAATATTTTCAAAGTTTTGTCAAGACTATCGTGTCATTTTAACCTGTTAGTTCCCTTTGAGTAGGAAACTATATGTTTCACTTAAGTGGTAACAATATATAGACTTTATATTTTGGTATACTGGCCTTCAATCATAAAGTATTTGATATTAGTTCAAAGGGAGATTATTTAAATTGGCATTTCTTAAGAGTAAAATCTTAATATTTGCTTTTATTTGTCTCTAAGCCTAAGCAAATAACATCTATCAATACCTGTATGTTTTTCAATGTCTGAAAAGTATAGGAACTCATTTTATAAAGAATCAGTCATGCTGAATCAATAGATTATTTGACACCTGCATCAGCCTGCTCTGTCTGCAATGACTTGCCAATCTTTGATGTGCTCACCTATTCTCTCCTGACCATCCAGTTATTCAAAAGTGGTCAATGGGACTAAGACAGAGTTTCATAAATATTGTTCAGTTTGTTCAAAGAGGATAAACTAAAATGAATTTTAGAAAAAGTGTTTGTAGGTTTTGTGTGTTTAAATTCAATCTCTTTTTCTCCACATTCTCTGAAACCCAAAATAAACAAGTGGAATTCGACTTCATTCTGGCTCTTTTTCCAAATATTATCTGTCCCTCCATCTTTTCTTCCTTCTCAGTTCCACAGTTGTTAAATGAAGTAGGCTTGTAAGCTCAAAATGAAGAAAATCTAATTCTTGTTTTGTGTGAAGCTTCAATCCAGGGAAGTAAATATGGCATCCACATGGGGAACTAAATGTCTGTAAAGCATGTGCATGATGGGGACCCTTTCTCTTCAGTTATATTTTGTTGCTTCATCTATTGACTGGAGCATATTAATTCTCATGCACTTAATTTCTTGCACAGATGAAAGCATTATACTGAAAAGAACAAAATTAAAAATACCTGCACACATAAAGTACAATAAAGCCAGGCCTTTTCACTTTTTTTCTCTCTCATCTTGCCATTTCTTCCCTAAAGCCTAAGACTAGCAATATAAAGAAAATGTTATTAGTAGGAAACACAGCATATGTAGAGCTACCCCTTTATCTTTAAAGACTGTGAGACAGAAACAAGAAATAAGATTCCTATTAGTCTTCATAGAACAAAGTATTGAACAGAGTCCAAATATTCCTTTGTATATTATTACAGAATTTTTGAGTTTCAGCTCAGTCTTCTTTTTGACAGTGAGCTGAATTTTCTTTGTTATTATTCAAATTGTGAAAATATTCATATTACTATTATTTCATATTGTAAATGTGAAATTTTAAAAAAATTTTATCACTCATCAAATATGTTAGTGACTATTTCCATTTTCATAGATAAATGTGTATTGCAGATGACACCATCTGCAAATCTCTGACCTCTCTGGCTCTTTCTCCTACAATGTGTCTCTGTCTCTCTTCTGTTTTCTGCAAAATCAGTTAGAAATTTAGCTTAGAAAACTAAATTTGCTCAAAGCAGCAAAAAAGATATTGGTACAGATAGGCATATAAGAAGTGTCATTTGAACTGTGAAACTTAATAAATTATATCAAAACTTAGTAGAGGAAAAGATTTGAGTCAGCTATCCTAGCAATTTATACCACATTACCCACAATGCCCAGTACTTGGAATAGTATGTAAGAAGTCTTAGTGATTACATGGGAAAAGAAAAAAAGAAAACCCTGACAAATACCCAATCTAAATTCTTGAAATCATATTTGTGCTAATCACCTATTAAGTTGTGCTGAGGAGTACTTTTCCATGCTGTTTGTAAATAAATTTAAAAAAAAAAAAAAAGAAAGAAAGAAACAAAGATAATTTGGCCACACGATAAGGGACTGCATTTGAGAGAAAAAGCAAGTCTCTGCAGGGCCATCAGACGGCTTCCTGGAGTGGAATAATTAAGTTTGAGATTGCTGGAGGAGACTGCAGTGGTATTTTAGTTTATAGCCTCAAAGCCAAGGGGACCCATTAAAATGAAATAAGTGAAATTGTGCTAGTTCCTTGTAGGCCAACTACCTGAGTGACATCAGCATCATCAAGGTAACATATTTAAATGATACTGGGCTACATTGAACAATAGTGCAATCTCAGACAACATTTCTGCCATGGTGTGTGTAAAGGGGTGTGGGGAACGCTGCTCTAAGGAAAGAGATCTGACCAAAAATGAGCCACTAAAGGAGGAACAATTAATTAAAGTGTCATATGGGAGCTTGGAGAGCAAACAGTCATGAGAAAGCCACTAAAATCTGATATTTGATTTAGCTGAATTAGTTTAGAAAGCAGTTTTACATTATGACTTTAATACAGTTTGTCTCTAAAAGTCACAATTTTCTCATCTCCAGCTAGTGAGGTGGGCGACATAGTTGTGTAGAGTCATGAATACTGACCCTGGATGACACTCTCATTAACATAAGTGGTTATGTTCTTCTGAGAATCAAGATTGGAAATGAACTATATCATAACATGAAATAGTATGGCACAGATATCAAGGATAAAGCATACATGACTTATGTTTATTGAATAATAGTGAAAATGATGGAGACTAAAACATATCTGTTGAAAGCTAAGTACTATTAGATTCTACCCATCTTTTCATCTATGGCACTGTTTAAAAAAAAATAGTATGTTGCACAAAAAAAGTATCAGTTTCAAGAAGTACTAATGACCTGAATTCCTTGTCAGCAGCATAACTAGTATGATGAACAAACAGAACCTAAGACATAAATAAAACACAACTTTCTTTTGCTCTCCCACCATCTCTTGAAACTTTCTATAATAAAGACCATCTTCCTGTAGCTGTGGATGGAAGTGCAGTAGGTCCCAAGGTTTTTTTGCACATTTAAGGGGAATAAATCACAATATGGTTACTTCGGTTTACAAATATATTTTATTTCAGTAATTAGAATATCTACTATCAGATACTCAAAACAGTTAAATCCTGACGTTGTTTGAAACCTCTTCCACAAACTGAAAGCTCAAGGAAGCTCTATGAGGGTGGTAAGGCCACTTCCCTATTAGCTTCTCTCTTCCAACTCCAAAGAAAGGCAATGCCAAAGAATGCCCAAACTACCACACAATTGTACTCATCTCACAAGCTAGTAAAGTCATGCTCAAAATTCTCCAAGCCAGGCTTCAGCAATATGTGAACCGTGAACTTCCTGATGTTCAAGCTGGTTTTAGAAAAGGCAGAGGAATCAGAGATAAAATTGCCAACATCCACTGGATCATGGAAAAAGTAAGAGAGTTCCCAGAAAAACATCTATTTCTGCTTTGTAGACTTTGCCAAAACCTTTGACTGTGTGGATCACAATAAACTGTGGAAAATTCTGAAAGAGATGGGAATGCAGACCACCTGAACTGCCTCTTGAGAAATCTGTATGCAGGTCAGGAAGCAACAGTTAGAACTGGATATGGAACAACAGACTGGTTCCAAATAGGAAAAGGAGTACGTCAAGGCTATATATTGTCACCCTGCTTATTTAACTTCTATGCAGAGTACATCATGAGAAACGCTGGACTGGAAGAAACACAAGCTGGAATCAAGATTGCCAGGAGAAATATCTATAACCTCAGATATGCAGATGACATCACCCTTATGGCAGAAAGTGAAGAGGAACTAAAAAGCCTCTTGATGAAGTGAAAGAGGAGAGTGAAAAAGTTGGCTTAAAGCTCAACATTCAGAAAACGAAGATCGTGGCATCCGGTCCCATCACTTCATGGGAAATAGATGGAGAAACAGTGGAAACAGTATCAGACTTTATTTTTGGGGACTCCAAAATCACTGCAGATGGTGATTGCAGCCATGAAATTAGAAGATGCTTACTCCTTGGAAGAAAAGTTATGACCAACCTAGGTAGCATATTGAAAAGCAGAGACATTACTTTGCCAACAAAGGTCCATCTAGTCAAGGCTATGGTTTTCCCTGTGGTCATGTATGGATGTGAGAGTTCGACTATGAAGAAGGCTGAGCACCGAAGAATTGATGCTTTTGAACTGTGGTGTTGGAGAAGACTCTTGAGATTCCTTGGACGGCAAGGAGATCCAACCAGTCCATTCTGAAGGGGATCAACCCTGGGATTTCTTTGGAAGAAATGATGCTAAATCTGAAACTCCAGTACTTTGGCCACCTCATGCGAAGAGTTGACTCATTGGAAAAGACTCTGATTCTGGGAGGGATTGGGGGCAGGAGAAGAAGGGGACAACCGAGGATGAGATGGCAGGATGGCATCACTGACTCAATGAACGTGAGTCTGAGTGAACTCCGGAGTTGGTGATGGACAGGGAGGCTTAGTGTGCTGCAATTCACGTGGTCGCAAAGAGTCGGACACAACTGAGGGACTGAACTGAACTGAACTAAACTTACTTGCAAGCTGCAGTTTAGCTTCTTACCAGATTTGCTTGACTGGGTGACTTTGTGCTGTCTGGGTGGAATATATGGGTAAATCTCTTGGTAACTTCAGCATACCCAACTGATAAACAAAGCCAACTCCTTCTCATATAATTTTCTTTTATGATCTTCAGAATGCTTCCATGCTCCTTTTCTTGCCTGAAATGCCCTTGTCCTCAATTGATCTGCCTCTACTAAACGTGGACTTGTGACTCAGCCCCAGACCCAGAGCATCCAGAGCACACTTCCAGCCCTTATTGCTTCCTCCTGATATTCAAGTGGACACTTCCCACCCCACCCCCACCAAATCCTCATTGAGTGGTTCACATCTGACTCAATAGAAATAATCATACCTCTTTTTCCTTGGCAAGATTGAAGAGGGTGGGCCTATCCCAGTGCAGCCATCAAAGTTGTTAATAGGACCTTCTTTCCTCCACTGGATTTCTTGAGCAGGAAGAAACTCAAGAGTTCACTCTGCTTTACCTTGCTTTGTTTTGGTCAGGCACAAATAGTCAAAGGTTCCTGACTATTTCAAAGGACAAGAATTGCAAGCCCAGAATCCTGACTTCTTCAAGCTTGGAGTTGGAGAGTAACTCCTGCCTAAAGCCTCTTTCTCAAAAGAGGATGGAGCAACTAAGCAGTACAACAGCTCCAGAGAAACCTCTTTACTAAACCTTTCATAAGATCCTCTCTTCACACTGTGACCATCCTCATAATGTCCAAGTACATGAGATGTTCAAGAAATAAAAGAGTGGGTTCTTAATCCATTTCCTTGAAAATCTTCATGGGTAGATTTGTCTCACACTCACTTTGGTATCTGATATAATCAAAATAGAGTCTAGTTTGAAACTGAAGCAGGAAGAATTCAGTTCTAACACATACCCTAGAGTCTATATAAATGCCATTTTATCTTTGACTGAAGATAAGCTTATTAGGTTACTAAATCAAACCATTAGAATGCACAAGTGAAATATACAGCTTTCAGGAATGTTACTTGGATAAAGCTTAATGGCTTTAAAAATGAGGTGGAACTATCTTTTATTTGAGTAAAGCCTGTTAAAGCCAATAGTGTTAGAGAATTTTAATGACCAAACAAGTGTATCACCTTTATCAGTTAAAGGGCAGGATAATTTATTTCTTCAGTGAAATATTTAAAATAGAGGGAAAAATTAATACTTTACTGTAAATTATCTAGAGGCAGAAAGCTGAGATTTTAGCAATCTTAAGGTGTAGAGGGTCATAGGCCATCAGATTTGAGAGTCTAAAAATACTAAATAGGCTACACCCCACCCCACACCTACAAAAAACACAGACATACATACACACACAGAAGAATGTTTAAAATATGGCATACAGTTTCAGCCATGAACTCGAGATTAAGCACCCCTCAAGGACATGACGATTTATGTTCCTTCAAACTAGGTTTCTACCTTGAGGAGCAATTTGTGTGTTACAGAACAGTGTAGTTAAATTCTCTGCCAAACAATCTTCTGTTAGCAGATTCCCTTAATAATTACAGTCCAAAATAGAAACAATTATGAACAATATAAAGGTATTCTTTCTGGATTATACTCCTGCTCACACATTAGTGTCAACTTGAGTTTTATTTCAATCTCCAAATTTATGCATTATATCACAGACATCTATAACTTTATGCAGGAAGTGAAAATAATGTAAAAACAATGAAAATACTAGGGAGAAAGAAGATATAGAAATACTTATCCTAAAAACACTTTGTTTTGATTGTCCAACTTAATAAATAAAACAAATATGTGAATTTTTTTAATGTGAATTATCTGTTTTATAATTGCAGAATGGAGAAAAATAAGAAATACAAAGTTTCTCCGACACTTTCTATCACTGACTACATCTCTGTTAACTTTCAGCTATATCAAGTACTCATCACATGTTTGCAAAATCCTCAGATTTTAGTTTAAAACTGTCGTAGAAATTGCTTTCTCTATGTTTTAGTTGTAATTAAAGGGAAGTAAAGATATGAGCAAATGGGAAGATACATTTATAGACAAAAAGGAGTAAATAACTGAAAGGGGAGAGATCAGATAAGTAGCTTCTTGTAATTTTATGCCACCTGTAATTTTGTGGAAATTTTCTGTGGCAAATGACAATTATCTTGCATAATGAGAATTTTCTTTGAAATATGTGTGTGTGTGTGTATATATATATATATATAATATTTAACCTCATTCTATGAGACATCTATCAATAGCTCTTTAATATTCTCACCTTTTTTAACATGTGTTCACTAATTATAAATTCAGCTAGAAAGAAAAAGGATTTGAAAATAAAATGATCCTTTCTCATTATAATGCTGAAAATACTTTGTCTTTTAATACTGAGTTTCCAATGTATTAGTCTGAATTTTAAAACTCTTCAGTCTAATAAATGTTGTAATTGTGGCAAAAAGAATTTTGTAAAAATCTAAAAATAAACGTAGACAATATTTAAGAAGCTATACTTCTCTCATATTAAAATGAAAATTGAAAAACTGCCTCTATTCAGGAAACCATCAAACGAATAGGTTATCTGGAAGTTGGTATCAGGTTGAAGTTCCCTGATAACTCAGTTGGTAAAGAATCTGCCTGCAATGCGGGAGACCTGGGTTTGATACCTGGATTGGGAAGATCCCCTGGAGAAGAGAAAGGCTACCCACTCCAGTATTCTGCCCTGGAGAATTCCACAGACTAAACAGTCCATGGGGTCACAAAGAGTCAAACACGACTGAGTGACTTTCACACACACACTTTAAATAGTAATACAGTATTTTAAAATAGACTATTTTAAACCCCTGGTGACTCCAAAAAGAATTTCATAGTGAGGATAATGGCATGGTAAATGCCGCTGAACATGTATACTGCAAGGAATAAGTGAAGATCAATATATGTATATATACATGTACACTAGAATTCTAATGACCTTTGAAACTTTTTAGCTCTCTGGAGGTAGGTGTAGATTAGTTTTATCAAACCAATTTTCCCTTTTACAGCAAATAATTTGCAATATTTGCTTTATCACCTAAAAGTTAAGATCATAGATATGAAAATCTAACTATATGTAGGTGTTTTTTTTTTTTTCCTAAAAATCTATACAATGTCCTATCTGCTATTTCAGTTCAGTTCAGTCACTCAGTCATGTCTGACTCTTTGTGACCCCATGGACTGCAGCATGCCAGGCCTGCCTGTCCATCACCAACCCCTGGAGTTTACTCAAACTCATATCTGCTATTTACATATAAATAATAAGAAACCACTTTATTTAGAAAAAAATCTAAAGATTATGTACACTTCTAGGCATAACTAGATAAGATCTCATGAAATAGTCAGATGCTGGCTTTTGTCCATATAACTTCATAAATGTTAAACAACAAATGCTATCTGATTCAGGTGAGAGGCACTGGGGACTCAAATTCTATGAATAGCTTGCTGTTGCTGAAGTGATTTTGTCAAAAAGTGACTGATGTTAAATAATGCTGGATAAGATTTTAAACAAAATGAAGTGTAATAATCCCTCAAAATACACACTAATATATATTTCCGGAAAAGGATCTCTATAAAATTATGCAAGATGTCTTTATCTATATCTATGTATATAAAAACAGAATTGAGTTTCAATTTGAATAAATATGAACAAATATGTCCCCCACATGAATGCCCTATTAGTCATTTGAAAATCATGTGGAACAAAAGTGAATTGCATATATAATATTTCTGGTCTCTTCTCACTAAAAGAGACTAGTATCTCCCACTTTCAGTCATTATGACAAGAAAAAATGCTCTCAGATTATGTAAAGAGCATAGATCTATGGAAACAAGATGCATGGACAATTTAACATGGAATGGCCATTAAAGGCTATCCAGCAGAGGATGAAACCTAGCTTGCAAACATTGTTAATATATGAGGTAAGTACTGACACTTTTTAAGTTGGTCACAGCCCCCATTCACAATGACTTTGTATTTCTATTTTCCCTTCTATCTCTTAAAATCACTTGGGAAAAAATAACTGATTTTTGTCCAATTCTTTTATTTTACAAAGAAGTAAACTGAAGAGTTCAATTGGATATCAAATAAATAGTAAAAGCAAATCTTGCTGTTTTTTTCACATTAAAGATTCAAATTCACACAATTATATATAATTAATGGAGACATTTCATGTAAAGTGCATGAAATTTACATTCAGAAAACTAAGATCATGGCAACTGGTCCCATCACTTCATGGCAAAAGATGGGGAAATGGTGGCTGACTTTATTTTTCTGGGCTCCAAAATCACTGCAGATGGTGATTGTAGCCATGAAATTAAAAGACGCTTACTCCTTGGAAGGAGAGTTATTGAGTAAAATGGTTCCCAGTGGCCCCCAAATCAAAGCATCCAAAATTGAAGACAAAGAAACACTAACTGCCATGCATTCTGAAGAGGGCTGGTCAACAGTTGAGGGCAGACACTGTCTACCACTACCGCCACTCTGGAGTTAATTATGAGTTTGGAGAACCAGTTTCAACTACCACAAACTGTTTTTCCATCTTCTTCCCAAATCTAAGAAAAAGGGTGGGTCCATATGAAGTAAGAGAGAGAAACATAGCAGGTTATTTTTTTCTTATAGAAACCATAAGTTCTTAGAGAAATTTTATTAACTTCCACCACCACAACAGGGAAGAAGGTGCTGCTTCTCAAAAAAATCTGAAACTATGCAGTACCCTAACAATGACTGTCCTGCAGGATAAAGAGCTGGTATACCATTCCTAGGTCAGTTGTCTATTAGGCACTAGTTCTTCCAAGCAAGACAATAAAATTAGGGACAGGTACAGAAATTAATGATGACGCTGTGAAAGTGCTGCACTTAATATGTCAGCAAATTTGGAAAACTCAGCAGTGACCACAGAACTGGAAAAGGTCACTTTTCATTCCAATTCCAAAGAAAGGCAATGCCAAAGAATGCTCATACTACCGCACAATTGCACTCATCTCACACGCTAGTAAAGTAATGCTCAAAATTCTCCAGGCCAGGCTTCAGCAATATGTGAACTCTGAAAATCCAGATGTTCAAGGTGATTTTAGAAAAGGCAGAGGAACCAGAGATCAAATTGTCAACATCTGCTGGATCTTCAAAAAAGCAAGAAAATTCCAGAAAAAACATCTATTTCTGCTTTATTGACTATGCCAAAGCCTTTGACTGGGTGGATCACAATTAACTGTGGAAAATTCTGAAAGAGATGGGAATACCAGACCACTTGACCTGCCTCTTGAGAAACCTATATGCAGGTCAGGAAGCAACAGTTACAACTGGACATGGAACAACAGACTGGTTCCAAATAGGAAAAGGAGAACATCAAGGCTGGATATTGTCACCCTGCTTATTTAACTTATATATAGAGTACATCATGAGAAATGCTGGGCTGGAGGAAGCACAAGCTGGAATCAAGATTGCCGGAAGAAATATCAATAACTTCAGATATGCAGATGACACCACCCTTATGGCAGAAAGTGAAGAAGAACTAAAGAACCTCTTGATGAAAGTGAAAGAGGAGAGTGAAAAAGTTGGCTTAAAGCTCAGCATTCAAAAACTAAGATCATGGCAACTGGTCCCATCACTTCATGGCAAAAGATGGGGAAACGGTGGCTGACTTTATTTTTCTGGGCTCCAAAATCACTGCAGATGGTGATTGTAGCCATGAAATTAAAAGACGCTTACTCCTTGGAAGGAGAGTTATGACCAACCTATACAGCATAATAAAAAGCAGAGACATTCCTTTGCCACAAAGGTCCATTTAGTCAAGGCTATGCTTTTCCAGTGGTCATGTGTGGATATGAATGTTGGACTATAAAGAAAGCTGAGTGCCGAAGAATTGATACTTTTGAACTGTGGTGCTGGAGAAGACTCTTGAGAGTCCCTTGGACTGCAAGGAGATCCAACCACTTCATCCTAAAGGAGATCAGTCTGGTATTCACTGGAAAGACTGATGCTGAAGTTGAAACTTTGGCTACCTGATGCGAAGAGCTGACTCATTTGAAAAGACCCTGATGCTGGGAAAGATAGAGGGCAGGAGGAGAAGGGGATGACAGAGATAAGATGGTTGGATGACACCATCGATTCGATGGGCATAGGTTTGGATGGACTCTAGGAGTTGTTGATAGACAGGGAGGTCTGGCGTGCTGCGGTTCATGGGGTTGCAAAGAGTCAGACACGACTGAGCTACTGAAATGAACTGAACTGAACTGATGGAAACGAAAGAAGTAGAGCAACCTGTTTTCAGAGTTTGTCAATGGAACACAACAGAATGTCTTAGCTATCTTCTCAGTAAGCCATAAATAAGGATTGACCTCAAGGCCAGAGGATGAGAGCAGCACAAACTTTTCAATATACTGTCTGCTACATAGATTAAGACTAGGAGGGAAATTTGAACTTGAAGCTGACCTTTCAGATTTGGGAAATGACAGTGAAAGATGGCCTAGAATTATCTTAAGAATTTGCAAATACACCCTGACAGGGCAAACATTTGCCACACACAGGCATCAAGAACAATTCTGCATTAAGTTTCTCATGGCTGTCGTAACAAATTACCGCAAACTAGGTGACTTACACCAAAAACTTATTACCACCCAGTCCTGGAGTCTAGAAGTCCAAAATCAGTGTCTGAAGTGTTGGTTCCTTTTGGAAGCTTTGAGAAAGAGAATCAGAATCCTTTGACCTTTGAGGAAGAAAGTGTTCATTCCTTGTTTTTCTCTCCTGCCAGCAATACCTGAAGACCCTTGACCTGAAGATATAAAACTCTAATCTCTATCACCATCATCAAATAGCATCCTTCTCTGTATGTCCCTGTGTCTTTCCTTTTTTTTTCTCTTATAAGGATGCATATCATTGGATTTAGGGGCCTTCCTATAAAATTAGAATGATCTCATCTCGAGATCCTCAGTTATATCTGCAAACACCCTCTTTCCAAATGTGGTCACATTCATAGGTGCCAGGGGATAGGACTTGGACATATCTTTTTAGGATAATTATTCATCTAATTGCCAACTATACTGAAAAGTCTTATAGCAAAAAAAGAAAAAGGGTGGGGGGGTACTTTATCTCTTCCTTATGAAATGATGAAGACAGTCTTGTTCCCTAAACTGTATCTTCAATTCCCGACAGAAAAAAAAAAAATCTGGACCTGGAAGAGAGAAGGGATGGATGTATTCCAGAGCTGTGCTCCTCAGTGCTCCCTTCAGGTTAATGGAGCCAGAAATCTGTTCTGTAACAAGTAGAGGTGAGGAGATGAGAACTTATTTTATTTTTTGGCAATGCTGGGTCTTTTTGTTGCACATGAACTTTCTCTAGTGGCCTCACGTTGGGGCTACTCTTCATTGTGGTGGCTTCTTTTGTTGCAGAACACAGTAGTTTCAGCACTCAGGCTCAGAAGTAGCCCACAGGCTTAGTTGCCCTGAGGCATATGGAATCTTCTCAGACCAGAGATTAAATCCATGTCCCCTGCATTGGCAGGTGGGTTCTTTGTTTTTGTTTTTGTTTTTTTTAATTGGAGGCTAATTACACAATTTGATGATGTTTACCATACAGCAACATGATCAGCCATGGGTGTACACACATCCCCCATCCTGAATCCCTGCCCCCCCACCTCCACCCCATCCCTCTGGGTTGTCCCAGAACACCAGCTTTGAGTGCTTTGCTTCATGAATGGAACTTGCACTGGTCATCTGTTTTGCATATGGTAATATACATGTTTCAATGCTATTGTCTCAAAACATTCCACCCTTACCTTCTCCCACATAGTCCAAAAGTCTGTTCTTTACATATATATCTCTTTTGTTGTCTTGCATATAAGGTTGTCATTACCATCTTTCTAAATTCCATATATATGTGTTAATATACTGTATTGGTGTTTCTCTTTCTGATTTACTTCGCTTTGTATAATAGGCTCCAGTTTCATCCACCTCATTAGAACTGACTAAAATGTGTTCTTTTTTATAGCTCGGTAATTTGGAAGGAATGATGCTAAAGCTGAAACTCCAGTACTTTGGCCACCTCGTGCAAAGAGCTGACTCATTGGAAAAGAGTCTGATGCTGGGAGGGATTGAGGGCAGGAGGAGAAGGGGATGACAGAGGATGAGATGTCTGGATGGCATCACTGACTCGACGGATGTGGATCTGAGTGAACTCTGGGAGTTTGTGATGGACAGGGAGGCCTGGCATGCTGCGATTCATGGGGTCGCAAAAAGTCGGGCATGACTGAACAACTGAACTAAACTGAACTGAATATTCCATTGTGTATATGTACCAAAACTTCCTTATCCATTCATCTGGCAGGTGGATTCTTAACCACGGACCACCAGAGAAGTCCCAGAGATGAGATTGAAAATGAGTTTATGGTTCAATTTTCTAATTTCACTGGTTATAGTAAGTGAGATTGACTGGAGTAGGGAATCTGTCTTAAATATTGTTTAAGGGACCAGAAAAGGAGATATGTTACAGCACAGATAATGACAGTGATTGAAGAAAAATAAAACTGTTTCTTTTTTAAAAAACAGTTAAACTTATACAGCTCAATAAACTGGTTCTATAAAGCTTAAATAGCTTTAAATATATATCTATTTTTAAAAAATGTTTGAAGAAAGTATTCAAATTGTGAGAGGGGCAGACACTAGTAATCAGGTTCATCCCAATCAAGAAGTTATCCCCTCTCTTCAGTACTAAAATCTGGCCTGATACACTTATTATCTCTTTTCTTGAATAATATATTTAAATTTTTATCAATATGTCCTTTCTTCTATAGTTAATGATATGTTTTTCATGAATATAAAAATACATGGTTTATTGTAGAACAAGGATTTATAATAAATCCAAGCTGAGCCAGTGGCATGTTATACTTTATGGCTGGGATTTGTAGAAAATGAATAGAAAAGTGATTAGATGAAGAGCCTGTGAAGTGTATCTCAAGACTGCAAAATATAACAAGTCTTGGCTCATCTTTTGGGTAAGTTTTACACTTAATGGGCTGAAATTAGTAATAGTTACATATTTTTATAGTTAAAAATCTCAAACCATCTAATTGGAAAAAAAATCCATTGGACTCTACATCAAACTAAATTAAATTCAATCACATTCAATCTTAATTGCCTACATATTACTGTGAGCAGTACCAAGAAGTCAAAAAACACAGACCATGTCTTGATAGAGGGGCTGGTGCATTGAGATGACCCAGAGGGATGGTACAGGGAGGGGGAGGAAGGAGGGAGAGGTTCAGGATGGGGAACACGTGTATACCTGTGGTGGATTCATGTTGATGTATGACAAAACCAATACAATATTGTAAAGTAATTAACCTCCAATTAAAATAAACAAATCTATATATTTTTAATAGCTAATTGGGGAAATTAGACTTTAAAATGAAAGATTTAGACAGTAGTGAGGAATAATTTATAAAGAGTATTTGTAAAGCAATGAGTAATATAGGATTTCAGAAGAGAGAGAGAGAGTTAAAGAGGGTCAGTGGGAAAGTCTTTAAGAAGCGGCATTTGAAGAATAGAACAATTGTGGGGAGACATGGTTGGATGAAAGAATCACTTCTGTGAATGCAGATTTATTTTTCCAAACATCACAATAATAAAAATCACAGCACTATAAATTCAAAATAATGATATAAAAAGATAAGTATCAGCTTCATATTAGAGCCCAATGTGTTTACCACTATTAAAAAAGGTATACATCATACCATACACCATCTAGGAAAATATGATTATAGACCAATTCTTTTGGAACTTTTTGTTTTTAGAAAATTATTATGAAAGAATTTCTGTCAAATCTCCCAAATTATTTCAAAGGCACTGACTTTTGAGTTTTGATGAGCCCTGCTGATAAAAGAAACACAAGCTGGAATCAAGATTGCCAGGAGAAATATCAATAACCTCAGATATGCAGATGACACCACCCTTATGGCAGAAAGTGAAGAGGAGCTAAAGGGCCTCTTGATGAAGGTGAAAGAAGAGAGTGAAAAAGTTGGCTTAAAGTTCAACATTCAGAAAACAAAGATCATGGCATCCGATCGCATCACTTCATGGGAAAAAGATGGGGAAACAGTGGAAACAATGTCAGACTTTATTTTGGGGCTCCAAAATCACTGCAGATGGTGACTGCAGCCATGAAATTAAAAGACGCTTACTCCTTGGAAGAAAAGTTATGACCAACCTAGATAGCATATTCAAAAGCAGAGACATTACTTTCCCGACTAAGGTCCATCTAGTCAAGGCTATGGTTTTTCCTGTGGTCATGTATGGATGTGAGAGTTGGACTATGAAGGCTGAGCGCTGAAGAATTGATGCTTTTGAACTGTGGTGTTGGAGAAGACTCTTGAGAGTGCCTTGGACTGCAAGGAGATCCAACCAGTCCATTCTGAAGGAGATCAACCCTGGGATTTCTTTGGAAGGAAATGATTCTGAAGCTGAAATTCCAGTACTTTGGCCACTTCATGCGAAGAGTTGACTCATTGGAAAAGACTCTGATGCTGGGAGGGATTCGGGTTAGGAGGAGAAGGGGACGACAGAGGATGAGATGGCTGGATGGCATCATGGACTCGATGGATGTGAGTCTGAGTGAACTCCAAGAGATGGTGATGAACAGCGAGGCCTGGCATGCTGCGATTCATGAGGTCGCAAAGAGTCAGACATGACTGAGAGACTGAACTGAACTGAACTGAACTGATGATAAAAAATTATAAAAGTCAGTTTTTTAAAAATAGGATGATGTTGAGGAGTTCAAATAATTATACTTTAATAGATATCAATATGGGTTTACCTATACTGAGACTTTTCATGCAAATATGTGGCAAGTTTTATATACATGATTATCCAGTGATATTCATAACACTTCCATTTTATGATCTTTTTCCTATTTATCTAATGACCCTAATAACTAACTTCCCTGTTGCCTACAGTGGCACTTCTGTCATTTCTGGGAGAATATTATAGGTTCATTATCACAAGCTTAATAGAAAACTATGCCAAAAACCTAATTTATATCTGGTTACCTAAGAGTTCATGTTTTTAAATCAAATATATTTTTAAATTATTATTGTTAAATAATAAAGGATGAATAAATTTTATGAGGCCTAATACTCATATAATCTGGGGGACTCTACTGAAGAAAAGGAGAACAAACTCATCAATCCTAAAGGAAATCAACTCTGAATAGTCATTAGAAGGACTGATGCTGATGCTGAAGCTCTAAAACTTTGGCCACTTGGTGTAAAGAGCTGACTCACTGAAAAATACTCTGATGCTGGGAAATATTGAAGGCAAGAGGAGAAGAGGGTGGAAGAGGATGAGATGATTAGGTAGCATTACTGACTCAATGGACATTAGTTTAAGCAAACTGTGAGTCTTCCCTGGTGGCTCAGATGGTAAAGAGTCTGCCTGCAATGCTGGAGGCCTGGGTTTGATCCCTGGGTCAGGAAGATCCCCTGGAGAAAGAAATGGCAACCCATTGCAGAATTCTTGCCTGGAAGATCCCATGGACAGAGAAGCCTATCAGCCTATAGTCCATGGGGTTGCAAGGACTCAGACAAGACTGAGCAACTAAAACATACACACTGGAGATAGTGAAGGACTAGGAAGCCTGGCATGCTGTAGTCCATGGGGTCCCAAAAAGTTGAACATGACTTAGTGACTAAACAACAACAACTAAAGAAAAACAAACATCTTTCAAAAAGTTGATTGTGGCACAAACATAAAAATGAGGGGGGAAAATATTTGTATTCATTAACTGCTTAACACATTTGTACACCTTTCCTGCATTTCAAAAAAAATTAATTAAATCAACACATATAAGTGCAATTTATATTTTCAACTAGATTATAATGACCTATATAAGTAAGTTTAATTTAAATAAGCTCAGTCGTGTCCAACTCTTTGCAACCCCATGGATTGTAGCCCACCAGGCTCCTTCTGTCCATGGTATTTTCCAGGTAAGAATACTGGAGTGGGTAGCCATTACCTTCTCCAGGGGATCTTCTCAATCCAGAGACTGAACCCAGGTCTCCTGCACTGTAGGCAGATTCTTTATGTTTGAGCCACCAGGGAAGAATATTCTCCTATAAAGGATATAAGAATATTCTACCCCAAAATATACCTCTTTGGCATAATATGTTATTTTGAGAAATAGCACAATAGGAAAAGATCTACAAAGAAGTAGAAAGTACCCTTTTGAAAGAGAATTTTACATGTATAAATCAAATCTTCATAAATCAAATTTTCATGTGTAAAGGCATCTCCCTCTCTATACCAGAAAGAGGAGGATGATTCTAAAGTCACAAGAGAATCTTATCAATAGAGAAAGCATCTGCTTAAGTCTTCCTAACAAACCTTATCCTTATTTATCAAGCTTTTCCTAGTAACCTCTCGATAACTGGCCTCCCTCAAATACATACCTTTCTTTTTTTCTTTTATCTTTGGCTTAAAATGATACTCAAGGTTGAGTTCTAAACCACTCCAGAGCATTAGTCAGTTTTTCCTGGATCTTTTAGGTATACACAAGTAGTTATTGCTCCCCATCAGTTGTATCTGACTCTTTGCAATCGCATGAACTATAGTCTATCAGGCTCTTCGGTCCATGAAATTTTCTAGGCAAGAATACTGAAGTGGGTTGCCATTTCCTACCCCAACATATGAGTTGTACACATAAATAAACTCTTTTTCTTTTGTTATTCTTTTATTACAGGGTCTTAGTCAAGAACTCAGAGGAAACATTATCTTTCCTCCTCTACATCTATATTCTTTATTTTTCACACTAATTTCCAAGTGCAATTGAGTTAAATAGAGATTATTGAAAGGTCATTCTTGCCAACTCCTATGCAAACTCCTCCCTGCACAGAAGTACGTATTTTTATGCCCACTCCAGTGGTGTTTTCAGTCCTCGAATGAATTAAAGAGTGAATCTTACTCAACATTTAATGATGGTCAGTATATTCCAGGCACTGATAGGCTGGATCTCAGAGATTTCAATTGCTCTTTACTCTTTCTTCAGATTTTATGTTTCAGGCAAGACAGTCTGTTGTTTCAGTGTCTTGACTGGGTTTTATGGTTTATCTGTAGTCCATTTATGCACCTGATGCAATGCCCCTAGCTTAATAGGTACTCAATTCTTTTGACAGATTGCTTCTTCAGCTACCTCTACTGCTGCTGCTAAGTTGCTTTAGTCATGTCCGACCCTGTGCGACCCCATAGACGGCAGCATACTAGGTTCCTCTGTCCCTGGGATTCTCCAGGCAAGAACACTGGAGTGGGTTGCCATTTCCTTCTCCAATACATGGAAGTGAAAAGTGAAAGTGAATTTGCTCGGTCATGCCCAACTCTTCACGACCCCATGGACTGCAGCCTACCAGGTTCCTCCATCCAGGGGATTTTCCAGGCAAGAGTACTGGAGTGGGATGCCATTGCCTTCTCTGTCAGCTACCTCTAAGAGCCCTTTAAAAATTTGAAGACCATAGAAATAGTATATTTTTGTGATTCCTTCTGATTCTTACTTCAGTCTTAGTGAACTAATGACTTTATTATCATTAAAGAGCTACAACTGACAAAGTGACCTAGACTCCTCCAACCATGGCCAGTGATGTAAGATGCTCTTATGCATGTTTCAGACTCAGCAAAGGCTGAAATAGCACATTAAATTAGGTATTTGTAATTATTAAACATCTGTTGTCACTGAGCCACACTCTATTACCACAGCACATATATTGCTCATGCCTTATCAAATTGTGCTTTTCATCTTCTTCTTTTTTTTTTTTTTTTTACTTTTGGTAATCCATACCCACAAAGCATTTCTTTATTTGAACCATTCATCTTACGGATCAAGACTAAAACAATGTAAAGGGGGTGTAATGAAAAGAAAATTGGATCTATAAACATAAAGTCTGAGGTCCACAGCATTCTACAAGTTTGATTATTTTTTCCTCTGCAATGTCAAAAGAACACTGTAATCAATATGCACACATACTGAACAAACTGAACTTGTCTAATCTGACTGTGAATTTTAGTCAGTTTTAATGAAGACTCATAACGGTAACGCGGCTTCCTTTATATATCATGGACTTAAAATACTGCCACCTGCTCTTTTACTGAGCCTTTAAGTCATATGCTGAGCATGTGAAGATGAAGGATTCTATTTTATTCCACTCTTCCCTGGCCCTCGACATAGCACATCTCTGAATAGATTTTTCAAATAACTTCACTGAAATCGAGACTCTTAGAGTCCCCTCTGGCAGATCTATAAATCACACACTTTAATAGTAACTTCTATTTTCTGGGCCTTCTCTATCTTTCTATTAGTTGGCACGCAAGATTTTGTTGTTTACCTCTCAACTTCCATGAAATACAAAATTATATCCTTAAGCACGAAGTTCTGATTTTCTCCTGGATAAGCTAATTTAGCTCTTTACTTTTGTTATGAGAGTAACAACAATTTATCTCATACTTCTATTTACAGCTGCTTTTCAATTTCCAATATTTCTACTGCTGTTACAGATTGCATGTCTGTGGACAACACCAATGATCAAAAAATTTTTCTCTGAGCCTGCTGAGTAATAAAGCAATTGCTAAGCCAAAGATATTATGATATGACACAGTCAAGTGCTATAAGTTGTTATGCATGTATGAAAAGATCCTTTCAGATGACCTTGAAAATCTTGAAAGCAGCTCTTTGCGCCTTTGCCGTTTGCCCTTTCCTGTTCATTCCCCTTTAACCTTAGAAGAACCTAACTATAGAAATTAGATCACTAGGCAACTTAGCCTAATTGCTGATTTATGCTCTACTGAGTGCACACCATGCCTTACCAAACCTGTGGACTATTTTCCTAGATTAAAAGAAGTGGGAATGAATAATTAAGTAGTTAAAGAATGACTAGCTCTCCACCCCCTCAAAATCTCCTCAGCAATCCCACAGGCAGATCATGCAGTCTAGATAAAATCTGAAGAAAGATAATGAGGAGTCAGTCTGCATTACATGCAGACAGAACAAAATCTAACCTCATGCCTCAACAGTTCAATGAGACTCTTTCCCCCTTTGCCCTTTAAAAACTCTCCATGAACTAGAATTTTCAGAATTGGTTTTGGATACAGGAGTCCACCCAGATTATCAGCCTTCTGATTAAAGCAACCTTTCGTTTCTACCAACACTTGCCTCTAGAGTATCATCTTTTGAGGGACAAGCAGCCAAACCTGAGTTTAGTAATGTCTCAACACCTGGCAAAAGAATTAAATAAATTTAATTGCCAAAGACTTAGGGAGATAGAGGGAATAGGAGACCAAACCATATAGGTAACGCAATTCCATTCAATCATTAGACTGAAACTTCTTTTCCTACAATGAAGGTTCAGAAATGTAGCATGGCAAGTAAAGGAAATTTGCAGAAGAGAGTGAAAGGAAAAACAATTATTCTGAATAGTCCATAGATAACATGAACGTTAAAAAAAAAAAAAAAAAAACAGTAAATTTGTGATTGCTAAATTGCTTTCAGCCCTGAAATGATGACAGAGATCTATTTGTGTGACTTTTAAAAGCAATGAAAAATAAGAGTAAATTTGAACTAATTCACAGCAAAAGAAATGACAACTTGTACAATTATTTTTTGAAAGTCTATTTAAATACATGATAAATTAGAAACCTAAAGGAGTATTATTTGGCAGCCTTTCTGGAAAAAAAGAAGTGAGTCTGAAGATTAAAATGTAGCCAAAAAGTAAGAAATTAAAGCAAATTTATCTTTAAAAATAGCACCTATAATTTACAAATCAGAACAATTACTTATAAATTTTAAAAATATAAGCACTAGACCAAATTGAAAAGGCATACTATCTTAGTAGTGAAATTTATGAATTGCTTAAAGAATAGGCTTTGGCTTCATTTTAGATTTTTATCAAAAATATTTTGCATTTGAGGCTTCCTGAAATGGTCTGGACCTAACAGAAGCAGAAGATATTAAGAAGAGGTGGCAAGAATACACGGAAGAATGGTACAAAAAGATCTTCACGACCCAGATAATCATGAGGGTGTGATCACTAACCTAGAGCCAGACATCTTGGAGTGTGACAGAGTGAAGTAAGCCAGAAAGAAAAACACCAATACAATATACTGACACATATATATGGAATTTAGAAGACAGTAATGATGACCCTATATGTGAGACAACAAGGAGACACAGAGGTATAGAGTGGACTTTTGGACTCTGAGGGAGAGGGAAGGGGTGGGATGGTTTGGGAGAATGGCAATGAAACATGTATATTTTCCTGTAAGAAACGAAGCGCCAATCTATGTTCAATGTAGGATGCAGGATGCATGGAGCTGATGCACAGGAAGATTCAAGTAGAGGATGTGGGGTGGGAGGTGGGAGGGGGCTTCGGCATTGGGAGATTGTGTTTACCTATGGCTGATTCGTGTCAATGTATGGCAAAACAAATACAGTATTGTAATTTAAATAAATAAATAAAGCATCACTACAAACAAAGCTAGTGGAGGTGATGGAATTCCAGTTGAGCTGTTTCAAATCCTGAAAGATGATGTTGTGAAAGTGCTGCACTCAATATGCCAGCAAATTTGGAAAACTCAGCAGTGGCCACAGGACTGGAAAAGGTCAGTTTTCATTCCAATTCCAATGAAAGGCAATGCAAAGAATGCTCAAACTACCACACAATTGCACTCATCTCACATGCTAGTAAAGTAATGCTCAAAATTCTCCAAGCCAGGCTTCAGCAATACGTGAACTGTAAACTACCTGATGTTCAAGCTGGTTTTAGAAAAGGCAGAGGAACCAGAGATCAAATTGCCAACATCTGCTGGATCATGGAAAAAGCAAGAGAGTTCTAGAAAAACATCTATTTCTGCTTTATTGACTATGGCAAAGCCTTTGACTGTGTGGATCACAATAAACTGTGGAAAATTCTGAAAGAGATGGGAATACCAGACCACCTGACCTGCCTTTTGAGAAATCTGTATGCAGATCAGGAAGCAACAGTTAGAACTGGACATGGAACAACAGACTGGCTCCAAATAGGAAAAGGAGTACGTCAAGGCTGTATACTGTCACCCTGTTTATTTAACTTATATGCAGAGTACATCATGAGAAATGCTGGACTAGAAGAAACACAAGCTGGAATCAAGATTGCCGGGAGAAATATCAATAACCTCAGATATGCAGATGATACCATCCTTACGGCAGAAAGTGAAGGAGAACTAAAGAGCCTCTTGATGAAAGTGAAAGAGGAAAGCGAAAAAGTTGGTTTAAAGCTCAACATTCAGAAAACAAAGATCATGGCATCCAGTCTCATCACTTCATGGGAAATAGATGGGGAAACAGTGGAAACAGTGTCAGACTTTACTTTTTCGGGCTCCAAAATCACTGCAGATGGTGACTGCAGCCATGAAATTAAAAGATGCTTACTCCTTGGAAGAAAAGTTATGACCAACCTAGATAGTATATTCAAAAGCAGAGACATTACTTTGCCAACTAAGGTCTGTCTAGTCAAGGCTATGGCTTTTCCTGTGGTCATGTATGGATGTAAGAGTTGGACTGTGAAGAAGGCTGAGTTCTGAAGAATTGATGCTTTTGAACTGTGGTGTTGGAGAAGACTCTTGAGAGTGCCTTGGACTGCAAGGAGATCCAACCAGTCCATTCTAAAGGAGATCAGCCCCGGGATTATTTGGAAGGAATGATGCTAAAGCTGAAACTCCAGTACTTTGGCCACCTCATGCAAAGAGTTGACTCATTGGAAAAGACTCTGATGCTGGGAAGGATTGGGGGCAGGAGGAGAAGGGGACGACCGAGGATGAGATGGCTGGATGGCATCACTGACTCGATGAACGTGAGTCTGAGTGAACTCCGGGAGATGGTGATGGAGAGGAGGCCTGGCGTGCTGCAATTCATGGGGTCGCGAAAAGTCGGACACGACTGAGCGACTGAACTGAACTGAACTGAACTGGTGGCTCAGTGGTGAAGAGTCCACCTGCCAGTGCAGGAGACACAGGTTCAATCCCTGATCCCAGGAAAATCCCACCTGACACGGAGTGGCTAAACCCATGCACCACAACTACTGAGCCAGCATCTAGAGCCTGGGAGCTACAACTACTGAAGCCTGCGTGCTCTAGAGCCCATGCTTAGCAACAAGAGAAGCCACCATTATGAGGAGCCAGTGCACCTCAGCTAGAGAGTAGCCTCCACTTGCAGCAACTGGAGAAAAAGCCCTGGAGAAAACAGCGAAGACCCAGCACAGCCAAAGATAATAAAAATCAAATAAATCAAATTATTTTCAAAAATCTGCATTTGGTTAAGTTCAGAACAGCACACTATCACCACCTCATTATCATCTGAGCCATTTCCTATGGTTAAAGAATGTGTCTTTTTGGAATTTAGAATCAAAGGCAACATAATCCTTTAAAAATTGTTAGTTCTTCCCTGTTATTACTCCAACCACATTCATTGTGAATCTTAGAGAATTCATGTGGTGACATTCTATGTTTCAATTTCAATCTTAGTCACAAAAGCAAGCCTTCTAATTCTGTCACCATTTGATGATTGACAGCCGATTTTGCACTCATTTGACCTTTTCCAGGCTCTCTTGTTTGAGTTAGCAGCCCATTCCAGTTTTCTTACAATAAAAGGTAGAATGGATTAGCCAGTCAGAATTCAGAATATTTAAGTAAAAGCATTAACAACAGACCACTGCTGGCATGTAATGCAAACATTAAAATTTAATGACTCATTCCCTTGCCACAGATGAGGAAAGGAATAGAAATAGACATAACATGGATCTACTGTTCTGAAACTAATTATAACAGGAATTTGAGATGGTAAAACTTTATCCACTCATGCAAATCAGTGTTTTTCTTTAGCTTGATGGGGAAGCCCTTGAGATTTACCAAATTTCAAGCTTTTAGGGTTTGGAATCAGGTTAGTTTACAGCTCAGTATTAAAAGATAGTTTTAAAGATAAAAGAACAGAATGATGTGAAAGAAGGAAGAAAGAGAAGTTATAAAGATGGAACCTCTTTGGTGAGGTTTAATTTAAGAGAAAACTTGATTTAAAAGGAAACAAGACTAAGGGGGAAAATTGGAATCATTCCATGACAATATATGAATATCTATACAAGATACCTCCTTTTTTTACTCATGATACAATAATATAACCTCGGATATTATAAACTATTTTTATCATACACTATAAGAAATAAGTCAAAATAATCCAATAAATGTATTTCCCGAATTTGGGGGAGGTGGTTTGCACAAGACGTTAGTGATATCACAGTAACTAAATACAGCATGTTTCCTGTTTTCTTGGACTCATATTCAAGTTAGCAACAGAAACATTGTTTAATTAAACAATCACACAAAGAAATATAACCTTGTCATTGTAATAAGTAATCTGAAGGTTATAAGAATATGCTACCCCAAAATATGCCTCTTCTCTAGCACTGCAATTCAAAAGCATCAATTATTTGGTGGTCAGCTTTAGAATTCCACGGACAGAGGAGCCTGGTAGGCTATAGTCCATGGGGTCAAAAAGAGTCATTCATGACTAAAAGAGAAAGTGAAAGTCGCTCAGTCTGTCTGACTCTTTGCCATCCCATGGGCTGTACAGTCCATGGAATTATCCAGGCCAGAATACAGGAGTGGGTAGCCTTTCCCTTCTCTGGGGAATCTTCCCAACCCAGGGATCAAACCCAGGTCTCTCACATTGCAGGCGGATTCTTTACCAGCTGAGCCACAGGGAAGCCCAAAGTTTGTAAAATATTTGTCAAACGATGCTGTTTTAGATTGAATTGAATTACTGCCCTGATTCTTCTCCCCTCAATCATCCATATTTTTCCATGGCTCATCATGAGTATGTTTCACTACCCTTTGACTTTGGCTTGGCCGTATGACTTCCTTCTACTACGAGTCTATGGGCAGAGGTAATATGGCAGTGCCAAGCCTGGATCTTAGCAGGATACGTGTTGTGCTTATTCTCTTTCACCCCTATGCCAGTGCTATAAGAGGAAGGGACATCTCTGACACAAGGAAAATAAGAGACACTGAATATGCCCACTCTGCCTTTGACCTTTAATTACAAGCAGGATCTGAGGTACCACTGTCTGCAGGGCACCATCTAGTCAGATTCAACTGAGATCAGCCAAGCCCCAAAAGACAAACAGATACACAAGATTAAATGTACTATTTCCATCCACTGAATTTTGGGGTGGTTAGGTACAGTTCATTTCTCAGAATCTTATTATGTTAGGAGCCTGAGAATCCCTCCATTAGAAGAATCCTTCTCTAAAGCAGCATTAAGAAGTTCTAGATTAGAATAAGACAATCAATCAGAAGTAATATTTTCCCTAAGTCTATGTTAGTTCAATAGACTTTAGTTCTGGGGGCAGCAAATGAGTACAGTAATGTCTGTCACATGCTTTAAGATGCTGAATGGGATATTTCAATTCTTCTAAAAACTGGTGAAATCCCTAAAGCTGTAGATAGTAGGTGATATATAACTCCCTCACTCAAAGAGAGCTACATATTCCCACAGAACTTAATAACATTTGATTAAATTGGTTCTTTGACTAACGACTCCCACCACACACTTTCAGTCTTTGTTAAAAATGATTGGAAGATTCATGAGGAAATTACTTAAAGGAAATTCATAAGACTAGCGAAGCCTGTGCCTCACTCTGTGGAAAGAGTGCATCCACTGTCCCACAATCACCAAGTAAAGAGAGGCAATCCCCAAAATTATTCATATAAATAAGAATTTTCTACAGCATCTCTCTCTATTGTATCTTATGCTTGTGAAATTACAGATCTAGTGACATAAAGAATTCTTAAGAAAAACATGTGAGTTTTCTGGATTTGCGGGTAATGTGAAGAGAAAGACTATACATACCTCTTTTGGGAAATTCAAAGGAGAGGATGATGCCAGCCTTGGTAACACTTAGTGACAAAGGGAAGGGAAAGGATGGTACAGTAAGTAGGCAGCCATATGCCTTAGTTCTTCTGGGCAGCAAGTGAGCATAGTAACATATGCCATATGTTATGGGACATTTGATGGGATGCTGAATAGGTATTTCCTATCAACTTGAAAATTTAACTAAACTTGGCAGTTTATAAGCTAGAAGGCATAATTTCCCTTGGGCCATAAGGATATCACTGTGGGTAAGTGGCTTGATCTGGAGTTGTGGACTAAGGGACAGAATGACTAGTGGACAAAACTAATAAAAGGGTGAAAGAGACCAGCACAAAACAATTTTCTATTGTGTAAGAGCCTACATAGACCTATGCAGGCCTGGTGTGTCAGAGTGTATTAAGAGTCAGTTTATACCAGTATCCAACCAATGAAAATATCTACTCTATTTCTCTGTTGCATCTAAACCCTATGTTGGCAGTGAGAGAGTCAGTTCTTAGGTTTGTTTGTTTGAATTTATTTATTTTAATGAAACAAAGATAAATGTTTTGAATGATAAAAGGTAAAAATCACAAAGAAGATAGACATCATAAACCCTTAGACACCTAACAACAAAAGCAAAAAAAACAAAAACAAAACAAAAAAACCCAACAACAACAAAAAAAAACCAGAAGAAATAGTCCACAGATTTGGTGTGAGGAAAGAGAGAGGAAAAACTTTAAAAAATGTTTAATATTAAACAAGACCATTTTTATAGTTGACAGTGACTATATAGCCACATGATCTGCCACAGACATTGCCATCAGGTCAGGAAAGACGAGCCTATATTAAAACACAGAAAAGGGGAAAGAACAAAGCTGCCCTTTTATTGTACTTTACTAAGCTAAACTATTTTTATAAAACTAGTTTTTCTGTGTGGTAAAGAATTTGACCTTGCCCCCAAAGAGGTTGGCCTTTGTCCTAAGCTTGTGCCAGGTGTTTTATCTCTTTGTTCAAAGATGGGGTCTTTGACCACATTGGACTTTACTGTGGTGCTGGTCCTGGCTAGAAAACCAACCATGTGATTTAGAGTAGGGGTTTTGTGCTTGCTTCAACAACACATATGTTAAAACTGGAACGATAGGTGGGAACTTTGGAATTTCATGGTATCAGTTGATCTGGCATTATCGGTTAAATGTTTCTGTTTTTTCAAATTTAATATATTGAAGCCCTAAAGTGCAACTTGATGGTATCTAGAGATGGGGCTTTGGAGAGGTAATTTTGGTTAGATGAGCTCATGAGGGTGGGGCCCTGGTCTAATGAGACTGGTGCTCTTATAAGAGACATCAGGTAGCTCTTTCTCTGTGAACCCAGAGCAAGATGGTGATTAAAAGTTGGGAGAAGAAGCCTCAAAATGATATCTAACTTACCAAGACATTAATCTTGGACATCCCAGCCTCCAGAACTAGAATAAATAAATTTCTGTTGTTTAAGTTATCCCATCTGTGGTAAAATACCACAGTATTATGGCAGTCCAAGCAAAATAATCTACCTGGTGGCTAAGTTAACCATGTGGGCAATCAATCAATCAATTATATACCCATGTAACAAAGCCTCAGTAAAAACTCTGGACACTGAAACTAAGGTGAACTCTGACAATATTTCAGGTGTAGTGTCACCATCAATGCCTGGAGAGTAGATCTTTCAGAAGTCAATAGAAGTTTTATATTTGGAACCCTCTCAGACTCTGCCCTATGCATCTCTTCCCTTGGCTGTTATTTTCATATATTGTCTTTCCCTGTAGTCATCTGAAATCATGAGTATACTGGCTTTCAGCAAGTTCTGTGAGTTCTTCTAGCTAATTGCTCAAATTTAGACTAATTATGGTAACCTCCAAAACTTGCAGTTGATGTCAGAAGTCTTGGGCAGAATTGGCAGTCCAGAAGTATGCATCCTCAAGCTTCACAATATGGATAACTTGTATAATTTTACCATATCTATGAGAATAAATGTTTTTTAAGTCTAATTAAATTCATTTATATTGTCATGTTGCTCATACAACTGATCAAATTAATTAGCATTAACATAATTAATAATATAATAATATATGTTTCTAATTTATAAAAGTAATATAAAAAGATAAAAATTAAGAGCAAAAGGCATGTATTTTACAAAAATTTAGGAAATAAAATGGAATATAAAAAAGGAAATTAAAAGGATTACTAATTATATCAACCAGATATATGCAATATGATTCTATTAAACTTTTAGTGTATTAACATATGTTCTGAATCATATAAGCTAATATTAACATATTGTTCTGCAGAAAGGTTGTAACTACTTTCCAAGGACAGCTGAATTTCTAGACTCCAAACAATGTCATCCTGTCCTAGTCTCTTTTTATTTGTTTAGTTGCTATGCTCTTCTTTCTTTTATATGTACACTTTATTCGCAGAGTGGCAAGATAACTGCAGTAACTGAAACATGATATATTCTTGGGTTCAAGTTCAGTGGGAAAGCTTGTTTATAGGCAGACCCCAGAAACAGTCTAGGAATTGAAAGGATCATCTTAGGACATATGCCCAGCCCTGAACTATTGACTGGTTTGAGCTTAGACTACGTGGTTCACCACTGGGGTCAGGGGTGCAGAGGAGAGTCCTCAAATGAACTTCATGGAGTGATGTCAGAAGAGAAGAAAAGAACTGCTAGAGGGTTCAAGGGAAAACAAATGGTAGTCACAATATACTTAAAGGCTATTGATATTTCTCTGTGAGGTATTTCCAAATTAGGTCCTGAACTAAGGTCTGTCTAGTCAAGGCTATGGTTTTTCCTGTGGTCATGTATGGATGTGAGAATTGGACTGTGAAGAAAGCTGAGCGCCAAAGAATTGATGCTTTTCAACTGTGGTGTTGGAGAAGACTCTTGAGAGTTCCTTGGACTGCAAGGAGATCCAACCAGTCCATTCTGAAGGAGATCAACCCTGGGATTTCTTTGGAAGGAATGATGCTAAAGCTGAAACTCCAGTACTTTGGCCACCTCATGCAAAGAGTTGACTCATTGGAAAAGACTCTGATGCTGGGAGGGATTGGGGGCAGGAGGAGAAGGGGATGACAGAGAATGAGATGGCTGGATGGCATCACAGACTTGATGGACGTGAGTCTGAGTGAACTCCAGGAGTTGGTGATGGACAGAGAGGCCTGGCGTGTTGCAATTCATGGGGTCGCCAAAAGTCGGACATGACTGAGCCACTGATCTGATCTGATCTGATCTGATCTGATTAAAAGTTTCTTGTGGATTTGTTTTTTAAAGAATATGATCTTAAGGTTCTAGACTATATTTCTGTCAAATTTCTTATTCATATTTTTTCTTTCTAGTTTGTCATTACATTTGATTTGATGAACATTTGCATACAGAAATTTTTCTAAGGGATATAAGTTAACCATCTTTTGTGATTTCTTTCATTTGTTTTGTGCTTTTAAAAGTCCTCAATGTAATACAGTCAAAAAATTATCCACATATTTATATTTGTATTATTTATTGCTTTGCTTTCATTTTGTTTTATATCTCTTATTATAGTATTTGTTCATAGTCCTCCATAGTGCATAAAAGAAAAATAACATTGGCATGCCAAAAGAGTCCTTCATATTTTTCTGATATTTGTCTGCTTGTTTTTCTCGGTTAGAAAATTCAGACAACTGTGTAAACGTTCACATCCTTTAATGAAAAATTAAAGAATTCTGTCACACTTGAGAAACCCATGAGTCATGCTTCTCCCCTGTTTGCAAAGGCTAGCCATCTATAGAGCTTTGCAACCACAGATCTTACCAGTTCCCGTCATAACAGAAGATGAATTCCTAATGGTTATGTAGTGTGTGTTGTGGTCATGTTGGATATGATCTGACAGTCTAAGATCATTCCTCAGGAGGGAGAAGAAATAATCCATTGGATAAAGATTTTTCTCTCATGTCTTAGTTATGAAATCTTTTTGTTTGAATTTACTAATAAGTCAGCACCTTAAAACATTCTGGCATCACATCAGGAAATGACCCTGAAAATAGACAAGAACTGAGAAGGAAAATTCTGTCTCACTGTATCTAACAAGACCATTGCCTCTGATACCTCCTAAAGAGCAGAAGAAAACTGTCAAGGTATCTCAGCTGAAAGATTCCCAGGGGCTTCACCAAAACACCCTGGTCTCCTAAATAACCAGCCTTTCTGACTAATTTGTAGTCATATGTTTCTTATCTTATTCTTGATTTCTGAGAATTGCATGGATCAGTTTCATCTAATTCTATGGGAGGGTTGGAGAAATGAATCCCATGCAATGGTTAAACAATAAGGAACATTAAAAAAAAAAAAAAAGGTAGATGTGCTACGGGGGCCTAATTGAAGGGCAAAATCTGTGAGTGCACCATGATCTCCAGCTTGTCAATTCTTTTCATGCAAAAATGAAGGGTCTCCTTAGACAAACTGAGAAAGGACTCTAAAGTCTGACAAGTAACCTCACAACCAAGAATCTATATGACAGGTACCAGGAACTCCTCTCTCTCATTTCACCATAACATTCACATTCTAACAAGCATCAAATACTGTGAGATTTACCTATAAGTCATATATGGATGTGAGAGTTGGACTGTGAAGAAAGATGAGCGCCAAAGAATTGATGCTTTTCAACTGTGGTGTTGGAAAAGACTCTTGAGAGTCTCTTGGTCTGCAAGGAGATCTAACCAGTCCATTCTAAAGGAGATCAGCCCTGGGATTTCTTTGGAAGGACTGATGCTAAAGCTGAAACTCCAGTACTTTGGCCACCTCATGCAAAGAGTTGACTCATTGGAAAAGACTCTGAGGCTGGGAGGAATTGGGGCCAGGAGGAGAAGGGGATGACAGAGGATGAGATGGCTGGATGGCATCACTGACTCGATGGACATGAGTCTGAGTAAACTCTGGGAGTTGGTGATGGACAAGGAGGCCTGGTGTGCTGCGATTCATGGGGTCACAAAGAGTTAGACACAACTGAGCAACTGAACCAAACTGAACTGAACCATTTGTCCACTTTAACCTGTCAGAATCACCAGTTTAGAAAGATCAACTGTTTTACTGTAATAAGTTCTACCCTGCCCCACCCAATTCATCTCCAGTCTTGCCTTTTGCCCTTTTCTATTGCAGTATGAATCAAAGAATGATCTTCCTAAACACCACTCCTAAAATACCACTTCACTTCAAGAATTCCTCTTTGACCTTTATATAAAATCTAAACTTCTTATATCACCCTCAGAGTTCTTGGGATCTTGTGAACCTATCCAGCCTTCTCTCTTCCATTCTCCTGCCATTCTCAATGATTTAGCATGCTGAAATTCACTAAGAACTCTACACACAACACCCTCTCTTATTCTCTAAGTCTCTGCTTTAGGCTTTTCTTTTTCCTTTGAAAATTGTATTCTCCATGCATCCATTGGTCCTATCCTCTTCTGCACTTCATTAGTCTAAGGAGTGTTGCTCCTTGAAGTTTCCTCACACAGAACATTTTCTCCAGGAACTAAATTCTGACCCTTCAAATCAGCAATAGGTGCCTCTCCTACATGCTTCTATCACACCCTGAATGTCTAACATTCTCTAGCATGTCACTCTGGATTATAATTACCTATATCATGTTTTGATTTTTTTTTCTATTTCCAATACATAATAAACTTCTTGGGCAGAGACTGTGGATTTCATGTTTACCAACACATGATTGATACATACTAAATGTTAAATCATTATTCACATCCTTGAACAACATAAAACTCACTCTGTGTTTGGGAAAAGAATGGCTTCATCTTGAACTTGTGTCAGTGAAACAGCTGAAGGTAATGTCCTCCATTTTAGCCTAGGGAAAGCTGCTTAAAGTGTTCTACAAGAGAGAGCTATAAGAGATCTATAGATAGCAATTATTAATAATAATGGAGTATACAACAGTCAAGTTGCTAAAAGAAAGAATAGAAATATAGGGGAAGAGAGGGCTCAAAACTGGTGTTGAATCATCAGAGTGATGAAGAGAGAAAGGGATTGGGAATTTCACCCATTGTTGAGGGTTCTTGGAGAGTGGAGCAAATCCAGTTGGCAGGGACAGAGTTATGATGCAATGGCAGCAGAGGTAAAATAGCAATGACACAGGAAAAGGTGAAGGTGGACATCTCTGCAGATCAAGGTATCAAGAGTGAGAATCAGGAGAGAACTGGAACGAAGGTTTAAAAGTGCATAGAATACGGAGGTGCCTTCTTAAGATCATGTGAGGAGGAATGGGAAGGGCTTGGGAGTGTTCCTGGTTTCTAGTCATTCCACTAGGTGATGCTCAGAGACAATTTTTAAGTTTATTGTTTTGGCACCCACAGTTTTTGAATAATATCACACAACAGTGTGGCCTTTGAGGGATGCAAAGGATGACTATGTGTATAAATATAAAATCATTGTATTACATAATAATCTGTTACTTTTTATTGAGCCTTCACTTAGAGCCAGGAGAGTATGTATCATGCCACTTCTGCTAGGCTGAATAAAAATTCCTACATCTAGGACCTGTGAATGTTTTCTAATATGACCAAAGGGACTTTACAGATGTGATTAAATATCTTGAGATGGAAAGATTATTCTGGATTATCTATGTGGTTCTATATTTAATCACAAGGAATGTAGATGGCCACTAGAAGTTGAAAAAAAGGCAAAAAAAAAAAAAAAATCTCCTAAGAGCCTCCAGAGAAACCTGCCAACACCTTGACTTTAAACAAATGAAACTTGTTTAGGACTTCTGAGTCTAGAACTGTAAGAAAATACATTTGTGTTGCTTTCAGCTACTAAGTTGTGGTAATTCCTTACAGCTACAAGAGGGAACTAATATACTACTTAGTTCTCACAACCACCCAATGTACCAACTATGATTGGAAGTACAGTTCAGTTGTCTGCATCCAGTCCTGAAAGTCTGATTTCCATGGGAAAATCGGCTGATATGCTCAGTATATACCTATGATCAATTCAGGTTGCTCAGTGGTAAAGAATCTACCCGCCAATGTAGAAGATGCAGGAGACGTGAGTTTAGTCCCTGGGTCAGGGAGATCCCCTGCAGGGTTAAATGGCAACTCACTCCAGTGTTCTTGCCTGGAAATGTCATGGACAGAGGAGCCTGGCAGGCTACAGTCCTTGGGTCGCAAAGAGTTAGACATGACTTAGTGGCTGAGCAAGGCATGAATACAATCATATTTGTGTTTTTGATTAGCCAATATTAAACATTCAGAACTGGAAAGGTATATTTTTGGAAAGTTAGAAAAATTTTTCAGTTATTTTTCAGCTTCAGTTTCCTGATTGTTTCCCATAATAGAATAATTACTCAATCTAATAAAGAGTTTTTAAAACTCTCATAAGTCATATTAATTTATTAACTATCGCAATCATATTATTATATTTACACACATAATATATTTAGCTGTAATTAATGTATGATTCCATTCCAGAGGAAAAAAAGGTATAATGTTCATTATATGCATAGTTGATTATTAAAGATTTGAACCTACAAGTTAGCAGACATGAATTTCAGCCACATACTTTCTCCTTAGAGTACAACCTTGAATAAGCAGTTTAACCTCTCTTGATTCTCTTCTCTATAAAATATGGAGTTTGCCCTATCAGTCAACTTCCTTCTCTAAGATTCTAGGAGTCTGTGATTCAATTTGTTCCTTAAGCATGTGGATGACACTGGACTTTTCCAGATAGAAAGTTATATTTTGCTGGTTCTGAATACACTGCTCAAAGCTTGATTCTAAACAGAAATCCATCCATTTGGCCTCTTCACAACTGCTTTACCTTGTTGGGAACTCTGATTCTGTAGCAGACTCAGACTGAAGCAATTTTAGTGCCATTACCTGCTGAGCCAAAATCTGGAGAAGCATTTACTGAGCATGCAGTATTTGTCAAATACTTCTGCATATTATTTCTTTAATCCTCACCAAAAATCTTTCAAAATAAGTGTATCAAACTAATTTAATAGGTGAAGAGTTTGTAAGAGACATACATAACAAGAATTTTTAAGTGGTAAAATGTCCTGATCCCAAATGCATGCCTTTTCCACAATTCCGTGCTATATAATAATAGTTTCTACATGTTGAGTGCTGCAGGCGATTTTATTTTCTAAAAATGGTCAATGCATTTAACCCATCCCACATGTTCATACTACATGACTGAAAATCTTCCCATTAAGAGGTATTATTCCATTGTGTCAGGGCAGGGACTTGTAAGTGCTCTAACAAATGGAGTATGGTAGAATAATCGTACTGAGTTCGCTCTCTCAGGACACTCATTGTAGCAACCCAGACATTATTTCATGTGTGTGTTATGTTTTTCCAGCAAGAATACTGGCATGGGTTTCCATGAACTCCTCCAGGGGAAATTCCCGACTCAGGGATTGAACCCACATCTCTTACCTCTTCTGCAGTGGCAGGCAGGTTCATTACCATCTGAGAAGCACAACATGAAGGAGAGATTCATGGGAAGAGGTAATTGCTAAGCTGAAGGACAGCAGAGCAGATAAAAACCATTCTGACTGTGACCTGGCTGAATTCTGGAGCCACAGAAAACATGGACAACTGTACACCATTAAGTTTTGGGGTGAATTGTTAGGAAGCCTTAGAAAGTGTAATAAGTATATGTCATATATGTGCGTGTATGCTAAGTCACTTTAGTCGTGTCTGACTCTTTGCAGCCTGGACTATAGACCACCAGGATCCTCTGTCCATGGGATTCTCCAGGCAAGAATACTGAAGTGCATTGCCATGCCCTCATCCTGGAGAGGAGAATCCTCCTCCTGGGGATCTTCCTGATGCAGGGATTGGACCTGTATCTCTTATGTCTCCTGCATTGTCAGGAGGGTTCTTTACTACTAATACCTCCTGGGAAGCCCATGTCATATACACAGCACCTTAACATTTTCTCATTTTACAGAACAGAAAACAGGCTATAATAGATTATATGACTCATCCTGACCCATACTGTTAGTATATAACGAGACTAGGATTAAAACTCAGGCTGTTGTTTGGGGGCTTTTTGTTTGCTTGTTTTTCCAAAACCCGTGTGCCATTCACTTTACTGCATTATCTCTTATAAGTATCCCAGTCTCAAAGCTGGTAAAATTTTTGGATACTCACAAGCCTACAGAATAAACTACATTTTAATATGACATTAAGTTTATAATATTTGGTAAGTCAAAGACCATTCTATATATGTAACCTAACTTATCAATAAACAAAATCTTTTAGGAGACCACATTATTTCTAGGTCACTTATATCTTGTACTATATTATCATTCTCATTGGCTTAAGGTATATTCTTATCTTGTCATTTTACACTGGAAAATATAAGGGCATTTTATTTTTAGAGATGTAGCTTTCACAAGAAATACAGCAATAAATACATTAATGTGTAATGTAGTAACATCATACTACTTCAAGTACACTGAATAATTTGACTACATTAAAACTGATTTCATATAAGCCCTTAGAAGCAGATGTAGTTGACTGCCTATCTAAAAATCATTCCATCTTTATCCCTGTTCTCAGAAATATGACATTGTTTGATATCTACCACCCCTCTCCTGGGCTTCCCTGGTGGCTCAGAGGTTAAAGCGTCTGCCTCCAAAGCGCGAGACCTGGGTTCGATCCCTGGGTGGGGGAAGATCCCCTGGAGAAGGAAATGGCAACCCACTCCAGTATTCTTGCCTGGAGAATCCCACGGATGGAGAAGCCTGGTAGGCACTAGTCCACGGGGTAGCAAAGAGTCGGACACGACTGAGCGACTTCACCTCACTTCACCTCACCCATCTTCCAGGCTAGTGACAGACTATTTTTTTAAAGTTAGGATGAGTTGAGCTGCATAAGTTGCTTGTATATCTTTGAGATTAGTTGGTTGTCAATTGTTTCATTTGCTATTGTTTTCTCCCATTCAGAAGGCTGTATTTTCACCTTGCTTATAGTTTCCTTTGTTGTGCAGAAGCTTTTAATTTTAATTAGATCCCATTTGTTTATTTTTGCTTTTATTTCCATTATACTGGGAGGTGGATCATAGAGGATCCTGCTGTGATTTATGTCGGAGAGTGTTTTGCCTATGTTCTCCTCTAGGAGTTTTATAGTTTCTGGTCTTACATTTAGATCTTTAATCCATTTTGAGTTTATTTTTGTGTTAGAAAGAGGTCTAGCAGCTCAACTCCAGAAAAATAAACGAACCAATCAAAAAATGGGCCAAATGAACTAAATAGGCATTTCTCCAAAGAAGACATATCAGAGAAATGCAAATCAAGACCACAGTGAGGTACCATTTCACACCAGTCAGAATGGCTGCGATACAAAAGTCTACAAGCAATAAGTGCTGGAGAGGATGTGGAGAAAAGGGAACCCTCTTACACTGTTGGTGGGAATGCAAACTAGTACAGCCACTATGGAAAACAGTGTGGAGATTCCTTAAAAATTGCAAATAGAACTGCCTTATGACCCAGCAATCCCACTGCTGAGCACACACACCAAGGAAACCAGAATTGAAAGAGACACATGTACCCCAATGTTCATTGCAGCATTGTTTATAATAGCCAGGACATGGAAACAACCTAGATGTCCATCAGCAGATGAATGGATAAGAAAGCTGTGGTACATATACACAATGGAATATTAGCCCTTAAAAAGAATAAATTCGACTCAGTTCTAATGAGATGGATGAAACTGGAGCCGATTTTACAGAGTGAAGTAAGCCAGAAAGAAAAACACCAAATACAGTATACTGACACATATATATGGAATTTAGAAAGATAGTAATGATGACCCTCTATGTGAGACAACAAAAGAGACACAGAGGTATAGAACGAACTTTTGGACTCTGAGGGAGAGGGAGAGGGTGGGATGATTTGGGAGAATGGCATTGAAACATGTATACTATCATGTAAGAAACGAGCGCCAATCTATGTTCAATACAGGATACAGGATGCTTGGGGCTGGTGCACGGGATGATCCAGGGAGATGATATGGGGCGTGAAGTGGGAGGGGGCTTCGGCATTGGGAGATCGTGGACACCTGTGGCTGATTCATGTCAATGTATGGCAAAAAAATACAGTATTGTAGACTAAAGTATTAAAAAAATAAATTTACAAATATAGAAATAAAAAAAAGTTAAGATGAGTTTTGCTAAAGTTTTTTTTTTTATGTTAACTTTCTTTTCTTTCTTTCTTTTTTTTTAACTTTATTCTACGTTACAGTACTGTATTGGTTTTGCCATACATTGACATGAATCAGCCACAGGTGTACACGATCTCCCAATGCTGAAGCCCCCTCCCACCTCCCACCCCATATCATCTCTCTGGATCATCCCGTGCACCATCCCCAAGCATCCTGTATCCTGTATTGAACATAGACTGGCGCTTCGTTTCTTACATGATAGTATACATGTTTCAATGCCTGTTAGGAAAAAATATCTTAAAAAGAAATTATGAGCAACTGATTTGGAAGAGAGAGTTCTAAAATAATATTATAGACAGCTCTTTCTTTTAAAATTAAGTCGCTGAAACACTAGGTCAGCCCCCAAAGAATGCTTTGTTTTGATTGCTTATTTCAGATGTTCCACTATATCTTTTGCATTTCTTCTCGGAAGCCAGACAATTTTTCAATTTTTTAACCCTTTGTGGAAATAGGTCAATAATTTCACTGTGAGCTTAAATGTTGATCTTCCTTTCTTTAAATATGAAACAATATAAATGCTGGTACATTGTATAAATCTTTGCTATGCCTTCTCAACTATAATACAGTTGTTGTGTTGTTTTGTTCTATTTGTTTTAAGAGGAGCCTGTTCCCCTTAGAGTAAATCAAGTATTTTAATTGGTGCAATAGATATTTGAAACTAGTTTTAAGGTGCTGTGCTTTAGTGGTAATTTAACAAATTCAAATGCTATCTAACTTCCTGAGAAATTTTTGTCACTGATATAATCTGGCTCACAGTGAATGAAATGGAAGGCATTTTTAAACTAAACACATGTTTCTAATAATACTCTTGTGTATGCAGTGTAATTCTTGCAATGTAGATGAGGTACTCTGGTGACATCATCCTTTAAATTTTCTTTAGGTAAACCATATGGTTGAATGTGAATGCAGTAATAATGCTGTTAAACTGTCCAGAGAGGATAGTTTAATCATCTTTAAGAATGTAACTAATAACCAACATGTGTATTTTTAAATGGGTATTTATATTGAAAAAAATGATGTCCTCAAATCTGTTTCAGACAATGTTCGGTTAAACTAAATGATAAAAGTTGCAGGTTTTCTTTTAAAAAAAAAGGAAAAAACAATATCTTGAAAACTACAATTAAGATATAAAAATGCAAAGGACAAACAGAACTTCAACTTATTTGTCCACTCTTGAAATCTTAGAGCTAGATATTTGACAAATAAATCTTGTCTTTGTGGTTTTCTTATGCATTCCATACACATAATGTCATGGGAAGAGATTAGCTTCTTATAGGGATATAATGAGTCTACCTCAGGTTGGAGCCAGAGGAATCAAAGTAAACTGAGTTGATCCAAAGAAGAAAAAATGTAAAAATAAATTTGAGATTTGAGATTTTTATCAATGCAATTTCATTGTAATTAATGGTTTGCCTTGGATCTTACCCAGTGAGCTTCCTCCCACCCTGAAATTATCAATATACTAGGGAAACAAAAGCTGGGCAGAAGGACATATATGAAGTTAGCAGAGGTGTAGTAAAGAAGGTGCACCATTTGTCAAGGGCAAGAGGAAATGTACAGCATTTTAATTAAACATTCACAGTTAAAATAAGTTTGAATAGATAGTTCCAAAGAGTGGGCTAGATTTTACTTTTCTGAGGGTGTCACAAATCTCCATTTAATCTTACATAAGCTTAAAATGATAATATATTTAAGGTGGATAATCTATGCTTAGATTTTGAAAACTAACCAGAATGTTAGAATGTTATTATTTACCATCACTAACGATGCTTTCAATTCCAAGGTAATATTAACGTTTTGTGCTATTTCACTGTACTACCTTGAAAAAGAAGTAAAATTCAAATTACCTTGATCATAGAAGGAGGAATGATGTTCATGATGAGGTTGGTGCTGGAAGAAAGAAGTACAAGTTTCTTGGCATTTCTGTGCTTCTATTGTGTTTGCAGAAGGCATGTATTCTGGTCTATTTATTGTCTTATTCATAAGAGGGAAAAAGTCTGATATGTCCACTCTGGGATTGTATAGGTCTCCCATTAATGGGGTGAGTTAGTCTAATACAGAGATGAATTATTAGTAAGCCAACTTAGCTTTACATCTAAATTTACCTTTTCCAATTACTCATGAGAAAAATGAATGTGACATTTTGCTTTTTGTCTGACCTCTAAGTCTATCTCTCCGCTGGTTCCAAACTTGAAAAAAGAATAAACTTTGAAAAATGAAAATTCAGTGTGTTTGAATGTGAGATACATTCTACTTGAATTTTTCATCTTAGGAAATATAGGAGAAATAACAATATTGAATCAGAAAAATATTTCACCTATAGTAAAAGGATATTTGCAAAGATAAACATTTCTGAGATCAACAATTGCCTTTATGATTATAGAAAAGTATAAATTTACTACAAACTTCCAACCTGGAGTTCCAACCTCTAAAATGTTGCATGAATTATCTGTGGCAAATCTAATAATCAATCAGGAAGTAAGGAAGCTAGAGATTTATTTGTGTTTAAAATATATATATAAACATCAAAGAATCCCTTCCATGTTGACTTTTCTCTGCAAACCTGTTTCTGATACAGTATATACAATGGTATATGATTACATGAAATCAACCAAAATAAGAATCATGTTGAAAACTGCAATGGAGTTTATAACCAAATACAGGCAACACATACAATTTTCAAAGTCCCATTCAAGAAGATCTATTGGCAATAAATTTCTACCCAAACTAGCCACTGAGTAAAAACCAGTGTGAACAAAGAAGAAAGCTTTCTTTTGTTGGTGATTAGATAAGGTAAAAATGTTTCCAAAAGGAACATTAAAAAACTTGCTGTCAAGAACCAAATGAAATAAATTGAGCATACAAAGGTAAATAATTATAATAGTAACTAATTGTGGATTTTCCTAGTGGCCCAGAGGTTAAGAATTCACCTTGCAAGGCAGGAGACACAGGGTCGATCCTTGGTCTGGGAAGATTCTAGATGCTGAGGGGCAACTAAGTCCGTGTGCTATAGAGCCTGTCCTTCACAATAAGAGACGCCACTACAATGAGACACCTGTGCTCCACAACTAGAGAGTAGTCCCCACTCACTCCAACAAGAGAAATCCTGCGCACAGCAACGAAGATCCAGTAGCCAAATAATAACCACAACAAATTTTTACTGATGAGTTGAGCTATTGTCACCCAGCCCCAAGACGGATGAAAGAGCTGGAAGACAGTTACAGAGATGTTAACAACAAGTGTGTGTGCTCAGTCTTGTCTTGACTTTTTGTGACCCCAGGGACTATAGCCCACCAGGCTTTTCTGTCCTTGGTTTTCCCAGTCAAGAATATTGAAACAGGTTGCCGTTTCTTTCTCCACGGGATCTTCCTGAACCAGGAATCAAACCCACGTCTCCTGCATCTCCTGCATTGGCAGGCAGATTCCTTACTACTAAGACACAAGGGAAACCCTGGATGGCATACTAGACAGGGAATTTTACTTGTCCTCAGCAAAATATTCTGGAGTGATATCTCAGTAAGGACAGCAAATAGACAGGATAGGCAGCCATCTTTGCTACCCCAGGGAGAAGGAGGTTGTAATTTATAAGGAAAATTGACAGCAGATTGGCTCATCACAAGGACTTTCACTTTAATGAACTATCAGGTGAGCTGCATCTGCCCTAAGGATCAGAACAATCACTAGCTGGGGCTGAGGGCAAGCACGTTCATGTCAGTAGGGTGTACATGTAGTGTGGACTACTCAAGCAAATTACATGCAGAGAACAAGAACACAGCCATCTTGAGTGACCTGACCAAACATCATGCTAAATCTCTGTCAGGACAGAATCACTGTCTCTTTCAAGTCTCACAATTCTATAGAAAAAAAAAAAAATACAATGATTATTTCTACTCTACAGACAAGGATCCAAGGCTTAGGTAGCTGATATAAGTAGCCCAAGACCATAAAACTAGTAAGAAGTTAAACCCAAATTCAAATCCAACTCAGTCCAGCTCCATATCCCAAGCCCAAGTTAAAATGTATAGTACTATAATAAAGACAGAAAAGAAAGTCTAGATAAAAATAATTATATTTTAAAACATTCAGTTAATGGCAGGTCACAATCTGAACACCACAAAATATAAACCAGAAAAATCTATATATATTATATCATTCAGGAAGGTTTTAGTGTGTAATAAACATTAATGACACTCAGCCAATATTTTATTCCATAAGATGTGCTTACAGAAAAATTGATCTTAAATATCTTCATCAAGGTTACCTGAATTAGTTGTTTCCATTTGAGTTGTCCAATCAATTATTTTTCTTTTTTGGAAATTGATATGGTGGTGGTGGTGGTGGTTTAGTTGCTAAGTCATGTCCGACTCTTGAGACCCCATGGACTGTAGCCCTCCAGGCTCCTCTGTCCACGGGATTTTCCAGGCAAGAATACTGGAGTGGATTTCCATTTCCTTCCCCAGAAATTAATATAAATGAGTTATATTTATAAAATTTTTAAATACTAGAAATACATTGTCAATAGATACATTATGCTATCCTCCCTATATAAAATTGGAACTATTGATCTGAATTATTAGGATCTAAATCTTAAACGTTGATTTTTCCGTTAATGAAGATGAATTTGCAGTGATTGACACACTGTCAAGACTACCTTTATAATTAAATATAAATATATATATATATATATATATTAACTATATGTATATTTGATGGGGATTCTGCCAGAATGTTAAAAGGTTAACTTAGGAAGCTAAAGGAGTAAAAGATACTTGAATAAAATCAATTTTTATACAGCTGGTGCTGACTTTTACCAGATTAGAACTATGTTTTAATTTTTAATCTGCATTCAAATCACCTGAGGATCTTGTTAAATGCAAATCCAAATTTCATAAGAGACATCGTGCAGCAGAGATTCTAAATTTCTGACAAGCTCCCTGGTCATACCAGCGTTATTATTCCACCGACCACATTTTGAGTGGTAAGGAGTTAGGGAATGCAGCCTCTGGTCAAATATAAGAGATACTATTAAATTGTTCTCCAGCAACTCTTTCCTCCAAATATTCCCTTTTCTCTCCATCAAACCTGGTACAGTGGAAACCATCAAGATTCTATTTGATTCACACCCCAGGAGTGAGCTCAGAATTCAGCCAATCAATTCCTTGTCAAACATTGAGAACTGAGACCCAGAGAGAGCAAATTTAGTCTTCTCAATTACCTCATGACTTTACATAAATTCCAGAGCAAATGCTGGTGTCATTTTTTACTGAGAGGATGAGCAAGAGAAAAACTGTCTTTCAATGAAGAAGAAAAGAAAGCATGATATTCAGAGAAAGATAGACATAAGAGGCACCAAGGGATTAACTTAATGTATTCTTTAGTGTGTTTCCATTCTAATTCCTATCCCTGAGGCCCAAATACACTGCTGTTCTAACAAACTAGCTTTTTGCTCAAGCTGAGAAAGTTTCCGTTTCATACAACCTAAGGACTAGTAACTTTATACTCTGAAGTGTAATGTACTTTATCATTATACATCTAAAAGCACATGGGAGCTTGGGAGTCATAATCATAGTTGCCTCATTTTTGTGTAGTGCTGGAAATCTGCGCTAAGTAGGCACAAGTATTATATAGTAATATATATTACATGCATATTGTTGTAATGAATATTTGCATCAGATATATCATTTCAGTACATCTGCTGCTTTATATTTGGTTCTAAATAAATAAAGATAGCAATCATTAAACTTAAAGATGTGCAATGACAGAAAAATCTATTAAGTGATATATAAGACTGAATATTATCTTTATAAGCTAGGCAAACTGCTTTTAAAAAATGTGTGTGTTTCTGTCTTTCAGAAGCTCAGTAGTTAATTACAATGATGAAAAATCTTACATTAAATACATATATTGATTGCTAACAAAGGCACAAGAATGGAATTTTCCTTTAGATAAAGGTATTTTAAACTACTCTGGTGCTTAGATTATTATTCACAGTATCTATTCATATTTAACTGCTTAAAAGTTTAGCCTGATTAAGCAAAACATTTACAAATAAGCAATGCCATAAAAACATCTCCACATTTTGGACTCTGGCCAAAGCAACTTTTTGTAAACATTCAATGATGAATTCTATAATTGAATAGCTAATAAACCCATCCAACCTTAATCTTTAACTGAATTCACACATATATAGCAATCAGATCATTTCAGTAACACAGGTGTTGTAGAACTATAACAAACTGGGATCTAAAGGAAAGAACAAATGTCCTATTTCTCAAGTGTTTAGACTAACTGCAGTGCAAACTCAAACACAACCAATAACATTGTTTAAATAAATCAGCAAAATTAAATTTACAGAGCCAATGTATAATATAGAATTGATTTTGTGAAGTAGTAACTCAGACTGGTCCCAAGGTGACTTTGTGGCCAAAACTTCACACTGTACAGTTAAAACATTAAAATGTGTCATAAATTTACAGTAAAGATGATGGAGATTTCTAGTAATACTAGGGATTTGAAAGAAATAAATGAAAATCTTCTCTAGAGGGGGAAAAGCTTCATTTTAGGGCTCAGAATTCTCATGGATAGTTTCCCCCTAAAATATAAGTAGTTTAAGAAAAATTAATCAAAAGTATTCAATGGAATAAGACACTATATGTAGGAATCAGCAAAAAAGACAAAAAAAAGAATCATATCACAGAAGTAAACCATGAATTCATCAAATATTCATATTATTTGAATAATAGTAATTGTGCAGGCTAGAATTAAAGAAACAAAATATAAGTTTGACTCTATCTTCAGGAAACTAGAAACAGTAAAGTTAGCAAGCAGCTTTGGAAAAAAACTCAAAGAGAACTTAATAAAAAGTTAAAATATAAAAATGAAAATAGAAGTTCAGTGAGTGACTATAGCAGATTAGACACAATAGAGGCAAGGCATTACTGCAATTGAAGCTGGGTAAGAAGAAAGCACCCAGAACGTACCATAGAGAAGAAAAACAGAAACTATGAAAAAGGTTAAGTGTTGGTGAAAATAACTGAGAGTCTAACATAGTTCAATTACTGGTCCATCAATTACTAGCCCAGATAAAGTGAAAGGAATTAATTAGTAAACAGTGTGGCTGAGACTATTCTATAACTAATGTAAGAAGCCAAACAAAAGATTCAAAAAGATTCAAAGTGTGGGGTTTACAGAATAAATTAAAGAAATCCATCCAAAGAAGTATTTTAATGAAACTTCAGAAAACAAGTAAAAAGATAAAAATATTACAATGAGTAGAGGAGAAAGGTTCTTTTCAAAGGAATAAACACTAGATAGTTTACTTCTTAATAATAAAAATAGAAACCAGGAGATAGAGTTCTTTCAATTTTTCAAAAAGAAAAAAAAAAACAGATCACACCAAATATCACAGACAATTGAAAAGAGAAAATCCTCCAAACTCATTCTACTATTCATGGATATGCCTGATATTAAACCCAGTAAAATATATTATCAGAAAGGAAAATTCCAGAACTGTTTCACTCATTAATATAGATGCACTATCCTAAACAGAATATTAGCAAATGGAATCCAAATGTATTTTTCAAATAATATCTGTTGGCCAAAAAGATACACCAGTTATGAGAGATTAGGTAAATATTTTCAAAGTCATATATTTAATTCAACACATTAACAGATTATAGGGGGAAAATGTGATCTATTTAGATTGAAAAAAGTGTTTAATAAAGTCCAATACACATCATAATGAATATTATTAGTAAGCAAGAATTTATAGTAGAACATCCTGAATCTTATAAAGAGAACAGATCTAAGATAAATACCATCCTGAAACATTAGAATAATTTTCTTTATAATCAGGACTAAGACAAGGACACATAGTACCAATACTTTTATGAAACACTGAAGTCTTAAGCAAGTGTAATAAGAAAAAGAATGAGACATCAAATGTAAAATAGGAAATACATTAACAGTAACAAACATTTTGAAAATACAATGAGATGCAATAATTTACAATACTATATCAATAATCTTTTAAAATGTTTAAGACTGCTAACAGGGAAATTTTTAACGCTTTATGAACAGGTATTTATTAACATCTAAGTATATGGAGTAATAATATATTGTCTGTGGTCGAAAGACTGATATTTGGAAATAATATATCTCCTGACAAAGATTATATCCAGTACAATTCCAAGGTACACCAAGGTTATTCATGAAACATAATCTGATCCTAAAACTTTACATGGAGGATTGAAAGGCCAATAGGAGCCAGAAAACAGAGTGAAAGGCACTGCCCAGAAAGTTATCAGTAATTATTATAGAGCTACAATAAGTGAGAAGTGTAAACTTGTACAAGGATAAACAAAATATTAATAACAACTGAAACAGAAAACTAAGAAGCATAACCACACATGTTGATACATGACAGAGGTTAAATTTCAGATTAGTTGGGAAAGGAAAACGTTTAGAGAAAAAAACGACTATCCATACTTCTCACTTTCATGCATTGGAGAAGGAAATGGCAACCCACTCCAGTGTTCTTGCCTGGAGAATCTCAGGCAAGGGGGGAGCCTGGTGGGCTACCGTCTATGGGATCGCACAGAGTCAGACACGACTGAAGCAACTTAGCAGCAGCAGCAGCATATGGAAAAAGATAAAATTTGAGTCAACTTCATTCCATGTATAAACATAGAATATAAAAATTTAAGGAGTTAAATGTCAAAAATGAAATGTTTTAAGTGTCTGGTAGAAGAACCTATTTCAAAAGATTTTAGATTTAGTGCCATAAAAATTTCTATAAAATACCTTTAGGGACTTCCCTGGTGGCCCAGTGGTTAACAATCTGCCTTCCAACACTGGGTACAGGGGCTTCATCTCTGGTTGTGAGCTAAGATTCCACACGCCTTGTGGAAACTAAGCCTGCGTGCCTCAGCTAGAGAGCTGCCTGCTGCAAGCTACGGAGCCCACTGTGCTCTGGGCCACAAGGAGAGTCAAGCCAGGCAGCTGCAAGGAAGAGTCCACGCGGCTAAAAGGGAGAGCTCGGCTGCCCCAACTAAGACCCAACAACACAGTGGAAACTAAATAAATACATGTATTATTTAAAATAAATAAAATACCTCTAGAGAGGGAGACTGTCTGGCACTCCCCCTCAGAGCTTACCCACAGCCCAGCCCCTGCTTGTGGCTGAGACGCTGACCCTGCTCAGCCTCTGCCTTGAATCCCACTTTCCCCCGTCCCGCTCCACCCTACTGCGTGGAGGTATGCCAGGTGCCACCAGGTTCACAGTTCTGTGCCCAAGCGAGTGGCCATGTTCCTGCTGCAGGTTTTGCAGTTTGAGATAGATGCCCTAAACTGTTTAGCTGTCAAATCACACAGGCTACTCACAAGGGAAGGGCTGAGAGCTGAACTCAGATGAGCTCCAGGAGCTATATGGCGGGCTAAAGCTGAACAAGGTGAACCAGTATGAGTCCATCCTCCCAGTTACATGAAAGGCTTGTTCTTCCTGGCCATGGTGGTGGGCATCATGCAGCGCTGAAGCAGCAGAACTCCAGGCTTGTGTGCACATGAGACTCTGAGATGGGACACAAGTGGAACGGAGAAGGTCCATGTACCACCACGGCGATCTCCTTCCTGTTTACATAGAGAAGTCATGCAACAGACACCATCACTCCCAACTAGTCTGAGGCTGAGTTGCTGGGTGGGAGCCAGGGAAAAGCCTTAGTGGTGACGGACATGCTGCATTCAGTGGGCACTGACAGGGTGATCATCACCAGCTCAGACCTGTGGTCCCCAACAATCTCAAGGTGGCCTGCAAGAAGACTCCATCGGCCATGCCCCACGTTCTGCAGCAGACCATCAAGAAATGTGTAAAATCCACTCTGGGGAACGACTGAAGCACAGCCTGGCCCAGTTGGAGCTGAGGATGATCCAGAGCAAGAAGGACATAGAGAACCCAGAAATCGTCATCCAGGCCAAGGTGCTGTGAGGGACGTGTGAATCCACGCCCTTAACGTCTGACTTTAGGTATCTCATTTTTGTCCATGTGAGTAATGTGACTTTGCCTTAGAGCTATGACCGAAACTTGATATATACATATATATATTTTTCTTTCATAAGTGTCCAGCATCCGTTAATTGTGAAAATGTGCCCCCTCATGCTTTTTAACTATAACAAAACAATCATAGAAATTTGAAATTTGGGACTCCCAGCTCCCCTCCCCCAAGGCTCCTGGAAAACCAGCTCTGTGTTCATGTTTCTGGGGCTTCTTCCCCAGGGCCCTGGCTGGCTTGGGATACATGGTATATTCAAGTCCAACCAGAGTATGGGATCCGGAGAGGCCCCTGTGTCTGCATCCCTGAGACAAGGGTTAGTGTTCACATCCAGAAAAATGATGCTAAATATCTTTAATCTTGTTCTGCCCTCACCTGTGTTCCTTCTTCAAAACTTTTTGCCTCTTCCTTTATGGCAGGTAGGATCCTGGGTGGAGGTGGGGAAAGCATGTTGTGTCCAGAGTCTCCACTTCTATTTACTGTGTGGACCGGTTCCTGTTAAGCTCGGAAGCACAGATGTGCCAGTTACTTTGGCTGGGACCTTCCCCAGACCCCAAAAATCTGCACATCTCACATGAGTAGGGTCCTGTCTTGTCAATCAGTGTCTCTAAGGGACACCCTGGGTGACAGAACAGAGGTTGGTGCACCGCTGTCTGAGGGTGCCTGTGGGAAGACCAGTGCCCTGGACTCCTTTTAGAAAACACCCTATTTATGGTAAACAGGTCAAGGTATGTTTGCCACCTACCGCTGGTGACAAATGTGTTATGTCACCCTGTGGGTGTGCAGGTACAGAAGGCAGAGCAGGCTCCTGCCCTGACCTCCCACCTTGGTGTGTTTAACCCCACTGGCCAGTTATCTTGCTCCCCTGCCTCCACTCCTCCAGCAGTTTTGCATCTTGTGTCAGCCAGGTACCGAAGCGTGAGGGTTCTAGAAACCAGCTGCAGCCCTGCCCCTCCCTACAAGGCGAAGCTTCGCAGGAGCAGCCTGTCAGACTCCTTGGCTGCTGTGGCAGCAAAGGTCTGCATGCAGGCCCTAACACCGTACCAGTCCTCCACTGCTACGGGGACATCCCTGGCCCCACTTTGCCCAGAATTCTGAGGATCCCCCTAGTGTGGATGAGGCAGGGCTGCCCATGCTCAACATCCACCCTGACTCTGGGTGTTGCCGATATGTGCATCTCCTGAGAGCCTAAGGCTGAAGGGAAACAGAGAGGCTTCAAGAAGTGGGTCCTTGGGAATGCAGGCTCTCCTAGAGCAGCCCTTGTCCCCACCTCCAGACACCCACCTATCTGTGGCTATGCCCAGTCTCCCAGACGCTTACCTTCTCAGTACTGAGTTCTCCCCTTTGTTGAAAATGCCCCCAAATGAAGTCTGGCTGGTCTCTGCTGGACTCTGCACCCTTTTCCATCTCCCCCACTCTGCTCCTGTTCTGAATGTCCTAACTCTCAGAAGTTAATGCCTGCAAGCAGAGTCAGGGGTCCTCTGGTCCTTGCAGGGGTCAGTGGGTCAGGGTATGTGTCCCTGTCATGTCCTTACAGGGTCCGCTGGTCCAGGAGGAGGAGGAAAGCCTGGTGGGGGACAGCCCCCAGGAAAGTGGTCAGGGGACCCCACAGTCCCACAGGGCCTTGGGCCCCTACAGAGCCTTTAATGGAAAACACTGTCACTGCCAAGTAGAGCCGAGGCAATGGCTACACTGCCAGCCAGTAGGAAATCTTATTTTTCTTTTCTTTCCTGTTTTTTTAAGCCTCTGGACAGAAAGTTATTATTATAAATTATTTTAATAATAATTATTATAAATAAAATAATTATTTTAAGATGAGATATATTGGTCTTGAATTGTTGGCTTTAGTAATAAAGTATGAGGTCTCCTGAAGACCTTGAAGATAAATTACAAAATATGGTCCTTATTTTTTTTTTTAACTAAACTAGTTTTGAATCATTGCCAAGTCTTGCAAAGGTAGCCAGGTTAGTCTTCACTGTTTTTGCAACATGTTAGTCATAGTAAAAATGGGGAAAAAATAAAAATAAAAATAAAACCTTTAGAATAAAAGAGTTGACCATAAGTAAATAAAAAGACATAAATCTAACTATATCAAAACTGAGAATATATTTATCAAAAGATGTTTTAAAGTAAGTCAAAATGTTGCAAAGTGGGAGAAAATATTTGTAATATACTTAACGAAGTACTAAGATGTTACATATAAAAAGACTTTCACAAAGTAAAATATGAAAAAAATTTAAATGATAAAATAAGTCAAGATGGATGGAAACTTTTCAAAGAAAAAAATTCACATGACCAATAAAAATATTAGCAGTGGACATGGAAATGCAGAAAAAGTTTGCAGTGAAATACTTTTATATATACTATGTGACAAAAATTAAATAAACGATAGACAGAAATATAGATTTTTAAGAATCCAGGGGCTTATTTAATTTGGGATTCTCTCTCTAAGAAAAAGAGGTAAAGAATAACTAATAACAAATCTGGTATAAAATTTAATATTTATTTAGAATGAAAAATTATAGCAAATTATGTTTTAAGATCTGGCAAAAACCACAAATGGGCTTCCCACCTGATGCTCGTGGTAAAACTTGCCTGCCAGTGCAGGATACTTAAGAGAAGTGGGTTAGATCCCCTGGAGGAAGACATGGTAACTCACTCCAGTATTCTTCTCTGGAGAATCCCATGGACAGAAAAGCCTAACGGGCTGTTGTCTATAGGGTCACTGAGAGTCAGACTCAACTGAAGTGACTTAGCACATACACATCACAAATACCATAAGCCAAAACAAACAAATGAACTTTAAAGTCTCCTTTGGACATATTTTATATGTCCTAAACTTTTTGGCTGAATATTTTGTATTGCTTTTCATAGAATAAAAATTTTGGAAAATTTTTAGTGAACAGAAAGAAAAGCAATTCCAATTTTTAAAGCATGATTGAAGTTTGTTTCTAATATTGGTAAAGTAGAAAAGTTTCAATTTTATGGCTTATTATTAGTAATATAATTTAGACTTTTTTTGTTATTGTTGTTAAAATTAGGAAAACCTGTTTGTTTTATATATGAGCTGTGAGGTTTTAGAGCCTTTAAAATCTTCTTGTACAGGGAAATACATTAAAGAATTATGTATTCATTAACCAAATTACTTACAAACTCATTGTGTGGCATATTTTATGGTATATTCATCATTGTTAGTATTTTGGGTCACATCAGCAGGAAACCTTTCTTTTTTTTAGCATGAGCCATACAGCTGCAACTTAAATGACAAATGCTTCAAATATACTAAGATGTGCTCCCATGTGTTGAGATGCATAAAACAAGGGTGGACATGCTGGTCTACTTATTTACAGCATGTTTACAGGTTTGTGCCCTACTGAACACTGAATTCTGTTGTGTAAGGTACCTTTTTTTAAACTGTGTATTTATAACTGTACATGTAAATTATTGGATATATACCAGACAGGACAGAGCTTCTGTTTTGAATAAGCACCCAAGAAGGACAACATCCTGTAGTTACAATTTGATTGGAAGATTTTTTTTTAATAAGTAAGTTCCTACATTCATATTTTTCAAAACATTTTTCTCCTCCACTTCACATATATCTTTGTTGCTAGGGACTGTAGGACAAGTTCATATGGCACCTCAGCCTCAGGGCCACAAGTTCTGTGTGGCGAAGCCAGGTAAGACTATACCATATGTGGCTGGAGAACTCAGAAGGCATTCACATATAAGAAGGCAAACAAGAATTAAAAATCCAAGAAAGTAACTCTATAAACCACATAAACAAAATTCTCTACTCCCAAAATACTTATCTCCTTAGCTGAATTCCCCAAAGTTCCATGGCTATGCTATCGACATTGATCAATTAGGGAAGTAGGACTGCAGAAAAACTGAGTGGAAAAAGTAATAATCAGTCAATTACAGTAAAAAAAAAAAAAAAAAAAAAAAAAAACCTTTTATTGCAAATTTAATCAAAACATAAGGTAAATGAATACATTGTTTAAGGACTTTCAAAGGGCTTTGTTACTGATAGGAAAAAGGTTTAGAATTGGAAAAGATACTTGAGAAAAAAAAGAATTCTTAAAAAGTTATAATTCACAATATTCTTAAGAAGGAAAGTAGATGTTGTTGAATAAATAATACAAAATAGACTTCATGTCAAAAAGTACAGCTGGCTACTGAAGAGAATAAGTATAATTTTCCAGAAAAATATAATCTGATAGAGTTCCTGAAAAAACTATGGACAGAGGTTCATGACATAGTATGGGAGGCAGTCATCAAGTCCATCCCCAAGAGAAAGAAATGCAAAAAGGCAATATGGTTGTCTGAGGAGGCCTTACAAATAGCTGTGAAATGAAGAGAAGTGAAAAGCAAAGAAGAAAAGGAAAGATATACCCATTTGAATGCAGAGCTCCAAAGAATAGCAAGGAAAGATAAGAAAGCCTTCCTCAACGATCAGTGCAAAGAAATAGAGGAAAACAACAGAATGGGAGAGATGAGAGATGTTTTCAAGAAAATTAGAGATACCAAGGGAATATTTCAGTCAAAGATGGGCTCGATAAAGGTCAGAAATGGTTTAGACTTAAAAGAAGCAGAAGATATTAGGAAGAGGTGGCAAAAATATACAGAAGAACTACACAAAAAGATCTTCATGACCCAGATATCCATAATGGTGTGATCACTCACCTAGAGCCAAACATCCTGGAATGTGAATTCAAGTGGGCCTTAGAAAGCATCATATGAACAAAGCTAGTGGAGGTGATGAATTCTAGTTGAGCTATTTCAAATCCTAAAAGGTGATGCTGTGAAAGTGCTGCTCTCAATATGCCTGCAAATTTGGAAAACTCAGCAGTGGCCACAGGAGTAGAAAAGATCAGTTTTCATTCCAATCCCAAAGAAAGGCAATGGCAAAGAATGTTCAAACCACCACACAGTTGCCATCTCATCTCACACACAGGAAGTGTGGCCGAGAGGAGCTACCCCATGCCCAAGGTCAGGGGCGGTGACCGAGAGTGCCAGGCTGTGATGGCACAGGAGCAGCCGAGAGGAGCTACCCCACATCCAAGGACAGGGGCAGCAGCCAAGAGGAGCTACTCCACATCCGAAGTCAGGGGCAGTGGCCGAGAAGGGCAACACCACGTCCAAGGAGTGGTAGCTACACGGGTGCAGGAGGGCCCAGAGGAGCTACTTCATGTTCAGGGTCAGGAGGGGCAACTTGTCCAACGTAAGGAGCAGTGGCTGCACTTTGCTGGGACAGCTGTGAAGAGATACCCCATGTCCAAGGTAAGAGAAACCCAAGTAAGACAGTAGGTGTTGCGAGAGGGCATCAGAGGGCAGACATACTGAAACCATAATCACAGAAAACTAGCCAATCTGATCACACAGACCACAGTTTTGTCTAACTCAATGAAACTAAGCCATGCCCTATGGGGCCACCCAAGACAGACGGGTCATGGTGGAGAGGTCTGACAGAATGCAGTCCACTGGAGAAGTCCACTGGACAAACCACTTCAGTATTTTTGCCTTGAGAACCCCATGAACAGTATGAAAAGGCAAAATGATTGGATACTAAAAGAGGAACTCCCCAGGTCGCTGCCAATATGCTACTGGAGATCAATGGAGAAATAACTCCAGAAAGAATGAAGGGATAGAGCCAAAGCAAAAACAATACCAAGTTGTGGATGTGACTAGTGATAAGAAGCAAGGTCCAGTGCTGTAAAGAGCAATATTGCACAGGAACCTGGAATGTCAGGTCCATTAATCAAGGTAAATTTGAAGTGGTAGAGTGAATGTCAACATTCTAGGAATCTGCAAACTAAAATGGACTGGAATGGGTGAATTTAACTCATATGACCATTATATCTACTACTATGGGCAGGAATCCCTTAGAAGAAATGGAGTAGTCATCATGGTCAACAAGAGTCCGAAGTGCAGTACTTGGATGCAATCTCAAAAATGACAGAATGATCTCTATTCATTTCCAAGGCAAAGCATTTAATATGATAATCCAAGTCTATGCCCAGCCAGTAATGCTGAAAAACTGAAGTAGAACAGTTCTATGAAGACCTATGAGACCTTTTAGAACTAACATCCAAAAGATGTCCTTTTCATTCTAGAGGACTGGAATGCAAAAGTAGGGAAGTCAAGAAACATCTAGAGCAACAGACAAATTTGGCCTTGGAATACGGAATGACAGGGCAAAGGCTAATAGAGTTTTGCTAAGAGAATGCACTGGTCATAGCAAACACCCTCTTCCAACAACACAAGAGAAGTCTCTACACAGGAACATCATCAGATAGTCAACGCCAAAATCAGATTAATTATATTCTTTGCAGCCAAAGATGAAGAAGCTCTACACAGTCAACGAAAACAAGACTGGGAGCTGACTGTGGCTCAGATCATGAACTCCTTATTGCCAAATTCAGACTCAAATTGAAGAAAGTAGGGAAAACCACTAGACTATTCAGTTCAGTTCAGTTCAGTTCAGTTGTTTAGTCGTGTCCAACTCCTTGCGACTCCATGAATTGCAGCACGCCAGGCCTCCCCTGTCCATCACCAGCTCCCAGGGTTCACCCAAACTCATATCCATCATGTCAGTGCTGCCATCCAACCATCTCATCTTCTGTCGTCCCCTTCTCCTCCTGCCCCCAATCCCTCCCAGTATCAGAGTCTTTTCCAATGAGACAACTCTATGACCTAAATCAAATCCCTTATGATTATACAGTGGAAGTGAGAAATAGATTTAAGGGACTAGATCTGATAGACAGAGTGCCTGATGAACTATGGATGGAGGTTCATGACATTCTAAAGGAGACAGGGATCAAGAGCATCTTCATGGAAAAGAAATGTGAAAAAGCAAAATGGCTGTCTGAGGAGGCCTTACAAATAGCTGTGAAAAGAAGAGAAGCAAAAAGCAAGGTGAGAAAAGAAAAGATATTCCCATTTGAATGCAGAGTTCCACAGAATAACAAGGAGAGAGAAGAAAGCATTCCTCAGCGATCAATGCAAAGAAATAGAGGAAAACAACAGAATAGGAAAGACTAGAGATATCTTCAAGAAAATTAGAGATACCAAGGGAACATTTCAGGCAAAGATGTCCTCGATAAAAGACAGAAATGGTATGGACCTAACAGAAGCAGAAGATTTTAAGAAGAAGTGGAAAGAATACACAGAAGAACTGTACAAAAGAGATCTTCAGGACCCAGATAATGACGATGGAGTAATTACTCACCTAGAGTCAAACATCTTGGAATGTGAAGTCAAGTGGGCCTTACAAAGCTTTATTACGAACAAAGCTAGTGGAGGTGATGAAATTCCAGTTGAGCTCTTTCAAATCCTGAAAGATGATGCTGTAGAAGTGCTGCACTCAATATTCCAGCAAATTTGGAAAACTCAGCAGTGGCCACAGGACTGGAAAATGTCAGTTTTCATTCCAATCCCAAAGAAAGGCAATGCCAAAGAATGCTCAAACTACCCCACAATTGCACTCATCTCACACAGTAGTAAAGTAATGCTCAAAATTCCCCAAGCCAGGCTTCAGAAATATGTGAACTGTGAACTTCCAGATGTTCAAGCTGGTTTTAGAAAAAGCAGAGGAACCAAAGGTCAAATTGTCAACATCCGCTGGATCATGGAAAAAGCAAGAGAGTTCCAAAAACATCTATTTCTGCTTTATTGACTATGCCAAAGACTTTCACTGTGTGGATCACAATAAACTGTGGAAAATTCTGAAGGAGATAGGAATACCAGACCACCCCGACCTGCCTCTTGAGAAACCTGTAGGCAGCTCAGGAGGCAGTAGTTAGAACTGGACATGAAACAACAGACTGGTTCCAAATAGGAAAGAGTACATCAAGGCTCTATATTGTCACCCTGCTTATTTAACTTACATGCGGAGTACATCATGAGAAATGCTGGACTGGAAGAAGCACAAGCTGGAATCAAGATTTTTGGGAGAAATATCAATAACCTCAGATATGCAGATGACACCACCCTTACACAGAAAGTGAAGAGAAACTAAAAAGCCTCTTGATGAAAGTGAAAGTGGAGAGTGAAAAAGTTTGCTTAAAGCTCAACATTCAGAAAACTAAAATCATGGTATCTGGTCCCATCACTTCATGGGAAATAGATAGGGAAACAGTGGAAACAGTGTCAGACTATATTTTGGGGGCCCCAAAATCACTGCAGATGGTGACTGCAGCCATGTAATTAAAAGACTCTTACTCCTTGGAAGAAAAGTCATAACCAACCTAGATAGCATATTAAAAAGCAGAGATATTACTTTGCCAACAAAGGTCCATCTAGTCAAGGCTATGGTTTTCCAGTGGTCATATATGGATGTGAGAGTTGTAGTATAAAGAAATCTGAGTGCTGAAGAATTGATGCTTTTGAACTGTGGTGTTGGAGGAGACTCTTTAGAGTCTCCTGAACTGCAAGGAGATCCAACCAGCCCATCTTAAAGGAAATAAGTCCTCTCTATTCATTGGAAGTACTGATTGTGAAGCTAAAACTCCATTACTTTGGCCACCTGATGAAGAACTGACTCTTTGAAAAGACCCTGATGCTAGGAATGATTGAAGGTGGGAGGAGAAGGGTTTATTGGAGCAGATACCAAATTTGCCCTGAGAGCTCCACTGTATAATTGTTTTCTATCATCACATCTCTTGTACCTAGAGTCAGGCTAGATATACAGGGTCATCTGAAGCCATTTAAAAAATTATTTTATTTTAATGAAGATGGTCCCTTAGTTAAATGAGTGTGTCTTTTGTGCTGCACAGTGACTTCTTCCCCAAAAGCATTCCATTCACCTAGGAATAAAGACACCTGACATGTCTTCGTCCTGAAGGTGCACTCATGAATCTGGGCATAAGCACCACAAATTCAATTCTATTAAAAGTAATGAAGTGGGAATGACAGCACAATTATCTGCAAATGGTTTGTGTCTCTTCAGATTTTTTCACAGTTCAGGCTAATAGCTGCTGTAGGCTTATAAAATTTCTGTGCAGCAAAATCTTACTATAGGATGTATATCTGAACTTTAACTCATAGTTGGCTTTACTTATTTTTTTTCAAACAGATAACCTAAGTCCTACCTAGATGATGATTTTGGTCTCAAAATTAGTCCCCAGAAATGTAGTAGAGAGTTTCCAGCTCACAATATTTAGAGAGAGTTTAAAAATAAACACATTTTTCTGTTTATAATGTAGTGATGACTGTTGTGGAGTTGGAGATAGCTGTTTTACTGGTTGTATGACTTGAGCCAAGTTACTTAGATTCTCTGTGCCCTGGTTTTGTCAAATATAATATCGAGAATAGTGATCACCTAACTCTTAAGACTGTTAGTAACCTTATGTGAATACTAAAAGAGATAAACTTGTACAAAATTTAGTTCTCCACTGGCCATGCAGTAAGTAATTAAATAGCTGTTAACTTTTATCAGCAATAGCAAAACAAAAGAATACATTAACAAAACTTTCTTCTAAGAATATCTAGATTTAATTTTATGGATAATAATTTGTAAATTATTTCTTTTATTCTATGACTCTGTTACACAGACAAGTCAGGGTAGCAGAATCAGTACAGAGAGAATAGTTGTAAGCAGACTCCTAAGATGATCTGTAGTAATGCCTGCCTCCTGTTATTTATATCATTTTATGATCCCCTTTACTTGTATGTAGGGTGAACCTGGTAATCTGCTTCTAATGATTTGAACCCAGCAAAGGCCATGGGATGGTACTACCAAGACTAGATTTAAATCTGTATGCAATTTGCTGACATACCTTTCTCTTGTCTTCTTGCTTGATAGTTCTGATGAAGCAAGGTGCCCTGTTTTGAGTTGCACTTTCATGCATTGGAGAAGGAAATGGCAACCCACGCCAGTGTTCTTGCCTGGAGAATCCCAAGGATGGGGGAGCCTGGTGGGCTGCCGTCTATGGGGTCACACAGAGTCAGACACGACTGAAGCGACTTAGCAGCAGCAGCAGCCTAGAGAGGTCGAAGTGGCAAGGAATTGAAAGCAGCCACTAACCAATGGCTAGTGAAAAACCGAGGCTCTAAATCCTACCAAAAGTTTAGTGAGTGAGCTTGGAAGTGGACCCTTTGTCAGTCGAACCTGACAATGACTGCTCTTCTGACTGACTTCTTGACTGATTGCAACTTGAAACAGAATACTCAGCCTAGCTTCACTTGGATTCCTGACCTACTGAAACCGTGAGATAATAAACATTGTTGTCTTAAGGCAATCTCAGGGTAATATTTTATGCAGCTATAAATAACTAATATAAGGAGGAAGGCTTTGAAACCTTTTGAGGTTTTTGAGCCATGTTTTCCAATAGCTTAGACAATCTTTAAAGGAGAATTAGGAAACATGAATTAGGATCTTTACGTATAAACTCTAAAGCGGCTGTTTTGTAGGAGAGATTATACTTACTCTGTTATTTTTAAAATATAAAGCTTGCTCCTGCTTTTTTAAGTATTCTGCTCCCATAAAAATGATTCCAAACAAAAATTATTTTAGAAACTGTCTCTGTGCCCAACTGATATATTTATGATATTTAAAATGACTACTTCTTTGGTTTTAAAAGATTTTATAAAGATTTATATATAATTTTTCTGGAGGGAAATTGGCAATAAAAAGGATTACAATAGTATATTAGGCAATAAGCTCTCAAGCTCAAAAACAAAATAATTTATCTTTGTAGCATTAGCAGTTAACACAGAATCTGGCGCATAGTGCACACCACAGAATTGTTTTCTTACTGAGTGAATTGAATTTTTTAAAAACAAGAACTATGTATATGGAGTATAAATTTTGGAGCCAGGCAGATTTTATTTCAAATGCTGCCTCTGCCCACCCTGAGATATGTATCCTCAGGCAAGCCAGTTACTTCCTTAGGAAGCAAAAATTACAATTAAGTTTCACATAATGGAAAGAAACATTAAGGAAAAAAATATTTAGAGGAACATAGTCCTTATAGATTAAAATATGCTGTGCAGATACTTTTACATTATACCTTATATGTTGTGATAATTTTACAATTTATTAATTGGATTTTAATAGAAAAAGAGTAAGCAGGCATGTCAGTGAATCAGAATTAAATTCTCGTTAATTAATCCAAATATAGTTCTGCAATTTGAGAATAATATATGTGGAATTTCAAACCAGGGAAGAAAACAGAATGTTTGGATAATAAGGTTTAAATAACAAAATGATCTGTGAAAAACAAATGACATGGAACACTTAAGACAATATGAATTACTACATTAAAATTCTCTAAATGATTTAACCAATTTATTGATATATTAAATTAATAAACCAGTACAAACAAGACCAGACAGCCCTGTTAGAAATACATTCAAATGATATGTAAAACATTAGTTCACAGGAAATAAACCTTATTGTCCGGTATATCTATGAATACAGCTCAGTACCCCTTCTTCATAAATTGCATTCATGAAAGGAAACATAATACAGTGATATACAACTGTTCACTTAATATACTGCCAAAGATGAAAAGTAATAATATCTAATGTTAGCCATGGGATGGGGAAAGAAACTCTCATAAACTATATGTGTGAGTACAAGGACTAAGACTTTGTTAAGGGAAATTTGTCCCACCTGTCAAAATTAAAAGTCCACATACTATCTTTGCTAGAATATTATGAAATGATGTTTGTAGCGGTGCAATGTTGGACCTTCCAAAATCCCATCATAAAAAGAGATGCAGAAACTGCATAGTAAAACCCCAAACCTCACAGTTAGCAGCTACAATAAAATTGACAAAGTATTTCTATGGACTCCCAAATACTAGCAGATAGGAGTAGATCACCAATAATTACAAACTACAATTCATAGCGTTCACTAAAGGGATAAAAATTAAGCAAATGGGAATCTGAATGATCTGAAAGGAGGAGAACTCCAGAATTACAAAAGATTTTTATCAGAAAGCACAGGAGCTAAAAGTGGGGAGTTTTGTCACATTCCAGTTCTTGGGTGCACAAGTTCCTTGGTAAGTTCTGACAGGATGGAGCAGTATGGTTTCTGTGAGCATTCAAAACTAACCAGGCCAAGCTACCATCTAGAATAAAGTCCCACAATGAGAAGAAAGTTTGGGGAATAGATTCCAAGTGAGCAAGACAGGGACAAGATAAGAAAAGTGAAGGTCTGAATAAAAAATAGAAGGGTGCCAGATCAGAAGAGTTCAGAAAATCATATTTCTCATAACACTTTATGGCAATGAGAAGGACCTCTGAAACTACAAAGCTAAAACAAAAATTCGGATCCATCTCTCCTTTCTAAAAGTTTAGGAAAACTAATCTCAGATAAAAATGGGACACAGACAGGGATTGGTTTGAAACTCATACAAAACTTTTGGAAGTAAGGAAAGAATGTGGAGCAGAACTTCCCGCAGACATTAAAGCAGGACAGATATGCTCCAAAAAGATAAAAATTATAACCTATAATTTTAAAATAAAGTGGAATAAATAATAAAATGATAAGTTGTGAAAGAACAATATATATTTGGATTTTAAAAGTTCAGACAAGGTGATTGAACTTAAAAAATAGAAATAAAATATATTCAGTAATGAAAATAATTATAAAGAATATCTGAGCTACTAAACTCAATAGATAACTTCTTAAAAGAAATACAAAGAAAAAAGGGAAATTGTAAAAACAAAAAGTGAGGAAAGCAATAAGAAATTAAGGAAAACACAGATAAAGGTGTGGGTAAATAAGTTTCAATATATCTATAACAGTAATTCCTGGAAAGAAAACAGTGGAATGAAATAGAAGTAAGCTATAATAGATGTCCTCAACAAAAACAAAATCAATTCCAAGAAATGAAAAAAAAAGTTATAATTCAGGAAAACTATCTGAAAATGCAAGCCATATTGAAAAGGAATGCATACTGAAAAACTTGACCCAGAATGGCCACCCTTGAAGACATTTTAATAACATCATAGAAATTTTAAGCATAAAAAGTCCTGTGAACATTAAGTCAAAACGACCAAGCTACATATGAGTAAAGAAGACCTGATTGTCGCCTAATTTTCAATAGCAGCATTTTATGCCAAAAGACCTTCAAGACTCCTTTGTCTTTGAATATACTACTCAGTATATTCATCATATTTCAGATACTCAAGAAAAGCAAATTTGACTCCGTTTTTCTTGCCAAATTTTTAGTATAAAAGTCACAGTTCAGCTTTTTAAATCTTCTATGAACTCTGTTCTCATGCCTTGAGAAATCCATTAGGAAATAAGCCTCAGATAATGAAAATGACTGCACATATATTGACATCAATACTGATGTCATTATCAATGGCTACTCATACTATATATAGAAAGACAAACAGATATGATTTGCTTCCTGATGAAAGAAAGGAGTGAAACATCACCTATGAAGTAATCTTGCTTAAATCACTGTACATGAATCTACTTAAGCATCTCGATCCAGCACTCATTGTAGAAGTGCAGAGAGTGGAGGAAACTAGCAAAAGACAGCATAGTGATGCATCAAGTGAAACCTTGATTGTTATAAACAAAAAGCAAACAAACAAAAAACAAAATTTATTTTTTTTTAATCAAGGGGAAAAAGTGGCTTAAACACCTAATCAGCCTTAGTGAGTGACTTAACTGATTCTTGATTCCAAAACATGTAAAACAATTGGCAGTTGAGTATATAAACACTGACTAGGTATTTGAGAATTTTAAAAGAATTATTCTTTTATTTTAAGGCATGTAAATGATATCACAGTTATGTCTAAATGAAACAGTAATTTCTTAAAGAGACATACATGTATGGATATAATTGCATGATTTGCTTCATGAAAAGGAAAGTAAATCACAAAAATTATTTATTTCAAAATAAAATGGGAAGGAAGGAGATGGATAGATACAGATGAACACATTGGCCAATGCTTGATGATAGTGGAGGTTGGGAAGTACTTGGGGATTTATGTTTATTTATTATAACACATTTAAAGCAGCACACATCTTTGATTTGGCAATTTTGGTTCTAGGAGTTTATCTATAGATACATTAATATAGTATAAAGAATATGTGTAAAAGAATTACAGAAAGCTAGAATTAAATTGGAGGTTGAACCTGGTTGGAAAAATTTACTGTTATAAAAAATAATAGAAACATTCATGAATCACATAGGAAGCTGTCATTGAACTACTCAAAATGTAAAAAGAAAAAAAAAAAGTCTTTTGCTGAAAATAAGTAACATATTAAATGCTAATATATAAATGTAAGTAATGTAGAATATATAATTATATAAAGTCTAAAGCATGCCTATATCTGCATGTAAACATACATATACATGTATGAATGTATACCTAGGCTGCGTATATACATTGGCATATCCTTAGAAAATTTTTAAAAGAAATACACACCAAATTGATACCAGTGGCAAATTTTATAATATGCTATTTTAAAGTTTTTCATTATTGCCTATCCAGTCATTGACCTATTCCTTTATCAAATATTTATTTAGTGCTGCCACATGCCATATACTATTCCAGGTACTGGAATACACTAATAAATAGCACAGACACAAATCATGACCTTCATGGAAATAAAATCTGGAGAGACAGATAAGATGCCAGATAAATAAGTAAAAACGACAATATGTCAAAAGAAAAATTAAACAGAGGAAGAGTGGGAGGAGGAGATTGCTGAATTTTTAGATAGGCTGGCCTGCAGAAGCCTCACTGGGGAAGTGTGGGCAGTATCTTTGGGGATTTTCTCAGCAAAGAGACCTGCAGCAGAAAGAACAGCAATTGCGAGGTTTTTTTTTTTTTTTGCAACAACACACCTTCTATCCTTGAGGAATGGCACCAAGAAGAGTGTGGCCAAAGGGAAAGAATGAAGAGAGGAGTATAGATGATGAATTTAGAGGGAACCGGGTACCTAATGTTGAAGGTCTTATAAGGACTTTTTAACGCTGGGTGAGGTGAAACAGGCCATATAAGACATGTTTTATTGTATTTGCAATACTAGTTTGGGGATTTTTCTTATGTAGCTATTTTGGTGTTTTATAAGTTTGTATCATTTGCACATGAAAATACTGATGCTTATAAAAGACATCTGTGGTTGTCTTCTTTAATTTGGAAGGTGACCATTTGCAGAAAAGGAAAGCATCTGTCAGGCTGTCAGTTGGCAGTAATCTGAGAACCTATCGCATCAATCCTTCAGTCACTTTTAAATACTTATGTGTTAAGCTATAACGATCTTCACTATTTTTCCTTGTGATCATTTGTTAAAACTAGTTTCTTCACCTGCTAGTACACATAATTATACTTTTCCTGTTTGTTCCTCTTAATTTCAAGTAACAGAGTTACTTGTATGTGTGCAGAGACATTCAGAAATGTCCATCTAAGCAATACTTTTACCCCAAAGTGACTTTACCAACCAATTGTGTATCATTTGCAAATGATTGTATCATATGATGCTTGTCCTCTGTTACTGGGACAGAGTTGTACTTTACTGACATATTTGGGTAAAATGGCATGGCTTTATCAAGAGGAAAAAAAACACATACCTGATCATCACACCCCCTATTAAGATTCTACACTATTTGTTAAATAGCCATTTCCTGATGTGTTTGCCATTATGACTCTTGCTAAACTTTATCCAGTGCTCATTTTTAACTGAGTAGTCAAATGTTGATATAAACAGCCTTCATTCATGAGACAAGAAGGATTTGTGTTGCTATCAGGTTTTACTTGACCTTCATTATCTTTTGACTAATAGTCCATTGTCGTTTTCATAATGGACTTCCCTAGTGGCTCAGACCAGAGAAGGTAACGGCACCCCCACTCCAGTACTCTTGCCTGGAAAATCCATGGATGGAGGAGCCTGGTAGGCTGTAGTCCATGGGGTCGCTAAGAGTCAGGCACAACTGAGCGACTTCACTTTCACTTTTCACTTTAATGCATTGAAGAAGGAAATGGCAACCCACTCCAGTGTTCTTGCCTGGAGAATCCCAGGAATGGTGGAGCCTGGTGGGCTGCTGTCTATGGGGTCAAACAAAGTCGGACACGACTGAAACAACTTGGCAGTGGCTCAGACAGTAAAGCGTCTGCCTACAATGCGGGAAACCTGGGTTTGATCCCTGGGTCAGGAAGATACCCTGGAGAAGGAAATGGCAACCCACTCGAGTACTCTTGCTTGGAAAATCCCATGGACGGAGTTGCCTGGTAGGCTACAGTCCACCGGGTCAAAAGAGTTGGACATGACTGAGTGACTTCACTTCACTTCACTTCACTTCACTTCATTTTCATAATAATTACAACCTTGAAAGGAAACTCCTCTGATAACTGTAGGCTAGTAATGAGAAATCATGCTGTGCTGGAGCTAAATGATAGCTGAGATTTTCCTACAATAGTATATATAGTCCATGAAGAGATTAGAGTTAAATTGAATGGTCCTGTTTTAAGTCTAAAATAAGACCATCCTGCAAAGCTGTAGCTTAATGTTGAAGTGTAAAGCCCAACCATTTGAGACAGTCAGTTCTTAGGCAGATTGATAAGAACCTTGGGTTCTTATCAGATAAGAACCAGGGGTCCCCAAGGAGAGAGGGGTCTGAAATTCTCAAGGAGGAGGAAAGCACAAACATTTTTTCCTCTCTACATTCCTTAGGATTATATAACAATAAGGTATCCTGCTGAGGACAGTTTCTGGAAAAAACATTCTGGCTAATCCTGTAATCTTAAAATGTAAATTATGGGAGTGGGTCTTCAGTTCAGTTCAGTCGCTCAATCCTGTCTGACTCTTTGCGACCCCATGAATCGCAGCACGCCAGGCCTCCCTGTCCATCACCAACTCCCGGGGTTCACTCAGAATCACGTCCATCGAATCAGTGATGCCATCCAGCCATTTGATCCTCTGTCCTCCCCTTCTCCTCCTGCCCCCAATCCCTCCCAGCATCAGAGTCTTTTCCAATGAGTCAACTCTTCACTTGAGGTGGCCAAAGTACTGGAGTTTCAGCTTTAGCATCAGTCCTTCCAAATAAATCCCAGGGCTGATCTCCTCCAGAATGGACTGGTAGGATCTCTTTGCAGTCCAGGGACTCTTCTCCAACACCACAGTTCAAAAGCATCAATTCTTTGGTGCTTAGCCTTCTTCACAGTCCAACTCTCACATCCATACATGACCACAGGAAAAACCATAGCCCTGACTAGACGGACCTTAGTCGGCAAAGTAATGTCTCTGCTTTTGAATATACTATCTTAGGTTGGTCATAACTTTTCTTCCAAGGAGTAAGCGTCTTTTAATTTCATGGCTGCAGTCACCATCTGCAGTGATTTTGGAGCCCCAAAAAGAAAAGTCTGACACTGTATCCACTGTTCCCCATTTATTTCCCACAAAGTGATGGGACCAGATGCCATGTTCTTCGTCTTCTGAATGTTGAGCTTTAGGCCAACTTTTTCACTCTCCTCTTTTACTTTCATCAAGAGGCTTTTTAGTTCTTCTTCACTTTCTGCCATAACGGTGGTATCATCTGCATATCTGAGGTTATTGATATTTCTCCCGGCAATCTTGATTCCAGCTTGTGTTTCTTCCAGTCCAGCGTTTCTCATGATGTACTCTGCATAGAAATTAAATAAACAGGGTGACAATATACAGCCTTGACGTACTGTTTTCCTATTTGGAACCAGTCTCTTGTTCCATGTCCAGTTCTAACTGTTGCTTCCTGACCTGCATACAGATTTCTCAAGAAGCAGGTCAGGTGGTCTGGTATTCCCATCTCTTTCAGAATTTTCCACACTTTGTTGTGATCCACACAGTGAAAGTCTTTGGCATAGTCAATAAAGCAGAAATAGATGTTTCTTTGGAACTCTCTTGCTTTTTCCATGATCCAGTGGATGTTGGCAATGAGTACGTCAAGGCTGTATATTGTCACCTGCTTATTTAACTTATATATAGAGTACATCATGAGAAACGCTGGGCTGGAAGAAACACAAGCTGGAATCAAGACTTCCAGGAGAAATGTCAATAATCTCAGTTATGCAGATGACACCACGTTTATGGCAGAAAGTGAAGAGGAGCTAAAAAGCCTCTTGATGAAAGTGAAAGTGGAAAGCAAAAAGTTGGCTTAAAGCTCAACATTCAGAAAACGAAGATCATGGCATTTGGTCCCATCACTTCATGGGAAATAGATGAGGAAACAGTAGAAACAGTGTCAGACTTTTATTTTGGGGTCTCCAAAATCACTGCAGATGGTGACTGCAGCCATGAAATTAAAAGACGCTTACTCTTGGAAGAAAAATTATGATCAACCTAGATAGCATATTGAAAAGCAGAGAAATTACTTTGCCAACAAAGGTCTGTCTAGTCAAGGCTATGGTTTTTCCTGTGGTCATGTATGGATGTGAGGGTTGGACTGTGAAGAAAGCTGAGCACTGGAGAACTGATGCTTTTGAACTGTGGTGTTGGAGAAGACTCTTGAGAGTCACTTGGACTGCAAGAAGATCCAACCAGTCCATTCTAAAGGAGATCAGTCCTGGGTGTTCTTTGGCAGGAATGATGCTAAAGCGGAAACTCCAATACTTTGGCCATCTCATGTGAAGAGTTGACTCATTGGAAAAGACTCTGATGCTGGGAGGAATTGGGGGCAGGAGGAAAAGAGGATGACAGAGGGTGAGATGGCTGGATGGCATCAATGGCATCTGACTCAATGGACGTGAGTTTGAGTGAACTCCTGGAGTTGGTGATGGACAGAGAGGCCTGATGTGCTGCAATTTGTGGAGTCACAAAGAGTTGGACATGACTCAGCAACTGAACTGAATAGTTAGTTTATGCTGTTTTGGGGAAAACACAGCAATATTACAGATTTTGGAAACCTTGGGTTAAAAAATATGTTCCAATCTGTTTAATCTGAATTTATTTGACCCACAGAAAATCCTCCTTCCCACCCTCCCCACCTCCCCCACACACACACATACATAATATCTTAAAGAACCGAAGATTAATAGCTTGGGAAACACTGACTTTCTTACACTTCATTGCTGCAGAAATGTCATCATGATAGAGATTATTTTGAAGGCCTGATAATTTTTCCAAACTCTTTGAATAAGAGGTATAAGATAAACATTTATTTACTGGAGACCACTATGATTAGTTTGAGGTCAGTAGATCAATTTTTTTTTTTTCCCCTAAGAACTACAAAAAGGAAATAGTTATTCAAAAACTTTATCTCTAGTCCTTTGTGTCTCAGTTTTTAACATCTTAAACATTCTTCTGCCAAGCTAGGGTAGCTTTTGAGAGAAAAAAAATAACCCTAGCAGGATGTATTTTAAAAGTCACTTACCTGTAAGTGGCCCTCTACAATCTTCTGTTCCTCTATGTTATATTCCATCCACAAGCCTGCTTAATGTATTTCAATCTGCTCTGCAGATATTGTTAAATATTTGTGAAATATTAATAATTGGAAATACTTATCTGGGTAAGTTGTTTCTATCTAGTAGCAGTTTTGTATTTGTTAGTCCACAAACTATAATGGGGCACTGGAACTTAATATGTAGTAGTAAATAAATATCTAATGAGATAATTAATCTCACTAGGAACATAATATTGGAAGGACTGATGCTAAAACTGAAACTCCAATACTTTGGCCACCTCATGCGAAGAGTTGACTCATTGGAAAAGACTGATGCTGGGAGGGATTGGGGGCAGGAGGAGAAGGGGACAGCAGACGATGAGATGGCTGGATGGGATCACTGACTCGATGGACATGAGTTGAGTGAACTCCAAGAGTTGGTGATAGACAAGGAGGCCTGGCGTGCTGTGATTCATGGGGTTGCAAAGAGTCGGACACGACTGAGCAACTGAACTGAACTGAACTGAGGGGCATAATTGCTGAAGAACATTCTAAAACTCAGGAGACAGCCGAGCTTCAGCTCATTTTATCAAAAAGGTTTTATTATTTGCATAGACAGTTTATATTTACCCTCTAAAGAATGGTCTTTACAGCATCTGTTTTCCATGACAATCACATCAGGATTTATTTGCAGCACAATATGCTTAAGTTACATTAGTCTTGAGAGTTAAAATCCTTTTCTGTCTCACATACAGGGTTATCATTACCATCTTTCTAAATTCCATATATATGTGTTAGTATACTGTATTGGTGTTTTTCTTTCTGGCACAGATGTATAGAACAGTCTTTTGGACTCTGTGGGAGAGGATGAGGGTGGGATGATTTGGGAGAATGGCTTTGAAACATGTATAATATCATATATGAAACGAATCAACAGTCCAGGTTCGATGCATGATACTGGATGCTTGGGGCTGGTGCACTGAGATGACCCAGAGGGATGATACAGGGAGGGAGGAAGGAGGAGGGAGGGGGGGTTCAGGATGGGGAATATATGTATACCCGTGGCAGATTCATGTTGATGTATGGCAAAACCAATACAATATTGTAAAGTAATTAACCTCCAATTAAATAAATTTATATTTAAAAAATAAAAACAAAATCCTTTTCTGCATTCCCTTCTCTTGAAAGTGTTTTCAAACACTTGGAGCATGCAACTCTATAAGCCCCAAGTGTGATTTAATCCTCAGTATTTTCTCTTGTTCTTGAAGTTGATATTCCCTCAAGAAAAGTGAAAATATGTGTTGACTTTGTATATTGTTAGTATTTATGTAGGGTGACAGGAAATGGGTGAACATTCTATCATCTTAAAAACTTTAGCATACTGAGAATATGCACCTGCTTTAATGTAAACCCTTTATAGATAAAGGATGAGGTCTTTTTAGTAATCAAGTTCCAAAATTCCAAAATCCAGGCTTTTAAATCTAGCAAACTCCCAATAGAGCATTAACATTCAATTGAATTTTATTTTTAAATGATAAAATTTAATCTTATCTGTAATTAAATCACTATTAGGCTTTAATTTTTTCTAATTAAAGATTTGCATCATTTCCTGATGATGGTCTCCCCTCTAGCTTGTTTGAAATTAAGTCTACTGGAAATAGTAATTTCCCCTGATGTATATCCAAGTTTTTGCATCTCAGATTTGGAACACTTCACACTATTTTTTTTATGAGACCACTCAATTAGTTTTTATTTTTGTCTAGCTTTTAATATTTCTGGAAATGCTTCAAAAGAAAAATCAAAATTTAGCAGCACTTCTAGTTTATTTATTCACAAAAATCTCAATAATTACTTCCACTTAAAACTGAAGAAACTAATAAATAAAACACAACTATACAGTCATATGGATCATGAAGCAGAAGAGGTAGGACTATAGTTGTGTTTCACTTTTGACTTATTTTGGTAGAACTGAAAATCCTATGGCATTATACAAGAGGTTGGATCTTTTCTTTAACCTAAAGAATATAGAACACCCCAGAGTATGACGCATATATATTCCTCCTTAGTGAAATTGGAAATGGCAACCCACTCCAGTGTTCTTGCCTGGAGAATCCTGTGGACAGAGGAGCCTGGAGGGCTACTGTCCATAGGGTCGCACAGAGTCGGACACGACTGAAGTCACTTAGCAGTAGCAGCAGTGAAATTGGTGGAAAGCTGATAGGATTTGCGTTTGTTTGCTAGAATTATATATATATATATATAGGAGTAGGAAATGGCAACTCACTCTGGTATTCTTGCCTGGAAAATCCCATGGACAGAGGAGCCTGGAAGGCTGCAATCCATGGGGTCACAAATTAGGACATGACTGAAGCGACTTAGCGTTCATGTGCGAGCACACACACACACACACACACACGTGTGTGTGTGTATATATATATATATATATTTTTTTTTTCTCCTCATTTTCCTCCCAATAGTTGTATGTTTGTATGTGTGTTGGAAGGTAAGATCAGCACTCCATATTCAAATAAACTGCTTTTGTGCAAGGCATACCTTGGGAAAAGTCCTGACCATTTTATCTGAAAGACTGTTTTCAACTGGTGGCAGCATGCTGGAATTGAAATGTAACTATTCTTTTGTACAGATGTATGTATTGCAGTAGGGTGTATCCCTCAGTTTTAAACCTTCAGGCTGGATGAGAATAACAGCTTCTCTGGCTGTCTCTTGCTAATCCTGGATTAAACCTAATAGCATTTTCATCTCTATACTTTTTTGAGAAAGAGTTTTCATCAAATCCAATTTAATTATCTTTTCAAGGACACATAAGTGTTAGAAAAAGTAGTATTTCTCTACTTGAAATTTTCAAACTTACAAAGTAAAATTCAGGACTCGACTGAGAAGAATAAGAAGAATGAAACATTCACTTCTGATTTTCTAATGTTTATAATTAGACTTATTAAGGAGAGGAGAGAAATTAATTGTAACTGAGGGAAGTATGCCACTTTTGTAATATTGATTGGATTATGGGTTTACTAGGTGCTTTTGTGAGAACTGAAACTAAATCAAAATAATCAGTTAAGGTCAGTCAGATGTAAAGCAGGATTTAGCTGTGAAAGAGTGACATTTACAAGGCCCATGTCTCAGATGGACTGGATGAGACACAGCACTGTAAGAACTGATTCTACTCCAAGTTTGTTTTTCCAGCATCCCCCTCACATTAGCTCCTGTTAAGACTTTGTTGTCCTAGAGGCTATAAGAACAGCAACCTAGGCTATGCCAATCATGGTACATAATCTCAGAGGGCAAACTGGTCCAGGGTAAGCTATGAGAACCAAGCATGGTGAATCTGAATCCTTCCTTGTAATTTTTCTAACCAAAAGCCCTTTTATATTTTCATGGCTCTGTTTGATTCAAAGTCCAAAGCTGCTGCCAAACATAGAGAAGTCGCTCAGTCGTGTCCGACTCTTTGTGACCCCGTGGACTGTAGGCCACCAGGCTTCTGCGTCCATGGGATTTCCCAGGTAAGAATACTGGAGTGGGTTGCCATTTCCTTCTCCAGGGGATCTTCCCGACCCAGGGATCGAACCCGGGTCTCCCACATTGCAGGCAGACGCTTTAACCTCTGAGCCACCAGGGAAGCCCGCTGCCAAACATGACTGTCTATAAAAAGAGACTGTCTTGTTGCAAAAGAAAGAATAGGAAACAGTTCTTAAGCATGTATTACATGTAAGGCACTGTTCTAAAAGCATTTTATTAATTTACAATCTTACTGTATTATCTCACTAACCCCATATTCAGTACATTATATATATATAAATGGAGGAGGGGACTGAAATATAGAGAACTTGCTCATAATCACAGGACTAGAAAATGGAGAAGCAGGCTTTTAACTCAAGCAGTGTAGATTCAAAGTCTGGAAACTCAGCCACCATCAGATACTGCTGCTCAGTAGGGAAATCAAGCTAGCACATAGGGAAAAGTAGATAAAAATAAGACACAGAGCAAGTCTTTACTGTGTTCATTGTCCTGGTTCCTAGTTAGGTTTGTCTTCACCCTTTTCCTTCATGATTACATGAATCAATAAATCCCATTAAATATTTGATTTTTTAAATTTGTTTAGCTTAAGAAAGATTGAGTTTTGGTTCTGTTCCTTAAAAAAAGGATCTTGAAATTATAGTGGAAAAATTATATCACATGTGAGGTAGACATATTGCCATAGGAAGGGTAAACCAGGAAAACATTTAAAAAATAACATAGTATAAAATGTGCTAATCAGGAAACCCTGATTCAAGAATTAGCTCCAGCATGAATCTTATGACATTGAACACTTCCATGTCCTCTGTAGTCCTCAGTTTACTTTTCTGTGAAGTAAAAGGATGGAACTAAATGATTTCAAGAGGTGTCTCAGGTCTGCAATTCTGTGACTTTACCCTGTACACTGGGGACACAAATGGCTTAGAGTGATGAGCAAAGAAGTCCAGAGAGATGGATGAAAATGACCTAGAAAAAAATTTTGGTTGAGGACTAGCACAAAATTGGGTCTGGGAATATTGAAAGGAAAAAGGGAAACGAAAGGATTGACTGATAAGTAAATCTTTAGACTGAGTGGGAGAAGATGCTGTTGATAAGAAACATCAGATAAGGCAGAAATGACATTTGTGAAATACAGACCTAAGAGGGGAAAATGAGTAAGGCTAAGAGTAAAGATAACAGAGAGACCGAGAATGAGATTGATAAGGAGGAAAATATTAAAGAGAAAAGAGAGCTCATATTTCTATGAGATTGGATAGAATATAGCCTTAATATGAGGGAGACCAGACAGAGATGTGGGAAGATGGAAGTAATGAGTAGATAGAGGATAGGACAGCTTAGGTATAGCTTTGTGAAAATAATGGGAATGGAAATTTTCTTAACATAGCTCAATAAGTAATATAAAGCAAACACGAGAAAGAGGTGTAATGAATTATTATAAATAATTTTTCTGCTCTCCATTAAAAATATTTTCTATCATTGCATAACTGAAATATCTGTCATCAAAAAGGAGCTAGGACTCTGGATTCTTCTAAATATGTATCAGATATTTGTATTAACAACTTGTATATGAGATGAAAAGTGAAATTGAAAGTGTTAGTTGCTCAGTCATGTCTGACTCTTTGCAACCCATGGACTAGAGCCCACCAGACTCTCTCTATATACTATATGTTTACATAAATATGTAAATTGCACGAGTTAATTTATTACCTCTGTTTTTTTCCCCCTTACTACAGCAGACGTAAAAAATTCATTATGGGATTTCTTCTTACTAATCTTAGATGCAGCTTTCAAAAGGTGTGTTCCAAGCAGACATTAACATTTGATCAGTTGTCACTAGAGTAAAAACTATTTGACATCCTATCATTTTATCCATGAAAGTTATGTGTTAAGTAGGTTGATAATTTAGATTATTAATTCTATGTATTATTGCTAATCATTGAAGGAGAATACTAGTGGCTATGAGAACCCAACACAAGCGGTTATTTCTAATGAATGGTTACTGATTTTTCTCTTACCTTCCATGTGGTCCTCCATGCTATTCCTGATTAGAAAAACATTTAGGAATCAATGTTAGTTGTTTACTAGAACTTAAAATAAAAATGTGAATTGGATGACCAACTGGTAAATATTAGCTGGGCATTATATTGAAGAAAATTTACTATCTGTTATGCATTGTTAATAATAAAAATAAGTATATCCTTCATCATTTTACAAGCAACTCATTTTTACAGTGAGTAGATTTTTGAATAGCTGGATTTGTAAATAGCTGTGCAAAATACCAGGTACGTATATGGTTTAATAGTAGTCAAATTTCCAGGGAAAATTTGAAGAAACTTTTTGTTCCATGCAGTTAATTCCTGGTATTTATTTATCTTTGAATTCTGCATGATCTAAAACTAATAACTGACTTCTTTCTATATGATAATATTCATGGACTTGAAAATGGTGATAGAAACCCAGATATTCTGAACAAGAGTTTTCATCTATGAATTAAATAATGAAAAATATACTTAGTAATCCAGTTGATTTATATTTGAACAATATATAAATTATCTTCATAAGTGCTAAGTGAAGTCACTCAGTTGTGTCCAGACTCTTTGCAGCCCCATGGACACCAGGCTCCCCCATCCATGGGATTTTCTAGGCAACTGTACTGGAGTGGGTTGCCATTTCCTTCTCTCAGGGAATCTTCCCAACCCAGGGATCGAACCCAGGTCTCCCACATTGTAGACAGACGCTTTACCATCTGAGCCACCAGGGAAGTCCATAAATTGAGAGAAAAATCATTTAGGTGATTAATCAGACTCACCTGAGGATAAGAAATTCTTTGTAATTTTCTGTATATCATTTCTGCTTTAAAGAGAAACTATTTAAATGTTTTATTAATGTTAATACTTACCAATATTTATTAAACTGTTAACTCTGTGATTCTCAGCTCAAGCTTCATATTAAGTCACCTGTGGGCTCTGAAGATTAATTTATACTTGGTCACCACCCAGAGATTCAGATTTAACTGCTATGGAATGAGGTGTGTGTTTGTTTGTTTTCTTTTCTTTTCCTAATATACTCTAGGTGATTCTCATTGATGACAGGGCTGAGAAATACTGAGCTAACTATTTTATTGACCTTTATAATAACATATGAAAATAGCAAGATAGTTTAATCATCTTTCTTCAAAATAAGAGAATGAAATGTAGCACAATTAATTGTGTTTCATAGGGATTTAAATTAGTCTCTCTTTGTAAATGAGAAACACGATTGTTGAGTAAAAACTCTTTGTCTCCAGTGTCTGTTGCCAAATGGATATTTGATGTTAGAAGATAGAAAGGTATATTAAAATAAATGGATTCTATGATTAGGCAGAATTCTTAAGGTGTCATTCATCTTAATTGCTCTTTCTCCACTTGCAGAATGGGACCAGACATTTAGGGCCAATACTTTTGTAGCATTATTTTAAGATGAGTTATAAAACCAATTAATATTGAAGGAGTCACACCTACAGCATTTCATTGATGTAAAATACTCAGGGAAAATAAAATATATTGTTGTAACAAAAATATTTTGGGCAGTGTTTACCAACTGAGTTCCATAGGTTAATAGTTTTAAATAATTGCTCTTCAGATTCCTTGAGGATTTTAGGGCCAAATAAGTTTAGGAAACAACACAATAAATACTCTTTTACTTTGCAGTACATTCTCTGAAATCTTATAATAAAAAGTTATGTTACCTTGTTTAGCTTGACATCTCTCCAAAACATTTAAACTCAAAGACTTTTTTTTTTCATCAAATGAGACTTGCTGAAAAACAGCACACACATAAGAGTTTATTTAGTATGATAAATCTGTTTTAAAAGGGTTTTTTTGAGAATTTCATGTGTGTCAAGTACATTATATATCCCATATAATAGGTATTGCATTTACTTTAGAGATGAGATGCTCTATTCTTACAAAAGTAATTTTTCAAGTGTGCAGTCAGTGACACTTCTCTATTTCTGCCAACTGCCTAGTAAAATGGAGTTTGCATAAAGCTTGAGCTCTTTAAAAAGCAGGTGTAATGTTTTTCTTAAAGTTTCCTTGAATATCTGTTTTCACTCCTTTATTTAAATAAGAAGTGAAAGTAAAAGTGTTAGTCATTCAGTCATGTCTATCTCTGTGACCCAGTGGAACTGTAGAACACCAGGCTCCTCTATCCATGGAACTGTCCAGGCAAGAACACTGGAGTAGGTTGTCATTCCCTTCTCTAGGGGAATCTTCCTGACCCAGGGATCCAACCCAGGTTTCTTGCATTGCAGGCAGATTCTTCACAGTCTGAGCCACCTCTTTTCAACTAATCATTTAGTTGATGAGATTAATATAATAGACCTTATACCCCTCAAAATCTATTTTTTGAACCAAAAAAGAGATTTTGGTTCAAAACTCACTAGCTCTATAACTCTGAGGTCTGAATTTCAATTTCCTTTGTGTGGAAAAATCCATTTCAACATGTGATTGGAAAGATCAAATGAGGCAATGTAAAGCACACACTAGCCAATCAAGAGTTCCTGATTTCTGTTTCCTTTTCAATTTTTTTAATGAAAATATATTTTCAATATTACAAAGTAGAGGCATCTAAATTACATTTCCTCTAGCTGAAATTTGTACTGATGCTAAGAATTAGTAAACCAAATAATCAGAATCCCTGACAGTACAGAATAATTATATAATGTCTACCTTTGCCATCTACAACATTTACTATTTATCATGCCTTTTATTCAAAAGAAGAATAGTGGTGGCTCTGATGGTAAAGAATCTGCCTGCACTACAGAAGACCCAGGTTCAATTCCAGGGTTGGGAGAATTCCCTGGAGAAGGGAATGGCTACCCACCCCAGTATTCTTGCCTGGAGCCTTTCATGGTGGGCTACTGTCTGTCCATGCAGTCACAGAGTCCAACGCAACTGAGCAACTAACACCTTCACTTTCACAGAGAACCTAATTCTCCTTTAGACTAAAGTTTCATTGGTGACTAATTCTCCTACTTGCCAGTTTGAGAGGAGGAAAAAGAAATTGATCAGGCAGCAGATACAGAACTGCATTTGATTATATCACATCACTGGCAAACTTTAAGGGCAAACACTAAGTTCTAAATTTAATTTTCTGTTTTCCTGGAAATTATGAATCAACTCATAGACACCTCAGATAGCAGCAGTTTTCTGAAAATATAAACAAAATAGTTTATTGTTTTATTTTCAGCTTGTCAGAGGAGATTGAAGGGGTGGGGATAGTAAGGGTCCATGTTTCAATTATTATCCTGCAGTTGAAATACTGTTCCCAAACCAAAGTTTGGGTATTACCATATAATAACAGTGACTACATCACTTATTGTTTACTGATATTTTTATTGAGGTTTGTAGCTTATGATTTTACATGTGATTGTACAGAAGATTTAAGGAGGGGGGAGTTGGAAACGTTGTACAAGGGAAAAAAATCCAATAGATTGAAATCTGGTAGGTGTATATGATAATGTTAATGCCATGTGTAAATATATGAGAATGTAAGAGACCAAAGCCTGCAATAGCTATATTCTAGTTTCTAAAAAGTGATTTTTCTTATCAATGAGAAATGGTTCATTAAGTTGTTAGTTTTTAAAATAAACTATCATTTTTCAAAAGATGTATTTTGAATTAGATTTAATGGTTGGCAAGTGGAAAAACAGTATGAAAAAACTTTTCTAATTTTCCTTCCATTTTCCAATATATTCACAGAAGCCATTAAGGGAAATCAAGTTGACCCTCTCTACAATTCTTGACTTTGTAGTTCATAGGCAAAGATCAGTGTTAGAATATACAAATAAGACTTGTTTATAAATGAACACATTCTGATTGTCCACAGCTGCTTCAAGACATATCATCTTATATTACTTAGGATGGTAAAGGAAACCTCTACTTTCAAATGAGGCATGAAAATCAATTTTAAATGTTTTTTTCCTAATCTCTTGATTCATGATGTCATTCAAAACATAAGACATGGTGACAAGTTGAAATTCAAGGCATTAAAAATGTACTAGAGGACAAGGCAGTGGTCAGCGTAAGAAGACATTCTGTTTAGTCACTGTATCCTGAGTTCCATCCCCCAAAGACCGCTACCTACTACTAAAGAGTTGCTGTTATTTTGCCATTTTTTTGAGGACAACTAATATATTTCATTTTGAATCTGCCTCTATTTTACCTGCTCCACTTTCAGAAGAATCAGAGGAATTCTTAACATTTAAAAGCCAATTTAGGCATGGATTTTAAACCTATTTCCTTGCTAATATATTGTGAAATTCTGCACTCTTGGGCCATTGAGACAAACTTAACTCCTTTAAAATTTAAAATTATCCAACATTGGGCTAACTGTAAACGTTAATAACCTCTTCCTCAGACCACAAAATGGAACATTTTCCTTTTAAAATTATTCATTCTGAATGACAATGTTTATCTAAATAAGATCCTTAGAAGGCCTTACTTTCTTCTTTCAAGCTCTTTCCTTGGCATTTTAGAATGAAAGCAGCACTGGGAACTTTTAGACATACTTGGATTATGGAGTACTTTGATAACACATCATGTGTACAACTGTCTGCAGAATTTTATGAGTTGACTACAATAACTGAAGAGAGAGGACTTAAGAGTACTGTTTTCAGCATTGTAATTATTTGTATTATTCAGTCTCAAAGTTTAATCATATATATATATTTATAATGAATTAATGATTATTGCTTGGTTATGACTTGTTTTGCACAATGTACATAATTCCAATTTCATGTTAATTTAATGTTTATTAGAAAGATTCATAATAAAGCTGTAAAACGTACAAGGCTACTAGTAACATTAGCTATGCTGACATATAATAGAGTAAGCAGACTACAGTGTGAATGTGAATTGAGGCAAAAATACTTCTATTTAAGAGACAGGTATAAAATATTCATGTTTCCTTGAGACAAGACTAAACAAGAAATATCTAAAGAGGGTTGAAAGTGTTTAGTGTTTTCCGTGGTAAAATTATAATTTGGTAAACTTAAATTTGATTTTTTTCAATACATAAATAACATTTGGTATAGTGTTTAAGATTTGTATCACTCTAAGTACTTTTATTATTTTTTCCTGGATAACTTTTCTCTATATCTCTAATTCAGTTCTAGTTACCTCACCATGAATTCAACTTGGTTCTGCTCTTCTGTTCATATTGTGGTTGAAAACACTTTATTACTTGAACAGAGGTTTGTTTCCTTATATAGTCTTCTATGACTTCTTCACATAAATCAGAGTTCTCCTTTCACACGCCTTCTTAAAAATCATAGTTTGTATTTATCTTTGAAATACTCTAAGGGGATATGAGTTTAGAAAGATTTGTGTGATGTACTATTAAGATACAGAAATATGGAAATCAATACATTTGAATAATAACTTAAAGATCCTAGATATTAAAGAATTGCTGGCTTTTAACTTCTTAAGATTAGGGAATGGCAATAACTTTATTTCAAACAAGAAGATGCAAAACCATAACTACGTGTTTCATTGCAAAAATCACAAAGTTTGCAATAATGTAAACAAGCTATTTCTTCAGCAAATAAGAAATAAAATAAATGTCATATGGAAGTATGTGTACAGATGAAAGTTGACTGATTTACTTTTTAAAGAAAAAGGAAATAATCAAGTTAATTAGCAAATAGGAAAGTTCCTCTCATGGCCTAAGCAGGAAAGAAGAAGCTATCGACACCTGAACTTACTTTAGTCTAGAAATAAAAATTTAGATATTTGTCAATATTTTTCAGATGATTATCTATGGACCTTTTTACTACTGATTACAAAATTGAATTTATGGTTTGGATCCATCAAATCTATTTTACAAGCTCAAAGATGATTCTCATGTAGAATTCATTTGCACAACAATGCTTCCATAAACTATTTTGCAGCATTGCTGCTTCACTTTTGTGGTTCCATGTTACTAATTTATGTGGAAATCTAACATAAGACATATTTAAAGTATTACTTAGAAATGCATAATAATTACATATGTGGTGAGCTATAATTAGGAATTGCTAAACATGATCTAATTAATTCTTAATATCTTGATACCATTATTATAGTACATTAGGGAGATCATATATATTGCTATTTTATCTAAAATATATATTTGTTAAAGAAGAAAAGACATTCTTGTCAGTATTTTCAGAGTTACTCAAAATCAAATCAAATCAGGATTTGGATTCTTTTTTTTTCCTAAAGTTTTCTCTCTCTAAATATGAAGTGGTTGCATACTAGTTCTACAGTGTTTTTGAAAAATGCCATAAGCAGTTGCACTTTGGTTCAGTACTGATGGACAACTTCTAAAAAATTGAATTATTCTTTCATTAATAGGAGGTGATGATTTTGAAGTTGATCTTCAGAAAACTTGGAAGAAATATTTTCCTCTCCCTTTTGGTCTCCACAATTGAGCAAAAAGTTAGTCTTTGAAGTTTTTAATGTCAGTTTTTAAAGCAGGCAAATTACAATGCATTTGAACAGGTTTGAGGGAAAAAAGCTGTAGATATTGCCTGACTTTAAGTTTATGGGTTCCTAAATAATTCATTTATAATATATGCTTTTTTCCATTATTATGAAAACTTTTGTTATACCAACTAAGTTAATATTTAAAAATTTAAATATGAAATATTAAAAACTTTTCTTTATAATGTCAACATTTTTAGACTAATGGTAATTTAAAATTACAAATCATAGCTACATTTTAATTTCAGTCATTATAAATTTGTATTACAGGTAAAGGGGTATCCTTTACCTGCATTTAATTACTACATTATATTGACAATTTTTAACCTCAAGATAATTTTTCATGCCAGTTATTTTTTGCCATTATGATTATTTTAGCATAACAATTTATTATTTAACTATAGTATTGTTAACTTCAATAGAATGAAAACAAAAGATGCTCAAAAACTTAATTGGAATTCCCACCTATTTCTCCTCACAAAATTTATATTTCTCCATAAATATTATCAATTAGGAACATGGGCTATGCAACAAGCCAACATTTCTAAATCAACTAGACATGAGGTTTGTAAGCTAATGTCCTATTAAAGAATCATGTAAAACAGATCTCAAAAAGAAAACAAAATTGTAAAATGTTATAAAAATGTTATTTTACTTGGAAATAATAACTTGTTTCACTGACATAATTTTTACTTCCAGCTCTCCAAATAATGTGCAATGTAGAATAGTATGTTTGGTGAAAATTTACTTTTTGATGGAAAATCAGATAATTACACTGAAATATGCAAATAAGAGAGTGATGAATGTCACAAAAGTACTGAAGATATAGGGTCAGCCAAATATGATTAAGAAAATTTTAAAGTTATTATCAATTGCCACACATGAAAACGCACGTGAAAGAAAATTCAGGAATTCCACCCTTGCTAGTGTAAAGAGGACTAGAGGAATATATGATAGACAAACACAAATTTCTATAGAAATGTATACATAATTAACTCTTTCATCCACTATTTTGTCTTCACTATAGTCACATTCAATCTGAGGGAATAATCTCTTCTTGTGAAAGTCTTTGGGATCTTAAGTCTCTCTGAAAGCACACCAATTATGATGTATGCAAGTTCAAAAATCTGACCCTTGGTGGTTACCAACAGGACTGAATGGCTTTCCACATCAGTCTATGTATTCAAGTGATCTCCTTCAACTTGGACTATGTAGAGCTGGGGGATTATCAGCTTCAAATTTCCATATAATGAAACACAAAAAATAATGGTCAGGGAGGTAGCAATAGCAGAAAATCAGAATTGGCATCATCAGCAAGCTGAATTGAGGTAGTTTCCCCATTATTCTGTGAAACTAGCTTCTTATTGATGGAGCTGTTTTCCTATAGACTACTGTGGGATTGGCAAAACTAGTGTAAGTACTCATAAATCCACAGACTACATTCGTGTTTCTGAAGTTATCTTAAGCATATCTCAAAGGGATTCTTTCATTATCAAATGTATTCTATGTACCAGATAGACTAACCACCTTTTAGGAGCTAATATTGCCATATGTGGTAATTGAAAACCTAATTACTCATAAAGTTTGTGGTTCTCCTGTAACTTAGAGACAATGTGTAGACTTAAAAAATATTTATGACAAGTGAATAAAAGGAGTGAGGCATAAGATATTTTGAGGTGATATTAATTTAAGGTTATGATGTACTCTGGCCCAGTACAGAATTTTTTCTTTCATTTTATATTAAAACTGTATACATAGATTACTGGCTACTCTCTAAACTACTCTTTCTAATCTTAATTCAAGAAATTAATTTATAGGTGGCTGTTTAAATTTTTTGAAAAAATAAAAAAATCACCAAGAAATCATATAATACAATTAGAAATTATAATTTGGCAAATTCATTCTAACTTTGCCTTAGGAGGGTCCCCATACTTGCACACTGCTGGTAAAGATTCTTCAGTAATTGGAGATTGAGAAAGTTTCTTTGAAAGGACATTTTCCCTCTCATTTTATCTATACAGAGAAAAACAACCAAAAAATAGCATAAAAATGTCTTATGTTTATAAAATGTGTATTCTCTTTGCCATTATTCTTGCATTTTTAGCCAATGGAATGAATTTAAATATTCAACATCAAAACGAAGAATACAAGGGAGGAAAAAATATGATCCTTCTTTTCCGAATACTTTAAATCTCTGATTGAAGTTGACTTTTATAATAAGCCATGTGATTGAAGCTGGCTTATAATTAGCACATAGTAATCTATATATTAACCTGCTTGAAAGTAAGCTATGCATCTTATTTCAGCCAACATAAAAATGCCCATCTCATTTTTCTCTTATACTTTGTCTGCAAAAACTAATTTTGTGCTTAGTTTATTTGCCTAGGCAGATTGATTTCTTTAGCATGGCTCATTTGGGCCACAGAGAATTAGCAGAATTTATTTACTAAAAACAGAAGGAAAGAAAGGTGAGAAAAATAAAAAGAATAATTAATCATATAGTACATACATCAATACAATATCTTCTAAATCTCAATCAGTTGTTTATTGGTTGGCAAACAAGTTTCACTTTTACAACAAATATTAGTAATGAGGTCATCCAACTTTGAGACCATACAAAATGGATCATAAACTTAAAAAAAAATTGTATGTGCTGCTAATTTACCTCTTATATTCCTACATTACTTAAAATCCTGTCATATAAATAATTTTCCTGTTAATAAACAGAAGACTTTTCTTTTAAATCACTTCAAAATAACTTGACCTTTTGATTCTTTCTACAATTGAGTGAATTTCCTTTAAAAATTGGTAGTGCAGGTGCCCACTTGGGGATCAGACTGAGTATTCAGCACTTTCACACCTATGGGATGCCGTTTTTCACATGCAGAAGCCCCACTAGTTCTACTGACATCTCTTGACTTCTAGAATCATAGCTACTGTCTTAGTGATGAACTGCTTGCCAAATATGCTTTGCATTACAACAGATGTGCACTGTAAACATAAAAGTTCTTCCTGCTCTAACTTGCAAAAATGCTCTTGGAAATATTCTGACTGAATAAAGATATATAGTAAGGGAAGGAAGTCTAATTTTATTTATTTTATTTTTTGTAAAAATAATTTGTTTGCATTACTAGAAAATGATTCTTATAAAGTGATAGCTTCATTTATTTATTTATTTATTTTTTGCCAGGTGAAATTTTAAAAGAAAAAAGCAACAAAAGAAAGAAAAGAAAAGAAAGAAATGAAGAAAGAAAGAAAAGGAAGAAGAAAGGAAGGAAACTTTGCTCTTACTGGTAGACAAACTTGCAAGACCAGCACGAAAGAAAAAGAAAATTTCTTTTTTTTTTTTTCCACTACATTAACAGGACTCAAATTCTGGAGGAACAGAAAGCAGACTACATGTGCAATGCTAGTATCTGTACATTACATAGAAATTCTTCAGTTTTTTTTTTCTGCCATTAGTTTATCATCAGTTAATACAGCAAATCATAAAATATGCATTTAGCATGTAATTCTAGAATTCGCCTCCATTTCATTATTGATTTTGTTGTTTGATTTTGTATACCACAGCTATTCCCACTGTGGTAAATTCAGGTTGTGAGTGACTAAAAACTACTATGTGATACAGGTTGCTTTGCTTTTATGTTTGTGCAGCACTCCAGTCTAGATGCAGCATTGTTACTAACTTCAAACAACTGTTCTGGCCTTTGGAAAAATCAGGTCCTTGTAATTATAGTAACAGAGCATCAGAGATGTTAGAACAAACACAACATAATTCAACAAGGCCACAATGAGTGCCATTTTCTTCAAATCTCGTTCATTAACATAATGAAGTCTCCATCTTGGGTGCGGGGGGTGAAGGGCAAGAAAGGAGAGGGCACAGGGGAATTTCAGCAGTTATCTTTCTCCCCTGGGCTGACCTAAAAATCCCAGTTTAAAAACAAAAACAAAAAAAAGGAGTCTGAAAGTTTGTGTTTGTCGTTCAAGAACAGCATAAAGATTTAAAAGTACACACATTATTACCACTGTGTATATCAACTCAGCACAGTCTATCAGGTGTTAGCAGTCTTGTTGGCTTAAATTTCTGTCATCTTCTATAGGCTAGTGACCAAATGAGCTGGTCCTTTTGAACTTCCCTCGGGAGGGGTCCCATCTTTGTTTGGAGGAACTATAAACCCATCACTGCTACCGCGCCTAGCTGGTAGTAGGTGTGCAGCTGATGGACGTGGTTTCTGGAGCCGAGGTTTGGCATGCTTTTGTAGTAAACATCTTCAGCATCACCACATTTGGCCGGTGGGGGTTCGGTCTGGGTGCTGGTGGTAACGCTCTCTGCAGTGGGCACAGCAGCCAGCGCTGGCATGCTGGTGTAGAGAGAGTCCCTGTGGGGTGACTGGAGATCTTCTGTGTGCTCGTTGGTTAGCAAAGGGAAAAAGCTCTCGCTGTGGTCTTGGGGGATCCGCCTTCTGGTGTAATGATGTAGCTGATGGTTCTCTGTGGAGTAGACTCTTGGGGGCAGCAAAGGAGCATCTGATTCCTCATGAATCAATTCCAGGCCCAGACTTTCCTCATGGTTAAAGGAGGTGGCATCATCCAGGACAATGGCGTCATCTTCACTCCCACTGCCCAGGCTGTTCACCAGCTTGTTCATCAGATTCCTGTTCTGTTCGCTGGAGCGCTCGTGGTTATTCAGGTAAGATGGGATATAGTTGGAAGTGAGTTCCTTCAGAATCTTTTTCTCTAGGGCGGTCTCGTTATGGTTATAGCCACGGTCTATGATTTGCACACAGTTGCTCAGGTATTCGCCACTGGCAATGCTGTAACTATTGCCATGGTTACCATTCAGTGGTAGAGTATCCATGACACTTGTATCCCTGGCATTGTTCAGAAGCCCCTCTGAAAAAGATCACAAAACATTATGACCTTCACGTCCAACTGGCCATAGAACACATACACAGAGACACAAAAGCAAAAACACCCAACTATGAAGTATATATAAATTGGTAGCAATTTTAATTAAGTATAAAATGTTTGGAAATAAAAAGTACTATTAAATCTATATGTACATATCTATATAAATATATATACATATACTTGGACAACTGATAGAAATCTTAGAAAATAAGTATTTACAGTTAATCTCTAAAATAATTTTAAAGCTATAAATTTGCACAAAACACTATAAAGTTCCATACAAACATTGCCTGACACTATTTGAAACATATTTAGTTATAACTTAGGAAAAAAACACAAAATTTTCTGTAGTCATTCACAGCTTTCAATTTATACACACCAAAGTCAATCAATAATTCATTACCTTTTAAATTTATTTGTTGTCTTAACATTGAAATAGGTATAGAATTAACATAATTCATGGTGTGGTACTTTGAATATACTAATCAAAGTAGAAGATCCAAGCATTGTCTAATAATTTGGTATGTAATTTTGTAAAATTGAGAAATCCCTATACAAAAACCACAAAAGGATTATATTAAATTTGTCAGGATGATATAGTTATGAAATAATGCCTAGGTAAATAAATGGCACATCAAAATAATTTGCAAATGGGAACTTTCAAAACAGAAATATTTTGATTTACTTTCCAATTTTTTTCTGTTATAAGCACTTTGGTTACTATTATATAGCATTAGTAATTGTTAGGGTCATTAGATAATTTTACAAAAGAATGTATAAAACATGGGGATCTAATTCCTAAAAACATAGTGTCAGTATTTAAGGTTCCATTTCATAATGAGTGATGACTTTGTGTGCATATTAAACTTTGGGTTTAAAAGAAATTAAACATTTTATTCTGGGAAGAAACAGCTGCAGTGATATAAATCTGACCATATGCTTCTTCAAGGTTTTTGCATTTTCTTGAATGAACAAGAATCCAAGAATCAATAATAGTTACATAAATTATTTCAAATGCAACCACAAAATAAAATGAAACACAAACATTTAACCAATACTGCTAAATAAGGGTACTTTTTTATAGAACAATTTTTTTAAGAATTCCATTAAACTTCTCAATACATCATTAACTTGTGAAAATACAGCATTCATTCTATATCTGTGATGCAGTTATGTTTACCAAAAGTGAGCTAGTTCATTACTGGTTTAAATAAGGTGTTCCAAATATATCAATTTTTATACGGACTTCTGATGCATACTCTGTATTCAAGTAACACAGTTTTCAAAAATAACAATGCACTGAATACATTAAAAAAGCAGCCATCACAGACATAGGGTGAAGCGATTTATTTTCATGTTATAAGATATCTTGTAGACAAATCCACGATGTTAAGAAAAATAAAAGTAAATGTTTTTCAAAGGGCCATATGTGATGGGTGATTGCTGCAGAGGCTGCTATGGTATGCTTGATGGTTATGGTTGAGCAACTGATGCATTGAAACGTGTTTATTAGTTCTGTTGTCAATGCATTAGGTACGGGTTGAAAACAGCCATACTAAAAGAAGGTGGACACATTGTATGTGACATGTATTTGTGTGATGGAATGTAGTAATGAAAATTAAAAGTTTATGAATTACTTAGCAAAAATAAATGCTTAATTTAAAAACAATTTAACTCACACAAACATTACATGAGACTTAACAACTATGTTACGTGACACAATAAAAGAATCAGACAACAAAAGCGTCTAATCTCTGTTAACATATATTTATATAAGTTGATTTATAGGTTTTTTAGTTTTTAAATTGTGAGATGAACTGTTTTTAATAACTACATCATCTATATGTGATGCAATAAAAGTGAACTAAAAAAATTACATTTGATATGCAATGTTTAGCTTTACTCCCATACTTGTCTCTCTGTAGGGCTCTAAACGACAGCATGGAGAAAAGGAAAGAAAAAACAACAAGTAAGCTTACAGCGACAGTAGAAGAAACATGAGTAAAAAGCAAATTGATGATATGCAGAAAAAAGAGTCAAAGGAAATAATTCCACTGCCCCAAAATTCATGAGTCTGTGTTACATGGCTTATCATAATTAAAAGTACTGAAATGTTAGAAAATAAGAAACCCCCATAACGCATGCTAATAAAATGAGTAATAAGCATTTAGTCAGTTTGTAAAATTCAAACAAATACACATTTATTTTAAAGATAAAATTATCACACCAACCAAAGAGAGTAAAATCCTGAGGGCAAGCCATGACTTTTTCCACAACTTTAATTCAATATTACACATATATTTGTGTGTATGTGTTAGGACATATTTGCTTCTAAGGAATGTCATTTTAAGTTTTTTTCAGTTAGATTATAAGTAAATTCTTTAATTTGTATAGCGAGAAAAGAAAAACACTTTTCTTAGTTTTTATGTTTGTTTTCTTATGTATCTTCTGTACAAAGGTTATTTTTTCCCACTGTACCTATACAAATACTTTTTATCATTTGTAAATAATACTGATCAATACTGTCATTTCTGGAGCTCATATTCAAAAGTTGTATAACTATGGAGAAAGAAAAATGTTAAATCCAACCATTATTCTGTATCATGAAAATGTGAAGGGAAAAAATACCAGCAATCAATATCAAGTTTTCCTCTGGATTGTTGCATAATCATATGCAATCAAACATTTTAAAAGTTAATACTTTAAAACAACTATAAAAACTTTTTTTAATTCTCATATTTTAATCCAGTCAAAAACCCATTCTTGATGATTTTCTTTATAAAAGGATTAAATCATCACAAAATAAAAACCAGCAAAGTCACTGGGCTAGATAATTTCAAGAGATGAAGACTTGTTACAATTTACTGCTTTAGAGGTACTGTTTTTGTACTTTAAAAGTTGATTTGCTTCTCAGCAAAAGACCAACAATATTTCAAAATGCAGAGAAAATTTCTTTTAAAGAAGAATTTGAATAAAAGCCAAATTAGTATAGCAACAGATGTAAATTGCTTGTAGGCTCATTATGGCCCCTTCTGTAAATGATAACATTTTAGAAGTGGAAAGCACAGTAGAGGTAACCGAAGTTCAGCTCCTGCTTTGCAAGATGAGGAAGCTGCAGCCAAGAGAGACTGAGCCTTATCTAACACCCCTCTGCTAACAGTGGCAGAACTGGGATCAGAAGGGGAATCTTGATTGACTTCATGCACTACTCTCCTCTGCCTCCTTCTCTTCGCATCCTGCCTTAGACTTTGAAAGCTGTAACAGAATATTTAATTATATACTTTATACTATAACCTTGTATTCTTGACAACTATAATGTATTCATGTATCCCATCCTAAAGATATGTCTTTCTTTAAAGTTTTAGAATTGAATTAAGTCACCTTAAAATGTAAATTAACTTGTAAAAGCATGACTTCTCTATATATTACATTTTGTTGGCAGGTTAATCTATAAAAGATTTATCTAACAAAAACTGAACTATCCAATATTGATAGGAAGATAATGGTCCAGAAATACTATGCATGAAGTTTTAAATATTTCCACAAAGAGAATCTGAATCCAATATTATTCATTTTTGTTCCTAAGTCTATATGCATCAGGAACAATATAATATATCTTTACATATTTTAAATAAAGGCATCAAAAACAAAAATGGATACTTTAAATCCAAATGCTTCTTTGCTTGAATGGCATTGGTATAACAGAATTAAAGGACCAACAGAACAGAACCAAGTCGTAATTCAACACAAACCACTCCAGTACATACCGAGCCACCTATATTTCATGTAAGATTTCACCTTGCCAGTAAGAATATAAGTGCATTCATCTGAAAGCATAAGATTAGTAGCAATATGATAGTCACCAAGTTTTATTTTTGGTCAGTGGTAAAACATCATTTTAAGTACTACCATAGTTTCTTAACATCTTAAAAAATACTAAAACACAAAGTAGTTGAATAATTCCATTTTTGATTCTGAAAACCAATAATAAAATTATTTACTTCTGTTTTTAAGAAAAGTCAGCCGAATGTAATTTACTGGCATAAACAACAAATCCATTCAGAAGTAACCTTTGTGTATTTATTGATAATCTTAATAGCAATATTCAGTATTAGGCTTGACAGGAATAAAACTTTGTATTTATATGGTATTATTTTAAGTTTTGTCATGAAAAATTCACTTTGAAAGTGTTTATATAATAGTGTTCCATCCCTAGAAAAATCTCCTAATTTAGAATGCCAGTAATAAAGTAAGACAAGAAGGCAAATACTGAATTAGGGAAAAGATAGATTAATGATTGTAACTTTTCATTATGTATGACACTAGAAATTATATCTGAATAGTCAGAAGAGCTAAACAAAATGTGTTCTAAATATATTACTTATTTTAAACCAATTTCCAACAATTTTTCGTATAAGGTGAATAATGTAGAATAGATATAATTTGCAAATATGGTGTAAATCTTCATTTAGTATCATGAAAACTTAATATGTCAGCACACTTTAAAATGCTTCTAATGACACGGTTATCTGTTATTTAGACTGATGAAAATAAAGAAAAGCTCCAGACAAGCCTTTGTAAAGTCTGCAGAATTGTTCTGCCAAACCACATTTGTCGCATTTATACACATCACTGAGTGTTACAACGAAATAAGGATATTGGCAAATGGTAAATGATATAAAGGGGGATAACCATGAAGAAACTTTGATTGATAGCATTAAGGCTGCTTTACTAGAATAAAAAGGTGACTAAAAGAAGCCACATTAACTACTTTCAAGTATTTAAAGGATGCCACAGACAGCAAAAAATGCTTTGGTCATCTTCGAGAGAGCAAAGCTAAGCATCCTAGCCACAGGCAAATTTTGGCTTGGTGGAAAGAAAAATATTTATAACAAATGGAACATTTCAACAATTGAATATTTAATATCCTGAGCAAGGAAGGGCATCATTAGAAGAAATATTTAAGCACAGGCTGACAGAATGTCCATAGTATACCAAAAAAGGATTCAGTGTGTTCTCTCCCTTCTTTTAATTTTAGGTCTATGATTCTCAGGTGTAAATCTTAAGTAACTGGATACAATTAACAGTTTGCTTAATTATTTTTCCTACTGACAAACAATTTGACTATGTTCCTGAAGTCATTTCTGAATTATTGGCTTTGAAATTTTTGAAATCATTTATAATCATCTTTTTTATCTAACAAGGTGTCACCTAGGAAACTCAGATGATTTTAGAGAGATACCCGAAGACCATGTAGCAACAAACACGCTTTTTTTGGAATAAATATTCACACCAAGTTTTCACATTCATGCCAGTAATTTTTACCTCTGATTGAGAAGGAAACAACACACACACACACACACACACACACACACACACACACACACACGGATTCCCAAAAAGGATGATAGACATTTTACTCAAGATTGCCTAGGAAAGTTACAATATATCTAATCTATCACATCCAGCTTGAAGGAACTACTGAAGTCTTTTTGTTATAGTGAGTTATTTTCAAACATAATTTTAAATAGTTGGATCACTGACTAAAATTTTTCTTTTACAAAACTTTTACTTGAGTAACTTTTTATTGTGGTCACTTTACTTATGAATAGTTTTAATTTCTTGTGCCCCCAATATATTTTTATCTTAAAAAGGGTAGTGTCACATACAAATGCTTAGATTGTAAGTGGTTTTAAAGAGACTTATGCTTATCTGAGATATAATTTAAAGTTGGAGGATATACAGAGGAGCCATATCCAAAACCCTCACTGTTAACACGCAGTCACAGTAGAAAAAGCATTTCACGACCTTCCTGAGTCAGTGCATATAGGCAATATTAAGATAGGGTAGAACTTGATTTGTTACTGTTCAGTTCACTGTCCTTTCCTCCACAGCTTATTTCAGTGTTTTCCATGAAGTTGATCTAAGTGCTTTCATTAGTACTGATATTTGTGCCTAGAGTGTGCTTCATGGTAGAAGAGAGTAAGATTACTTTCTTGATCTTACAGCATTAAGATTACTGAATCAAGTCTTCTTTATCTTACTTACCTTAGGCAAATAGCTCATTTCTCAAAATGAATACATAGGTATTTAGTATGGAAATCAATCAACAACAAGAAAAGTACTGACAAACCACAAAACATTTTATAACATTACAGAGAACAAACACATATTGGTGAATCAAGCATTTGTTTATCAGAAGGAAAATCCATTTCTTACTAAGGAAAACCTAAGGAAAATGGAAAATAAAAGCACCAAGGAGGGTGAAAGGTGAAAAGAGTCTGTGTGTCTGCTTCCAAAAGAAAGAAGAGGAAGGAGGAAGGAAAGAAAAATAGAATGTGGCCATAAAAGCTACATAAAATGGGACTTGCACTTGAAAAAATTAAGATAAACTCCAGCACACCTTGTGCGTTGTACATGCTGACAGAAGGGTTGTTACAGACCGCCGGTTCCCCAAGCAATGTATTATAGGGATTGTTAGTACCATGCGGACGAAGCAGAGCATTGCTTATAAGATGATTAGCCATGGCTCCTGGAGCAGCCCCATAGAAAGACAGAAAAAAAAAAAAAAAAGGTCAATCAGGCAAATGTGTTTGAAAAAGAAAGGAAACATTTAGAATGATAACAGTTGATATAGTCCTGATTACAGGCAGGCAGCTAGTCAGACTCAAAAATATATGCCACTAAAGCACACATGTTTCCAACAATGCACATATCTGAGTCAATGGGAAAGAAAGAAGATGATTTCTAATGTTAAGCCACATTTAGGGTGTTCTCTTTCCCAGAGTGTAAGCAAGAATATATTCCCATGCTTGCTAAAAATGAAAGATTTTTTAAAAAAGCAAAATATAGTCTTCTATATAAATGAAACACAAAACACAAAAGCTTAAAGGAAGTTTAAAACACAGAAAGAAAAGCTAAAATTAAAACATTCATTCAATCACAGAAACCACTGGGTTGTTTCCAATGAAAATAATAAAAGGCAACATTTATGATAAAACACTCATTTGGAGAGCAGTTGTAGACACAACAGAACATTTTGACATTACTTACAATTCTATGAAGAAGATTTATTCAAATTAAAATAAAATAAAATGCAATCATACTTGTTAGTTCACCATAGTAAGCATTAGGTGAACTTTCAAATCTGATAAAATGATCATAAGGATATTATTCTAAAATATTTTAAGTAAAATATTAAGCTCATGGTATCAACCGTACATATAATTACATTTTCCATTTTCCAGCTGGTGGGTTTGGCATAGCAAAGTAAGAAAGTTAAACTATTTCATTTCTTTATGAATAGAAGTACTTAGTCTCTACCAAACTGTCAGCATGCATTACAACTTCCCATCTTTCATAACAATTTAACCAAAAAGGTAAAAACTTTAGAAGATAGTTTTATTAAATAGAATTAGGCCATATATGAAAATCATAGATATATATTTATTTATGTTAGATGATAAAGGAAAATAACTGAAGAAAGAAAAATACAAACTGTATAAGGGTAGGTTGAAAGCACTGTATATTAATTTAAATATATATATATTAGAAAATGAAAATATAACATATAGAACAGGAGAAAATATTTGCAAGCCAATTTACAAATGTTTGCAGTCCAACAAAGGACTAGAATCTGGGATATGTGGGACTTTGGAGAACTCGAAAAGTCAACAGTAAAAAACAATCAACAACAAAAAAACCAAAAACAATTCACTTATAAAATGGACCAAAGGTATAAACAGATGTGTCATGGAAAAGAGTATACAGGCAGCAAACAAGTTCATAGTGAGAAAAGGAGAAAGAATGCTTTAGGAAAATAACAGGTTAAAACTATAATGAAATATCACTATACACTTAAAAATGGTGATGACAGCAAATGTTGGCATGGATAAAGAGAAATGATATTACTCATACTCTGCTGATGGAAGTATACAGTAGTACAGCTATTCTGAAAAGTAGGTTGGGCTTTCTTGTAAAATTAAATGTACAATACTGTAAAGTAATTAGCCTCCAATTAAAATAATTAATTTAAAAAAATCTAAATGTACAATTACCATACCACCCAGCTACTGTACTCTTGGACATTTATCCCAGAGAACTGGAAATTCATGCTGGCACTAAAACCTGCAGATTCATGGCAGCTTTATTCTTAATAGTCCATAATGGGAAAGTGTCCCGATGTCCTTCATCTGGTGAGTGGTTAAACAATCTGTGGCACATCCATACCATGGAATACTACTTGGAAATAAAGAACTATCAATACAAATAATGACCTGGATGAGTTGCTAGAGAATTATACTGGGTAAAAGAGACACTTCAAAAGATTTACATTGAATGATTCTATAAATATGTATATAATAATCTAGAAATGACAAAATTATAGAAACACAGATTAGTGGCTTCCAGGGTTGAAAAATGCAAGTGGGAAGGAGGTGGGCATGGTTATAAAGGGGCAACATGAGGCATCCTTAATGAAATGACTCTGTATCTTGACTATGGTGGTGGATAAACAAATCTACTCATGGGGTCGCAAAGAGTCGGACACAACTGAACAACTTTCACTCGCTCACTCACTCACTCACTCATTCTTATGATAGAATTACAGGGAACTAAACACACACACACACACACACACACACACACACACACACACACACTACAATTAAATACAAGTAAAACTGAAAAAATCTCAGCAAAATTGGTGGGAAGTTTCAATGTCAATATGCTGGCTGTGACACTGTAGTGTACTTTTACAAGATATTATTGAGGGAAACTAGGAGAAAGGTACATGACCTCTGTAGTATTTCATTACAACTGCAAGTGAATCTACAACTGTCTCAAAATAAAAAGTAATCTATACTGAATGCATAAAATAGGAACATTCAGTTGCTCATAGAAATGTTAAAAAAATGAAAAGGGAAAACTTTCCATGGCAGTTTTAATTTTTTAAAATCATACTGTTATACAGTAAATTACCAGTCAAATAAATATTTTAACCTCAAAATTGGGAAAGTGAACTCTTGATTTAAAGGACAATAAACATCGTCTTGGGTTTCCAAGGTGACTCAGACAGTAAAGAATCCACCTTCAATGTAGGAGACCTGGGTTCAATCTCCGAGTTGGGAAGATACCCTGAGAAAGGCTACTCACTCCAGTATTCTGGCCTGGAGAATTTCATGGCCAGACAAAGCTTGTCTGATCTGTTGAGCTGAAAGGTTTCAGTTATATTAGGAAATAAGCCATATGTTTACATCCTACACATTCTGCAAAGAACTAGCACACAATTTTTCACTTACTATATGCTTGATGAATATTTGTTAAACTTGTATTTCATATACATTTACATGTCTTTACAAGTGAGATGACAGATCTTCAGCTTATTATAAAATGGGTACATCAGGATATTATTTTTCATTGATGAACTAAATACATGGTATATTAGTAAGGAAAGCTAAAATGAGTTGGCTATAGTGGTCTTTCAGATAAGAAACTGAATACTGAATAATCTTAAACACAGATATTGCACAAATTTAAGATAAACTGACTGAGACAGGATTTGATTTGCCCAACATTTTTTATAAACAAACTACCTGTAAATTGTATTTATGTAATATTTATTATTGCAAACTTTTCTCACGTAAAAAAGGTTAGTCTTCTAATACAAGTAATTGTTTTCTAAAGTTACTATAAATGAAAATTTAAATAAAAAATGAAAGGTGTAAGAACTTAAAATGAACTAGGGTAAAACTTAAAAATATGAAATTATTCAAACTCTTTATATTTTCTCATAGATCAAATAAGGGTAAGATCTTTATCGCTGGGACTTACATGTGCATTTCTATATATTTCCCTTCATTCCTACACATTATTTAAAGTAATAGGAAAACAAACAGTAGGCTGAGAAGATGGCTTGTCACTTTTTTTCCTTACTTCACATAGCTTATAAAAGAAAATATCCCTTTTTTTCCCTATGCCGATGTAAAAGATAATCTGCTTAAAAGTTACCATCAGAAGAAAACTAATTATGTATGGTAATGAATGTGAACTAGATTCATCGTGGTGACCATTTCATAATATATAGAAGAAGTTAATTATGCCATACACTGAAAACTAATATGTCAATTTACCAGAACTTAAAAACTAACAAATAATAAAAATATAATTTAAAAAGATGATCTAGAGAACAAGTAAACAATTGAGTTGGAAAGAATCAAGCATAAGCAAGAAGCAGGTGACTCAAATTTTGGTTTTTGTTTAGAATTTGGTTTTCAAAAAAGCTAATAATAAGAGAACAAAAAGTGGAATTCCATAATGGAATTCTAATGAAACTATCAAAATCTGTACAGATAATCCATCTAGTTCTAGCTTTCTTAGCATAAAGTTCCTGTTCTGTTTTTCTTAAGGGTTTCCTAATCTTTAAATGTATTTTTAAATTTAAGCACTTTTAGCAATGAAATCTACTAATGTAAGAAGACTGAATTTTAAAGTTTTCTTATTTATCATCAATGCCTGCTAAGTTAGAAAAGGCCAGCAATAATAGCAGCAATGGATTGGCATACAGCTGTATTATGATACAGTGTTGCTGAAATGGTATACTATCCATCTCTACCACAAGAGTTTGGTGGCTGTTTCAAGTCTGAGGGCAAGGAAGAATCAGCTACTAAACTACAGTCCTAAGGAGTGACATTATTGGAGATCCACCTGCTGTTGAATCTAAAGCCAGATAAAAACTTTAAAAAAAATTAAAACTAAAATCAGCTTTCTCTTTATCGTTGGTGTTAAGAACCTTTCTTCCTGATAGAAAAATAATCACTATTTATATTGTTGGCTTTTTTACTATCATTCATTTTTATACCTCATGCACCATTTAAATCTAATATAATTAGTGTCACTGAAACTGACTTTAGTCCTGAAACCGAAGAGTTATAAGAAGTATGGCTTCAGTTATAGGAACTAAAGAGCAGGATGTGCCCTTTGGTGATCAATGTTTTGCAGACTATGAGTTTGCTAGTTTGAAATTTTGAGGGCAATATCTGAATAACTCAACAATTATGCTTCATTCGATTCATCTTGTGTAAGAAGTTAACACCTTTTCATGGACACTCATAACTGTTGTAATCTCAGGAGGCCATGTTTCCTGTTGGCGTGCCAAACAAGTACAATTTTTGTACAAAGTGATGCCTATCTCTGGGCTTCCCTGGTGGCTCTGTGGTAAAGAATCTGCCTGCAATGAGGAAAGACCCAGGTTCAATCTCTAGGTTGTGAAGGTCTCCTGGAGAAGCAAATGGTAACCCACTTCAGTATTCTTGCCTGGAGAATCTCATGGACAGAGGAGTCTGGAGGGCTGCAGTCCATGGGGTCACAAAGAATCAGACATGACTGAGCAACTAACACTTTACTTTCACAGTACCCACTCAGATCTAGGCATTTAAGTTATACTTATGAAAGATAGAACTGGCTGTACTAACAAACTCTGCTTGTTGCTAATGCTCAATCTTTTATCTATACACCTGCACAGAATCTATCTTCCTTCATCTTTTACATGCACAGTTATGCATATGTCTTTTCTCTGCAGCTGCATTGCATTTTATTTCTCTTTTGCCCAAGTCTGTTCTGTTTGCTTCTGGCTGCTTCTTCAATTTAATTGGGTCACTTTGAATTCTGATACTGTTTTCCAAGGTTCTGTCCATCCTGTCTTTTCTCTTTCCCTCCAAATAACTTCTGATTTGTAAATTTCCCTTCTAATAACTGTGAAATTGCTGAAGACTTCCAATAAGATCAATGTTTACATACCACCTGTCACTAAATTGATGGTGGGAGGTGGAGAGGAAGATAGTTATAACACTTTGTATGGGAAAATCCTGTTCATGTGCTAATTTCACTGTAATGTAAACTCCAGAAAACAGAGAATACATAGGGTGTTTTTCCCTGCTCTGTATCTCATGTCTAGGATAGTTAAGGGCTCAATAAATATTTCCTTAATTAAAGAAAAAAATTTATGTGAAATCCATGATATTGTAAAATATGAAAACTAAAACAAAATCATTTTTTTCAATTATAAGCAGTTTTATACTTTGAGTAAATGTTTTAAGAGTGTCATTGGTATAATTCCTACTGTGATTTCAGTTCAGTCACTCAGTTGTGTCCAACTCTTTGCGACCCCATGAACTGCAGCACGCCAGGCCTCTCTGTCCAACACCAACCTCCGAGAGTTTACCCAAACTCATGTCCATTGAGTCAGTGATGCCATCCAGTCATCTCATCCTCTGTCAACCCCTTCTCCTCCTGCCTTCAATCTTTCCCAACATCAGGGTCTTTTCAAATGAGTCAGCTTTTCACATCAGGTGGCCGAAACATTGGAGTTTCAGCTTCAACATCAGTCCTTTCAATGAACACCCAGGACTGATCTCCTTTAGGATGGACTGCTTGGATCTCTGTGAAGACCAAGGGACTCTCAAGAGTCTTCTCCAACACCACAGTTCAAAAGCATCAATTCTTTAGCGCTCAGTTTTGTTTTTATAGTCCAACTCTCACATCCATACATGACTACTGGAAAAACCATAGCCTTGACTAGACGGACCTTTGTTGACAAAGTAATGTCTTTGCTTTCTAATATGCTGTCTAGGTTGGTCATAACTTTCCTTCCAAGGAGTAAGCTTCTTTTAATTTCATGGCAGCAATCACCATCTGCAGTGATTTTGGAGCTCAAAAAATAAAGTCAGCCACTGTTTCCACTGTTTCTCCATCTATTTTGCCATGTACTGTGATTTATTTCCTTCCAATACTACACTGATGACCATAATACTGAAACAATTAAAGCAAAGATAAATATGCATATAATTACTTGAAAATGGTAAATGCTATCTGAATATTGACTGCAGATAATAATTAGGGGGAGAGGGGGAAACAGCACTGCCTGCCATGAAATACTGAAATTATTAAAGCAAAGACAATATTCATATAATTATTTGTAAATGGTAAATGCTACCTGAATATTAACTGCAGAAAATAATTACAGGGGAAAAAACAGAACAAACTTCTATGACTCAAAAAGCTTAAATAGGGTAAAACAGTTCAAAGTGGCTATGTAAACATAGCTATTCTTTAATTCTTTGACTCATTATATCCTGACTACAGTCTAGTCAAACTTGATTATTTGCTATGAGAAACAAGGGGTTGCTCTTTAATAAAACCATAGGAAAGGAATTAGTATTGAATTTCAACATATGTGACTCATCAACAAGGCTGTCAACAGAGGACTAAGCACAAAATCTTTATTTTTGGTAAAAGCGTGATAGAAAACAAAATAGGATTTTCATATTCCACGCTGAAAACGTAGAGGTTTTTCTGACAGTTTTTTGTCAGACCCTGTGCTACTGAAAAAGACTAAGTGTAAAATCAAAGGTAGTCATTTTAAGGTTTTTTTAAATTTAAAAAATCTAAATATTGAGGTTTATATAAAAGTTTTTGAATGAGTGAAATTTGAATGGAATAATAGTATATTCTTTTCAAATGTGTAGTCTTTACTGCAAACCTGCTACATTTATTTCCTTAGGAAACTAAAATACGTGTCCTGACACTGGGAGGCACTGAACGACAGCACTGCCTCGGCTAGTTCAATGTGATACCTGTAACTGAGGACTGAAAATCTAAGGCAGATTCACCTGCTTTGAAATTGTGAAGGAAAGAACAGATCTGAAACAAGATCACAGTTGGATCTCACTTGAATCTATATTATATGATTCAGAAACATAATTCAAACAATGTTTCTTCTTGACAGCAGGCTAACAAAACTATACTGAAAAGCTCTTAAAATAACTAGACTATCACTCTCTTTTGCCCCTCACACTTCATTAAAAAAAAAATGCACTTACATTCATAATGATCATATTAAATGGGAAAAAATTGTATAATTTAAGACCGTGGTGATCCAGTGAACCATAATCACATATCAATATACCTCAATTTTCAAATTCTTATGTATAAATATACAACATAGGAAATGTTCTGTTTGTTTTATTTCAATAAAATAGCTTTACCCAGATGATTCCTCACTCCTTAACATACCTCATCCTCCATTCAGTTCCCTCATGGTTCTCTCTCCTTTGGTTTGGCATAGTTTTGTTTTATCTTCTATGAGGTCATTTTCATTATATATATTGACCAGTGCATATAAGTCAGAGTTTTACACAAAGCAGAGTTATGCCTGAGTGATGTCTCTGTGCTTTTGTCTTCAGATAATAATACTGGCCCACAGCAGAGACTTCATTTTGTATAAGTAAAAATATTTTCATCAATAATATATTTTCTATAGAAATTTAGAATACTAATTTCAGTGTAAAGCAAGGATGCTTTCACCAGGAAATGGTCTCTACAAAGTTGTAAAACCCTTAAAATTGTATGCAAAATAGGTGTATGTTTGTGTGCTCAGCTGTGCTCATACAAGAATGGGAATACTGTGGCTTTTACTTCCTTTTTAAATATTTAAGAAAAGTGGTAAACAGGGGGAAAAAAATGTCTTTTTCTTTAGCAAGGGACCTATAAAATAAACAAGAAATCTGGAAGAAAGGATTCAGACATACCCAAAGTATACCTTAAGTATGTAAGTATCACCTAATCAATTGCAGTGTAACAATGGAAAAGGTTATAGCCAAGAATTTACAATGGAATGAGATTTTAACATTATCTAAATCTTTTTTGAACTGTAGTGTTGGAGAAGACTCTTGAGAGTCCTTTGGACTGCAAGGAGATCAGTCCTGGGTGTTCATTGGAGGGACTGACGTTGAAGCTGAAACTCTAATACTTTGGCCACCTGATGCGAAGAGCTGACTCATCTGAAAAGACCCTGATGTTGGGAAAGATTGAGGGAAGGAGGAAAGGGGATGACAGAAGATGAGATGGTTGGATGGCATCACTGACTCGATGGACACGGGTTTGGGTGGACAACTGGAAGTTGGTGATAGACAGGGAGGCCTGGTGTGCTGCAGTTCATGGGGTTGCAAAGAGTCAGACACGACTGAGCGACTGAACTAAACTGAACTGACCATCATCACACAATATGTAAAGAAACACAGGTTCAGAGACATTCATAATTTATTCAAGGTCACACATGACTCTGGTCAGTATCAGTAGCTATCAGTTCTGTCACTCAGTCGTTTCCTACTCTTTGTGACCCCATGAACTGCAGCATGCCGGGCCTCCCTGTCCATCACCAACTCCAGGAGTTTACCCAGACTCATATCCATTGAGTTGGTGATGCCATCTAACCATCTCATCCTCTGTCATCCCCTTCTCCTCCTGTGTTCAATCTTTCCCAACATCAGGGTCTTTTCAAATGAGTCAGCTCTTCACATCAGGTGCCAAAAGTACTCTGGTAGTTTTTCTTAAATATATTTAAATCAATGACTTTCAAACATATTTTAGTATCTTCTCCAAAGATATGTTTCAACAAAATTTTAATAGGAACCTTATAGTAGTGTATTACTTTTTCATCATGTTTTTCTGTAAATTAAATTAGTTTATTTTTCATATTCACACATTAATTTATATAACAAATAAAAGTAGAAAAAAGTGACTTCTAGAACTATGGAGAACTGATTCAATAGGCAGTTTCTATTTGAAATATTTTGTTTCCTACTTTTCTGCTTTTTGTGTAATAAAACAATATCAGTACACAAATGCAATCTACTGAAAGACAGTGCAAGCAATAATTAAGTCAATTTTAAAGGGCTATTTTATAAAATAGAGACAGACATATTAAGATCAAGATTTTTATAATGATAAAAGTAAAATAATCTGCATGGTGTCCTTACAGTGATACAAATTTTAAAGCCATAGAAACCATATTTTTATATTTTTTCACTGTTTTTATTCAAACAATTAATTAAATTACCAAGTGTCAAAGAAGAGATGTTTTATTGAAACTCAAAAGTTCATTCATCACTTTTTCCCAAAGTCATAAATTGAAGAGCTGACATCTTGATTTATCACACTATGCACTTTTAATAGCCAACAAGTTTGCTATTAAATTTTAATCAACCTGCCTATTAAATTTCTTTCAAATGGTTGAGAGATACTTCAGTTTCTTTTAATAGCTAATTTATTCACTGGAAATCTATTAATATGGATTTCAATGACATGTTGTCTCCAGAGTAAAGACTGGATTATTGTTAGTTCAGTATAAAATGGAATATTCTGAATGTAGAGGTGTTGCCTCTATTTTAATATGTAAATTCAGAGCTGTAGAGTCAGGAGGCCTAGATTTTACCTATTCTCTTTTCCCTTATTTTGTGGTAATTGGCTTTATTCATGTCTTCTTGTCCAGATACATGAGTTTTTCTACAATAAATACTTAGAAGTAAAATTACCGGGTCATATGTTGCCCACATTTTCATTTTTTTCAAATATATGTGTATCAATTCACACTTTCACAAGTAGTGCATATTTCTTAAATTTTTGCCAGGATTTAGTATTGTTTGGCTGACATTTTGCCAATTTGATAGAGTATGAAATATATCATACTACCCCTATACTCTGCATTTTCCTGAATACCAGAGAGATGGAGTAATTTTTCATATATTTATTGATTGTAAATGTTCTTTATTCTGAGAATTGTTGATTCATATCTTTTGCCCGCATACACATTAGATTGTTGAATTTTATATATTAATTTGAAGACATTCATTGTGATGTAGGCATTAACATTTTGTTGTTACATGTACTGTTTACATTTCCTTCCAGTAGCTCACTTTTTTTGAGTACTGTTTAAATTTTGAGATGAGAATCCTATCTTTTTCTTGTGGTTTATGTTTGTTATTTTATTTTTAAGAACTCCTTTAACCTAAAATCTAAAATATATTTTCTTCTAAAAGCTTTAAGGTATTATTTTATATATTAAGGTATTTTTTTTTATATATATATATATATATATATATTTTTTTTTGCTCTGCAATGCAACACAACCTGGTTGTACTCTATTGAAGAAACTTATGCCATTAGATATTCATTGTTGTTTTTTACATAATTAGCTGAAAGAAAGCTACTCAGAGATCTTATGTTTTTTGACAACTCAAGTCAATGGTGGCAGGGCTGGAAATCAGAATTCTTGGTGAGTCTTTGCTTGACAAAATAGGAGGTGGATGGTCTGCAAGTAGAAATGATGAACCTATACTACTCAGTCATTCATCTCTAAAACTCATATTTTCTGGTCAGAGCCATTTATTTCTGTATGCTTTTAACTTAGACATCTTGAATACTTTGGCAAGGTACTCAAAACAAGAATACTGAGCCCAAATATAATAGGCCCAAAAGTGCTTAACCACACGTAAAATAGCAGTAAATCACATTTCTTTTTAGTAAGAATGTAGTGTATCAAATGTGGTATGTGATTCCCACAGTTATATTCATTTGTAAATCACAAACTGCTTGTGATTTTTGCTGAATAAAACAAATTTCAGAACAAAGGATAATATAATAATTAAATAACCTAAAATGCCAATTTGAAGAAAATATGACTTTTCATAGGATTTTTTGCCCTATATTGGCATACTTATAGTGTACAAATTATCCAAACTCACATGCAGAAAGTCTGTAAAAGTTAGTGTTAGTTGCTCAGTCGTATCCAACTCTTTGAGACCCCATGGACTGTAGTCTGCCAGACTCCTTTGTCCATGGAATTCTCCAGGCAAGAATACTGAAGTGGGCTGCTATTCCCTTCTCCAGGGAATCTTCCCAACCCAGGGATCAAACCCGGGCTGATTTGCCTGTATTGCAGGCAAATTTTTACTGAGATTTTACTCAGATTTTTATCTGAGCCAAGGGTGAAGCTTATATCAGCTAAAGTTTGAATTTTAACTTTGGACACTTATTATTTAAAAAGTAATAGAGAAAAGTAGATATGAATTAAAACAATGTGTCTATGAATACAGAGATTCTTGATAATGTTTTTCAGAGAAAACTTATTTTGTCATATAATCGTAATCAGCTCAGCTCTGTTTTGTTTAGACTGAGGCTATTTCAGGAAACGTACTTTCTATTTTCCTACATCAAGACTAACTCTCTTCCTCAAATCTGTAATATCATCTTAAACCTATCTTAGTTCTCCAGTGATTATCTGGGGTTGTAAATTACTCTATGAATGTGATGGGTAACTTGTTTTAGTTTTTGAAGAACCCACATCCTTTATAATAATAAGTTATGAGGAAAGTCTACTACAAGATCAAAGGAGTGCTTGTCACATAAATACTTAAATGGCATGTTGTATATAAGATTGAACTATATAAAACAAAAGACTCACTATGCAATAAACAGGGGCTATTGGATACTACAGAATTATTGGCAACGACAATTTAAGTATTTTTCATCTAATAAGGATTTATTTATGCTAAAAACATATCCCATTTCCACATTTTAATTTTTCATGTAAATGAACTAGCTGCTATTCACTTTCAGAATAGCAGATATGTTAATATAATCTTTCTTAGAAAAAAATCTGAACAAGTGAGGAATCAATTAACTTTGGATATTATATATTGCACTTATACCATCACAACATTAGGAGCATTTTTCTGGATTAGAAGGACAGTTTGGTTTTGTTTGTTTTTAGATTTTGAATTAGAAGGTGTTTCATAGATTTTTTTCAACCTGAAATTAGCACATGAAACTAATAAGTTTAACTTACAACATTCAGTTCAGTTCAGTAGCTCAGTCATGTCTGACTCTTTGCAACACCATGAATCGCAGCATGCCAGGTCTCCCTGTCCATCACCAATCCCGGAGTTCACTCAAACTCACTTCCATCGAGTCAGTGATGCCATCCAGCCATCTTATACTCTGTCATCCCTTTCTCCTCCTGCCCTCAATCCCTCCCAGCATCAGAGTCTTTTCCAATGAGTCAACTCTTCGCATGAGGTGGCCAAAGTACTAGAGTTTCAGCTTCAGCATCATTCCTTCCAAAGAACACCCAAGGACTGATCTCCTTTAGAATGGACTAGTTGGATCTCCTTGCAGTCCAAGGGACTCTCAAGAGTCTTCTCCAAAACTACAGTTCAGAAGCATCAATTCTTCAGTGCTCAGCTTTCTTTACAGTCCAACTCTCTCATCCATACATCACCACAGTCAAAACCATAGCCTTGACTAGATGGACCTTTGTTGGCAAAGTAATTTCTCTGCTTTTGAATATACTATCTAGGTTGGTCATAACTTTTCTTCCAAGGAGTAAGCGTCTTTTAATTTCATGGCTGCAGTGATTTTGGAGCCCAAAAAGTAAAGTCTGACACTGTTTCCACTATTTCCCCTCTATTTCCCATGAAGTGATGGGACCGGATGCCATGATCTTCTTTTTCTGAATGTTGAGCTTTAAGCCAACTTTTTCAGTCTCCACTTTTACTTTCATCAAGAGGCTTTTTAGTTCCTCTTCACTTTCTGCCATAAGGGTGGTGTCATTGCATATATGAGGTTGTTGATATTTCTCCTGGCAATCTTGATTCCAGCTTGTGCTTCTTCCAGTCCAGCGTTTCTCATGATGTACTCTGCATAGAAGTTAAATAAGCAGAGTGACAATATACAGCCTTGACGTACTCCTTTTCCTATTTGGAACCAGTCTGTTGTTCCATGTCCAGTTCTAACTGTTGCTTCCTGACCTGCATATAAATTTCTCAAGAAGCAAGTCAGGTGGTCTGGTATTCCCATCTCTTTCAGACTTTTCCACAGTTTATGTGATCCACACAGTCAAAGGCTTTGGCATAGTCAATAAAGCAGAAATATATGTTTTTCTGGAACTCTCTTGCTTTTCTGATGGTCCATGGATCGTCACAATTTAATCTCTGGTTCTTGTCGCTTTTCTAAAACCAGCTTGAACATTTGGAAGTTCACGGTTCACGTACTGCTGAAGCCTGGCTTGGAGAATTTTGAGCATTACTTTACTAGTGTGTGAGATGAGTGTAATTGTGCAGTAGTTTGAGCATTCTTTGGCATTGCCTGTCTTTGGGATTGAATGAAAATTGACCTTTTCCAGTCCTGTGGAAACTTACAACATTAACACTATCTAATTGAAGTCAACTGAAATAAATTTCCAATTTTTTTCGGTATTATTATACAACCCTCTGGGAAGATACAGTTCAAGGAACATCAAATTCAGGAATATAGAGATTTGGAAAAGTTATATCTTTGCTTCTATTACTAAGTCATTATATGCAGAAACTATTTACCAGATTTTTTAAACACAATCTTTGCCCCAATCAAAATATTCATCCTTTTAGTGAAACACAAGAAATTAAAAACAAAAGAGAAAAGGATTCTGCTAATAAAATTTCTTGACATTTTGTGTATTTGAGAACTTCCAGGAAAAAGAATGATCATAAAATTTTGCAACGTAAGTCCTGCAGTTATATTTAAATATATAAACAGTTATGTTTAGTAATTCTGCATATTCAATATCAAATCATTTTGTAAAAAAATTGTATTGTCACTCCATCTCCCAATTTACTCACAATATCTTGCAGTTTCCCTAAGTGAGTCAGATAAATGAATCCATACTAAAGAACTGTTCTTAGAACAAAATAAAGTGAAAGGAAATGAATATTATATCAAAGCAGTTAAGAAATAAAAATGTGAATAATTGTGCTTTAAGAACAACATATTTCCATACAAGGTAATAAAAATCATTCTGAAACACATTCTTGGAAAGGATCTCTAATTCTAATCCTCAGTCAGCTTCCTGAAAAGTAGTCATCATAAGAAAATAATGAAAATTTTTATTGCTGTAAGTAGGGCTCTCTGGTCAGAAAGACCTTGTTTGGAATTTAGATTTAGTACTTTATTAGCCACATGATTTTGGACAAGTTACAAAGAAATCCAAGTTCTTCATGGAAATAAAGATAATGGATAATGAAATAAGAAAAGGACAGTTACACACAATAATGGAGAAATTTCAAATTTGTGAAGGCTAAAAAGTAGCATATTGTGTTCTAGCAGAGAAAAGAACACCAGTAATTTCTGAAGATAAGTTGGAGTATTCATATTTAGTTCTCAAAAAGATACTGTTCCTAAAAGAAAAAAATTACATCCTCAGCAACTTACAAAAACAGTAGTATTTTCAAACTAATTGGAAATGTTCTATAGCACCATATTTACAAGTTATCAAGGTATCTCACTGTGGCTTGTTTGGTTTATAACAAAGCAGTAAGAAATACTGCTAACTATAAATTAAATATAAAGGGAGAAAGATCATATTCTATAAAAATAAGAATTCTACTCTACAGAAAGAACCCTCTTTGTGAAGAGATCTTTAAAAAATTATAATAATAATAATAACAATAGTAATAACATCATTTTTACTATTGTATAGTTGGCTGCGACAGCCTGGACGATTTCAAGGATTCCTAACAAAGGGACAAAGTTAAGAGCAAAACATAAGTAGGACTCACTGGGCAAGCATTTAAAGGTTTTTCTTTTTCAGTTCCTGCTAACAATTGATCGCAAGAACATATGCCCCAGACTGACTAGAGATCAATATTTAATATATCTCATATTGCAATGGAAAGTTCATTCTGAAAGTTACTTGGTCTTCCTTGAGGAATCAAGAAATCAGGTTATTAGTAGCATTGTTACATTATCTATTTGATGCAATATTTCACTTTTAAAATCTGTATCATTTTGCTTTAGTAGTCTAAATATTAAGGAGACAGCCAGTGATTTCTTGTGAAGTTTCATCTGTCCCAGTGACCAACCTCCTGGGAAAGACAATATAGGTTCTGAGAAGATATGAATTTAAAAAGGGAGCAAGTCATATTCCTACTCCGTTATATATCTGGTTATCTAGAGGACCTGTCTACATTGAGCTAGTGTCTCTAAGCCTCTGAAGCACAGGAGGGCTTGGAGGAAAAGAGAAGGTTGTGCTAGTTTATACAATCTAAGGTAGGGAGAAAAAAATATTTTACATTTACTTCCTCAATGCTAAAATATAGATACAAATCAAAAATAGAAAATGCAACTACACAGGTGTAATTTGCATTTAATTTCTAATTCAAAAGAGGCAATTCAGTTTTATAAGTTTATTTCCTTTTGTTAGTGTCAAGGGAGCACCATATTAGGTAAATTATTTCTTTTACTTGACATTCAGATAATTTACTCATTCTCTCACCTATTACTAGAAACTACAAAGTGAAAGAAACCTTTGCAATGAATGATGAATTTTAATATCTGATTACTTGAGATCATTGGCAAGTATCAGTTTTCATTTGTTAGAAAATATTAATGAACTTGTGAATACAATAATAATAATAGTACTTATTATGTTCCTGGCATGTTGTATGCAACTATGATATATTAACTCAATCCTTTCAAGGTCCCTCTGAAGTTGGTACTATTTATATCCCTACTGCAAAGACACTGAAAAGTTCAGCAGTTTACTGAAAATTCCTAGGTTAACACTTCATAATCAAAACGGCTATGTAAAATACAGCTACAGATTAGATAGTCTTCTGCCATATAACACTTAAACTTGGCTTACATAAATACAGCTTTACTGGTCATAACTCCATGAAGAAAAATCTACATTGTGTGGGATGTTGACGGGAAGGAGAATGGGAAGTAGGGGAAAATAAAATTCACAGTTTAGCCAAGTCATTGTTTCAGAAGGAGAAATGCCTTTTTGGTGGTTCTCCCACTCAAATGGGGCACATTTTTGCAGTCCACAGCTGGCAGGTGAGGAGGCATCTTTTGATAATTCAGACATATTGGTAGCAGCTACCTACCAAACCTTGCTTTTAAATTGAAATTTCTGATGTCAATTCAACTTATTAAACAAAAAGAAAATGAGAGATGTAAATATTATTCATGATGATAGAGCCTAATAAGATCTCATTTCAGAAAATATCACAGTTTCTATATATATCTACAAAAAGAGTGGAAACGTCTAACAATTATTATAACTGAACTACCAGAGAATTTCTCATCAAATGCTATATATTTGGATCAAGCTCAAGTTTGCTAATCTAAATCACTCAGAATACAGTTTGGCCAGTAGAGACTGGGTAGGGGATATAGGTGGGAAACCTAACCTTAGCTACAAATTGTTTCTACTACTATCAGGAATTCTGAGCTACCAAAAATTTGAATTAGCGTTCCATTGTCCTGGGAGCACCTTGGGAAGTGAGGATGACTTCAAGGTATATGCAAATTGTATATATTTAAATGAACAAAGGAACAAACTATCTGGTGAGGTTTGTGAAGCACATCTTGGATCAGAGTTAGCTTTCTCTGAAACTCTCTGTAAACAACCATCACCGCAGCGCTCTCAAAAAGCTCCTTCTCCCTGTGTATACAGTGGAATGGGTGAAGTTAACTTGATGTTAGTTCTGGGATTTGGGGAATTGGCTGCATGAAATTCTGGATTTGTATGAGTGCGTAGCATTGTGGTAAACAAGTCATCACAAGAAAAATGTCTGAAAATGTATAGGGAACACTTGGAAAACATCTTCAAAATATAGATATTTCAAGGACAATGTAATGAAAGCTTTTAAAGAGATGAGGTGACCTAATAACAAAATCCCCAAGAGAACATCTAAGAATGATTTCATGAATTTGAAAATTATCAATAAATCTTCCAAAGTCTTGCTTGATTCCAAGGAGTACAGTCCCAATAGCAATCCAATTTATCACACTGGGGATTCTAGACCGATAATCTGATACATAGGATATAACTAGCTGGTTTAAGAACCAAACATTAGAGATAATTTGAAAAAATATAAACCATTGAGAAGGATTTATTCACCACATGGTAGATATGTTATTCTTAATGAATCCCAAAGATGATGATAATGGTTCTTATTTGGAAGAATAGATGATAAGACATACAGAATTTTAAGATAATTTTCTTTTAATGAATTGGACAGTGGTATGAATAGAAAAGAAATCCTGAATTGAAAATGGGACTAATTTTTAGACAACTTCTTCTAGTTTTCAAAGGTCAGAAGCACTCTAAAGACAAACATAAGAAATTTAAAATATCTAATTTAGAAAGAAAGGAAAATGAAGTTGGAAATTAAAATATTATAACTGTAAGAAACTAAGAATGAATGGGAAGTTAGAATATATGAAGATGTAAAGATGTAGTGCCTAACATTTTTATTTTAATAATAGAGAATATAATCTTTTGAATACATAGATGTAAATAATTATGCTGCTGAGGTGACTGAAGTGTTTATCTGGAAGGGTGAATCTTATATGCCACCTACCTAAATATGACACACACGCCTGAATGCAGGGAAGATAGGACCCTGGGGAATAAGACAAGATTAAAGAAGGAAGTTAAAGACTAGCTTCAGAGATATTATATGAAGAAATAAAATTTTAAAGTACTGCACTCATCTAAGATAAAAAATAATGAGATGAGAATATAATGAGGAGTTTCTGACTCGGGGGACTAGGAAATTAATATAGGAGATCAGGAAGATCACTATGATGTCTCCCCATTAAAGTCACTGAGTGAAAGGAAGACTATATATCCCGAAGGAAAAGATCACTGCATAGGCATACTTCAAACAAACCATAAAGTCAGTTTTACCCTCTCCCCAAAGTCACTGTCAAATAACTTACTGGATATTCCAAGAAATTTTGTACCCTTTCTTCAATAACTTTAAGAAGCATCCTTTAAAATTAAAGATTTTTAAAAACAGATTTAATATATAATCAGACAATATAAAATATTATTATTTTCTTTAAATATATTTTAAATTGACCTAGTCATACATACATAGCACATATTCCAAGTTGATGAAATTTCTGAGAAGGAACTAAAAAGGGCAAAGCATCTTACATAGTGCAGTTGACCTTAAATCAAGGTCATAAAAATTATTCATGTAAAATAATTTTTAATAAAGCTACATACTTTAATGTCAATATAAATCTAGATCACAATGCTAAGCCAAGTAGTTTATATGTTTTCTATGTCTCCACAATAAGCTAATAAATGATGCATTATTATAATCAAACCTCATCTTTTGTTTAAATAATACATTCTATGGTTTCTGTGATCATTAGATGTAAGATATTCCTAACAAAAAATCTTATTAATAAGAATAGCTTTGAATAAAAGAATAGTTTTCTTAAAGAAGCATACTATACATTTTCAATGTATTATTTCTATGTATTATTTAAAGTAAAATGAAAATCTGTCACTATGAAAGCAATTTATTTCCTAAACTTTGGAGGATGTATAGATAATATATTTGCTCTGATTTAGAAAGTATTTCAAAGAGTTAAGAGTATTCATATTTAAATTTTCATAAAACTAATCATAAAAGTTAATCTAAAAGAGAACATTTGTGAGATATCATGTAAAATAAACTGAAAATTAAATAAAATACAAGAAGGTAATTGTTTTATTTTAATATGTTTTCTTCATATTTGGAAAAATATTTGCACTCATTGATCTAACTTAAGCAAAAGTCTTGTAGAAAATTTAATATCATCACTAGGTTATAGTTACTTTATCACTACCACACATATAAGCAAGGAAGTCAATCAAGATTTATACAACATGGATGAATCCCTAAATCACATTTAACTTAGACACTATTTGTTATAACTTCTTTTATATAAACAAGCAACTTATTTGACTAAAAATAATCAAGAACACCAGTATTTGAATCATTCTTAATCATAAGCCATAATTAGTGAATTAGTTGTTTCTAAGTAGCATTTGATGTAACAAAAGTAGACAGAAGTAGATTTAAAGCAAACGATTCTAGTTTGGAGCTAATAAAAATAACAATATTGATCATAACAAAACATGAAAATAACCACCGAATGTATGCATCAAAAAATGTCTCTTAGGACAGTCATTAAAATGTGCTCATGCCAGCACCATCCCCAAAAATATGTTCTAAAGATTTCCCAGCATAAACTGTAGTGTACCCCAGCTCTGCACAAACATTGTTTCTACCCATTTTTACTGCAGTCAATTTAATTTTAATCTCTCTCTCACACACTCACACGTACATTTACGATGGGGAGGGGGAGGAGAGGGAGAAAGTGAGAGGGAGAGAGACAGAGGGAATAAAAAGATCAAGCACAAACAAAATAGTAGATTAAGGGAACATCATTTTTAAAATCTAAATGGTATTCCAGAAAAATTTTAACCAGAAGCAAATACACACTGAAAGAATTATTATATACATATATGTATAAAATTTACATATAGTGGGTTTTACCTTCTGTATCTTTAAATATCCAACATTATCTGAACACATCTTATTGATATTAAGATTAGATGGGATTTTTCCAAAAATACAAAGGTTGCCTTAAGTATATTAGACAGTATAATTTTACTTCCACAAAGACTAAGAAATTGCTCTATACCTGGGACAGTGTGGAACTCTATGATGCTTAGCAGACTATATAGCCACATAATTGCCCATTTTCACAGCTTCTAATGAGGCCTGACAACTCACCAGTTTATAGCAGTGGCAGATGATTAGAGAAAGAAATTTCTCACTTTTTAACTTACTTTCAGAAAATACATGAAAATTCAGGATTGAGAAAAGAAGCCGTATGAATAATGGAATACACTGCTACCCTCAACCACGTTGTATATCTTCACAATATTTCTATCACATGGAACAAAGTCCAGAAGTTGCAAATAAAGCAATGCATTTAGGAACTTCTTAAAGTAATCACAAAAGAGTAAATATGAAAAATTATTTTTAATTACCTCTGTTGAGTGACGCTGAACTGTTTATATCTCCAGTAATGAAGGAAGACTCTGACTGTTTTCGGACCGTATCATTCCACATTCTACGAATTCGGCTCTGGATGAAGAAAAAGGAAAAAGGAGATAAACTCACCACACAGTGAACCTTTGCACAAGTCACTCTTTTTTAAATTTCTGTAATATAGGCTTATGTGAGGCTTTTATTTCTGGCATCTGGCAAATACACAGCTTCCACATGCTTGTAGTACAGGAGCATGAGAACATCAGGAACTAAATTAATGATAATCATTGGTTCTTATTAAGTGTATCCTTAAATGTGTATGCCAGAAGTCACTATAACTATTTAAAAGAAATAAATGTAATGGTGGTGGTTTAGTTGGTCAGTTGTGTCTGATGCTTTGCAAATTTATGGACTGTGCCCACCAGGCTCCTATGTCCATAGAATTTTCCAGGCAAGAACACTGGAGTGGGTTGCCATTTCCTTCTTCAGGGGATTTAACTGACCAAGGGATCAAACCCGTGTGTCCTGTATTGCAGTCAGTCTTCTGCATAACTGGAGGATTCTCTACCAACTGAGACACCAAGGAAGCCCCAAATGTAATATGATATGCCAATTTAAAAGATACATATGATGTATATGTAGATACACAGAAGATACATGTGAAGATACATAGAAGTGTACCCTAAATAGAATTTTTAAATTTTAATTTCTAAGGTAAAACAAGTTATTTTCACTGTAATTTTATGGGAATTTAATATTTAATTGTGCATTAAATTAAAGCTTTAGTAACAAAAATTTTACTTAATTCAGAATCTTATAAGAAGAAATAGTTTAGGATGAAAAAAAACATACAGTATTATTAAGATGCTACTAAACTTAGCATTTTCTATAAATTTTGTAAGAAGATCAATATAATTTTACAGGTTACATACTATCTTGACTTTTCTAGTTTTTGAAGGAAGCAAAGGAAGTCAATTGATCTTCATTCATTTCCATATAGTAGGAAGTTTTATAGAGAACTGAAATTCTTACATCATTATATATTCTCAAATTCAATTTTTAAGTGTCTGATAATTCAAGAAAGATTTTTCCACTGTGGGGGAGACTTTTTCTGGTTTACTGTTTAGTTACTTTATTAGAGTTAGGGATCAAAAATGAAATAACAGTCTTATGAACAGGAAACAAAATATTTTCAGAAGCTTTTCCAAGGTTGAAAAAGTTATAATACTAACTAGTACGAATGGTGAAACCAAGCTCACAAAAGGGTTATGTTTCAAATATATTTGAACTCAAATAATAGGAGTACCTAATCCTCAAATATTAGATGATTGGTTTTATGAATATTGGGTCATGTTTATCCTTTGGAAATACTGTCTATTTTGTTATATAGGTCAGAAACTACACGTATTACACATACAAAAAAAGAAAAAGTAATAAAAGTACAATAAGAAAACCGATGCAATAAACCTGACAATTAAAAAATGTTTCTATTGAAAAATACTTCAAAATTCAAACTGAAATAATTGGAATCAATTTCTCACATTTGTTTTATTGGTTAATTAACTATGGACATATTAATTGACCTCTTTAATGTAGAAAATACAAAGAGGAAAGGCAAACACCAACATCTTTGCCTTCATGGACCTGCTAGAATAATACGTGACAGATTAATCCCATATAAATTAACAAAATAAATGCAAAAAGTACAATATATCCACAAATCTCTATAGAAGCATTACTAATTATAGCTGAAAACTGTGATCAATTCAATGACTATCAATGGTACGATGGACACATAAATCATAGAATAATGTATAGTGATGAAGGGCTGCTCAGGTGGCTCAGTGGGTAAAGAATCCGCTTGTAATGCCGGAAATGCAGGCAGACACAGGTTCAGTCTGGCAATTGGGAAGATCCCCTGGAGGAATGTATGGCAACCCATTCCAGTATGCTTGCCTAGAGAAGCCCATGGACAGATGAGCCTTGTGGGCAATAGTCCATGAAGTCACAAAGATCGGACACGACTGAATGGACTGAACACACATAGTAATGAAAATAACAGGGCAATTTAGTCACCTGCAGCAACATAATGCCCAAGGAAAGAAGGAAAACATAGAAGAATATGGACTGGATGATTTCATGTGGATAAGTATCAAATGCATGTAAAAGAAAAGATACTGTTAAAAGTTAAGATACTGATTATGTCTTGAGGTGACTGATTAAGAAGCATTCAAAGGGTATCTAAGTTACTGCCAATATTCTAATAATTGATCTGGGGAAGGATAAATCAATGTGCCATACACTTAAATTTTTGTGGTTTTGTTAATATCTATTATGATACACAATTGAAATAATTTTTAAGTGCACATAACAAAAGAATATATCCTTGTCTAGGAAATCTGAAACCAATATGTTACTGGAGATCAGTGGAGAAATAACTCCAAAAGAATGAAGGGATGGAGCCAAAGCAAAAACTTACCCAGTTGTGGATGTGACTGGTGATAGAAGCAAGGTCTGATGCTGTAAAGAGCAATATCACATAGGAACCTGGAATGTTAGGTCTATGAATCAGGGCAAATTGGAAGTGGTCAAGCAGGAAACAGCAAGAGTAAACATCGACATTCTAGGAATCAGCAAACTAAAATGGACTGGAATAGGGGAATTTAACTCATATGACCATTATATCTACTACTATGGGTAGGAATCCCTTAGAAGAAATGGAGTAGCCATCATGGCCAATAAGAGAGTCTGAAATGCATTACTTGGATGCAATCTCAAAAACAACAGAATGATCTCTGTTCCTCTCCAAGGCAAATCATTCAATATCACGGTAATCCAAGTCTATGCCCCAAACAGTAACACTGAAGAAGCTGAAGTTGAACGGTTCTATGAAGACCTACAAGACCTTTCAGAACTAACAAACACCGAAAAAAGGTGTCCTTTTCATAATAGGGGACTGGAATGCCAAAGTAGGAAGTCAAGAAACACCTGGAGTAACAGGCAAATTTGGCCTTGGAATACGGAATGAAGCAGGGCAAAGGCTAATAGAGTTTTCCCAAGAGAACGCACTAGTCATAGCAAACACCCTCTTCCAAAAACACAAGAGAAAACTTTACACATGGACATCACCAGATGGTCAACACAGAAATCACATTAATTATATGCTTTGCAGCCAGAGATGGAAAAACTCTATACAGTCAGCAAAAACAAGACTGGGAGCTGACTGTGGCTCAGATGATGAGCTCCTTATTGCCAAATTCAGACTTAAATTGAAGAAAGTAGGGAAAACCACTAGGCCATTCAGGTATGACCTAACTCAAATCTCTTATGATTATACAGTGGAAGTAAGAAATAGATTTAAGGGACTAGATCTGATAGTTAGAGTGCCTGATGATCTATGGACTGAGGATCGTGACATTGTACAGGAGACAGGGATCAACACCATCTTCGTGGGAAAGAAATGCAAAAAAGGAAAATGGCTGTCTGGGGAGGCCTCACAAATAGCTGTGAAAAGAAGAGAAGTGAAAAGCAAAGGAGAAAATAAAAATATAAACATCTGAATGCAGAGTTCCCAAGAATAGCAAGGAAAGATAAGAAAGCCTTCTTCAGTGATCAATGCAAAGAAATAGAGGAAAAGAACAGAATGGGAAAGACTAGAGATCTCTTCAAGAAAATTAGAGATACCAAGGGAATACTTCATGCAAAGATGGGCTCAATAAAGGACAGAAATGGTATGGACCTAACAGAAGCAGAAGATATTAAGAAGAGGTGGCAAGAATACACAGAAGAACCATACAAAAAGACCTTCAAGAACAAGATAATCACGATGGTATGATCACTCACCTGGAGCCAGACATCCCTGAATGTGAAGTCAAGTGGGCCTTAGAAAGCATCACTATGAACAAAGCTAGTGGAAGTGATGGAATTCCAGTTGAGCTATTTCAAATCCTGAAAGATGACGCTATAAAGGTGCTGCACTCAATATGCCAGCAAATTTGGAAAACTCAGCAATGGCCACAGGACTGGAAAAGGTCAGTTTTCATTCCAATTCCAAAGACAGGCAATGCAAAAAAATGCTCAAACTACTGCACAATTGCACTCATCTCACATGATAGTAACATAATGCTCAAACTTCTCCAAGCCAGGCTTCAGCAATACATGAACCGTGAACTTCCAGATGTTCAAGCTGGTTTCAGAAAAGGCAGAGAAGCCAGAGATCAAATTGCCAACATCCACTGGATCATGGAAAAAGCAAGACAGTTCCAGAAAAACATCTATTTCTGCTTTATTGACTATGCCAAAGCCTTTGACTGGGTGGATCACATTTAACTGTGGAAAATTCTGAAAGAGATAGGAATACCAGACTACTTGACCTGCCTCTTGAGAAACCTGTATGCACGTCAGGAAGCAACAGTTAGAACTGGACATGGAACAACAGACTGGTTCCAAATAGGAAAAGGAGTACGTCAAGGCTGTATAATGTTACTCTGCTTATTTAACACCTATGCAGAGTAAATCATGAGAAATGCTGGGCTAGAAGAAGCACAAGCTGGAATCAAGATTGCCGGGAGAAATATCAATAACCTCAGATATGCAATGACACCACCCTTATAGCAGAAAGTGAAGAAGAACTAAAAAGCCTCTTGATGAAAGTGAAAGAGGAGAGTAAAAAGTCGGTTTAAAGCTCAACATTCCGAAAAATAAAATTATAGCATCTAGTCCCATCACTCCATGGGAAATAGATGGGGAAACACTGGAAACAGTGTCAGACTTTATTTTGAGGGGCTCCAAAATCACTGCAGATGGTGATTGCAGCCATGAAATTAAAAGATGCTTAATCTTTGGAAGAAAAGTTATGACCAACCTAGGCAGCATATTCAAAAGCAGAGATATTACTTGCCAACAAAGGCCTGTCTAGTCAAGGCTATGGTTTTCTTGTGGTCATGTATGGATGTAAGTTGGATTGTGAAGAAAGCTGAGCACCGAAGAATTGATGCTTTTGAACTGTGGTGCTGGAGAAGACTCTTGAGAGTCCTTTGGACTGCAAGGAGATCCAACCAATCCATTCTGAAGGAGATCAGCCCTGGGATTTCTTTGGAAGGAATGATGCTAAAGCTGAAACTCCAGTACTTTGGCGACCTCATGTGAAAAGTTGACTCATTGGAAAAGACTCTGATGCTGGGAGGAATTGGGGGCAGGAGGAGAAGGGACCATAGAGGATGAGTTGGCTGGATGGCATCACTGACTCGATGGACATGAGTCTGAGTGAGCTCTGGGAAATGGTGATGGACATAGAGGCCTGGCGTGCTGCGGTTCATGGGGTCGCAAAGAGTCGGACACAACTGAGTGACTGAAGTGAACTGAGGAAATCTGAGAACACTGCAGTGAAGAAGTGACATCTCAATTGAGAGATGATTAAATTATGATCATTTTTGCATGTGTGCTTAGTTGTGTCTGACTCTGTGATTCCATGGGCTGTAGCCTGCCAGGCTTCTCTGTCCATGATTTTCCAGGCAAGAATAGGGAGTGGGTTGCAATTTCATTCTTCCAGGGGCTTTGCACACCCATTTCTCTTGTGCCTTCTGCATTGATAGGCAAATTCTTTACCATTTGAGCCACTTGGGAAACCTGCCTATTTTTCAGTTCAGTTCAGTCTCTCAGTCATGTCCGACTCTTTGCGACCTCATGAGTCACAGCATGCCAGGCCTCCCTGCCTATTTTTTAGGTGACATTTATTTGAGCTGGCCCTATTATCTTCTATTATTATTGTCTTCTATTAATCTCTCAACCTGGGCTTGCCATACCTGTTCCCCTGCTCTTTTGTAACAAGCCAAGCATGCTTTTACCTTAGGTTTTGTTTGATTAATTCTACTGCATGGAGTACTCTTTCCCCAGATACGGGTATGGATAACTCTTACATCTCTTTCCATCTTTGCTCAAATACTTTCTCTTTAAAGAGACCTAACTTGATCATCCTATATAGAATTGTATTTCATGCACCCAACTCTGCAACTTTTTGTCCTCATAGCTTTATCATTTTCTACATACAACATATTATTATAATATAGTCATTTCTTATATTTATATTTAATGTCCAAACAGTAATGTCCAATGTCTGCATATAGGTTTGAGGCTCTAGAAACCAGAAAGTTTGGGAATTCCCTGGTGGTTGAATGGTTAGGAATCCATGCTTTCACTGCTGAGGGCCCAGGTTCAATTCCTGGTCAGGGAACTTTGGTTCAATTCCTGGTCAGGGAACTAAGATTCCATTGACCACATGATGCAGCCAAAAGAAAAAGGAAAATAAAAATTCTGCCCTTTTTGTTCACCTGAAATGGTACCTGATATATAATAATTATTGTGTGTGTATATAAAAATATATATTATAAATATAACAAATATTTCAATTAATTCTTCTAAGTTCTCTCATGTGTTTTTCATGTATTCACTCACTGAAATCTCCCAAGAATTCCCTGAGGTATGTACCCTCCTATTCATTACAAAATTGAGATTTAGAGGTTAACATGTACAATATCACAGACCTAATAAGTGGTATAACTAATATTTGACTTCAATCATTTGGCTCCTGATTTAGGAGATTAGAACTTATTACACTATATCAAATAATAATTGAAAAAGTAAAAGGAGAAAAGGGTAAAGTGTTGCAAGCAGAGAAAAATATATAATATGTAGCGTTAAGCTTATACTTAAATGTTCATGGAAAGGACCAGGACAAGTTTTAGAATATGCCAGTGAATAAAGCAAGTCGCAGAAAATTACACACAATAAGATACCATTTTAAATAAATATTTTAAGAAGGTGAAGTAATTAACATCTTTTGGAGAGGTGAAGAAATTTTTAGAATAAGTCATGAAAATGATAAACAAAGGTTAGTAGATTGTCTCTGGTAGGGAGATACAGGGATTGCTTAGGGAGAAGTTTCAAGAAGGGGAAAAACATATGGCAAATACTCTATTTCCTAAGTTTGATGATAAGTTCACAGGTGTTATTACTACACTTCGCAATTTAATCTATGGTACACATATTTTTTGTTTAAAATACTGATTAACAAAAGTAAATACATCTACAAATTCAACAAAACTGAAAATAGATGACAGAATAATTAATGAAAGGTCAAGGTGGAAAGAACAATACTTCAGTTCAGAGTTTTTATAAACCAATCTTTTATAAGTGATTACCACTGCAAGATTAATAGATGGAGAGGATTTTTACTTTTTAGTCTTGAAAATCACATCCTTCCATTACCTACACAGTAGCCACATGATTTTATTACCTGTGGGTGATTTCCTGTCACCTCCTTTTCTAAATTATATTCTTAACTTTCTAAATAGTCAAAATAAAATAAAAACTCCAGTTGTCTTACAAATACCTAAGGATCCATCTCCAGCTTTCTTCATCTCCCATTCACATACCACTTGAAACCAATGACATTCTTCCTACTCCCAAAGTTTCAAGTTCTTACCCACCTAAATGGCTTTATATTTGATGCACTCTCACCTGAAATTCTCTTTCCCTGAACACCCTTCCTGTCATTTCTCCAAACAGTCTTTGCTATCACTTAATCCAAGTAACCACCTGGACTTTATGCATCATATGGCTATATTTGGTTCTCCACCAACTTCTATAATCTGATATTTTCGGTTGGTTTATTTGATTGCTAATAAATTTTCTGCCCTTTACAGTTAGTATTAAAGCCCCAGATCTTGGAGAAAGTTGTCTTTTAACCATTTTATCATCAGAGCTTATAATATTGTTTGGCATTTTATAACATAAATCCAATGTTTCTTAACAACAAAAAATAATGATTGTGATTTTAGAAGTTCTCTGATGTGGAAATAGACACCTATACTCTCAAAATTTTACCTCAATATCAGTGAGTGTTTTAGATGTTGTGCATGGAATTTCACAGATAATATAAAATGTTTATTATTTCTACCTAAACAGACTATATTTAAGTAATAGTACTTTGTGCAGTGTTAGACTGTCAAAGTTAAACAGAATTGTATTATATTAAGCACAAGAAGACAATGTGAGGTTTTTCTTCCCAATATTATAATTGTGATGTTATAACTATAAAAGTTAAAAAAAAAGACAGCTTTAAAATATATACCTGAAATTAAACTAGTAAATGATATCTATTCCAACTTTTTGAGCATATACAATTTGTCATGTTTTGTAAAATTAGCTTAATCTTCCTAATGATGTAAGAAATCAGAAACCACTTTAATTATGAAAAAACTGAGGGCTAGTGAGATTTAATGACTTGTTTTGTGTCACAGCTGGTAGGAATATGGCAAGGCTAGAATTAAAACAAGGTCTACCCACTCACAAGGTTTATGATTGTTCTTTTAAGCTGCAGTATTTTATCTTGTGGGTTAGAAGTAATGCAAAACATTGCATAACTCTGTTCTAACATAATGCATTAAGCTCCAAAATACTATGATTTCACTGAAAACATTTGTCAATAAAATGGCTGTGGGATAATGGTTGATGAGCTCAGTTTTATGAAAGGAATGCAGAAACAAATCAAGTTAAATGACATACAGAATCTCAGAAATTTCAATTTAAAATTGTTGAAAAGACTGTTACAAAAAGAGTGGTAAGAATTTATCAGGTTGAAAATGAAGGACTGGATCACAAGAAGGTCATACAGAAAGTTTCCAGGTGTGCCTCCACTCTTACATGAAACTCAGATTCTGAATGACAGTTTACTAGTCCTGACTCAGAAATCTCAGTCCATCTAATCTGGTACATTTGCTTCCTTAATTTACAACTGTGCAACCTTACTAAGGCATAGAAATAATAAAATAAATTAAAATTTTAAATAACTGCCTATTATATGTGGAAATAAGTTCCATGATTATTATGATAATTTGTGTTGTTAAGTGTCAGGATAACTTGTCAAAATAAAAATAAACATTCTAAAACTAACATATAACTGATAGGTTTGACAGTTACATATTAGTTTTAAAATGTTTAGTTGGAACTATTAGATTGATAGCAGATATGTGGTTTTATTTATTAAATAAAACATAACTCCTTTAGTGTGATGAAAACATTTCTGAGAATATTGTTTATTATCTTTGGTTTATAAGAGTTTTTCAAGTGCTAGTTCAGTGTGTCCAACTGTCCAGCCTGACAATGAATGTGTTTTAGATAATCAGATATATTAGCTTGGCAAGTGCTATTATAATTAAAGGTTCCAAGGATATTTAATTTTCTAAGAATATGAATGGAATTATTTAGAGAAACTGAACCTATTATATTTGTAAGCCAACTGGAATTAGTCAAAGAACAAATGATCTTTTTTATTATATATATGTGTATATATATAATTACCAAATTAAATAAATTTAGACGATTGAGTTAATAGAGTTAAAATATGCTCCTGATTTATAAATTTATCTTGGAATTTCAATTCAAGTCTTCTTCAGAAAATTTCAGTTAACAACACTACAAAAATTATTGTTTTTCCCACTAAATCATATATTCTTAGAAATATTAGTTTGGTAACTGGAACTCAAACTCACTCATGCATGACCCACATACGTCTTTTATTTGGTGCATTTTAGCATCCTAGAATTGCTGAAATTTCTACATAGTAATCTTTGGATTGACATTGTGTGGAAAATAGAAGACAAGTTACTTAAAAGTCCAGAATTTCCTTTGAGAGGGGTGACACAGTCATTATTAATATATCTAGTGCTGATGTTGAAGCTGAAACTCCAATACTTTGGCCACCGGATGCAAAGAGCTGACTCATTTGAAAAGACCCTGATGCTGGGAAAGATTGAGGCAGGAGGAGAAGGGGATGACAGAGGATGTAGTAATTGATGGCATCACCCACTCAATGGACATGAGTTTGGGTAAACTCCGAGAGTTAGTGATGGACAGGGAGGCCTGATATGCTGCAGTTCATAGGGTTGCAAAGAATCGGACAAGACTGAGGGACTGAACTGAACTGAAGTGCTGGACTCATGGGAGCAAGCACTTTGACCAGTTAAATTAATGATGCTGTTTCGGTATTCTGAATTGCCCTTTGACCTACTATCATACAACATGAAATGAGTTATAACTTTCTATTAAACCTATTTAATAAGTAAATATTTTCAGTATTCAATAAAGAATTACTAGACTAGTTAAAAGAAGTAATTAACTCAAAAACATTTATGTAAAGTATTACTTTCTTAGAATTTTAGGTGAAATGTCAAATTCTTTTCCTCACCTTCATTTTTCATTCAACTAGGAACAACCTGAAAGCATGAATTAGTATTCAAACTTAGACTCTAAACTTGAAATTTTTTGCAGTTTGGTTTCTTAAATTTCTGTCATAACCATTTTCATTTGAGACACACTAAAACAAAACAGCAAAATTGTGTTGTGTTAAATGCTTTGAATGGAAAGTAAATCTCATCAAGAAAGGACAGCAACTCATAACAGAGCACAGATAAGAGCTATTTCATGTTAATTAACAAATGTTGTTTACCTGTGAGCCTGCAGAGTAGCGCCCAGGAGTTCGGGAACCAGATGTTTTCCCTGAGCCGATGGAGCTCTCTGTGCTTTTGCTGCTACAGCAATGCGTTCGCAGGCATTTCCCATACTCTTTCCGTACCTAGTCAAAACATTAGCGTCTATGATCAGAGGATTCATTTCAGCTAGGAATATAAAATGTATGCGGATTTTATTTTCAGATAATTAAAACATTTTGCCCTACAGATATAAATAAGAAAGTCTGTTCAGAATACATGTTATATGTCTTTTACAATATAAAATAATATCCATACTGTCAAGATTGAAATTTGTATAACTGGACTTTTTAAAACACATAAACACACAATATGCCCAGTCACAGCATAATGATATAATCTCTTAGTTGAAAAAACAAAAACTTAAGACTTTTCTACACTGTTTTTAGCTTCATAGATCTGATACAAAGTATGCCTATTGGTGCAACTATTATTTAGGCAGAGGTCTAGCCAGGAAGTTAGAGAGAAGAGGAAATGGAAATAGGTGAGAGAAAAGAGGAGACAAAATATTTAAAGACAGAGCAGAAAAAAAAGAATGTGTTGGGCTAAGCATTTTAAAATAATTTATATTTCTTTGAAATGTATTTCTCTTAAAAGAGGGAAATTGTCAATTTGAGAATATAAAATTTAAAATATTTAAAATTTATTCCCTCAAAATGGTGGTGGTTTAGTCAGTCATCTCCAACTATTACAACTGCATGGACTATAGCCTGCCAGTCTCCTCTGTCAATGGAATTTTCCAGGCAAGAATACTGGAATGGGTTGCCATTTGCTTCTACAGGGATTGAACCTGGGTCTCCTGCATTGCAGACAGAGTCTTTGTCAACTGAGCTATGAGGGAAGACCTTCATCAAAATAGTTCTATTAAATAATTACAGAGAAATATGATTGCTTTCCTATATAGGACTGCAATTTACTAATTAATCCTTGTAGTATAAAAATCACAATATAAAAGGAGATATACATTTTTAGCTGATATTTTCAAACAAGAAAATATATCAACAATTCTGGGGAAATCAATTTAATCAGACAAGACTTACAAAAATAAACAGAAATTGTTCTAAATCATATCTCCACTAGTGACATCAAGAAAAATAAATGCCAGTTACTTGTTCATCAATTAAAATATATTATAGGATAACTTACTGGTTTTACATTCACAAAGTTTACATTCATTATGAAAAATATGGTATATATATTATCTTTAGCATTTCGTTGATTTCACGAGTTCACAGTTTACAGAATTTGTGACAATGTAATATTATTTAAAAGAAACTTATAGAAACATGCTTTCCTGAGAAATTTTACTTAGAATCAAGAGAAAAATGAGCATATATGATATATTAAAGTTAGTATTTGAAATTAAACATTATATCAATAAATTCCAGTTCATTTCATCTATAATACGGCAAAATCAGAGACTGACTATATTCAGATTTGTTTGGAGAACTCACATTCACTAAATTATGTGATAGGAACAATGATACAAAGTCATGTGAATCAAAGCATGGAGAAGGAGTGCCTGACAGAAGTAGAGAGGGACTAAGAAAGACTTCCCAGAGAAGAAGACTTCTGAAATAATCTTCCTATGTATACCAATGGCTGATTCATGTTGAGGTTTGAAAGAAATCAACAAAATTCTGTAAGGCAATTATCCTTCAATTAAAAAATAAATTTTTAAAAATATATATATGTTGGAATTTGTTGGTTTAGTGAATAAAGTTGAAAGATAGGATAGATAAGAGAAAAATGTGCTCAGTGTGAGCAGAACAAAGAGGCATGATGTACTAATCTAAAGCTTTTCATTAGTTATGCCAAAATTTAAATTATATTATTTCCAACCAAGTTTTTATGCCATTTATCATTAATTAGAAATCATCATTTTTATTCACTATTTAAAAGCCAATTCATGTTTTGTTTTTTAAAATAAGTCTGTGACCACTTCTGTGTAGTGTGTGTGTGTGTGTGTGTGTGTGTGTGTGTGTGTGTGTGTTGAAAATATGTGTGAGGGTGAGATGAAGAAGCTTCTCCATCTTAATCATTCTTTGCTAGGAACTATGCTAGGCTCCTCCCTCAAAATGAATCTAGAAAATAATTATTACTGACATTTTACAAATAAGAACACTAAAAATATTAAGTAATTAAAGTAAACTGAAAGACTGAAAAGGTTAAGTAATATGCATTATGTGAAAATATCCAAATCTCATGGGTGCTCTATGATCAGAAAGATCTCACTAAGATGCCACATTTCTAATATTTATATAACCAACACAAGGTATTATATATTATTTATCTATTAGATTATCTCATTCTTTGTCTCTGGAGAAAATGAGGACAAATATTTAATTAGAATTTCAGGAAACTTAAAATAATCTCCAGCCATAGGGAGACATTTTCAATTACAGTTTAGTAATTTGTATTCAATTTATGAAATATCTCCTAGAACCTACATTTTCACCATAACCTATATCCTATTTTGTTTTTCCTAATGAACTCAACAAGTGATGCTTTTCTCCTTAGAAAAGAAAGTGTTTTTAGTGAGGTGATATAAATCTAAACAGATATTTTGGGGAGAGAGGGGCTATTAGAGAAAGAAGAAGAAAGGGAACCACTTTTATTTCTGTGACTTACAAAGGGAGCAATATTGTATAAGCAGGAATTCACCATGAAAATTTACCAAAAAGTGTTAAATGTTCTGAACTGATTTTATAAATAACCAGTAAATAAAGATATATAGTGATACCTAGTCCCACGTTTAGCTATATTACTTATTTAATCATTACAGGCTTTATTTTTCTATGATTAGATCTGAAGTGGTGAGAACGTATGTTAAAAGAAAAAAGCAAAAATAACATGCATCGTCTCCATGAGAGGTATCTCTTCAGATTATAATATAATTTATTTGACAATTTAGTCATTTGCATATTCTAATCCAATATTTCACATGATACAACATCTTATCCCAATCAGATATGGCATGTGATTATTCAACATGAGGTTGTTCTAAAATATATAAAGATGGGAAAGAAAATATACCTGCCCAAAGAATATTTCTTTTATACTCTCTGATCAGAAATAAAATAATTATGAAACTTTCTGAGATGTTTCACATAATTAACAACAAAGAAAACGTGACAACCTTAATGACAAAGTAGAGATGCTGGTGACATAGTCATGCAACCTACACTCTAGAAAATGACTGACAATTCAAAGCTTGATTTTTTTTTTGTTAATGAGTTGAATCAATCAACAAATAATCCTATAAAACAAATGATCTCAAAAAATGGAACATTTTACATTTCTCTACTCAAATATGAGTAACTACATGAGACGAGCATATTATTGAAATCAGTCAGATGGCTTAAAAAAAAACTCCTACAAGAAATAAGGCTGTTAAAATGTCCATAAGAACCAAAGCTATCCATAGGTTCAATGCAGTTTCTATAAATGTTCCAATATTTTTCACAGATACAGAAAAACATATCCTTAAATATGTCAGAACCACCAAAGACTCCAAACAGCCAAAGCAATCCTGAGAAGAAAGAACAAAATGGAGGCATCACATTGCAGATTGCATACCATACCACAAAACTATAGTAATCACAACAGTACGGTATTGGAAAAATAGATCAATAGACAAAGGATCAGACTCTGAAGTGAAAGTTGCTCAGTTGTGTCTGACTCTATATGACCCCATGGACTAAATGCATTCTCCAGGCCAGAATACTGGAGTGGGTAGCCTTTCCCTTTTCCAGAAGATCTTCCCAACACAGGGATCAAACCCAGGTCTCTCACATTTCAGGCAAATTCTTTGCCAGCTGAGCCACAATTCAAGCCCAATGGAACAGACTGTGAGCCCATAAATAAACCCTGTCTATACCTCATCATAGTAAAAACATCCTCTCCCAACACACAAGAGATGACTCTACACATGGACATCACCAGATGGTCAATAACAAAATCAAATTGATTATATTATTTGCAGCCAAAGTTAGAGAGGCTCTATACAGTCAGCAAACACAAGACCAGGAGCTGACTGTGGCTCAGATCATGAACTCCTTATTGCCAAATTCAGACTAATATTGAAGAAAGTAGGGAAACTAGACCATTCAGGCTTGACTTAAATTGAATCCCTTATGATTATACAGTGGAAGTGACAAATGGATTCAAGGGATTAGATCTGACAGAGAGCCTGAAGAACTATGGATGGCGGTTCATGACATTGAACAGAAGGCAGCTATCAAGACCATTCCCAAGAAAAAGAAATGCAAAGAAGTAAAATGGTTGTCTGAGGTGGCTTTACAAATAGCTGAGAAAAAAAAGAGAGATGAAAGGCAAAGGAGAAAAGGAAACACATACCCATTTGAATATAGAGTTCCAATGAATAGCAAGGAGAGATAAGAAAGCCTTCCTAAGTGATCAGTGCAAAGAAATAAAGGAAAACAATAGAATGGGAAAGACTAGAGATCTCTTCAAGAAAGTCAGAGATGCCAAGGAAACATTTCATGCAAAGTTGGCCACAATAAAGGACAGAAATGGTATGTACCTAACAGATGTATAAGATATTAAGAAGAGCTGGCAAGAAAACACAGAACTACACAAAAAGATCTTCATAACCCAGGTAACCACAATGGTGATTACTCACCTAGAGCCAGACATTCTGGAATGTGAAGTCAAGTGGACCTTACAAAGGATCACTACGAACAAAGCTAGTGGAGGTGATGGAATTACAGTTGACTTATTTCAAATCCTAAAAGATGATGCTGTGAAAGGGCTGTACTCAATATGCCAGCAAATTTGGAAAACTCAGCAGTGGCCACAGGACTGGAAAAGGTCACTTTTCATTCCAATCCCACAGAAAAGCAATGGTAAAGAATGTTCAAACTAAGCACAATTGCACTCATCTAACACAAGCAAAGTAATGCTCAAAATTCTCCCAGTGAGGCTTCAGCAGTGCATAAACCTTGAACTTCCAGATGTTCAAGCTAGATTTAGAAAAGGCATAAGAACCAGAGATCATAATGCCAACATTGCATCATAGAAAAAGCAAGAGAATATCAGAAAAACATCTACTTCTGCTTTACTGATTATGGCAAAGTCTTTGACTATGTAGATCACAACAAACTGTGGAAAATTCTTAGAGATGGGAGTACCAAACCACTTGACTTACCGCCTGAGAAATCTGTATGCAGGTCAAGAAGCAATAGTTAGAACCAGATGTGGAAAAACAGACTGGTTCCAAATCATGAAAGGAGTATGTCAAGGCTGTATATTGTCACCCTGCTTATTTAACTTATATGTAGACATCATGAGAAATACCAGGCTGGATGAGGCACAAGCTGGAATCAAGATTGCTGGGAGAAATATCAATAGCCTCATATATGCGGATGACACCACCCTTATGGCAGAAAGTGAAGAGGAACTAAAGAACCTCTTGATGAAAGTTAAAAAGAAGAGTGAAAAAGCTGGCTTAAAACTCAACATTCAAAAACGAAGATCATGGCATCCATCCCCATTACTTCATAACAATAGATGAGGAAACTATGTAAAACAGTGAGAGACTTTATTTTTGGAGGGCTCCAAAATCACTGCAGATTGTGACTGCAGCCATGGAATTAAAAGATGCTTGCTCCCTGGAAGAAAAGCTATGACAAACTTAGTATTAAAAAGCAGAGACATTACTTTGCCAACAAAGGTCCATCTAGTCAAAGCTATGATTTTCTAGTAGTCATGTATGGATGTGAAAGTTGGACTATAAAGAAAGCTGAGTGCCAAAGAATTAATGGTTTTGAGCTGTGGTGTTGGAGAAGACTCTAGAGAGTCTGCTGGACTGCCAGGAGATCCAACCAGTGAATCCTAAGGGAAATCAATCCTGAATATTCATTGGAAGGACTGATGCTAAAGCTGAAACTCTTTGGCCACAAAATAGTTTGGCCACCTGATGTGAAGACTCCTTGGAAAAGACCCTGATGCTGGGAAAGATTTAAGGTCAGAGGAGAACTGGGCAATAGAGGATGAGATGGTTGGATGGCATCACTGACAAGATGGACATGAGTCTGAGCAAGCTTGAGAGCTGGTGATAGACAGGGAAGCCTGAGGTGCTGTAGTCCATGGGTTGCAAAGATCAGACAGGGCTGAGCAACTGAACTGGACTGATATTGTCAACTAATATCTGATAAGAAAGCTATGAATAAATAATGGGGAAAATACAGTCTCTTAATAAATGGCATTAGGAAAACTGGATAACCACATGTAAATGAATGAAACTGAACCTCACTATCTTATACCATACACAACATCTAATTTGCAAACTCTTAGTTGCTGTGTATGAGACTTTGTTACCTGACTCGGGATTAAACAGGCCCCCTCCATTGGGAGTGCTGAGTCTTAGCCACTGGACCACCAGGGAATTCCCAGGCATGGAATCTATTAAATCAATCAATCAATCAATTTTTTTTTTTTTTACAACTTCAAGACACCTGTGGAGAGGAAAAAAAGATGGCACCCCAGAGCAGGTAGAGGGATACTGCAAAGACGGCACCCCTGGTGCCCTCACTGGAGGGCATCCAAAAGCTCTTGGAAGTACATGTTGAGTTAGACACCTGCCCCTTAGGCTGCTTCTGCTTATACATAAGTAAATGAGCCTCTTTTCCCCTGAAGTCTGGTCGCATGAGCAGCTGTAACTGTGCTGGACATGAGGTGGGTTCCAATACAAAAGAAGCCATCTGTGGACTAGTGGAGAGGACTATACCTCACCAAATGTTTGTTATGGGCTCAGACAGTAAAGAATCTGCCTGTAATGTGGGAGACCCGGGTTCAACCCCTGGGTTGGGAAGATCCTCTGGAGGAAGAAATGGCAACCTGCTCTTTATATTCTTGCCTCGAGGAATTCCATGAAGCCTGGTGAGCTACAATCCATGGGATCGCAGAGAGTTGGACACAACTCTGCGACTAACACACAAACATAGAAAGAAAAAGCAACAAAAGAAAAAGTAATAAGTTGTACTATATCAAACTAAAAAGCTGCTGCACAGCAAAAGAAACAACAGAGTTGAATGGCTATCTACAGAATGGAAGAAAACATTTGCCAATCATATATCTGATAAGTAGCAACACCAATAATATACAAAGCACTCATACAACTCAAAAATAGCCCCCCACAAACAATCCAACTAAAATGGACAAAAGAAATGAATAGACATTTTTTCTAAGAAGACATACAAATGGCTAGCTTGAAAAGATGCTTAATATAACTAATTAGAAAAATGAAAATCAAAACCACAATTAGATATCACTTCACATATGTTAGAACGGCTATCATGAAGAAGACAAGAGATAAGAACTGGTGCTTCTCTGGTATCTCAGGGGTAAAAAATCTGCCTGCAATGCAGGAGACACAGGAGACATATGTTCCATCCCTGGGTCAGGAAGATCCTTTGGAGAAGGAAATGGCAACCCACTCCAGTATTTTTGCCTGGGAAATTCCATGGATAGAGAAACTTGGTGGGCTATAGCCCATAGGGTTGCAAAGAGTTGGACATGACTTAGAGACTAAACCACAATAAGAACTGGTGAGAATATGGAGGAAAGAGAGCTATTGTGCCCTGCTGGTGGGAATATAAATAAATACAGCTGTTATGGAAAGCAATATGAAGGTTCCTTACAAAACTGAAGAAAGAACTACCATATGACTCAGCAGTCCCACTTCTGGGCTTATATCCCGAGAAAAAAATTGGGATCTTAAAGAGATATCTGCACACCCATATTCACTGAAGCACTATTCACAACAGCCAAAATATGGAAGGAACCAAACTGTCCATCAGTGAATGAATGAATCAAGAAGAAAACTGTAGTTTGCTGTACTCTGTTGTAATGAATCAAAAAATTGAGCTTGATGACATGTATTTTTAAAAAATTCACCTTTGTATACTAAAAACCATAATTTGTTTTTGGATTGAGGTTTGGTATCTCTACCTGGATATCAAAACAGTGATGTGTATTTTGGACATAATAAAATAATAATTGGGAAAACTCTAATATGTACTGGCTAATGAAAGTAATCCCAATCAAAATAATTCATGCATAAAGCATAAAAATCTTTTCTGTTCTATGGGAAATTTCAATACTCACATTGAAACAAAATTTCCAGCTAATATAGAAAAGAATTGGTAAATCCAGTTTAATTTATTTGAAAATGTTAGTATAACTACCTATGATGGCCCAATATTCCCTTATTTACATGAACAAATGCTATCTTTTCCTGATTTTGCTTCTACCTTTTTACATATTTCTCTTGACAATCAGTTATGGCTCCTTTCTAACAAAACCTAGAAATCTTTTCAAGTCTTTCTGACTTCTTTGTAGTGTTTTATAATACTGACCACTGTTTACTTCTGGAAACTTCCCCTATCTTTAATTCAGATACTATCTTTTCATTCTTCTCCTCAGACATTTTCTCCATTTCTATTCTTACTCGTCACTCATGTCTCCAAGTCTTCACACTGACCAAGTGTGATCATCTGCTAGCTGTTTGTATTATAATACCCAATTCTTCATCTTCCTGGGGTACAAGAGGTAGACTGTTTCCCAGCCTTGCTTGCAGTTTGGGTGGTACTACTAAACTAACAGTGTCCTATCTGATGGAATGTGAGTGGAAATGATATGAACCATTTCCAGACTTTTTATACAAGGTCCCTTCTCTTTTTCTCAGGTTATCTGCTGGATACCAACACCCAAAGTAACTACGGAAATAAAATAGTGAGGTTAGCTGAGCTGTCACTGGCTGTGTTCCTCCCTTAGGCACCTGCATCAGTTGGGCCATGAGTAAAAAGAATAAACACTTATTAGGTTAAATGATTGCAATTTGGGGTGTATGCACATTAAGTATTTAGGAAGATTTATCCATTCTAACATCATAACTTGTTTTCTGTAACCTACATTAACTGGCCTAAGTCAACATTGTTATTCTAGCTTACATTTAATATCATGCCAGCACATTTTTAATATCTAACACCATATAAAGCTGAAAACAGGATAAAACTGAACTAAGTGGACACACATTTCTCAAATTTGATTAGTCTTTCAAACCAAATATCATACAGACTGATATATTTACTTTTCATTTTCCGAAGAAAAACTGTAGGTCTTGTTGTTGCTTAGGGAAAAAAAAATCACATTTTCCCATTTCATCTTCAGTGCCACATCTCAATATATCATAATTATTTTATTACCTCCATTTTATACATGAGGAAACTGGAGCACATACATGCTAATTAAATGGCCCAAAGTCACATAAGCCATTAAGTAGAGGAACTAGGATTTGGACACAGTCTTGGCTCAGGGGTCTATGTGATCAGAACTATAAAGACCACACTTTTAACTGAGTTAAAAAGTATAAGATGAGAAAATCAATGTTGAGATTAAAAAAAAAAGCAAAGTAAGTGTTTAGTTGCTAAAATTAACTTTTAAAATGAGCACTTTAGGTCCTGGTAGATGTGAAAAATAATAAAAAATAGACCATTATAAAAATTAAACATTGTATTCTAATCATCAAAATCATAAATTTTAATAAAATATACTTTTAAAGAGGTTCAAAGTTCTCCAGGTTTCCCTGGTGGCTCAGACAGTAAAGAATCTGTGTGCAATGCAGGAGATCTGGGTTTGATTCCTGGGTCAAGAAGCTCCCCTTGAAAAGGGAATGGCAAGTCACTCCAGTACTCTTGCTTGGAGAATCCCATGGACAGAGAAGCATGGTGGGCTAAAGTCCATGGAGTCACTAAGAGTTAGACATGACTGAGCAACTAACACACACATAGAGATATTTACTAAGTATTTTACCATTCACTAAAATAATAAATGCTTTCTAACATAAATTGTTTATTTATATTTCTTAGAATATACAACTAGGTTTTTAAAAAATAGAAAAATATATATTTCCTATGCCATGCCATATAATATATACATATTTCTTTGCCTCCATACATCTTAGAACATCTACTTCCTAATATACAAATTCCATGTGTCGGCCAATAATGATATCAAAGACAATAAGGTCAAATCTATAAAAATATTATTTTTGTGTACTGTCTAAATCAAAATATGATTCTGTCTTTATTGTTAACATATTCATCAACTTTTACACTTGCATTTTATGTTTGTTTTTCTTTTCTATTATAAAAATGAAATTAACCAAATAATATATTTATTTTTTTAGAGACAAAAAGATCAAGAATGATTTATATTATGGGTGTTTTGTTATCATAGAATATATGCCATTTATTCTTTTTTTGGTATGCCATTTGTTCCTTAACAGAGATTTCTAACTTACCTTCTTTTGTAGAACACAATGGAAAATGAATATAAACATTCCCTGTAGAGAATTGAAAATGGTGAAGAGATACGCCATGATGACTGTGCTTTCATTAATATACATGAGTCCAAAGGCCCAGGTCAATCCTAATAGGCAGAGAAGAGCTATTGCACCTATAACCCATGACCTGCAAAGAGAAGAGAAAATTAAGACTTATCAAATAGTTTGTCTTTAGTTAACATAGTCATATTGTATCAACAATACTGACACTGAAAAAAATGTTACGGTAAGTTTATTGACAGGAAATGTAAGACAGGTGGTATAAGTACTTCAAGATTTTAATGAGAACTTACAAGTTTTCAAGCTTGAGGAGATATACATGAATGAAAATGTTATGAACACAGAAATTCATTTAAGCAAAGCAGATCTGTACTATTAAACTATTCACATATTTGCAGCACATATGTAAATGATATGGAGATGTAGTTATGGTTAATGGCAAGGTGGGAAAGTCTGTAAAGTTATGTTAGTCTCCACTGGTCTCACTGGTATGATAACATTTATTTGACTAGACTCTTTCCATTAGCTTCACCTGATACACTTTTACCCCATTTTTCCAAATTTCCTATTTTTCCATAAAAAATTTAATGTGTACTGATAAAAACAGAAGGAACCAATATATCGAACATATATAAATTTCTGTCTGATTCTATAGTTATGTAGAACAAATGTGATATACAGTAGCTGGAAAAAAAAAATAGTTTCCCTCTAGATAACCATCTAGTCTTTCAGCCTTTAGATTGCTGTCTTCTGGGTTATGTTGGACTAGACTTTGGAAATCAGGCAATTGGCAGCTTTGTTGAAAAGAAGCCCAAAGGCTCAGGACACCTTCATGTCTTTGAAGTGTCTATAAACTCATGGGAGAAAATGAAGTCGAAAATGGGATGGAGAGGTATGAAAAAAGTAGTCCAGAACGGAAGAAAGATTCCCACTCTCACTCCATTCCCTTAGTTTCCTCCAAGCTGCCATTCACAGTACTAGTAAATGGGTGATGAACGTTCATATATTTGTGGTTATGTATTCACTATCAACATAAAATAAATCTTTCCAATAGATAGGAATACAATAATTGAAAATGGAATCTTCTCAACTTCTGTGTACATACGATAGGACCAAAACAGTCTAGATTTCTATAATCTTAGCCCATCCTTTCCTTTCCCAGTATACTTTGCTGAACATGGTAAACTAATATTTCTTTTCAGCAGACTACTATCCTCTACTTACATTGTCTAAGAAATGAATATGTATGGGTATTGAAAACTTTGCAAAACAAAGGATGGAAAATTGCATATATTTACTATAATCTGAAGCTGGGTTTAATAAATTTTTCAGAGAGAACTACATTTTAAGAAAGATATGTCCCAGAGTAGTTAAATATTATTAAAGTCTTATTAAAGTTAATCTCAAATATTTACCATTTTCCTTCTATAACCATCAGCCACTATATTTCAGATGCAAACATCCACTAAATTTAATGTGCTTAATTTAAAACATTAATAATCTTGAATAAAGAATCCCTAAAGGAAGTTTGCCATGCCACAGACATGTATGTGACATGTTTGTATATAAGAATTAGAAAACATCTTAGAAGTTAATATCTTGTTTCACAAGCAGATTCAGAAGTATGAGAACTTTCAAGATAAAGCTCTCAGTTTTTCACAGATATTGGAAAAAGGAAAAATGGGAAGAGTTGCCATTAAACCAAGATAAAATTGTTATTCAGCTTTAGAAATAAAATGATAGGATAAAATATTCAAGTCAGCTATCCCCTAGAAAACACATAATGGGCTCGTGTTAATGATATAAAACAGTGATGAGCCCAAATTCTAAAGAAAAAAGAAGTAAGAGCATGAAGAAGTAAGTGAAATGGTACTGGAGAAAATGAAAACAAAGGACTCTTCACCAGAAGAACAAACTGAAAGTCTACAGCAAGATCACTGAAAGGTTGCCAATCTTGTTTATTGCTGCAGGACAGAATTTTAAAATGTACAAAAGAGAAAAAACCCAAATCTTAACATTTACATTTATTTTTATTAGATTAGTACAGACTTGTAGCTTTGTTTCAGAAGCTTAAAAGATATGATCGATAATCAAGATATGTGTCAAATTTGAAAGAGATTATTTTGCATATGCAAGATTTAATTTTTGAAGGAGGTATTTCCCCTTCTTTTGGATATTTAGCCTAAGAACTTCATTAGTATCATTTGTAACTCCATAGTTTCATATCCAGAAAATCATTTGAAGAAATAACACTAAATCATGAAACAGCTTTAGATGAATGATGTCCGAACAAGCAACAGAAATGACGACATATGCAGCACAGAGGAGCACATCACAATGAAAGGAGAAAGCTAATAAAAGCAAAACAAGTCTGTACCACATGAAGGTGCTATTACTGTGGCACTAAGTTCAGGTGATATCCAATTAAAGGAGGTGAAGCAGAATTTTTCTGGCAATACACCTGCAGCACATTTATTCTGCAGAGAAGTTGTATGCCTGATTATTTTCCTGCACAGTTTGCTCTTCTGCCTCAATGTGAATGACAGAAGCTCTAATGATTTTCCAGTACTGATCTGACAGCTGGTTCATGGGACCACACTGATAAATGAAATTTATCAGCCATTCAGGTCATTCTTACTTGATGAAGGGTCTGTTATCCTCATAGCTAAAGAATGCATAGACATAAAGACAAGAACACCAACATTAGCATTTTATGACAAAGAATTTCATATGAAAAATATTCTCCTGGTTCCCAAAGGCCTCTGTCGCCCACCTCCCTAGAAGGCATCATAATCTTCCCTTTATATCCAGAAGGTAAATCCTAAAATGACCATGAGAACCTAAATAACAAGGAACAAAATCAATTTTACAATACTGCAATATCCCTTATGAGACTAAAAATTCCATTTTTTTTTCATCATGTGCACATATTACTTGTGACTTGACAGAGACATTTATTTCTAAGAGACCACATTTCTCTAGAGAATGAGAAATCTTATGAGCAACCTGGAAAAGGCTTGGGGGCATACTTAAAATGACAGATTTCATGTCACCTAAAGGTCTCCTTATTTTATAATATTAGTAGATGAGATTACTTAACTATGGACAGTACACTTCTGAGTAATTTTAACTTGCACATGATTGACCTGAGTTAAATCAGAACATTACAGCCCATTGAAAATAATCAACAAGACTACTTTAAAATTATTTCTGATGGTGCATTGAGAAAAATGTTTGAACAATCTTTTGTAGTAATAGGAGCAAACAGACAGCACCTGTCCATCATCACTTATATGTACTGTTTAGTATCGTCCACATAAAATGAGATCCAAGCATCAAATTAGTAGAGATTAGTTAGGGGATATTTTGGATTTTTTTTTTTTTTAAACATAGTTGCTTCTCAGTGAACTGTGACAGGACTGAAAAGAAACAGAAACCTCAGTCCTCTATTCTTTTACCTCTTGCCAGAGGCAATGGTTTCTGATATCATGCATACAAAGTAAAGCTCTTAGAAAGGCTCCAACTGTGATGCATTTTGAACAAAGCAAGCCACAGATAAAAAGAGTAAAGAACAGTAAAGAGTAAAGAACAGCCTGGGATTTGAAGCCAGTTCGCCTGAGGTTTACGTCTTAACTTAGTCACTTACTAGCTATTTGATATTAGGCAAAAATTATTAATAATTTACCTGTGGTTGTGTCAATTTTTACATCTATAAAATGGTGATAATTATAATGTAAGTTTCCTGTGATAATGAAATGATACATTATGTATCAAGTGCTCGGAATAGTACCTGACATATTGTTTGATAAATATTCCATAGTTACTATTAGACCATTTTCATTCTGAAAATACAGAATTTCTTACCACCCTAAAGGATATAACAGAAAATAATAAATGTTGAACAGTTAAATTCATTTGATGATGCTTCAGGAGTAAATATCATGCTGCAAAATAGATGTGGTGAAAATAAGTTTGGATATGGAGCAGGGAGTGACTAACTATAATGTCTAATATGGAGTTACTGGCCACATGGGTTTATTTATATTTAAATTTACACTAATTAAAAGGAGATTAAGTTTAAAATTCATTTCCTTTGGTCACACTAGTTACATTACAAATACTTAGAAACTTCATTAGCTACCATATTGAACAGGGAAGTTCTAGAACATTTCTGTTATCACAGAAAGTTCTATTGGACAGTGCTGAACTCGAAGATTCAAAGAGAGTTTTAGCCAGGAAATGAAATTCTAAGAAATATTTGAATACTGCCATGGATATGGAAAAGATAAAGAGAAGAATTTCTAAGAATTGATAATATTTAACACTTGTAATTATGCCTAAAAAGAAAATCCTGTACTTATATTAATATTGAAAACTTACAGAAGATAATAGCATGATATTTATTTTACTATATGCCTCCCCATGGTATCAACATTTTCCACCTATGATGCTAAATTTATTATTAGAATGACTCTATTTTAATTTATGCAGTACAATATTAGGTAAAAAAGTTACAGAGGTTAACATGTAGGGATAGCTACAAAAATGCTATACAAAATTATATTAAGCTCTCTATATGTTTCAAAAACAATATACAGTTGATTCTCTTTGCTGTACAGCAGAAGCTAACACAACATTGTAAAGCAACTATGGCTCACTAAAAATGTTATATACACACACACACATATACACATATATAGAACTTGGACTATAATTGCTAGAGTGAGATGTCTGCCTTAATGAGAAATACCAAAAAAGAGAGATATCAGGGTGCTATTCTGTGATTTTTGTTGGCAACTCTGGGGATCAGCTGCTTGCTATACTCAGTAGCTAAGACTGCAATTCCAATTCCAATTTTACTTAGAGTTAGCTACACACAAACTGCAGAAAAATTATACCACAGAAATTCTCGAACTGTTCAGAAAGTTCTAGGACCCACAACAGACTTCTCAAATTGGGGATCTGGCAAAGGGATGGAGAACCTTAGGGAATTTGACTATGGGGGCCAGTGGGATTTGATTATAGAACTTCCACAGGACTGGAGAAACAGACTCTTGGAGGGCACAAATAAAATCTGTACACACAGGAGCCTGGAGAAAGGAGCAGTGTCCCCACAAGAGACTGAGTCAGACTTGCCTGTGAGTGTCCAGGAGTCTCCAGTGGAGGCATGGGTTGACAGTTTGGCATTAGGCCAAACAACAGGGAGGGAACACAGCCCTACCCATTAACAGAAAATTAGACTAACGATTTACTGAGCAATTCATCAGAGGGCAGACAAAATGAAAAGCACTCACAGAAAACTAACCAAACTGGTCACAAGGACCACAATCTTGCCTAATTCAAAGAAACTTGAGCCATGCCATGTAGGGCCACCCAAGATGGATGGGTCACGGTGGAGAGTTCTGACAAAATGTGGTCTGCTGGAAAAGGGAATGGCAAACCACTTCAGTATTCTTGCCTTGAGAGCCCCATGAACAGTATCAAAAGGCAAAAAGATAGGGCACTGAAAGATGAACTCCCCAGGTCAGTAAGTGCCCAATATGTTACTGGAGATCATAAGAGAAATAACTCCAGAAAGAAGGAAGAAACAAAGCCAAAGTGGAAATAACACCCAGGTGTGGATGAAACAGGTGATCGAAGTAAAAGTCTGATGCAGTAAAGAACAATATTACATAGGAACCCAGATTGTTAGGTCTATGAATCAAGGTAAATTGGAAATGGTCAAATAGGAGAAGACAAGAGTGAATATTGACATTTTAGGAATCAGTGAACTAAAATGGACTGGAATTGAGTGAGTGAAGTTGCTCAGTCGTGTCCAACTCTTTGTGACCCCGTGAACTGTAGCCCACCAGGCTGCTCCATCCTTGGGATTCTCCAGGCAAGAATACTGGAGTGGGTTGCCATTTCCTTCTCCAGGGGAACTTCCCAACCCAGGGATTGAACCCAGGTCTCCCTCACTGCAGGCAGACGCTTTACCTCGAAGCCACCAGGGAAGCCCAAAATGGACTGGAATGGGCAAATTTAATTCAGAAGATCATTATATCTTCTACCATGGGCAAGAATCCCTTAGAAGAAATGGAGTAGCTCTCACAGTCAATAAAACAGTCTGAAATTCAGCAGTTGGGTGCAATCTCAAAAATGACAGAATGATCTGTGTTTATTTCCAAGGCAAAATATTCAGTATCACAGTAATCCAAGTCTATGCCCCAACAACTAATGCAGAATAGCTGAAGTTGAATGGTTCTATGAACTCTTAAAGACTTTATAAAACTAACACCAAAAAAAAGAGATGTTCTTTTCATCATAGTGGACTAGAATGCAAAAGTAGGAAAACAAGAGATACCTGGAGTAGCAGGCAAGTTTGCAGTTGGAGTACAAAATGAAGCAGGGCTAAGGCTAACAGAGTTTTGCCAAGAGAATGCACTGATCATAGCAAACACTGTCTTCCAACAACACAAGAGATGACTCCACACATGGACATCACTAGATGGTCAACACCAAAATCAGATTGATTATATCCTGTGCAGCCAAAGATAGACAGGCTCTATACTAGAGCCAGACATTCTGGAATGTGAAGGCAAGTGGGCCTTAGAAAGCATCACTACGAACAAAACTAGTGGAGGTGATGTAATTCCAGTAGAGCTATTTCAGATCCTGAAAGATGATGCCTTCAAAGTGCTGCATTCAATATGCCAACAAATTTGGAAAACTCAGCAGTGGCCACAGGACTGGAAAAGGTCAGTTTTCATTCCAATCCCAAAGAAAGGCAATGCCGAAGAATGCTCAAACTACCCCACAATTGCACTCATCTCACATGATATTAAAGTAATACTCAAAATTCTCCAAGCCAGGCTTTAGCAATATGTGAACTGTGAACTTCCAGATGTTCAAGCTGGTTTTAGAAAAGGCAGAGGAACCAGAGATCAAATGGCCAACATCCACTGGATCATGGAAAAAGCAAGAGAGTTCCAGAAAACCATCTATTTCTGCTTTATTGACTATGCCAAAGCCTTTGACTGTGTGGATCACAATAAACTGTGGACAATTCTGAAAGAGATGGGAATACCAGACCACCTAACCTGCCTCTTGAGAAATCTGTATGCAGGCAAGGAAGCAACAGTTAGAACTGGACATGGAACAACAGACTGGTTCCAAATAGGAAAAGGAGTACGTCAAGGCTGTATACTGTCACCCTGCTTATTTAACTTCTATGCAGCGTACATCATGAGAAATGCTGGACTGGAAGAAGCACAAGCTGGAGTCAAGACTGCTGGGAGATATATCAATAACTTCAGATATGCAGATGATACCACCCTTATAGCAGAAAGTGAAGAAGAACTAAAGAGCCTCTTGATGAAAGTGAAAGAGGAAAGCAAAAAGTTAGCTTAAAGCTCAACATTCAGAAAACGAAGATCATGGCATCCGGTCCCATCACTTCATGGGAAATAGATGGGGAAACAGTGAAAAAAGTGTCAGACTTGATTTTGGGGGGCTCCAAAATCACTGCAGATGGTGACTGCAGCCATGAAATTAGAAGACATTTACTCCTTGGAAGAAAAGTTATGATCAGCCTAGAGAGCATATTCAAAAGCAGAGACATTACTTTGCCAACTAAGGTCCCTCTATTCAAGGCTATGGTTTTTCCAGTGGTCATGTATGGATGTGAGAGTTGCACTGTGAAGAAGGCTGAGCACCAAAGAATTGATGCTTTTGAACTGTGGTGTTGGAGAAGACTCTTGAGAGTCCCTTGGACTGCAAGGAGATCCAACCAGTCCATTTTAAAAGAGATTAGTCCTTGGTGTTCTTTGGAAGGACTGATGCTAAAGCTGAAACTCCAGTAATTTGGCCACCTCATGTGAGGAGTTGACCCACTGGAAAAGACTCTGATGCTGGGAGGGATCAGGGGCAGGAGGAGAAGGGGACAACAGAAGATGAGATGGCTGGATGGCATCACGGACTCAATGGACATGAGTCTGAGTGAACTCCGGGAGTTGGTGATGGACAGGGAGGCCTGGCGTGTTGCGACTCATGAGGTCGCAAAGAGTTGGACACGGCTGAGTGACTGAACTGAACTGAACTGATACAGTCAGTAAAAACAAGACTGGGAGCTGACTGTGGGTCAGATCATGAACTCCTTATTGCCTAATTCAGGCTTAAATTGAAGAAAGTAGAGAAAACCACTAGACCATTTAAGCATGACCTAAATCAGATCCTTTATGATTATACAGTGGAAGTGACAAACAGATCCAAGAGATTGATCTGATAGACAGAGGGCCTGAAGAACTATGGAAAGAGGTTCCTGACACTGTCCAGGAGGTGGTATCAAGACCATCCCCAAGAAAAAGATATTCAGAAAGGTAAAATGGTTGTCTGAGGAGACCTAACAAATAGCTGAGAAAAGAAGAAAAGCCGAAGGCAAAGGAAGAAAGGAAAGATATACCCATTTGAATGCAGAGTTCCAAAGAATAGCAAACAGATAAGAAAGATTTCCTTAGTGATCAATGCATAGAAATAGAAACCAATACAATGGGAAAGACTAGAGAGCTCTTCAAGAAAATTAGAGATACCAAAGGAACATATCATGCAAAGATGGGCACAATAAAGGACAGAAATGGTATGGACCTAACAGAAGCAGAAGATTTTAAGAAACGGTGACAAGAATACACAGAAAAACTGCACAAAAAGATCTTTGTGACCCAGATAACCACGATGGTGTTATCACTCACCTATAGCCAGACACCCTAGATTCCAAAGTCAAGTGGGCCTTAGGAAGCATCACTGTGAGCAATGCTACTGGAGGTGATGGAATTCCAGGTGAGATATTTCAAGTCTTAAAAGATGATGCTGTTAAAGTGCTGCACTCAATATGTCAGCAAATTTGGAAAACTCAGCAGTGGCCACAGGACTGGAAAAGGTCGGGTTTCATTCCAATACCAAAGAAAGGCAATGGTAAAGAATGTTCAAACGACCACACAACTGCACTCATCTCCCATGACAGCAAAGTAATGCTGAAAATTCTCAGTGAGGCTTCAACAGTATATGAACCGAGAACTTGAACAGATGTTCAAGTTGGATTTAGAAAAGGCAGAGGAACCAGAGATCAAAATGCCAATATCCATTGTATCATAGAAAAAGCCAGAGAGTTCCAGAAAGATTTACTTCTGCTTTATTGACTATGCCAAAGTCTTTTACTGTGTGGATTGAAACAAACTGTGGAAAATTCTGAAAGAGATGAGAACACCAGACCTCCTTACCTGCCTTCTGAGAAATCTGTATGCAGGTCAAGAAGCAACAGAACCCAGACGTGGAACAACAGAATGGTTCCAAAATGGGAAAGGAGGACGTCAAGGCTATATATTGTCACTTTGCTTATTTAACTTATATGCAGAGGACATCATGAGAAACGCTGGGCTGGATGAACCATAAGCTGGAATCAAGTATTCCAGGAGAAATATCAATAACCTCATATATGGAGATAACACCACCCTTATGGCAGAAACCAAAGATGAACTTAAGAGCCTCTTGATGAAAGTGAAAGAGGAGAGTGAAAAACCTGGCTTAAAATTCAACATTCAAAAGAATGAAGATCATAGCACTGGTCCCATCACTTAATGGCAAATAGACGGGGAAAGTATGGAAACAGTGAGAGACTTTATTTTCTTGGGCTCCAAAGTCACTGCACATGGTGATTGCAGCCATGAAATTAAAAGATGCTTGCTCCTTGGAAGAAAAGTTATGACAATTGTAGATAGCATATTAAAAGCAGAGACAGTACTTTGCCAAGAAAGGCCCATCTATTTAAAACTATGTTTTTCCAGAAGTCATGTATGGATGTGAGAGTTGGACTATAAAGAAAGCTGAGTGCCAAAGAATTGATGCTTTTGAACTGTGGTGTTGGAGAAGACGCTTGAGAGTCTCTTGGACAGCAAGGTAATCAAACCAGTGAATTCTAAGGGAAATCGGTCCTGAATATTCATTGATGCTAAAGCTGGAACTCCAATACTCTGGCCACCTGATGTGAAGAACTGACTCCTTGGAAAAGACCTTGATGCTGGGAAAGATTGAAGGCAGGGGGAGAAGGGTACGACAGAGGATGAGATGGTTGGATGGCATCACCGACTCAACGGACATGAGTTTGAGCAAGCTCCGGGAGCTGGTGATGGACAGGTAAGCCTAGAGTGCTCCAGTCCTTGGTTTTTCAGAGTCAGACAGGACTAAGTGACTGAACTGAACTGATGGCAATGCATTTAATTCACGGGAATATGAACATAGGTGAACTGTGACCTTTCTGGGTCTTGGCAAATAAAAGATTGGAATTGGGCTTCCCTGGACCTTTTTATCCTTCTATTTTCCTAGGAGACATTGATAGTACAGTCTCAGATCTAAAAGGAAGGCTGTTTGATGGCAGAGAATGAGATGGCTGGATGGCACTGCTGACTCAATGTACGTGAGTCTGAGGGAACTCCGGGGGTTGGTGATGGACAGGGAGGCCTGGCATGCTGCAATTCATGGGGTCGCAAAACTCGGACACAACTGAGCGACTGAACTGAACTGAACTTATTGATGGGGAGCAACCTTTTAGATTTAGATCACCTATTTCTATACTCTAATGTAAATTTAAGCCACTACAATTTAGAGTAATTTTTATTGTGCCTTAGCCTGTGCAATAATTACTAAAGCAGGTTTTAGCTATAAGAATCCCTGGTTCACATGCAATATAGAAATTCATGCTAATGACAAAGAACTATTCATTAATTTTACCTCCAGAATGACATGAATAATATACAATAGTTTTAAAATCTAAATATCACTAAAGTTTATCTATAATATGTCAGTTATTTTCCATCATTTTGTCAGATATTCTACTGGCTTAAAGAATCTAGTTTCAGAATGTCTTTCCATCAAATCTAAATTAAATTGATGATAATGTTGCCACCTGTATTGGTGACAAAGACATGTGCTATTGATTCACTTTTTATTAAAAAAAAATCTACATAGCTAGTTTCTAAAGTTGAATAATTTTCATTCTGATTCACCAATGAAAGTCCACTGATACAAAAATTCATCCCAAGTTGTAAGACTGCAACAATTTTACTGTAATTATTTTACGGTTTTATGAAAATATGGACACAAGAGCTTAAGATGTTCTTGGTGATGTTAATAGGAACTTACAAGTTATCTTAGAATTTACAAGTTGTGACATGGAAAATCAAATAAAACATATTGTGTAGTTTTCAAGGTACAAAAGAAAAAATATCCATTTTTCCCAGTAAGTACATTTTCCTTTTATCAGACATTTATCATTTTATCCTTACATTTAAAATTCAGAATTTTAAATATTGAGGTCATAATACTATCTTTAAGAGTGATCCTTAGAATAAAGTTCAGAATTTTTAGGGGCCTCTATGGTAGAGAATTTTTAGGGGTGCTAGTGGTAAAGAAAAGTGAAAAGTGAAGTCACTCAGTTGAGTCTGACTCTTTGCGACCCCATGGACTGTAGCCTACCAGGCTCCTCTGTCCATAGGATTTTCCAGGCAAGAATACTGGAGAGGGTTGCCATTTCCGTCTCCAGGAGATCTTCCCAGCTCAGGGACTGAAGTTGGGTCTCCCGCATTGTAGGCAGATTCTTTACCATCTGAGCCACCAGGGAAGTCCCTTCTGCTAGTGTAGGAGACATAAAACACATGGGTTCGATCCCAGGGTCGGGAAGATCTCCTGGATAAGGACAGGCAACCCACTCCAGTATTCTTGCCTGGAGAATCCCATGGCAAGAGGAGCCTAGCAGGCTATAGTTCATAGGGTCACAAAGAGTTGAACATAACTGAAGCGACTTAGCATGCATGCACATCGATTGAAAATACTTACGCATACGTTTATATAGTCTATAACAATTATTGCAATCCCATGGACTGTAGCCTACTAGGCTTCGCTGTCCCTGGGATTTTCCAGGCAAGAGTACTGGAGTGGGTTGCCATTGCCTTCTCCAACAATTCCAAAGAAAGAAAAGGCTATTAAAATCTAGCCCCTAGAAGCTTAGCTAAAAAAAGAGAAAAACATCTTCAAAAGATTTCATAACCAAAACATTAACTTATAAATTAATGCTATAATTGTGGTTTAGTTGCTAAGTCTTGCTTGAGTCTTGTGACCCCATGGACTGCAGCCCTCCAGGCTCCTCTGTCCATGGGATTTTCCAGGCAAGAATACTGGAGTGGTTTGCCAAAAGTCTCGTAATATAATACGTCAGTATAGACAGATGACAAATGGACAATATAATGAATCAATTTAGTTATATGATATTCTTTCTCTGACTTTAATAATTCAAAATAGAATATTATTTTTAATAAAAATTTTAAAGGACATATTACCTAAACTTCAAGATAAAAAAAGATTAATTATTTGACTAGTTTTAAAATTTCCTCTTCATTATATTAGATACACAGAATTTTTTTTTTCTTTTTTTAAAAATAATAGTAGAATGGGTAAGGTTTGGTGTGAAGGAAAATGAAGGAAAATACATGTTTATTTCACATATATTTTATATTACTGGGACAATACCATCCTAGAATTATTATTCCATTATCTTTTTTAACCAGTGTAGGAAGATTAAAAGGAAGAGTCATTTAGAATATAATTCAATATTTTTGAGTAAAATATAAACAATGTTTCATCATGGTCATATGTTTAGTTAGCATTAAAGATATTAAAATCCTTTGAAAAATATGAAAATTATAGAATGAATATAAAATTTATAAATAGATATTATTTCAACTGTGGATTTTATTACTATTAATATATTACTACCAAAAGCTATATTTTTACACTTGCTTATATAAAAATATTAAGAGGAGAGTGAAATGAACCAAATAAAGAAAATAAATGGTTTTGAATATGTCATAAACATATTTATTCCTATCCCTCAATGTCCTTACAATAATATTGCAGAGTTGAGGAGTAAACACTAATATTATTAAACACTAATATTATTAAATTTTGAATTTCTCCTGATAAATTGGGTAAGTCTGAAATTAGGAAGAATTGAGTATATAATAAATCAGGATTAATAAATATTAAATAAATGACTAATAAAACTTTAATTATATTATCTCCAAACTCAATGCTATAAATATTCTTATAACTCAGTACAATATGGTCAAATAACTAACTTATATGAAAGACATTAGGAGCATCAATTATGAGAATGAATAATGAATTAGTATATTGGACACAAACAGCAAAAAATTTTCACACTTTAGTATCTCCATCTATCAGATTTATAAATTGAATTTGTAGGTTTATAAAAACGAATGTATGAAAATTTATAAAAATGAATTGGTAGTTTCCATGAAAATAAGATGCTTCCCCCTGGTGGCTTAGACAGTAAAGAATCCTCCTGCAATGCAGGAGACATGGGTTCAATCCCTGAGTCTGGAAGATTTCCTGGTGAAGGAAATGGCAACCCACTCCAGTATTCTTGCCTGGGAAATCTCACAGACAGAGTAGCCTGGCAGGCTACAGTTCATGGGACTGCAAAGAGTTGTACATGACTAAGCAACTAAGCACAAATGTACATGTGCAATTAAAATATAAAATTTTGGAATCACATTGGAAGCAAATAAGATCATTGTATGATTACCAATACTAATACATTAAAGATAGTGTATCTTAGTAACTGAAAGCACTGATTTGTGAATCAATGTGCCTGCACTTAGATGAGCATTTTACAACATTGGGCACATTTATTCATCCACTCTGACCTTCACAGTTTTCCTCTTTGAAATGTGTATAAATATAGATCTTTGTTCATAGGGCTGTTGCGTGTATCAAAAAAGTTCCAAAAGCTCCTTTTATTTAACATGCAAAAAATTACTCAACAACATATACTTTTAATATACAAAAGTACCATACACATATTTGTTATTACATTTGTTGTTGTGTATTGACCTTCTGACCTCAAAAAGAGCTACAGGGAAAAAAGTGTTTTTCTTTTAAGTGTTTTGGAAATTCATATATTAACTAGAAATCCAAAGAGCAATGGAGAATCACTGCCTTTTCTGAAATCAATATTTAGACTGAGAAAACTTCAGTCTATTTGATGTTTTTATTCTGGATTTCTTTAGGCTTACTATATGCTATGAAATTCTACATTTTCATTTGAACTGGGGTATATATCCAGATTCCTAATGAACATTAAAATAGAAACCAATAGTTCTTTCCAAATTTAATTGATAAATATATTGTATCTTTAGTGTCAAAAGTACACTAATAACTGCAGTCTTTCACTAAATGTAATCCTCTGATCATCAAGTAAGACATAAAATTATATGTGAAATGTTCATGAAAATTCACTAAGATATCTGTTATAAAATTGAATTTCATAGTTCCTCATGATTTTTGAAAACTTGAAACTCTGAATAGGATAAAGTAAATGACAAACTATATAAAGAGAAGTTTTCATTTCTTACTAATGATTTTTATCTTGTAATCTGTGAAAACTGTGGTTCTAGTATGTGATAGAAATATCTCAAGTTCTTAAAATAATGGCACCCTTTTATTTTTTAAAACTTTCAGATAGAATCATGTTTTCTGGCTCATTATTTAAGGATCAGTGTCTTTCAAGCTGATAAGCTTGATCATTGGAATGCAAGGAGAGGAAGTACTTTAAAGAATATATAACATACTTTCAAGGTTTCTTTTTCAATTTAGAAGATATAAAAACTTTTAAGTTAAGTAAAATAAGAAAGAAAAATTGATAACTTTTAGATATTCTTTCCAAATGTGTTTTGACATGTTGAATTGTTATATCTTTCTCATACCATATGGTATCATCACCTCTCATTTCAACAACTTGCAAGAGAAACATTCATCATAGCCTATCTGTGAATAAACACCTTATTATAAACTGCTTGTAGAACAACTAAAACATAAAAAAGTACAACTGTGTATTTTAAACATGTTGGTATTTACTAAAGATTCTAATAAACGGAACCAAGGCAGACCTTGAAACACAATAGGATACAAACAAGTCTTACTTAATGTTGGTCAAGTGATGTAATTTTCATTAGGCCTAGTTTACTCACTTTCACAATGAATGACATAATCTTGCATGCATGCATGCTCAGTCGCTTCAGTTGTGTCAGACTCTCTGTGACCCTATAGACTGTAGCCCTCTAGGCTCCTCTGTCCATGGAATTCTCCAGTCAAGAATACTGGAATGTCTTACTATGATCTTTTAGAGTTGAATGCAACCAAGAAAAGAATAGTCTATGCCTCAACTAGTTTCTTGAATAGTGGGTAGACCTAGGTAATGACCCACAATCTCTACTGCAAGTCTGCTTCTAACACAGAAGCTCTGTGAGATGTTGTAGCCCCTAAATATATTTATAACTAGAAATCTGAATATAATCTTAAAATTATGTCAATAAGAAAACATTGAGAAATGGTATAGAAAATTTAAGCAAATATACACATAAATCTAACTTTAAAGATATACAAACTCCAAATACCAAAATAACAGTTCTTAAATCAATCACACGTTAGGCCAAAGGGCAACCTTAATAAAAACTAAGAATTAATATCAAACCTACTGCATTCTCTGATGATCGTGACACCAAATCTTGAAATCAATAACTTATAAAACATGCATAGATATACATGAACATTTATCCATCTGCTGCTACATCTCCAAAGAAACTTCAAGACCCTGAATATTTTACAAATAAGTTCTATTTAATATTAAAACAACAAATAATCCTTTTTTCATGTAGGTCAGGCCTACATGAAAAAAAAAAGAAAAGCTTTATGAGACTACTATAACTTACTAGGTAGGTAAAATTTAAGAGAATAAAAAGAACATTTTATTTCAAATCTTACTTAAAAATCCAAAATAAGCTATTAGATAGCAAAATCTAATGGTGCATAAACATCATGATCAGTTATTACATAATGGTGAAGAAGAACTTTAAAAACTGATTCTGAAATGCACATTGAAGAAAAATGAAAGTCTAAGAGAAGATAAAGCAATTTTGAAAGATGATCAAAATGGGAGGACTCATGTTACCAGATACTAAGCAAGACTGATAATAATGAAGTAATGGTAGAGAAATGAAGTCTATGTCCATGGAACAGAAGAGAGCACACAGAGATTTGGTTTGGGACAGTGAAGCAGCAAAAATCTTGAGGAAAAGGATGGATTATTTTGTGAACGATGTTGGAAATTTGGCTGGTCATATTAGGAACACAACATGTCCTCCAAAGACCTCAAAATCACACATTACAGAGGAAAAGTTGATGGTTTAAATATATAATATTGTTATCTGTAGTACAACAAGAATCAACAGAGACATGACAAATGGAGAAGCTACATGCAATAACTGAAGTATTTAAAGTGTTTATTAGCAAGTAAATGAGAAAGTTTACAGAAAGATTCATTTAAAAAAAGGGGGAAATTAAAATGATTTTAGAAGGATTAAAAATGGAAACAAATGACCATAATCATTTTACTAATAGGGTTCCTGTAAGTATGAACTGACATGTTGAATACTTATTTATTAATATTTATTTATTTATTAATATTTATTGCTTTAAGTTTTTATATATTACATTAATGAAAGTAACTGAGTGGAAGATCTGGTAATTTTAGATATCTTTCCACAGCTAACTGAACAAGATGTTGTAAATTCAAAGGCAGAAAAATGAGAAAAGTGCAATGACAATGACTATCACAAAGAAAATTTGCCATTATTTTACTTCTTGGCCTATGTAATGTTAATATTCAATTATGTCAATATTTTTCACTGATATATTACTATTTTTCATACTCATGGCTTGCTTTCTTTATCTCATAAACAGTTTGAAATTAAAGCTAAAACCGTTAATCTCAGTTCTGGAACTGAGAGGATTTTTGTGTTAGCATGTTTAAATGTCTGATTGAAAATATGAACTTCTACAAACAACATTTCTGAGTATTCTAGAATACATGCTCAAATGCACATTTATAAAAGAGCCAGGGGACTTGGATGACAGATCTTTTTAAAATACATAATTGTATACAGTGGAAAAATCCAGCAACAACTGGGACTCAGCCAAGAGAAAATGAGATTAGGAAATTTTCAACTGTGGACTGAGCAGCTCAAGACAGCTAACATTCCTCTATACTGTCTGCACATTTTATTTAGAAATCCAGGGATTTATTACACAGTCCTTTATTTAAAATAACTGTGACTTACATTGTTTCACTACTTGTTAATATAAGGTAAACTTATTAAAAACAAAGTAACACTCCTTTTAAAAAAGTACTCCTGGAAAGTAGGAGAATGGGAAAAGCTGAAGTTTGAAAAAGTGTTTTTGCTTTAATGTTGTTCTTATTTAAATGAGAGGTATTCCCTTGGAATTAGGGGATATTGATATGGTGTTGGAGAAGACTCTTTAGAGTCCCTTGGACTGCAAGGAGATCCAGCCAATCCATTCTGAAGGAGATCAGCCCTGAATTTCTTTGGAAGGAATGATGCTAAAGTTCAAACTCCAGTACTTTGGCCACCTCATGTGAAGAGTTGACTCATTGGAAAAGACTTTGATTTATGTCGGAGAGTGTTTTGCCTATGTTCTCCTCTAAGAGTTTTATAGTTTCTGGTCTTACATTTAGATCCTTAATCCATTTTGAGTTTATTTTTGTGTATGGTGTTAGAAAGGGGTCTAGTTTCATTCTTTTACAAGTGGTTGACCAGTTTTCCCAGCACCACCTGTTAAAGAGACTGTCTTTACTCCATTGTATATTCTTGCCTCCTTTGTCGAAGATAAGGTGTCCATAGGTGTGTGGGTTAATCTCAGGGATTTCTATTTTGTTCCATTAATCTATATTTCTGTCTTTGTGCCAGTACCATACTGTCTTAATGACTGTGGCTTTGTAGTAGAGCCTGAAGTCAGGCAAGTTGATTCCTCCAGTTCCATTTTTCTTTCTCAAGATTGCTTTGGCTATTCGAGGTTTTTTGTATTTCCATACAAATCTTGAGATTATTTGATCTAGTTCTGTGAAAAATACTGCTGGTAGCTTGATGGGAATTGCATTGAATCTGTAGATTACTTTAGGTAGTATACTCATTTTCACTATATTGACTCTTCCGACCCATGAGCATGGTATATTTCTCCATCTATTAGTGTCCTCTTTGATTTCTTTCATCAGTGTTTTATAGTTTTCGATATATAGGTCTTTAGTTTCTTTAAGTAGGAATATTCCTAAGTATTTTATTCTTTTCGTTGCAATGGTGAATGGAATTGTTTCCTTAACTTCTTTTTCTGCTTTCTCATTATTAGTGTATAGGAATGCAAGGGATTTCTGAGTGTTGATTTTATATCCTGCAACTTTACTATATTCATTGATTAGCTCTAGTAGTTTTCTGGTCGAGTCTTTAGGATTTTCTATGTAGAGGATCATGTCATCTGCAAACAGTGAGAGTTTTCCTTCTTCTTTTCCAATTTGGATTCCTTGTATTTCTTTTTCTGCTCTGATTGCTGTGGCCAAAACTTCCAGTACGATGTTGAAGAATAGTGGTGAAAGTGGACACCCTTGTCTTGTTCTCAAAACTACAGTGATTCACACTGTTGTACAACAGAAACTAACACAATATTGTAAAGCAATTATACTCCAATGAAAAATTAAAATTTTATTTAATTGCAAAAAAAGTGGCTGGACATAAAGTCTAAAGCAGGTAAAAGGGCATGTGAAACTATAAGGGGATTAATGAACTAAGACTCTGAAACTGGGTCTTCTAAAGCAACCATAACCTGAATCACACGTTTCACATTTTATTCATAAACTACTGAAATTATCATGTAACTTTTTTTTTAGGGTGTGAGCCTAGTTGCCCTGACAATATCACAAACTCTGAGTAGTGATCATGGTTTTTTTACTTTTTGTACTCTCCTAGCAACTAGCACATTGCTCCATTCTACATTTGTTGAATCAATGAATATAATCATTCCAGTATTCTGAAGAAAAAAAAAAAGGAAAAGACTTTGATGCTGGGATGGATCGGGGGCAGGAGGAGAAGGGGACGACAGAGGATGAGATGGCTGGATGGCATTGCTGACTCGATGGACGTGATTCTGAGTGAACTCCAGGAGTTGGTGATGGACAGGGAGGCCTGGCGTGTTGCGATTCATGGGGTCGCAAAGAGTTGGACACGACTGAGCGACTGAACTGAACTGAACTTATATGCACCCAGAATGTGCTGGTAAGTTTTTAGCCTGATTGTGTAAACCATAATTTGTGATGATTAGTTTGCCTGTCAGTGATCATCTATTTATTATCTTTAATCATAGAGCATTTCAGTCTCCTTTAATGAACTGGAATATTGGTAAATAGCCTGAGAAGTGATTTTTAAGATTAAGTACTTTGGTATTTTCTAGAGTTTGAGGAGAAAATGTATGTATCTAAGGCAGAGTGTAAGTAGTGCTTTCATCTATCTAGGGAATTTTTCCATTGGTATGGGTAAAAATCTATTATCTAAGATTATAAGTGACTGCAAGAAGATAGTAAATAATGAATGGGTACCACAAAAATGGTTCCAAGCCTGCTCCATCTAATTACTTAAAATTTATATGCATATCTTTTAATTCAATCCAAATTTTCACTATTTCCCTTATTCTCCCCAAAGTCCATCCTATCCTTTGAAATTCAGAATCTAGTATCAACAAATTCCCCTACATTCTAATATTCCGTCCTGGGTGTGTTTTTGTTATCTTCATGTTTTAAGTGACATTGTTGTCTGCTGACAGTGCTTTCCCTGAAGACCACACAAACTCAAATATTGGTTTTCTCACAACTCAGGCTGTAGAAGTAATACTGCCAGACCATGATTTTTACCTCTGTCAAAACCAGCTCCTTTGAGAGTCTTGTCATCAAATATCTACTACCACCATTTATTTCCTTTTTTTTGTTGTTATTTACTAGCATCTCCAGACATCCCATTTTTCAGTCCCTCCACACTTTCACTATATAGCCCCCGTTTTGTATTCATCCTTTCCTGCCTGATCAGCCTAGATGCTATAATCTTTAACTTCTTGCATCTCCTTTCATCTTTAATGATTTTAAAAAATATGCAACCCTGAATAGATGAGTATTGAACAAACAACAAATGTCTAATAACATTTAACAATATCCAGAAAGTCAACTAAACTCCCTATCAATGTGCTTTCCCTTACCCCATGAGGAATATTTAACATCTTCCATCTCAAACTTCCTTTTATCCCAACACCTTCAGCTGAATATTGCCTCCTATTTACTTTTTAAAAAGCAATCTGATAGTTGCAAATGCATTGGTGCACTGTCTGGACCTCACAATCCCTTGTACAGATCCTGACTTTATCCCTCATCTGCTTCATGCTTAGCTGATAAAAATTTGTCCTGTGACCTGGAGAGGACTGTTTTTGTGTACCAGAGCTACTAGGCCCATACAGCCAGAGGTGCCTGGGAGTTTACATTCCACTCTCACAATATGGTCTGAAATTATAGAATTCCGGTTCCTATGCTTAACATTGGACAGCTCCAAAGTGTTATTTACACTCCAGAGCTCCCTTTGGGATCAAGGTCAGTCTGAGACTTCACCAGAATGACAACCTGGCATAGCTTCTTCTTCTTATCTATCCTACTTCTCCTTACTTTCTTATTGATTTCCTATGAAAGGAATTCCTTCATTAATTGTTTGTGCTGAACCCTTGACTCAGAGTCCACTTCTGGGAGAACTCAAACGAGACTACTGGCAGAAACGTCCTCATCTTTCTGAAACCGAATCTGTAAACTACTTTCAACAGTACCCACACACATTGGTTCCCTCCTTTTATAATGAGAAAATGCCTCTTTCTGATTATGGCAACATATCCACTCATTCTGACACTTCTCAAAAAACCATGCTCCTTTGAGGATTGTTCTCTCCTGCTTTTTATGAATTATCTCGTCTATAGGTTCATTCCCATCAACAAACATACTTCAGTACTTCTTACTTAAAAACAAAACAAAACACCTTTCATATCCCACAGACTCTCCAAGAATCTTTGGTGTTATCTTTACTGAAAAATTTGTTTAGAGTTTTCCAAATATATAGTTCATACAGGTTCACTTCTCATTTTCATAAAAGCCACTCTACTTAGGCACACATTCCTCATAACTCCACAGTGTCTTGTCATTGCCAAATCCCTTGTCAGCTTTTCCATCTCATCATACTTGAGTACTCAGGAACATCCTATAGTTGATTATCCCCTTCTATTTTTTGGCTTCTATGGCATAATTTTTTATTTATCATGTTGACTATACTTTCTGAGTCACCAAAGTGACTGTTTACCAAAACCACATCCTTCTTGGGTAGCTTCATTCAGTAATTCACTTTAAATTCTAGTTACTGTGAAATCTCTATCTCTAATTCTAAGACCACTGTTACATTAAGATTCCTGAAAACTGCACGTTACTAACCTTATTTTTCAGCTCAGTATTTAAAATATTAAAATAATCACGGGATTTGAAGATGGGGTTCTTGAGTCATGTATTCCAGTCCATATTTGAATTAAATCTTCTTTAAACATGTCTTCATTCTAAAATGATCCTTATGAAAAAAACTCAAGTGAAGCAGTTTATTTGTAGATGTACAATGTGATACAATAAGAAATATACGGTAATAATTAGGAAATGGACTCAAACCAGATGGCCTATTGGAATCCAAGTTTTGGCACTAACTATCTGTAAGGTCTCAAAGTAAGTTAATTATCCCTTTTGATATCTCAAAGAGTTATTAAAAAGATTAAATTTATACATGTAGAGGGTGCAGAACTGTGCCTGATACATAGCAAAACTTCAATAAATTAAGTGTGTCCCATTATTTTGCTTACAGTTTCAAATAGACAAAACACAAGAAATCTTAAATTGATGTTGGATCAAATGCAACTATTAGGGCTGATTTAAGGGCAGAACCACATAGTCAAAGGCTTTGGCATAGTCAATAAAGAAGTAGATGTTTTTTCTAGAACTCTCTTGCGTTTTCAGTGATTCAAAGGATGTTGGCAATTTGATCTCTGATTCCTCTGCCTTTTCAAAATCCAACTTGAACATCTGGAAGTTCACAGTTCACCTACTGATGAAGCCTGGTTTGGAGAATTTTGAGTATTACTTTGCTAGCAGGTGAGATGAGGGCAATTATGTGGTAGTTTGACCATTCTTTGGCATTGCCTTTCTTTGGGAATGGAATGAAAACTGACTTTTTCCAGTCCTGTGGCCACTGCTGAGTTTTCCAAATTTGCTAACATATTGAGTGAGCACTTTCACAGCATCATGTTTTAGGATTTGAAATAGCTCAACAGGAATCCCATCACCTCCAGTACCTTTGTTCATAGTGTGACTTCCTAAGGCACACTTGACTTCGCATTCCAGGATGTCTGGCTCTAGGTTGGTGATCGCATCATTGTGATTATCTGGGTTGTGAAGATCTTTTTGGTATAGTTTTCTGGGTATTCTTTCCACCTCTTCTTAATATATGCTGCTTCTGTCAGATCCATACCATTTCTGTCCTTTATTGTGCCCATCTTTGCAAAAAATGCTCCCTGGGTATCTCTACTTTTCTTGATGAGATCTCTAGACTTTTCTATTCTATTGTTTTTCTCTATTTCTTTGCATAGATCACTGAGAAAGGCTTTCTTATCTTTCCATACTATTCTTTGGAACTCTCCATTAAAAGGGGTATACCTTTCATTTCCTACTTTGCTTTTCACTTTTCTTCTATTCACAGCTATTTGTAAGGCCTCCTCAGACAACCATTTTGCCTTTTGAATTTCTTTTCCTTGGAGGTGGTCTTGATCCCTACCTCCTGTATGATGTCACAAACCTCCATCCATAGTTCATCAGGCACTTTTTCTATCAGATCTAATCCCTTGAATCTATTTGTCACTTCCACTGTAATATAAGGGACTTGATTTAGGTCATACCAGAATGGTCTAGTGGTTTTCCCTATTTTCTTCAATTTCAGTCTGAATTTGGCAATAAGGAGTTCATGATCTGAGCCACAGTCAGCTCCTGGTCTTGTGTTTGCTGACTGTATAGAGCTTCTCTAACTTTGGCTGCAAAGAATATAATCAATTTGATTTCAGTACTGACCATCTTGATGTCCATGTATAGAGTCTTCTCTTATGTTGTTGGAAGAGAGTGTTTGCTATGATCAGTGTGTTCTTTTGGCAAAACTCTACTAGCCCTTGCCCTGCTTCATTTTGCACTCCAAAGCCATATTTGCCTGTTACTCTAGGTATTCCTTGACTTCCTACTTTTGTTTTCCAGTTCCCTATAATGAAAAGGACAACATTTTGGGGTGTTAGTTCTAGAAGGTCTTATAGGTTTTCATAGAACCATTCAACTTCAGCTTCTTCAGCATTACTGTTTGGGGCATAGACTTGAATTACTGTGATATTGAATGGTTTGCCTTGGAAACGAACAGAGATCATTCTGTTGTTTTTGAAATATTCAAGTACTGCATTTCAGACTCTCTTGTTGACTATGAGGGCTACTCCATTTCTTATAAGGTATTCCTGCCCACAGTAGTAGGTATAATGGTCATCTGAGTTAAATTCATCCATTACAGTTCATTTTAGTTTGCTGATTGCTAAAATGTCAATGTTCACTCTAGCATCTCCTGTTTGACCACTTCCAATTTGCCTTGATTCATGGACCTAACTTTCCAGATTCCTATGCAATATTGCTCTTTACAGCATTGATTTTTACTTCCATCATCAGGCATATCCACAACTGGATGTTGTTTTTGCTTTGGCTCCATCTCTTCATTCTTTCTGGAGTTATTTTTTCACTGATCTCCAGTAGCAAATTGGGCACCTGCCGACGTGGGGAGTTTAGGTGGGAATATCAGATCACCTGACCTGCCTCTTGAGAAACATGTATGCAGGTCAGGAAGCAACGGTTAGAACTGGATGTGAAACAATAGACTGGTTGCAAATTGGCAAAGGAGTACGTCAAAGCTGAATATTGTCACCCTGCTTATTTAACATATATGCAGAGTACATCTTGAGAAATGCTGGGCTGGAGGAAGCATAGGCTGGAATCAAGATTGCTGGGAGAAATATCAATAACCGCAGATATGCAGATGATACTACCCTTATGGCAGAAAGTGAAGAAAAAGTAAAGAGATTCTTGATGAAAGTGAAAGAGGAGAGTGAAAAAGTTGGCTTAAAGCTCAACATTCAGAAAATGAAGATCATAGCACCTGGTCCCATCACTTTATGGCAAACAGATAGGGAAATAGTGGAAACTTTCCTTGGGCTCCAAAATCACCGCAGATGGTGACTGCAGCCATGAAATTAAAAGATGCTTGCTCCTTGGAAGAAAAGTTATGACCAATATACACAGCATATTAAAAAGCAGAGACAGTACTTTGTCAATAAAGGTCTGTCTAGTCAAAACTGTGGTTTTTCCAGTAGCTGTACGGATGTGATAGTTGGACTATAAAGAAAACTGAGAGCCAAAGACTTGATGCTCTTGAACTGTGGTGTTGGAGAAGCTCTTGAGAGTCTCTTGGACTGCAAGAAGATCCAACCAGTTCATCCTAAAGGAAATCAATCCTGAATATTCATTGGAAGGTCTGAATCTGAAGCTGAAACTCCAACATTTTGGCCACCTGATGCGAAGAAATGACTCATTTGAAAAGACCCTGATGCTGAGAAAGATTGAAGGAGAAGGGGAAAATAGAGGATGAGATGGTTGATGGCATCACCAACTCAATGGACATGAGTTTGAGTAAACTACAGGGGTTGGCTATGGACAGGGAGACCTGGTGTGCTGCAGTCCATGGGGTCACAAAGAGTACAACATGACTGAGCGACTGAACTGAACTGAACTGAAGGGCAGAACCAGAGGGTTTAGGTCATTTATTTCAGAATCTATGACTAAATTTTTACCTGCAGTATGTGACTCAAAATGTAATTCAATATTTAACTTAATATTACCCACAAATTTTCTTTAAACACCTCCAAGAAACATTTTAAATATGGGTTGATTAGAATTTGCAAGTAAAAAAGTCTTTGAGCCAAATAATATTTATGCAAAATTTCTCACAACAAATTTTTTAAATCATAAGTTTTGGTCAACTTTCAGACAAATTTATAGGCTGATAATCATTGTCAGTTCAGTTCAGTTCAGTTCAGTCTCTCAGTTGTGTCTGACTCTTTGCGACCCCATGAATCACAGCACACCAGAGGCCTCCCTGTTCATTACCATCTCTCAGAGTTCACTCAGACTCACGTCCATTGAGTCCGTGATGCCTTCCAGCCATCTCATCCTCGGTCATCCCCTTCTCCTCCTGCCCCCAAACCCTCCCAGCATCAGAGTCTTTTCCAATGAGTCAACTCTTCGCATGAGGTGGCCAAAGTACTGGAGTTTCAGCTTTAGCATCATTCCTTCCAAAGAAATCCCAGGGCTGATCTCCTTCAGAATGGACTGTTTGGATCTCCTTGCAGTCCAATGGACTCTCAAGAGTCTTCTCCAACACCACAGTTTAAAAGCATCAATTCTTTGGCGCTCAGCCTTCTTCACAGTCCAACTCTCACATCCATACATGACCACAGGGAAAACCATAGCCTTGACTAGACAGACCTTAGTTGGCAAAGTAATGTCTCTGCTTTTGAATATACTATCTAGGTTGGTCATAACTTTTCTTCCAAGGAGTAAGCGTCTTCTAATTTCATGGCTGCAGTCACCATCTGCAGTGATTTTGGAGCCCCCCAAAATAAAGTTTCCACTGTTTCCCCATCTATTTCCCATGAAGTGATAGGACCGGATGCCACGATCTTCGTTTTCTGAATGTTGAGCTTTAAGCCAACTTTTTCACTCTCCTCTTTCACCTTCATCAAGAGGCCCTTTAGCTCCTCTTCACTTTCTGCCATAAGAGTGGTGTCATCTGCATATCTAAGGTTATTGATATTTCTCCCAGCAATCTTGATTCCGGCTTCTGTTTCTTCCAGTCCAGCATTTTTCATGATGTACTCTGCATAGAAGTTAAATAAGTAGGGTGACAATATACAGCCTAGACGTACTCCTTTTCCTATTTGGAACCAGTCTGTTGTTCCATGTCCAGTTCTAACTGTTGCTTCCTGACCTGCATACAGATTTCTCAAGAGGCAGGTTAAGTGGTCTGGTATTCCCCATCTCTTTCAGAATTTTGCACAGTTTGTGATCCACACAGTCAAAGAATTTGTAGTAAATAGAATTTTCAGTTTAAAATAATTTGTGTCACTTTGTGCTGTTCTGCGCTGAGTCGCTCAGTCATATCCGATTCTCTCAGAGTCACTTTAAAGGTATATTAGGAGAAAATGTTGTTATGACTTAGTTCTGATTATAGCCAACAGGACAGCTCTTAAAAGCCACATAATTGTGATATCCATAAGATTTCATATATTTCACTCAGCCTTTAAGCAATCATAGTTTGCACTTCATGTTTTAAAGAATTATGACCCTAAGTAATCACTGGGGCAAAAACTGACTTATATGTTTAAAAGGATTATGATCTTTGTGGAAATAAATCAAAGTGACTCAAATCTCTTTATTTATATTTGAAATATATAGTTCCAAATCTATTATTCCCTTTATAATTGTTTATAAGCTGAAAGTATATTACAAACTAATGAAAACGCTTTAGGATAAAATTTGTGAGTTTAACCAATAGCAAACAAGATTGTTCTACAAGACAGAATTAAACAAGATAATGCTAAATATATGTACCTGTTTGGAAAGTGCACAGCAATTACATTTTTTAAAAAGGAGGTCATCATTACCTCCATTACTCCTAGTAGGGAAAACAACCCCACCCATCAATAGAAAATAGGATTAAAGATTTACTGAGCATGGCCCCACCCATCTGAGCAAGACTCCAATTGCCCCACAGTTAATCCTTCCCATTAGGGAGCTTTCATAAGCTTCTCCTCTTTATCCATCTGAGGGCAGACAGAATGATAACTACAATTTATAGAAAACTAACCAAACTGATCACATGGATCACAGGCTTGCCTAACTCAATGAATCTATGCACCATGCCGTGTAGGGCCACCCAAGATGGACAGACCACTGTGAAAAGTTCTGATAAAACATGGTTCACTGGAGAAGGGAATGGCAAAGCACTTCAGTATTATTGCCTTGAGAACTCATGAAGAGTATGAAAAGGCAAAAGATATGACACAGAAAGATGAACTCCCCAGGTTGGTAGCTGCCCATTATGCTACTGGAGAAGAGCAGAGAAAATAGCTCCAGAAAGAATAAAGTGGCTGAGCCAAAGTGGAAACAATGTCCAGTTTTGGATGTTACTGGTAGTGGAAGAAAAGTCTGCTGCTGTAAAAAACAGTATTTCATAGGAACCTGGGATGTTAGGTCTGTGAGTAAAGGTAAATTGGAAGTCGTGAAACAGGAGATGGCAAGAGTGAACACTGACATTTTAGGAGTCAGTGAACTAAAATGAACCGGAGTGGGCAAATTTAATTCAGATGACCATTATATCTACTACTGTGGGCAAGAATCCCTTAGAAGAAATGGAATAGGTCTCATAATCAACAAAAGATCCTGAAATGAAGTATTTGGGTACAGTCTCAAAAATGACAGAATGATTTCTGTTTATTTCCAAGGCAAACAATTCAATATCACAGTAATCCAAGTCTATACCACAACCTCTAATGCTGAAGAAGCTGAAGTTGAACAGTTCTATGATGACCTTCTAGAACTAATACTAATAAAAGATGTCTTTGTCGTCATAGGGGACTGGAATGCAAATTAGGAAGTCAAGAAATACCTGGAGTAACAGACAAGTTTGGCCTTGGAATACAAAATGAAGCAGGGCAAAAGCTAACAGTTTAGCCAAAATGATATACTAGTCATAGCAAACACTCTCTTCCAACAACATAAGTCATCTCTTATGTTGACATCACCAGATGGTCAATTCCAAAATCAGAATGATCATATTCTTTATAGCCAAAGATGGAGAAGCTCTATACAGTCAGCAAAAACAATGCTGTGAGCTGACTGTGGCTCAGATCATGAACTCCTTATTGCCAAATTCAGACTTAAATTGAAGAAAGTAGGGAAAACCACTAGGCCATTCAGTCATGACCTAAATCAAATCCATTATGATTAAACAGTGGAAGTAACAAACATATTCAAGGGATTAGATCTGATAGACTGAGTGCGGGAGGTACTAAGGACAGAGGTTTGTAACACTGTGTGAAAGTGAAAGTGAAGTCGCTCAGTGGTGTCTGACTCTTTGCCACCCATGGACTCTAGCCCACCAAGCTCCTCCATCCATGGGATTCTCCAGGCAAGAATACTGGAGTGGGTTGCCATTTCCTTCTCCAGGGGATCTTCCCGACCCAGGGATCGAACCCAGGTTTACCACAGTGCAGGCAGATGCTTTAACCTCTGCACCAGGCTTTTGATGATAGCAGTATTTTCTCTCTTTGTTTCTGCTTTTGAATACAATTGCTGAAGATAAGATGGTAGGAACTGAAGGAGACAGTTCTGGACTACAAGTTGACACTGTGAGTGACAACAGCCAATATGCTAAGGGTGATCAATGAAAACGGAAAGGGCTTAGGTACTTACTAACATCACTGAGCTATTAAACCAGGTACAGAGACACCTACTTCTGGATTTCAGTTTTCATTAATCATCAGGATCATTATGATGTATATACTCACAGCAAGGATATCCTAACAGTAACATACCATGACAAGTGACACAAACCAATATGACTGGAAAATCACTATCTTAACCTTTTGTCATGTCTCCATACCACCTTGACATTATTAAATTTTTTCTAATCATCTCACTTTGCTTAACAGTTTAATAGGAAATATATCACTGTCATAAATGGAAAAAAAAAAGCAGAATCATTTACCACTATAGAAAGGAATAAAGATATATAAAACAAAATCAATATTTAATACCTGAAAAACACTAAATGCAAAAATCAAATCAAATCTATATACCAATAGTTTCAAATTTAAATTTTCAACTCTCTTCATTATTCCAACTGCTTATGCATCATCAACACTGCAATATTTAGTAAGTCTTTCAAAGTTATGTTGTTCAACTCCCCTCCCACATCTCCTAATCTGCCCCTAGTGTGTCTTTTTTCTACAGTTCCATATCTCAATACCCAGTGCCAAAAACCTTGGAATCATACTTTACTCCTTTTTCTTATAGTCTGTGTAAATAAATTAGCAATTCTGTAAGTTATGCCTTTGCAAAAATTTATCACTTCTCATTTATTAAATAAATTAATGAGTGAACAAAAGACTAAAATAAAATCTATTTACACATTAAACTTAAATAAAATATGTGAATAATATGGAATATGAATATTATTAATTATCATTCTTGTATTTCTTCCAACCTAATGAAAGTTTAAGTGAATATTGTCTCCAAGTTATTTTGGGGGAAAAACTATAGCCTTTTTATAATTACTTATTTTAGATTAATTCTGCTGTTACTTGTATAATTACTACAGAAATGCTGGTTTAATAAAACAATTCTGATTACCAAGCTTTCCCAAAGGCTGACTGCACATTTCATATAGGATACAAAGGAAATCTGAGTTTAGCCACCATATAAAGAATACAGGAACTACTAACTTTTAAGTTTTTCTCATAAAGAATATTTTCCGCCCCCTTCGGCAGTCTTTTAGGCTTTTTCATCCTTAGGCTATAATTGATTGTTCTAATCCTGATATAAACCTGATAATTTTGGGAAAAAGTAAAAGAATTATTTGATCTCAAGGTAAAATGTCTAACAGTTTTCCAGTGAGCCCGTGACTGCCATCCTTTTTTTCCTCTCAGTGTCTGCTCCCAGAAAATGAAGTATGCCAAACACAGTGATGTAAAAAACACCTGGTTCTAGAAAGATCTCAGGGGGATCTGAATGCATTTTAAAGAGAAAGCCTGAAAACAGAGACTAACACTTTTAATATTTCACAAAACTTAAAACTACAGCCTAAAATGCATAATACAGTGAGGCTGGCAACAAGACTGGCCGAATGCACAGCTTTGTGAACTGATGGCTAAAGTTAATTTTCCATAGAAGTGACTGTTATATGTTTGTAGTTGAAATTAAGTTAATCAGTAAAGACTAACTAAAACCTGAGGAAAGTCTTAACTTATTTGAAGTAAATCTAGTGGTGTCATAAAAATACACAGAACTCCAAACAGTGTTGTTTAGATTGTATTACTCTTCAAGTATACTTCGATCATTTATGATAACTCTGTGGAACATTTTCAGTGATGTTTAACCACAGACCAAAGAAATGGAGTGAAGGTGGGGAAAATGAGATACTGAATAGAATATTATTAAAAATTATTTTATTACAGTGAATAAAGTAAATCAATTACTGGTTCTCTTTTAAGAACTAAAGTGTTCACAGTGTGTGTGGGTGTTGACAATTATATTTGATTAAAAAGTTTTGGAAAAACACATCTCAGTAAAGTGTGTTGGCCGAGGAATTTTTTTTTACAAGAGGTGACAGTTTCTAAACACATTTCTAAATGCTTAAAATAATTAGAAATCTATGGCATTTTCATTTAAATGTAGTAATTTGGGTGGTGGAAGGTAAACAATGAATAAAATTAGCTGAATAGAGACACAAGTTTTTCTTTTTTTTTAAAGTCTTCGTGGACTATATACACTATACTGAGCTTCCTTTATAAAAGCCCAAAACAATATTTCAGCCTTTTAATTCACAGCAAATATTTTTCCCTTCATGGCTCACAACTTTGCCATGGTGAGGGGGCTTGAGTAACTCAATGAAGCTATGAGTAATGCTGTGCAGGGCCACTCAAGACAGACAGGTCACAGTGAAGAGTCCTGACAAAACATGGTCCACTGGAGGAGAGAATGGCAAATCACTCCAGTATTCTTGCCAAGAGAACCCCAGGGACAGTGTGAATAGGCAAAAAGTTATGATACTGGAAGATGAGCCCCCAGGATGGAAGGTGCCCAGTATGCTACTAGTGAAGAGCAGAGGGCAATTACTAATAGCTCTAGAAAGAATGAAGTTGCTGGCTAAAGCAGAAATGATATTCAGTTGTGGATGTGTCTGGTGCTGAAAGTAAAATCCAATATTGTAAAGAACAATATTGCATCAGTTCAGTCGCTCAGTCGTGTCCAACTCATTGCGACCCCATGAATCGCTGCATGCCAGGCCTCCTTGTCCATCACCAACTCCCAGAGTTCACTCAGACTCACGTCCAGGAACCTGGAAATCAACCCTGAGTATTCCCTGGAAGGACTGATGCTGAAGCTCCAATACTTTGGCAAACTGATGCAGAGCTGATTCATTGGAAAAGACTCTGATGCTGAGGCAAAAGGCAAAGAAGGCAGCAAGGGATGAGATGTTTAGATAGCATCACTGACTCAATGGACATAAGTCTGAGCAAACTCAAACTTCTGCCAAGGACAGGCAAGCCTGGCATGCTGCAGTCCATGGGGTCACAAAGAGTCAGATATGAATTACTGACTGAACAACAAGTTAATATTTTAAGAAGAATGAGAAAGTACTATACATATTTTCCTCAAAACTCATCCAGAAGGCATTGAAGTGGGCGAATATATTTATTACACATAATTCAGAACTAGGTTTCCAGCTTTCATAAAAGATCAAACTCTTTTTTAAGATACTGCACTGATTTCAGTATAAAAATGATACCACTTTAAAAAGCAAGGAATATATATATTATATATAATTCCATCTTAATATACTAATATAAAAAGAAAAATCAGAGTATTGAAAGTTTTTGTGATACTGTTAAATTTTTCATGATTACATCATTCTGCTTTTCCACTTTCAGTTTTTAAGAACCTACCACACTTAACTCCATGAAGTACTAATGTAGTACTAGCAAAGGTAAATGACTTAATTATTTCTACAAATATCTAGAAATATAGTACAAAGCTAAAATTACCTCGTTAAGGAATAAGTAAGTTACTATGGATACCGGTAAGGTAAAACATTTTTCTATTCATCCCTGAAGCTACTAAGAAGCCTTCTTAGTTTTCTTTATGTGTGGCAGATGTCCAAGTTCACTGAGACACTTCTTTTTTCCCCTAATTTAAAACTAACTACAGAACTTGCTACTTATTAATCAAATGAACATTTCACTCCTGGAGCCAGTTCTTTCATAATAGGATAACTTTTGCCTTAAAGAAAAAAAAAAAAAAAGAATTATATCAGGCCAGTTCTACATGAGAAACAAAGCCAGTCAAATTCTAATGAGATTTTGATAGGACAATGAGCAAATTTCATTAAGGAAAACACTAAGAATCAAAGGCAGAAATGTATTTCCACATAGATTGGTTAAAAATAATCAAACCATTCTATATAAACACTAAATTATGTGTTGTATTCTTTATATATATGATAGTTTGAATTATAACAAAACTCACTAAAGCAGAATCAATTATTCCTAATTCTGAGGAGATACTAAGACTTTAGAGCCATGATGTAACTTGTGAGATCATATAACCAATTCAAACTGAAGTTGTGTATAACATGAGTTGTTGCTTCTCTTCAACACTATACCTTCCCTTAGGAATCAGAGCACAGGGAGGAAGGAAGGAAAGTGAAAACTCCACATTCAGTAACTGATGGAGGCAAAGATGTAAATAAATGCCTGGCAATTTGGGCCCAGGGTTGGGCAATGCTGGACAGCCGTGTTAGGTTCAGAGCTCATGAAGGAGGAGCCGGAGGCTGGCAAGTCTACACCCCAGGTCTATTTCTCTTTCTGCAGCATATGATGTCAGAACAGGTCAAGCTGACCTATGGTATTAGAAATCAGGATAGTGATTATCCTTGGGTTGTGGATGGAGGGGACTCTGCTTGGAGGGAGGCAGGCTTCTGTGATACTGGTGACATTCTGTTTCTGAGACCTGTTTAACTTTGAAGTTTCACCAAACTACACAATTATAATTTGGGCATTTATCTATATATATATTACACTTTCAAAGTAAAAATAAATACATGTATAAATGGTAAAATGTACAAATATATTAAAATATGAACACTTTATAGGTATTATGCTTCAATAAAATGTTCACTTAAAAACTGTGACTTTAAAAAAAAAAATAAATAAATAAACTATCTGACACTGTGTTTGCCAATTCATCACTCATGCAAAACCATAATGAAGGGGAGATACCAGAAATTGGAAAACAGGACTAGGTCAAGATAAGAAGTCTGGAGGCAGAAGATATCTGTCCCTGGAAAAGGGCAAAGGGACAGATATATAAAAGGGACATGTAACAGATTCTTTTTCTCTCCATATGGGCACCAATTTTCTTTCTTTGCTCTAAAAATTCCTATTATTTATTTTTATTATTCAAAGTCAATGTGATGCTGTTAGTTTTTTCAACAATACAAGTAGTTGATAACTATAGATAACTATAGATAGAAATGATTAATTTTTTTCTAAGGTAAATGTCACAAGTGCTATAAATGTTCCTCAAAAATTAAAGTTATACATGTCATAATACTTCAGCAATACTATAAATTACTTTTGTGCTGACAACAATTCATTAATTGCTTTATTATGTTTATATATATATTTTAAAAATTAGGCTAGATTTTCCTTATGTCTGAAATTCAACACAAAAATTCAAGTCACTAGAGTTATTTTTTTCCTCCAAATATAATTACCTATTTTGATGAAAAGAAGACAAAGGACAAGGAAGAAAGAGCAAACAGAAATGTAGTTTTAAGTATTTTTTTGATTATATCTGGGATGTGGAGTACCTCTACCTCCATAATTATGTTAACTATAGCAATTTAATATATTATTATTTTTTCCCAGAGTATATCATTAATACAGTCATGATCAAACCAAATGAATACCATATACTAACATCGAAATGTATTTATTTAAGTTTTTTTATAAGTCAAACACTAATTTATCCACTTATAATAAGAATTAACTGTCAAGTAGGCTGGAACACTTCATGTCAGCTGGTTAGCAAATATTCTCCCCATAACAACAACAACAAAGTATTATGATGACTATAATGTAATGACTATAAAGTAAATTTAACTAAAGTAAATTTAAACTAAAATATAACTAAATAGTTTTTAAATTAGAGTAGTATCAGTCATGCAGTGTTAGGGAAAAGAAAGTCTGTAGAGAAATAGCAGATAAGACCTGAAGGAAAAGTGAGCGCATCTAGAATGGCCAGAGGGGCGCATAGCTTAAAATGAAGCTGTAGAAAGAAAGGGGCAACTAGATTAGGAGGGCTTAGTGGGCCATGGTAGGAAGTCTGGACTTCAGTGTTAGAGTAACAGGAAACTGCTGATGAGTTTTACCCAAGAGAGGTGCGTGATCAGATTTAAACTTTTTAAGAGATCGTTCTAGCTAATGAAGGCAAGGGCAAGAATCAATGTGGGGAAAATAGAAGACCATTGAAACAGCTCTGCAGAAGTTCACTGTGGCATAAAAGGAAGTGTGGTGGTAGTGAATATGGGAAGAAGAAACAAATTCTGGATAAAGAAGATATTTCTTCTCTGTGAAATAACATATATAATAAAAGTAACACATATTTAATAAATGAATGAATGAATGGTTTTAGAAAGACACTGTCTGGCAAAAGGCCTTATATGGTGAGCTTATTTTCTCAGCAAACTGTGTAAGGTGGTGGATCTTATTCATTACTTTACAAAACAAAACATAAAAATAAAACATACATTTTTATGCCGTCTCTCCATACTAAAAAGATTTTCCAAATAAATCATCTATGCCTTTAAAATAAATACTCTCATATCACCCATACCACTTAAAAATTTATATTATACAGATCCTTATTTTTACTAAAAACAAAAAGAATGTCAGATTTTGTGTTTTGCTTTTTCTTAAATTCTCTTTTTTTCCTTTTAATTATGCCCTGGTGATTTTTTTTACAAGCACCTATTAAATAGTTAACATATTTTGAATGAAACAAAATGTTCCTCAAATTCTATAAAGTTCTAAGAAATATTTTCTTGAGACTTTTTCTTAATTTTCTCTCTCACACATGTCCTCATAACCTGTAGATGACCATTTTTCTTACTTTGTAGAGGAGAATAGATAGAAATTCCTCAATTTACTGTTCCACTCTGGTTCTACCACATATGTACATCACACCTATTAACTATTTTATCCATTCTGAGTAGAAAAGAATTCCCCTAGCTGGTTTATGGTATCTCTGTACAAAAGTGTCTCATGAAATCGAATGAAGTGGAATTACCATCCCACTATTCTGGACCTCATTCCCTTCAGTTCCTTGGATCATGATTACAGCACATATTCCCTTTCCTCTCTTTCTAACCACTTTTAAAACTGGTTCTTTCCTATCAGCATGTCCATATGCATATCTTTCCATCTTAAAACTATACTCTATATTGTTTATAACAGCTACCTTATTTATCTCCTTGTACTTTATTAACTTTTCCTTAAAAACTATCATATCATCATTATATCATTACATTCCTGATAACATTACTCTGCTCATGGTGGCTCAGACGGTAAAGCGTCTGTTTACAATGCGGGAGACCCGGGTTCAATCCCTGGGTTGGGGAGATCCCATGGAGAAGGAAATGGCAATCCACTCCAGTACTATTGCCTGGAAAATCCCATGGACAGAGGAGCCTGGTAGGCTACAGTCCATGAGGTCGCAAAGAGTCAGACACAACTGAGTGACTTCACTTCACTTCACTTCATGCTTCATTATTATACCCATTTTAAAGAAGAGAGAAAGGCTCAAACTTGCCAAAGGCTATAAACTATAAAGGAATTTATACAGAATTCAGATGAAGACAGCATCATTTAAGGCTTTATTTTGCTTCACAATATAAAATTTGATGCCATCTATAGTATTACATGTAATTATTGCTTTTGTGTTCTTGTTTTCTAATTAGTAATATCACAGAGATTCAACTCATATTACCTAAAGAAATATACATATGAATAATGAGAAAACAAATATATTTTTTAAAATATGTGACTATACTAAGTTCAAGACATTTCTAAAATTTTTAATTTGGTAAAAGCTGTCACATAAATATCAGTGTTATTCACTCATTTTTGATAGTACTTTAAAATGTAAGAAAATGATAATAAAATATTAAAATAAATAATAAATAATAAAATATTAAATAATAATAAATAATAAAATAATAAAATATTAAATGCATTTTTACATTATATAAAGATACATATAAAGATATAATTTATACAAAAGTGAGTACAAATATGCTAAGATAAAGAAGTTATATTTTATGTGCCTATATAGTTGATCTAAATTCAATACCATTAGGAACAAAGAGTCCAAGGAACTATAATGACATTTTAGAAGGGCAGTCTAGTTAGTTGTACATAATTCAAAAGTGTAATGACTCAACTAAGTAATATTAAACTACAAAAGACTATTACTCACAGTAGATAAGTTCTAGTTTGCTCCATTATATTTTTATTTTTTCTAACCCTTTAGCTACTTTTTCAACTGTTATAGACAGAAGATCCCTTAAACCAAATTAAGCACCTAATTTCAAGGCACTTTTGTCACTACAGTCTTCAATGCATTACTTTATTCTGAAAATACATTGAGGGCTGACTATGGGCAAGGAACTATGTCAGGTGCTAAATGAAAGTAGATGAGAAATGGGTGACAGAGCTGCTATCTGAGGTAGTTCAAGGAGAATGTCAGTAGCACATGAACGTGCAGGCAACCTCATTAAACCTCTGAAAGTACATTCATTTAAATAAAAACATTTAACCAGTTTACACATAGCGTAGGCAATCACATACAAAAGCTATTTAATACAGACTATATGTTAATGACTAAAGTACATCTCCACACTATTCTTTCTCAAATGTCACAGCCTTTAAGGGAATAAGACAAAGTTCTTGGTTATACAAAAGAATTTTTTTTTTTCCAGAAGATGTAAATTGGATTCTTTTTGTGTATATATAAAAGAAGTACTACTAGGGAGGAAAGGAATGTGGATATTTTCTTATCTCTGCATGTTTCAGATTTTTAAGCATAAAAAAGCAGATTTTGGTTAAAGGATAAACCTTGAGAGTTAAAAGACGATCGCATAGTGAGTCTTCTGGTAGTATTTACTTCCCAAGAGATTTGTTAACATTTCAAAGAAAGTAAAATCTGGAACCTTACATTTGTATACCATAGGATTTTACATTAGGGAGATGTGAAGTTTCTCTTTCTCTCTCAGGAAGACAGAAGGGCAGCCGTATAAGAATTCCTCTGTAAACACCCAGATTAATAATTTCTGGATTCCTCCCTTGTGGTGTAAACACCCTCCTTTGGTGCTTGCAGGTGGCACCATCTTGCTCTCTTCCCATTGCTCTGAGCACTGGTGTGGCTATTGCTCTACGAAACAAGAGTCTGCCCAATATAGTAACTATATATTTGCTTCCTGGACAAAATAAATAAATGCATCTAATAAAAACTTGGTCTTCCCTGGTAGGTGAGTTGGTAAAGAATCTGACTGCAGTGTAGGAAACCCGGGTTCGATCCGTGGGTTGGGAAGATCATGGGGTCACAAAGAGTCAGGCATGACTGAGAGACTAACACACTTTCAATAAAAATTTATCATTTTTTAAATTAGAATTTAGGAGAAAAAAGTTTCTTTGAAGGCAAAGCGTCACTATACTTATTTTCAGGCAGATCAAGTCACCTAAGTAGTCAGTAAATGATCTTATTCAGCAAAGAAAACACATTGATCTTTATCATTTTGTCATAAAAATCTCAATGCAATTAGAAGCTTGAATAGTTTAGTGTATCAAGGTAAGGTAGACTGAAGAAAAGCAAAAGAAAAGTTACTTACTTGATATTATCAAGACAGCCAGATTCAGGTTTCAGAATGGCAGTGTGATGAAACATTTTATATAAAGCAATCCCAAGGAAGATTACATTAAGCTGGAATGTAAAAGGTACTGTTATGTAGCATAACTGGAGGAGAAAAAAAAAAAGTAAGTCGATTTTCTATGACAGATGAGTTGTTCTGGGAAATTAGCTCTCATAAAGTAATTGGATCACAGATAATCATCTAGTCTTTTTGTAAAGGCAGCTTGGAAACTTGAGATACCAAAGGATTATAAAGCATTGATATGCCAAATGCAAATAGAAAATCAGCAGCATTTAGAATGATGCTGTAGAAACTATAAAACAATTCAAAGTCAAGTATATGTTTATAAAAAGACAATACCTTTTCCAGATCGATATTATATCCACCCTCCAAACATGGACCTTAACTTATTATTCAAATGCTGCATTACAAAACTATATTCAAAATCATAATATTTGTGAGTAGCTAGATCAAAAGGGTTATAAAATGCTGGTTAAATTCTCATGCTACAACAAATTAGAATTAAAGTAGTGGGCACCCGCAATGACATTGTTATATCACTGGACCAAGAAAGAGCATATGACTGGAAATAAAATAAAACAAACCACATGTTAAAATGCCCTTGTTACCTGCTTTGTTTATACTTCAGAACTCCGGGCAATATTGTATTTTAAAATGATAAGCATATAAATAACGATACCAACAACAGTATCTGCTGCTAAGTCACTTCAGTCGTGTCCGACTCTGTGTGACCCCATAGACGGCAGCCCACCAGGCTCCCCCGTCCCTGGGATTCTCCAGGCAAGAACACTGGAGTGGGTTGCCATTTCCTTCTCCAATGCATGAAAGTGAAAAGTGAAAGTGAAGTTGCTAAGTCTAAATTAGGATAAAAAATTCACATTTGAAAGATATTATGCATTTAACAATAAAAAGAAAGCATGATTCCAGAATGTTTACCTAACTTACTTGTCATTTTCAAGTGAAATCCTTTTAAATTTTAAAGTTTTTGAAACTTATATAAAAACAGAACTGGAAGGAAGAGGAAGGCTTTTTTTTTTTTTTTGCCACATTTCCAATTTGATGAAGAAGAAAATGTATTACTGTCAAACAAAGTCATTACTGCTTAAAACCTATACAACTAAACAGATTATGCTAGATCAGGTTCCTGAGGAGCTATAGTACTGCATAAACTTGTTCAAATGCATGTTTTCTACTCCCGAGGGTTTTGATTAAGCATTTTACAATATAAAAGTAGACTAATGAGTGTCTAATTGCTTGAGTTATTTAGGGTCAAATAAATACATGCTTACCCCCAAATTAATCTATGTAAATTAAAGATAGTCAGCACAGGGAGAGTGAAAGTTTTATTTCTTGACCTGGGAAACACATAGTTAATTAGGAGTTCTTACCATAATTATCAAGGTCGCTGGTCCTATAAAACTCCAAATGAAGTAGGTGTCAAGTCGGAGCCAACATCTGCAATGAAACACAGGGAGAGAAGGCATTCAAGGACTGGCTATGGGACATATATCAAGAGTGAGCGAGTGACAGAGAAGAATGTGAGCTGCAAAGCATTCCACTGGGAGACAGGAAATATTACATTGCTTGTTCATTTAAATGCTGAATTATGTGCCCAATTTCTGACAGCACTATTGATGGAATAAGATAATTACCCCTGGAGGAAGCAGGAATAAATGGCACTGGGCCTATTTGCTGGGGCCTTTTGTGTCTGTCACAGAAATCTTAAGAAAAAAGAAAGAAAGAGCCATACATATAGCCATTAAGTCGAGTAGCTTTAAGCTATCCTTTTCTCTCCAATTATGGTGCTACATAACCTGCCTATCAGCTGTCAGGTAAAGTGACATTTTTCTGTCAAGAAGATCTGAGGAAATTCAGTACAAAGAAGAAATAAATTTGGTATCAGAAGATTGAAGCTTAATTAGGTTGGGCAGCCAACCTTTGAGAGTTCTTGAGTCTTAAAAAGTGCATTGTTACTGCTAGTGCTTCTGAGGTTGCAAATGATCCTTAGCATCCCATGAAGTTGATTCATGACCCAAAAGTAAATTATTAATCATTTAATTTCAGTTACATTTAATACTCCCCCAATTCTTAAAGCCTTTGGGAAATTACATTTTCTTTCTTCAGGATGACAGGAAGACAAAATGGAAGTGACTAGTTATGAGAAAGATTAACGTAAATCTTGAATAAATTACCTTTAATGTTAAAAATCATATCTTAAATTATTTGCCATTTGGATATATTTGAAGCATAATTTTAAAAAACACAAACTGGAAAATAGTTCAGTGGTGTGCTAAGCGTTCTAAAACAGCATGAATGTTGTCTGAAGTATGTAGATATTTCTCATTATGTAACTACTCATTAAATCTCAACAATAATGGAAAACTAGAAAAGCTATGAAGAAATTTATATATGTCAATACAGCAACAAATAAAAAATTTCTATTCATGTGATGAAATGTTATAAAGTAGTGAAGAGGGAGGGTCTTTATATGTCAGTAAAATAGATCACAGTAACAAAATTTAGTGAAAAACTAAAGTGACATATCTATATGAACATTAATATTCATATTTTTGACATATATATATATAAATGCAATTTTTAAATTAATTGGGAAAAATCACCAAACTCAGGTTAGTGATTGCCTCTCATATGAGTGTACAGAGGACTAGAAGTGCACAAAAGAGGCGTTAGCTATATGCTTTGTTTTTAAAACAGCTGAAAGCTACCAGCCAAAATACTAATAGTTTTATCATCTGAGCTATAGAGCCACTGAGGTTTACTATTTTTTATCTTTTTACTTTTAAGTAACTTAAAATTTTTTATAAAGGTTAAAACTTAGATTTTTAAGTAAAGAAATAACCAAATGCCCTGAAAAAAACCTGATTATAAAACAAGAAAATTTGGCTTTATTCTATAAAGTAAAATATTTGTGAAATAATTTACATTGGGATATAGTTGCAGTCCAAGAAGAAACTGATTACAAGTTCATATTTTTACATAATTTCTCTTCATTCACAATAAACATAATAATCATATTTGAAAAAATGTTAGAGAAGCAATCAATACTTAAACTACTAGCCATTAATTTGTTTGAGTACTTAGTAATCTGTTTGTTGTGCTGTTGTCAACAAAGTTTGGCCATGGAAAATAAAAGTGTGGTACTGGCAATAAGCAGAAACAAACCAGAGAACTCAACGGTTGAAATATGAACACTGTCTTCATTCTGACTGTAGGCTACTTTGTTACCTCTCTAATAATGAGTTCATGTGTGTTGCCAGGAGACCAAAGCAGAGGAAATATCCATGAGTCTTTCGGGGTTTTCAACAAGGATTATATTTTCCCACAAATTAAGATCAATAAAGGACAAAGCATGAACATTTTCCCAGATCAAAACATACATAGGCACATGTGCACAACACACACACACACACACACACACACACACACACACACACACACGCAGAATCCAAGAATGTTGCTATAAAGTCAGGCTCCTCTGTCCATGGGATTTTCCAGGAAAGAACACTGGAGAGGGCTGCTATTTCCTTCTCTAAGGGGTCTTCCCAACCCAGGGTTTGAACCCAGGTCTCCTACATTGCAGGGAGATACTTTACCATCTGAGTTACCAGTGAAGCCCTCTGAAATTATAGCAGCATGGTATTCTAACAGCACATTTAAGAATGACTGTTATTAGTATAGCCCCTGTTCATGTGTAGGTAAAACAAGTTTTGAAAAAGTTGGCTTAAAACTCAACATTCAGAAAACGAAGATCATAGAACCGGTCCCATCACTTCATGGGAAAATAGATGGGGAAACGGTGGAAGCAGTGTCAGACTTTATTTTTGGGGCTCCAAAATCACTGCAGATGGTGACTGCAGCCATGAAATTAAAAGACGCTTACTCCTTGGAAGAAAAGTTATGACCAACTAGATAGCATATTCAAAAGCAGAGACACTACTTTGCTGACTAAGGTCCATCTAGTCAAGGCTATGGTTTTTCCTGTGGTCATGTATGGATGTGAGAGTTGGACTGTAAAGGAGGCTGAGCGCCAAAGAATTGATGCTTTTGAACTGTGGTATTGGAGAAGACTCTTGAGAGTCCCTTGGACTGCAAGGAGATCGAACCAGTCCATTCTGAAGAAGATCAACCCTGGAATTTCTTTGGAAGGAATGATGCTGAAGCTGAAACTCCAGTACTTTGGCCACCTCATGTGAAGAGTTGACTCATTGGAAAAGACTCTGATGCTGGGAGGGATTGGGGGCAGGAGGAGAAGGGGATAACCGAGGATGAGATGGCTGGATGGCATCACTGACTCGATGGACGTGAATCTGAGTGAACTCCAAGAGATGGTGATGGACAGGGAGGCCTGGCGTGCTGCGATTCATGGGGTCGCAAAGAGTCGGACACAACTGAGGGACTGAACTGAACTGAACTGAATCTGAGAACCAAAACACATTCTCTGCAAATTGTTTTCTTTTCTTTTTTTTTTTTTTAAATTTTTATTTATTTATTTATTTTTAATTACAATACTGTATTTGTTTTGCCATACATTGACATGAATCAGCCACAGGTGAACAGAATCTCCCAATGCCAAAGCCCCCTCCCACCTCCTACCCCACATCATCTACCTGAATCATCCTGTGCACAAGCCCCATGCATCCTGCATCCTGCATTGAACATAGACTGGCGCTTCGTTTCTTACAAGAAAGTATACATGTTTCAATGCCATTCTCCCAAACCATCCCACCCTTTCCCTCTCCCTCAGAGTCCAAAAGTCCATTCTATACCTCTGTGTCTCTTTTGTTGTCTCACATATAGGGTCATCATTACTATCTTCTAAATTCCATATATATGTGCCAGTATACTGTATTGGTGTTTTTCTTTCTGGGTTACTTCACTCTGTATAATCGGTTCCAATTTCATCCATCTCATTAGAACTGAGTCAAATTTCAAAGGGAAATGTATTTCGAGGATTTCTGAAAACAGTTACTCTGCAGGTTAAGTAGTTCTTATATGAGTAATTTTAATTACAATATTGCATAGTATCTTGGATTAAGTAGAAAATTTAAAAACTTTACATAATCTCACCAAATGTGTTGTTAAAATGACATCATTAAATTTTAGTCTTACAAAACTTTTATAATTTTTTGAAAAAATGTCTCTAGTTAGCAAATGCTTTGTTTGGAAATAGATGTGCTTTTGGCATAGTGATCTCTAAATGTAGAAGTGAAATTACTTTAGAAGTTTTCTTTGGGTAGGGGGTAAAAAAATTCTTCAATATCTATTTGGTATAAGTGAAATTACTGTATAAGTTTTTTTGTAAAGAAAATTCTTTAATATCTATTCAGTACAATAGATTTAAATACCCTGGAGACCTAAACAGCAAATGAGGCAATATGAAAGACTTAACATGTGCCGAATAAATCATCCATCCCTAAGGGCTGCCTGGGCCTGACTATCTTCTGGAAGGCAACGTGGCAAGAATTCCTTTTCTAATTCAATTGCCATATGGCTATACCTGCTGTTTCTGGCTGCATGCTGGGTTTCTCAAAAGTTTCTCTATTTCCTCTCTTTCTCATTAACTATCTCAGAAGTTTGTGTGATTTGTGCCCTAAGTTTCCTATGCCAGTGTTGAAAGAACTCACCCTGGCTTTAAGGTCAGGGAGAATACAGACATCTCTCAGTATCCATGGGAATTGGTTCTAGGACCCCAAACCCTCAATCCACAGATGCTCAGGTCCCTTACAGCTGGTCCTCCATATTCACAGATACTGAACCCATGGATCTGGAAGGCCAACTGTATTATGTGGGTGTTTTACATGCCTGGACACATACAATCCACCTCATAGTATTCCACAAGTCTAGACAATTCAATGTCACTTAGATATAATGTAAAGCCATTAAGGGAAGACAAATGTTAAAGGAACAATTTATTGCACTAAACACAGTAAAGTCTAGTTTGCAAACGACTGCATAGATCTGCCACTGAAAAATATGATTTATCTGAAAATTTCCTTTATTCACTAAGCATCATTTAATTCATGAAATTGTTAATTTTGTACTTAGTCACTCAATCATGTCCATCTCTTTGTGACCCCATGGACTGTAGCCAACCAGGCTCCTTCGTCCATGGGATTCTCTAGGCAAGAACAGGGGCAAGGAGTGGGTTGCCATGTCTTCCTCCAGGGGATCTTCCCAACCCAGGGACTAAACCCAGGACTCCTGCATTGCAGGCAAATTCTTTACCATCTGAGCCACCAGGAAACCACTTTTGTTTAATTTTTAAGATTATATCAATTCTTTTCTAACGAACTTCTGTCATTTACATATAATCTCTACATTAGTTTTACAGCAGTACTATAACAAGAGAGATAACTCGCTATTGAAAGAACAAATGTATTCTGATGACACAACATGTTTATTTGACTCAAGTTTAGAATACTTTGTAAGACCAGATATATCCTATAATCAAAAGAGAACTTGTCATAAACCATAAATTTTGACTTTTCCTCCCATGTACCTATACAAAGATGTCATCAAATTTTTTTTTGTAGCAATTTAAAAATTATAAAATCACATATATTGCTAAATATTTGAAAAAGTCTTACTACATTAATTCAAGTTTATTGTTTTAATATGCTAAAGACGTAATGCTAATTTACATGGTTAAATTATCATTCTCTTCTAGAATTGTCTTCTTCCAAAATATAAGAAACATTTGCAAATTAGATGATAATAAAGGTATTGATATCTGGATCAGTCTCACATAAAAATATCAATTACCAATCCAGCAAGTACTACCTTAAAGTTTACTCAGAAAACAGAAAAGTAAAAATAATGAAACAAATTCATTTCTCAAAATAAGACCAGAGAAAACCATACTTCTAAAGCTAATTCTCTTTTACTAAAATATTCCTCACTGTTTTTCTTTTACTCTTTGCAACCCCATGGACTATACAGTCCATGCACTTCTCCAGGCCAGAATACTGGAGTGGGTTGCTTTTCCCTTCTCCAGGGGATTTTCCCGACCCAGGAATCGAACAGAGTCTCCTGCATCGCAGGCAGATTCATTACCAACTGAGCTATGAGGGAAGCCCTTCTTTCACTAGAAAAATAGTACTGAAAAATGTATTTACAGGGCAACAATGAAGAAACAGATGCAGAGAACAGACTTAGAAACACTGGGCAAGGGGGGGGAGGAGAGGGTGAGATGTATGGAAAGAGGAACATGGAAACTTACATTACCATATGTAAAACAGAGAGCCAGTGGGAATTTGGGAATTTGCTCTATGGCTCAGGAAACTCAAACAGGGGCTCTGTAACAACCTAGAGGGGTGGGATGCGGAGGGAGATGGGAAGGAGTTCCAAAAGGGAGGGGATATATGTATACCTATGGCTGATTCATGTTGAGTTTAATAGAAAACAGCAACATTCTGTAAAGCAATTATCCTTCAATAAAAAATAAATTAATAAACACACACAGACATGAATGAGTCTGTGTTTAGAAAAATGGTAAAACCAATTGCCCAATATATATAAATGTTACCAAAAACATATGACTTATAATGTGTTTAGATACCAGAAACACTACATTAGTGCAGTTCCTTATTCAAAGTTACCATGTTTAATACAGTGCTGCTTAATTAAGAGGACATGGTGCACTGTATTTTTTTGCCTGTTTATTCACTCTTATCAAAGTAGACATTTAACTATGAACCATTTTTTTTGAAGTAGTGTAAATTAACAATGGTATTTGCTTCATTTTCTGCACACTCTAAATCACAGACAAAACTGTCCTTCATGAGTATTAAATGTAACCAGTAAACAATCTTTGCTACTGGTAGATCATGAACTTTACATGGTTTCATCATATCAGGTTGTTTATGAAAGTTTGTAAACTAGATATTTGTTTTTTCTTTTGTAACATATACAGATCTCTGTATATTTGTACTACATATATTTGGCAAGATTGAGAGAGAAAAGAAGAAATAAGGAGAATTGAGGGAAGAAAGAAGAGAAGAGGGAAAAGGACAGATATATACTTAAAACCTGGTGGTGCGGAGGTTAAAGCGTCTGCCTGCAATGTGGGAGACCTGGGTTCCATCCCTGGGTTGGGAAGATCCCCTGGAGAAGGGAATGGCAACCCACTCCAGTACTGTTGCCTGGAGAATCCCATGGACAGAGGAGCCTGGTAGGCTACAGTCCATGGGGTCGCAAAGAGTCGGGCATGACTGAGCGACTTCATTTCACTTCACTTCATTCACTTCATACTTAAAACATAAATCTAGTTCTAAGATTACTGAATAATACACCTGCCAAGGATTTTTTAATGTAACTTATATCACAATACACTGTTCCTTCTAAACTTGAAATACTTTGCAAGTGCATAAACTGGAAAATAGATTGGCAGAGTGATGTAGGAATAGAATGTGATCCACTGGTACTCCAGACTAGCATTTGCAGTTCAGCTCCACTTTTGCATCTGATACATCTCATACACCAAATATAGGTTATGTTGTCTTCATGTACCCAATATGCACTTATTTTTTAAAAATAAATGTTTCATTATTTCTTCAGCAAAATACATCCTATAACTTTATGGTGGACTGCAAAGGTAAGAAAAGCACTATTATAATTTATTAATAGTAAATGTTGGAATAATCCCTGTAGTCCCATGTTGCTTAAACTAACAGGAGGCAGTAGCATAAGAATTGCAATCATTACTTTTATAAATGGATGCTTTTAATAAAATTTATTTTGCAATTAAAGCTATGTTGCTAATCATAGTTTGTATCCCAGTTGAATAATAGCACCAGTAATAATATTTCTATTTTAATAAATATTTATATATGCCAGATATTTTACATACACTCATTTGTTGCTGTCGTTGTCTAGCCACTAAGTCATGTTTGCCTCTTTTCAGACCTCATGGATTGCAGCCTGCCAGGTTATTCTGTCCATGGGATTTCCTAGGGAAGAATACTGGAGTGGGTTTCCATTTCCTTCTCCAGGGGAAACTTTGACCCAGGGATCAAACTTGCATCACCTGAATTGGCAGGCAAATTCTTTACCACTGAGTCACCAGGGAAGCCCACATATACACATAATTAAATATTTATACATATATATGCCCATACATACATACAAATATGTATTTACTCATACACACACAATTTCAAATATTGCAGTAGTTTTCGCAAGGTACCTATATAATAACCCTTATATTACAAATTAGAAAGTGAAACTGACTTGCTCATAGCCACATCACTCATAGCTAGTTGTGCCTGAATTTGATTCTAGTCTACCTGACTCCAAAGTCCCTTAACCTGGTTTTTCTCAAAAAGAATAAAAACACAAGATATAAAATAATAAAATCTAAGTTTTGTTGACAATTATAAATTCTAAATGATTAGACGAGAAATGTATATGTTGCATATAAATCACAGATTGCCCAAGTAAAAATATTAGATCTTTGCAATTATAAAGTGATCTCTTGATAAGATATTATACTTCTTTGGTTCCAGTAAGAAGTTAAGTTCTACATTTGACATCAGTTACATTTTCTAAATCACAAGACAGTAGTCTTGATGTTCTGCGATATAGCTAAATCTTTAAACAAAAAAAAAATATGCTGAACCCTAAATTCTTATATACTGCATACAGTGATAATCTCATGCTCAATGCAGGTTCCTGGGTGATGAAATGATGATATAATAAGCCCTCAATCTCTGTAATTCATACATAAAACATGCTCTTGGCTTTAACAACATAACATATAACATACCGAGCACTCCTCACACACATATTGAATTGTTAGCTTGGAATACTTCTTCATTATCTATATTATTTCTCCCTGGCCAACTTAAAGTCAAACATGCCTATTGACAACAGATTCAATAAGGTAAATGCTTCATGTTAATGCAATATTACAAGTAGGACTATTTTACATATAATAATATGATTAGAGAAATATTTCAGATGAATATATAATGTTCTATGAGTAGGATGAAGAGCTTAGACATTGTAAATGTATTGAATAAACCTAGGCATATAACTTTCAGATACTATCAAGCATAATGTTCCTTGGCTGGCTTCCGTCTTGAATGATAATATAGTCCAGTATTTTAAAAATCAATAATCAGTTTTCTGTTCAAATGATTATGTAGGTTAGAGAATGAAGTGGAAATAAAGAAACTGGAGGGGGATTTTAACTAGGAGAGGAGAGACTATGCTTTTAGAGCTGTTGTTAAGCTCACTAGGAAGACAAATCTAAGACTTAATAGATGATTTATAATAATTTTCAGATCATAAAATTGATTTCAATTATCTTTAAGAGCTCAGTTATGCTTCAAGAACTCAAGGATGTTCTGGTCCATTATAAATGTTCATGACCTAATCAACGTCTTTCAGAAACCTCTTACCAGTTTTTGAACTTGCACTTTAATTCCTGGGCTATTCTCTGAGGTTTCCTACTTCCCAGCACTCTTCCTTCTCCTCCTATTGGAACCTACTTCATTCCAGCCCTTTTTCAATCTACCCATCACTTTAACCACTGCTTTTACTGCCCTAAACTTAGATTTCAAGGAAAGTGCTATAAAATATAAATGCATTTTTTCTTTGAATAAAAATTAACTGTTCAAACAGTTTACATTTGAGGAGGTAATACTGAGAGGTAAATAAAGTTTACAGGAACTGATTAGTTTCAGGTCATAAAATCAAACTATTTATCATGGAATTTCCACATCAGTTCTGTTTGAATTATTAAGTCAATGCCAGACTTTTTATCTTTTGACAGAATCATACCCAATGGCTTGACTGAATATCTATATAAATAATAGTATGGATGCATGCTTGCATGCTAAGTCACTTTAGTCATGTCTGACACTGTGTGATCCTATGGACTGTAGCCCTCCAGGCTTCTCTGTCCATGGATTCTTCAGGCAAGAATGCTGGAACAGGTTGCCACGCCCTCCTCCAAGGGACCTTCCCGAACCAGGGATCAAACTGGTGACTACTGCATCTCCTGCATTGCTGGTGGATACTTTACTGCTGAGCCACTGGGAAAACTCCAAATAATAGTATAAGAGAGACTAAAGGAAGATATAAAAGAAGAGAGAAATGGAGAAAATCCCATAGTTCTAACTATGGGATAGTTAGATAGTAACTATCTAGATAGTTAGATAGTAACCTCAGGTCTACTAGCTGAGGTTTGTTTTTTTTTTTTTTTTTTTTTTTCAGTGGTTGGGAAAATCTTTATTTTTTTATTTTTATTTTTTTTTACAATACTGTATTTGTTTTGCCATACATTGACACGAATCAGCCATAGGTGAACACAATCGCCCAATGCCGAAGCCCCCTCCCACCTCCCACCCCACATCCTCTACCTGAATCATCCGTTTGTTTGTTTTTTTAACAATTGTTTTGAAAATTTAATTTGACTTTTTAAGTATCTTATAGTTCTGACTAAATGTAATTCTAATTGTCTCAAGAATAATGTCAACACAGATTAAAAGATTTCATTAAACGCTATCATGAAATAATGAGATTCTTTTATAAACTTTGCAAATTGATAGCAAACTAAGCAACTTCTCAAAATCAAATTATGTATGCTTTGTGTGTCAGTATGTGTTTTGTACATAATAATCAATTCAACAACCCCAATAACTTTCATAGAAAAACACATCATAATCCATCAGCCAGATGGAATATGATAGTTACCTCTATCTGTATCAAGATAACATTTATTTAACCTACAAAAACAATTTTGTCTCCTACCATTGATATGATTCTGTACTTTTTAGAAATGTAAGCTATTATTATTAAAGGTTTCAGAAATAAAACCTCATTGCTACTATAATAAAATACTTTAAGAACACTAAGGTGAGAAAAAATAAAGAGAAGCCTGTTATTTGTAATACTCTAATATATATTCAATGGTTTTATTCTAGATGTAATCAAGCAGCTGAGGCTAACAAGTAAAAGTACATGATAATAAAATTCCAAAAATAAGTAAAATAGACTTTTAAGACAAAAATTTTACTGTATCAATTTTAATGACAATTTACACACAAAAAAATGTGTGACAATATGTCTTTGATTTCTGGCTAATTGCTGTTTATTATGACTGTGGACTTACATATTTGTACTAAAAACATCAATGTAGCACATAAATAGGTAACATTGGCAAAAAAATCCCCAAATAAACACAAGTATGATGAGCAGGAAGAAGAAAATGCCATTAGAAATAAAAGAAATAAGCAATAGTAACAGAAATCAGGCAACAAAGACAAATGTAATAATAAGCAATAAGATGCATAATTCTATATACAGAAATTCTTCTAGTTGTATACAAATTCTTTGCTTATATATATTTTTAAACGATATCTTGATTAAAGTCCCTACAAAAACATGGTCTGTTCATTTTGGCTTATCAAGTACATACAAATGACTGAATAACATTTCTTTTTCAACACATACTTCCTCAAAGAGCAAAACAGACCTCTATAGACACTGGGCTGGATGAAGTCCCAAAGGGATAAGTCAAACATTTTTTCCATGTATTTTGAAGGTCTCTCTCTGGACAATTTATTGAAAATATAAAAATGAGACATTAACTGCTCTGTGCCCACCTGTGATAGAGTTAGTACAATTTTCCCTATTCTTTTCTATACTTCTTTCATTTATCTATAATTTTATTTGTATCTGTTTTACTTCTCCTTGTTTTGGAAAAAATCATAATGGTGAAACTGAATTATCATTAAGGCTTGTTTCAAATCAGTGCCTGGGAAATAAATTAGCCTCTATTTTACAAAGTAATAATGTCAGTAAATGAGAGCTTCCAGGTATGGTGCAGGAAATTAAAGTAATGATAGCCAAGGCTTTAACAAAGTCACAAGAGAATATATAGTATTGATTCTAAGAAAAGATAGATAACAAATAACTATGCCAGTCAATTTAATATATTAGAGTGGAAACATATTAATTAAAACATAAAATCCTATGATTTAAGGGCAGTGTCTGCTAATGGGTTTCTTTTAGAAAGGATAAAAATATTCTAAAATTAGGTAGTGGTGATGGATGCCTAACACTGAATATACTGAAAACAATGGAAGCATATTCTTTAAAAGAGTGAACTTTATGGCATGTAAATTATATCAATAAAAGATTTTAAATTAAATTCTATCATCTATCTAATTTCCCTCTCCTAAAATGTCTTTACAGAAAAATATAGACAATATTTTTATCTAATCCTAATCTGGTCCATGATTGCCACTGAGATACACAGAATGACCTTAGATTTGACTACAATTCACAAGGTTTAAATTAAAAAATAATTACTACTAGCGGTATTAGGCAAATGGTTTTATGTAGCCTGTCACTGTTCTCAATAAAAAATTCAACAGGAGTGATATGGTCTTCTTTTAAATACAGTGTTGGTGCTTCTACACCAAAGCATATTTTATTTTAACTATGCTCCTTGTAACTGTGGAGTCCTCTTGTCATTCCCTCCTGAATCTTCTCTTCTGGGAAATGAGCTGCTTTATTGCTAGCATATTTAGGCTGCTGACTGCTGGTGGAAAAGTCATGAAATTTGGCTTATTAACTTCTGTATAAACTGATGTTATCTAACCTCATCTGAGCCTTCACTATTGCTTGGAAATCTTTTTATTAATATCTAATTGGCTCCTTAAAACATTTTCCATAGTGCTCATTTCAAAGCTTTTCAAATCTCCTGTCTTTTTAACATGACCTCACCTATTCATTCAGCAAAGATCAGCATCTCCTACTTGATGGAAAAATTCCTCCACTTCCAAATTTATCTTATCTGTTATTTTCTTCACACCTCAGAAGACAAGGGTCATCTGACTATTTCGAAAACATCCTAGTTTTAGTGGAAATAAACCTGACTTATTTCATTACATGTCTGCCACTGTCTACCTCTATCATCATGGGCAAGGCAATTTACCTGGCTCCTGATTTTTTCATCTGTAAAATTAATGCCTTGGACTAGGTGAATTCTAAGGCCACTTTCAGTACTGAATCGAGGTTTTTCTCATCTTAGGTCTAATCTATGCTTTTCTATCCCCCTAGGACCTTTCCTTTTCATTCAGCCTATATATGCTGAATACAAATGAGGCATAAGATACTTTCTCTCTACTAATTTCCTCTTTCTAACTTGATTCTTCACACCCTAGATGTTCTTGCAGCTTCACTTTTAAAAATTCTTCATCACTGCTATCATAAATTAATATTTGTACTATTTCTTAATCAAATGTTTTCAAGCCGTAGATAACACATGAAGACTTTACTGCCACTGACTTATCTCTTCACATCTTCCAATTTGGCTTCTGTTTCTAGCACTTTATCAAAATAGGACAAATGACTTTTCTTCCATGCTTACCCTACTTACATTACCTTGGACATAAAGTCCCACCGTGAAACTTTTTCTCACTTTCTCCATAGTTCAGAGGCTTTATTCTTTCATCTCTTTTCCTTCTCTATTTTTATTTTCTTTCCTCAGTCTATGTCTTAAATGTGAGTATTCATCAGAGATCTATCTTGTTTTTCTTTCTAAAATTTCTTCTATGAAAACTAATTAATTATCAAGATCCTATTTACTATAATGATGTGAATTACAGGAATATTTTTCACTGACTTTCTTTCTATAAGTATGCGTAACATCTTTATGGCTATGTCTCACCAATTTGAAGGTATGTTTCAAATAAAGGTCATCACTAGACCCCAGTAGCTACCCAGGGAAAAAGGGAAACCACAAGTTGCCTCTGATCCTATAAGTCTACCTTTCTATTAATGGTATAAGTTACTTTATAGTAACTAGAATTGATATGTCAGGAAAGAGACAAGGTTTCAATGTCAGAGACTACACTCTCCTCTGAGTATACATCTATAACATAGCTAATTCTTGATTTGACAAAAGTCTCAATGCTCTGAAGGATATTAAAAGTATTGTCCCTTTACAATTACTCAAGTTTGTGATGTAGATGTGGAATCTTAGAATATTATCTCTTTCTTTATACATCATAACTAAAGTACAACCATGAATTGAATTATCCTCACTTGCTTCTATAGTTCTGTCATTTATTGCTGTAAGGTGATATAAAGATCTTAGTTTCTGAGAAAATTAAAAGTTTCCATTTCAACTAGATTTAAAAAGAAGGGAAAAAGGATAGAAAACATAAACTCACACTTTGTCAGTTCCATAACTCCTATAGTCTACAGCAGCTGACACAGCCACAATGAGGGCAGGCATCCCATAGCCGACCAGGTAGAAGTATTTCCTTCGTGAATGTTCACTCTCAAAAACCTCCACCAGCATGATATAGAGCTGCACTCCCTCCAGGAACATCCAGGTGAAGGCAGCCAAGAAGAAGAAATGTAATAAGGCAGCAAACACTGCACAGGCAATCTAGGGAAAGGAACACATGAGTCAGTCAGACAACTATCAAATGCAGCTCCAATTGCCATAAAGTTAAATATTTATCAAGACTACAGTAATAAAATAGGTCTGCAAAAGAATTGAGACAAGAGTCTTAAAATTCATATACTTAATTCATATATTAAAACATAATCAAATATAACCTATATTTAAAAATCATCAGTTCAGTTCAGTCACTCAGTCATGTCTGACTCTTTGAGACCCCATGGACTGCAGCATGCCAGGCTTCCCTGTCCATCGCCAACTCCTGGAGTTTACTCAGACTCATGGCCATTGAGTCGGTGATGCCATCTAACCATCTCATCCTCTGTCATCCCCTTCTCCTCTTGCCTTCAATCTTTCCCAGCATCAGCGTCTTTTCAAATGAGCCGGTTTTTGCATCAGGTAGCCAAAGTAATTGAGTTTCAGCTTCAGCATCAGTCTTTCCAATGAATATAGAGGACTGATTTCCTTTAGGATGGACTGGCTGGATCTCCCTGAAGTCCAAGGGACTCTCAAGAGTCCTTTCCAACACCACAGTTCAAAAGCATCAATTCTTCGGCGCTCAGCTTTCTTTATAGTCCAACTCTCACATCCATACATGACTACTGGAAAAACCATAGCTTTGACTAGACAGACATTTGTTGGCAAAGTAATGTCTCTGCTTTTAATATGCTGTCTAGGTTGGTCATAACTTTCTTCCAAGGAACAAGCATCTTTTAATTTCATAGCTGCAGTCACCATCTGCAGTGATTTTGGAGCCCCCAAAATAAAGTCTGTCACTGTTTCCACTGTTTCTTCATCTACTTGCCATATTTAACATTTTATTAATAACATATATGGATGAAAGCAGAGCATTAAGAAAAAATATAACATGTAAGAAAAAGTTCTAAGAAGATCCTATTGATAATTATACTGGAGATTAGTCTAAAGGTTTTTAAATAGATCTCACAAATTTTTTTCTTGGCCTGTATAAATAGTCCTGTATTTATTAACATACTAAATTCTTCAATGTAAATTAAGGAGAAACACTAAAACCAAGGAGAAAAAATAGCTCAAAATGAAAATATAATAATTAAAATAGTTTATGAGATTATTACTTATTATTAATTGTTTATTTCTTCATTGCCTTGTTTCAGAAACGATTTAAGCTGAATTGTGAAGTTCGTACTGCAAAGATGTAAAAGTAGATCTGGTAAAAATAAACTGTTCCATAAGTGCTTTCATTTTCTTATTTTTTTGTGTTATTTTACTAAATGCTGGTCTACACAAGCTTGGTAAAAAAGGCAGCTAGCCCTTACTCTGTCATATTTTCTAAGGTACTACAAGTTTCAGCTGGCCATATATTAATTTTCTTATGTCTGTTCCTGAAATTCTCACTCTTCTGGAGGGGAAGTCTTTATTTTTATGAGTGCTAAAGGACAGAAATGGTATGGGCCTAACAGAAGCAGAAGATATTAAGAAAAGGTGGCAAAAAAACACAGAAGAACTATATAAAAAGGATCTTCATGACCGAGATAATCATGATGGTGTGATCACTCACTTAGAGCCAGACATCCTGGAATGTGAAGTCTAGTGGGCCTTAGAAAGCATCACTATGAACAAAGCTAGTGGAGGTGATGGAATTCCAGTTGAACTATTTCAAATCCTAAAGATGATGCTGTGAAAGTGCTGCACTCAATATGCCAGCAAATTTGGAAAACTCAGCAGTGGCCACAGGATTGGAAAAGGTCAGTTTTCATTTCAATCCCAAAGAAAGGCAACACCAAAGAAAGCTCAGACTACTGCACAATGCACTCATCTCACATGCTAGTCAAGTAATGCTCAAAATTCTCCAAGCCAGGCTTCACCAATACGTAAACCGTGAACTCCCTGATGTTCAAGCTGGTTTTAGAAAAGGCAGAGGAACCAGAGATCAAATTGCCAACATCCGCTGGATCATGGAAAAACAAAAGAGTTCCAGAAAAACACCTATTTCTGCTTTATTGACTATACCAAAGCCTTTGACTGTGTGGATCACAAACAACTGTGGAAAATTCTGAAAGAGATGGGAATACCAGACCACCTGACCTGCCTCTTGAGAAATCTGTATGCAGGTCAGGAAGCAACAGTTAGAACTGGACGTGGAACAATAGACTGGTTCCAAATAGGAAAGGAGTACGTCAAGGCTATATATTGTCACCCTGCTTATTTAACTTACATGCAGAGTACATCATGAGAAACGCTGGTTTGGAAGAAGCACAAGCCAGAATCAAGATTGCCGGGAGAAATATCAATAACCTCAGATATGCAGATGACACCACGCTTTTGGCAGAAAGTGAAGAGGAGCTAAAAGCCTCTTGATGAAAATGAAAGAAGAGAGTGAAAAGGTTGGCTTAAAGCTCAACATTCAGAAAACGAAGATCATGGCATCCGGTCCCATCACTTCATGGGAAATAGATGGGGAAACGGTGGAAGCAGTGTCAGACTTTATTTTGGGGGCTCCCAAATCACTGCAGATGGTGACTGCAGCCATGAAATTAGAAGACGCTTACTCCTTGGAAGAAAAGTTATGACCAACCTAGATAGCATATTCAAAAGCAGAGACATTACTTTGCCAACTAAAGTCCGTCTAGTCAAGCTATGGTTTTTCCAAAAGTCATGTATGGATGTGAGAGTTGCACTGTGAAGAAGCTGAGCACCAAAGAATTGATGCTTTTGAACTGTGGTGTTGGAGAGGACTCTTGAGAGTCCCTTGGACTGCCAGTCCATTCTGAAGGAGATCCAACCAGTCCATTCTGAAGGAGATCAGCCCTGGAATTTCTTTGGAAGGAATGATGCTAAAGCTGAAGCTCCAGTACTTTGGCCACCTCATGTGAAGAGTTGACTCATTGGAAAAGACTCTGATGCTGGGAGGGATTGGGGGCAGGAGCAGAAGGAGACGACAGAGCATGAGATGGCTGGATGGAATCAGTGACTCGATGGACGTGAGTCTGAGTGAACTCTGGTAGTTGGTGATGGACAGGGAGGCCTGGTGTGCTGCGATTCATGGGGTCACAAAGAGTCGGACACGACTGAGTGACTGAACTGAACTGACTGAAGTAAAATCTGTGGTTCCTATAAAAAAAAAGGCAACAAATTCATACAAATGATCTGATTAGTATGGGTTCAATGATGAGTATGATCCTTGAGAAATGAGGCAAAAGGCAGGTCTGTATCCTTGGGTTAGAGAGATGATGGTGAAGGGGTGATAAGGAAGTCAGGCACCAAAGGAGCTAGAGAGAGAATAGGGAAGTGAAAGTCACTCACTTGTGTCTGACACTTTGCAACCCCACGGACTTTAGAAGCCCACCAGGCTCTTCTGTCCATGGGATTTTCCAGGCAAGAATACTGGAGTGGGTTGCCATTCCCTTCTCCAGGTGATCTTCCCAACCCAGGAATTGAGCCCATGTCCCCAGCAGATTCCTTAATGTCTAAGCCACCAGGGAGGCCCACAGAGAGAGAAAGCAAAGTCTAATTGCCATATAAGATGCAGGAAGAGGACACATCCAGCAACAAGAGTAAAGACAGTGGGCTGAACTGCACCTATCCAAGTTTCATATGAGTCATTGTCAGAAATTAGTTTTGTGCAGTCTTCAAAATTTGGAGAAGTTTATCATACCACATATATCATCAGGAAGCAAAAATAAGAAGGTTTCTAGAAAGGAAAAATCAAAGAGCAGTTGAATTGCAGGTTAAAAAGAGAATGAAATGATTTCTTCTTGGGAAAATATCACAGTTTCTTGATTTTTAGAGTTAGGGCTTCAACTATTAACTTTTGTTATCAGAGAGTAGTTTTTGGAGGAAAAGATGTACACTTTGATTGCTTATTCATCTATATGCATTTCTGAGAAAAACTGTCACATTTGTATACGATAACCAATTAAAAGTATGATCACTGTAATTGTACCCTTTAATTAATCCTGAATGTGTAATCACAAACATTAATTCAACTGCTTTTTCACTGTAAAGCCTATACATATGGACTCATACCAGAGAACAGCATTAAGTGAATGAATTATTTATTATGCCTAAAAGTCTTCTAAAAAATGAGCTTTCATTTGTAGTTTTAGTCATGAGAACAAATGTGCTATTTTCATGAATCTCAAGGACATAGAAAGGGCCTCACAAAAGTTACAAGTGGGCATAAAATTTGTTTAATATATTAGATATTATCTGTTGATCATATTTTCTGTTTGGTTTTTATCAAGAACAGTTGGCTGGTACTATTCCTTGTTATCCTCTTTTATTTCTTTACCTCCCTTCCTTCCTCCCTTCTCTCTCTCCTTCCCTTCCTTTCTTGATATGGCTAAATGTCATTAGTAACAAAGTATGATGTTAGCATTTAAAATGTAAACAGAACTTGAAAAAATAAAAAGTGTAAAACATAATTTGGGACAAGTATATATATTATAAAAACAATATACAGTTTGAACTATTATCCAAAATAAGTCAATTAGAAAAGTCAAGTTAGCATCCTGTATCACGCATCAAACCTGGACTGGTGATTCGTTTCACATATGATATTATAGATGTTTCAATGCCATTCTCCCAAATCATCCCACACTCACCATCTCCCACAGAGTCCAAAAGACTGTTCTGTACATCTGTGTCTCTTTTGCTGGGATGACCCAGAGGGATGGTATGGGGAGGGAGGTGGGAGGGGGGTTAGGATGGGGAACATGTGTACAACCATGGCAGATTCATGTTGATGTATGGCAAAACCAATACAATATTGTAAAGTAATTATCCTCCAATTAAATAACTTTATATTAAAAAGTCATGTTAGACATGCAATTCTTAACATAATTCCTACTGTCTTTAAAAAGTTTATTATGAAAGAATAACAAATACATGTTAGAAAAGATACTCCTCCATTCCCTAAATGACTTAACTCTCTTCAATATTCAGCTCTGTGATAAAAAAAATTAAGACTAATAAAGAAACATGGTTCTTTAAAAGGCAAATTTAGGAACAGAATTTCTAAAGAAATGTACATTCATACATCCATATATTCACTACTTCTTTATGACAATTGACATGAAAAAAGGAAAACTGAATAAGATATGAAAATTCATAACTAAGACAACTGGAAGAGAGAACACTTTAAGACAAGAATATTTTGAGTATTGGAAAGCTACAAGTGGAGAAATTGTTTTCTGATAACAACATTAGTTGCTTACTGGTTGATCTGTTCTGTTGATCCCAATCAAGAAGAGCAGTTCTGCTACAAAAGGCTGATGCAGAGGTTCTTATGGATGGTGTTACGGTCACTCTGGAGCCCACGGAAAAAGCAAAATGTGAAGATGCAAATCAGGAGGCACACAAGGGACAGCAAAATTCCAACCCAGGTGATTACATCCAGAAGAAGGTCATGGACAGCATCACTATGCTAGAAACATGACAGAAAATACATAAGTTCCAGTCATACATAATCAATTACAAAGTTTTATAAGGGGCTGGATTCATGAAACATGATTTTTAAAATGTGCTAAAAATCCTCCACACAAACAATGAGGAAGACGACTTATTTAGTTTTTCCTAGTCCATAGGTAAAGCATTTTATCTTTACTCTGAGGTGTAAATCAGTTTGTCAGTAGTGTTCACACCTTACTTAGATATGTTCATTTTCAGCATATAAATAGTTGAAGCAAAACAACTTAGTTCTGGCCAAAGAATTCAAGGTAAAGCTTTTAATTTTTCTACACCATGTGGCTTTTTACAACTTGTTTTTAAACAACTCTTGCTAGGGAATATTTTCTTTAAAAATATGTTATACATTTAGGGAAGTGGTATCTTAAATGAAATGTTCTCTGAATTATTGTTGTTTTTTAAATAAAATTTATAATTTATCTGTTCTATAAATCCTTTATCAGAATCTCCAAGGTTGAGTTCATAAAAGTATGTGATTTTATAAAGATCCCTAGTTAATTCTGAAGGACAGTCACATATGTGTACCATTTATTTAGTAGAAGATCTAAAAAGAAAAGGATAGTCATTGGATTTATATTCATACTGAAGAGCTTAAAGAGATCAAGAACTGTGATCCCTATAAGGTTTTACATGAATAGAACCTGTTACATACAGATGGAAAATAAGCATTCAAAATTACTATACCATATAAGAAGCCCAAAACAGATAGAATTATGAAAAAGAAATATGCTCATGAGACCTTCCACACTGAAACTGCATTTTGTGGCTCTGTTATAGACCTATGGGCTTCCTTGGTGGCTCAGAGGTTAAAGTGTCTGCCTGGAATGCGGGAGACCTGGGTTCGATCCCTGGGTCGGGAAGATCCCCTGGAGAAGGAAGTGGCAACCCACTCCAGTATTCTTGCCTGGAGAATCTCATGGAGGGAGGAGCCTGGTAGGCTGCAGTCCACGGGGTCGCAAAGAGTCAGATACGACTGAGTGACTTCACTCACTCACTATAGACCTGTGAGTTCCATACCTGACACGTTACTTGGTTTTTCCACAATCTCATTTGTGTCTTTGTTTGAAGATTCAAAACTCTATTTCTACTCTATGATAATTTGTCTCCATCCAAAACCACTTCTGTGAAGCTTTAGAATTTACAGTAACCCAACACATTGATGTGCCAACATGTTGGAGCAGACCTGAGAAATTTTCTGACTCTCAATTCCTTTTTTCTTTCTAGGTTTCTTGAAAAGTCTTAAAGACCTAACTTCCATCCAAAGGGAATAAATAAATATTGGACCCATAAATTTTATGGGTCTATGCATAAGTAGAAAAAGAATAACGTGCATAGGAAATTTTTAGTAGAAAACAAAGAGATGTGTTTCTAATTGACATCTTCTCAACTGTAGAGATCATACACATTCATTTTTGTTTTAAGATGGAGTTACTATTTACATTTCATTGACTCCCACATTGTTAGCTCACCTTAGAAATACATATATATATATATATATGCATATATATATACACACACAGTTTTTAAAACTTTTTATTTTATCCAGACTTTGTCCTTTTATGTTTTATGGAAACTTCATACAAAGATTATTCTGAATGTGGAAATTCTCCTTACAAGTGAGCCACCATGCTGCAACCCGAATCACAGCACTTCACATACCGCCAGATACAACTGCACAGTTGTTATCTGATAAAGAACTCTGCTAGGACACTGTCAGTGAAACAGTTTTGATATATTCCTGCATAACTCTAGATGTATTTCTCAGAAGGAGCTCAAATCATGAAAGAAAAACCACATGAAATTTTGCTTTAACTGCTTTTTTCTCCAGGGGACACAGACTAGTGTTGGTCTCTGACAGCTTAAATTACTTAGTAACAGTAGAGAGTGGTTAGTGCTACTGGTTCCCTGAACAGAGGGCTATTTGCTCTCTTCTTTGACTTAAAGGAAAGACGCTGTAATTGAATATCAAGCACCAACGTTCAGCACAGCAGTCTTTCATAAATGGCAGATATAATACATTCTCAAATGTATCCTAAAGACCTATAAGACTAAAAAATAAAAAAAGAAACCAAATAACTTCTGTCTTTCCTGGGTAGTTGCATTATTAGAAATGTATATATACTATACTCAGTGCCTTCACAGGTCTTAACCTCAAGCAGAGTTATTAAGAGAAGAATATCAAATGTCAAAACAACAGTACAAAAAGTACAAAACACTCAAATGAAGAACAAAAAAGTCTAGCAATTAATTAATAATCATCTTTCAGGTAATACTGTCTAGCTCAGAAAACATAAACATCAACAACCTTATATATACCATACTGTGATCAAATGCAACTCACCACTTGAATTTTATCAGTAAGATGAAAGAGAAAGAATGATGGGCATTAAGTGTGAGCAAGATCTATGAGTTTAGCATTCTTTATATCTGTCATATCAGAAATTTCAGGAGACTAAGCCATGATAAAAATCAACCCTTCTTCAAGAGGATGGTCAATTGACTAAAACTCCAAATAGGAGTATCGGTTTAACAATGCTATAACAGATCAAGTATTCTTATTTCCAAGGTTTCATGTTTGTGAACCCTATATAATTCAAATCACCTTTGACATGAACTACATATCATTATGTGACTTGAGATCTTTTAAGCATATATCTTATTGTTATATTCCAGCACTCAGTACTGGACATGACACATAAACAATGCTTAATATTTGTTTTTGAATGGTTATAACCCTGCACCATTTAGACCAAATGTCCTAGGAGCTGGACCCTCTTACATCAGTATAGCTTTAGCTTCCATTTAATCTCCATTGGAATTTAAAAAGGATCAATATCAAACATTATGTTAAAAACTGAGTCCTGTATCCTGTTTCTCCCTCCACTCTCACTTCCAAATCTACATTTCCCTCTGTTTTGTTCATTTCAGTAAATAGCAGCACTTCATTCTTTGAAGTTTTCTGGCCAAAAACTTAAGAATCATATTGATTCCTTTTACACACACACACACACACACACACACACACACACACATACACACACACACACACTCACAAATTACTCTTAATCTATCAAGAAACCTCGTAGATCCTGTCTTCTATCTGACAGGTGCCAGTCATCTCAATTGTACCACACTGGCTAGAACCACTTGATTTTTTCCAACAGCCTCCTAAATGAATTCCCTACTTTGACCCTCATCTATTGCCCTTTCCTCTCTATTCAACAAGATAGAGACACTGGATGCTTCCATCAGTGAGTCAGATAATAAGACTCATTGATGGAAGCATCCAATGTCTCCCATTTCAATAAAAGTAAAAACCAAAGTCTTTACAAAGATCTACAAGGTCCCAGAAATCTGTGCTTCTGTGGAAACATTTTCTATTCTTCCCTTCGTTCAGTTTACTCAACCCCAGTTGGCCTCCTTTGGTCCATGAATATGTCCAGCACATTCCAACCTCAAAAACTTTGTACTTGATGTTCTCTTGGTCTGGAATGCTCTTCCAAAAGATAGCTGAATTAATAGCTTGATTTAATCCACTACCTTCCTTCACTACTTCATTCAAATGTCACCTTCTCACAGAGCATTTTTTTGAATCATCCCATCCAAAATTGCAAACATCATTTACCCAACTGATTCTATTACTTTTCCTGCATTATTTCTCCCCTTAACATTTACCTATATTAGATACTTTATTAGTATTTGTTTATCATCTGTGGCCTCTACTAGAAACTGCACTCCAAAAAAATAAGTTGTTTTATCTTCGGATCCCCAATGTATCCACAGGTCCTATAAAGTTGCATCCTAGAGTAGACGCACAATGAATATATGAACTGAATAAATGAATCTCTCTCTAATTATTCTTCTTTTCTGAAATGGCCTTAGATTATAAATAAAACTTGTATCATGCTGCCCAATCTTTGGGACTTTTTTGGCCACATTGTATGGCATGCAACATGGAGGAATGTGGGATCTTAGTTCCCTGATCAAGGACTGAATCCCTGCTCCTGCAGTGGAAGCAGAGTCTTAACCATTGGAACAGCAGGGAACACCCACTTTGGTTCATAAATCACCTGCTCTAAGATTTTGAGTAAGATATTAAAAAGATAGAGCTGGAGAATGAGGAGGCTGTTAAACCACAATATCTTAAAATATGTGGATATATCAAGGTGTCAATTATGAAAAGGAAGGCAAAACTGCATGGAAATAAGAGGACTACAGAGTAAATCTGAGAGTCGAAAGATGCGGACTTAACCTTGTCACTCTAATTTTGCAATTGTTATCTTGAAGAACTACCTACCCTTTACAGTATCAAAACCTCATACATATAGAGATAAAATAACAGAGGATTCAGGTTATCGTGTGGTAAGTAAGATAATATATGTGAAAGTAAGGAAGTCAATGTTTCTTTGTTCTTGGTTAATCTAAAAATATTCTTAAATTTTTTCATGCTTGAGAGCAACCTTCATTTAAAAGTCAAAAGTCTATATGAAAAATACAGGGTAGAACAGAAAAACAGTAATTGTAGCAAGAACAAATGTTAATGTTATTTTGCCTAAGGATATCAAACATTATTGCAACCAATTAATTACCTAATTTCTGATAACATTGTCAGTTTACTTTATATCATTAATAATATTTGCATTATTATAAATTAAGAGCAAAATATGTCCATAGCATCTGAGGAGACAGATTTTAACTTTAGAATCTGAGTTCAACCTTTATAGCTATATGTGTGTGTACTAAGTTGCCTCAGTCGTGTCCAACTCTTTGTGACCCTATGGACTGTAGCCTGCCAGGCTCCTCAGTTTATGGGATTCTCTAGGCAAGAATACTGGAGTTGGTTGCCATACCCTTCTCCAAGGGATCTTCCCAGGTCAGGGATTGAACCTTCATCTTTTAAGTCTCCTGCATTGGCAGATGGGTTTTTTACCACTAGGACCACTTGGGAAGCCCTTCATTACTATACAATTGTGTTTATGATATTTAAATAACAAAGCCCAAAGGTACTTAATTTCACCTCTATACGTATTTTTTCCAGAGTACCATAAACTGTTTATGTACTAGTGTACCATAAACTGTTTGTTACTATAAAACATTTGGAAAATTCACACACACACAAAAAAACCTTCAGGGCAATTAACCTCTTAAAGATGATGGAGAACTATGCAGAATCATTACAAGCAGAATGATTCATCAGAATATACTTCCAGGAAATTCATTGACTCTTCCATTTTACAAAGAAATTTTTATGAAAATAACACTTGTTTTTCCAGCTTTTTATGAAGTTTATATTCACATATGAAATGAAAATATTTTGTAAAGGCTACAGAAAGTTTCTGATTTCCCTTTTATCTTCATCTCAATGAATCTGCTTTGTGATATCACTGTTGGGTTACTAATTCAAATACCACAAAAGAAATAAGTACTTCAACAAAGGAACAATGATGTTTTGTGAAACTCACTCTGTCAATATAAAACTCCTAAATAAACCAATAGGTATATTTAATGAAACAAAGCCCAAATTCATCGAATAGGGAAATGTGGTTTTTGCCTCATGATATAAAAATAACTCAATCTGAGTCAACTAAGACGCTTATGTAAATTTTGATATTTCTAACTTTATTTTCCAGAAAGTAAGTCATCAAATAAGATGGAGAAATAGATTTTGAAATGCTTTTCATTTTAACTTCATAAGTGTTTCCAGATGGGACACAAACTGTATGAATTAATTCTGAACCCCTCTGTATGTTTTCTCTTTTATATATTTTTAGAAAGCTGAATTTTCCAGACACTGCTTAAACAATTACCCTATAATAATTATTATTTGTTGGTCAGTAATTTTCAACAATCTGTTTTACTTTCTGTATTAAAATGTATTATTTTAACATTGAGTCAGATTTGCTAAGGTATAATAATATGGTTTTTATATTGCCTCTCAAACATATCTTGTTCTGAAGTACTTGTAATATAGCTAAAATGAGTTTTTTTTTTTATTCTTTGCCATTGTAGGAGCACTAGATTTGTTATTAATGTATCACATCAGCATAAGGCATTGTTCTGACTCAAGAATTTTACTGAAGCCAGTGTGGTTATGAAAGTCTTATTTTCTGATAAATGTGGTAAGAACTCTGTGAAATAAGTTTCTTGCATTGCTCTAACAGATCATCAAACACAAAGGTCACCCCACAAATACTTGGCAAAATAAAGGGCTCAATGGTTTGAGGAAATAAGGATTTTCTTTGTGGAATAAGGTGAAGGTCAAAGTTGAGTAACAGTAAAAAGAATGATGAGGCTGTATTTCTTATGATTTTATGTAAATTAACCAAAATAACAGCAGTAATTTCCAAATTTATATCAAATTAAAAAAAATCAATCAAATATTTTCAGACTTTAATTGCCGAGAGAAACATTGGCAAGTAAAAGCACACAAAAGTATACATATCCAACTGTCTCCAGAGTTCAACAGAACTTATTCAGAATACCTCTTTGGTTTTAGAAGCACAGCATTGTATGCCTAACTTATGTAAGATTTACTTGATTTGAATTATTATTCTTTTTAAAATTTCATCACATTTGGTGAGCCAGATTCAAAACTACATTAATGAAGGAAACAAAAAAAATAGTAGGAATTGTGGAAGGTAAGTGTCATACAGTAACTGAGAATTAAATGGGGATATAGGTTTTTAAAAAGTACAGTTGATTAAAAAAAAAAAACTGGCCAATTAGAATATTTTTAAGTAAATGATGGAATCAAGCAGTAAATAAGAAAAAGATTTTAGAGAAGTGGGGTGAGGGTAAGAAATGAAGTGAGGTAGAGAGAAAATTTCATCTTTAACATTTCTGGCAGTGATGATGAGGGTGAAGACAGTAATGATGATAATGATTGCTGACACACAACTTTCAAAATACCAGGTTCTTCTAGAAGTGCTAGTTTATTTTACTAGGGTAGCCACTTAGTCCTATAAAACAATATGACATTATATTATTATTACTTCCAGTTTATAGATGGAGAAACTGGAGCACAGAGAAGTAATCTACCCAAGGTTATTCAACTAGTAATGTGGCAGATACAGCATCAAAGGCAGAGTGACTACCTATTCAGGTTTGCTCAGGAAGTCCTAGTTTTAGCAATCAAATTTGTTATCCTGGGAAAATGTTCTCCAAGACAATGAAACTATTCCAGAGATCAGAGATAGGTTCAGAGTGAAAGAAAAATATAAAATCCATACAACTGTTTAGAAAATAGAGGCTGAAGGCAACACTATTTTTTAGTATCAAATGTCTGTGGCATTGAATATTCACTTTCCTTAGTGACTCCTGCTGTTCTTCCCCCTGACTGTTGATGTTGGAAACTCTGATTTGCAGTTTCTAGTATAGAGTCAAAAACTATTGCATCATTCTGACTGATGAAACCTAAGTATGCAACTTTAGCGTCTTGTGATCCTCAATTCCTCTTTGACTTAAATGTTTGGATTAATTGTACTTTGTATCAAGACTGCTAAATTAATTTTTAACATTGTTAGTATTGGGACAATGTTTCTAAGAGTTCACTGATGAAACTGAGAACAGCTATAATATAATGACAATACCGAAAAAGAATGCTAAACAACTATGCTATATTAAAAATACATGAAATTAGATTATAGAGTTAACAAAAACAAAGCATACTGCACAAAATGCTAAAATTAATTTGTGACCAGGCGTAAGTGTGAATGTATGTATAGAGGCTGAATCTCACAAACCTAAAATGAGACAGGAAAGTTTTTGTAAGATAAAAAGCTATTTTTTTTTTCAATCTCCCCTCAAATGGTACCAATGTTCAGTTGAAACTAACGATGGGATAAGCTTGAGTATTCCAAAAGAGTAAACATGCATTAATGCCTTGTTCCCTTGATTTGTCTGTACACCTGAGTAAAGGTGCATTTTTCCTGATATATTTTCCAGATTCAGAGGGTAGACAAAGGGGAAATTTTGATAACCAATGTTTTGCTTCCTTATAGTGTAGAGCTGATTTTGTCAGATCTTACTAATGACAAAAAAAGTGATGTGTTTGCTCTCAGAAACAAAATAATGTTTCCTCTAGGTCATATATTTCAATTTGAAAAATGAAGTTTCAATTGTCCTCTTGATTTCCATAAAGATTTTGATTAAACTTCAGAAGACACAAAACACTGTTAATATCTTGTCCAAACATAAAATAGACTTTGCTTATCTATCTGCATATTTGATAGACACTGCAAATGTAAATTTTGGAAAATGTCATTCAGCCTATAAACTCTTTACAAAAGAAAATGAACAGCTCTTATCCACTTAATGTCCTGTACACCTTGTAGGAAAGGCTTCTAAAAAGGGATGTGATTTGCTTACTTGTGATAATGAGGATTCATAATGAAATTATTTGGTCACTTTTCAGTTTCCTCAAAGTGTGTAGAAGTACTTAATGAGCCTATACACTTTACAAAAATGGAAGGAAACAGTCTCCTTGAGACATGTGCCTTTAGGATGACTATTACTGGGACTGGCCATAGACAAGATGCTATAATACTGACTTTCATAAAATCCTATTTTCAAAGTATGGAGCAAGAAAAATGTCTTTCTCTAAATTTTATATATATGACAGATGACAATGGAGAAAAATATTACAATATGACACATTTATATGTTTTTCCAAAACTGTGTGATGAGCTCTGAAGCGGTTATAAGGAATCTGGTAAAAGATACTCTATCTTATTCTACCCGAGTTGTGTGAACTTCTGTGTAGGTTAGAAAAAAATTACAGAGAAAAACATTGCTTATTTTTGGGATTTAAGATTGTTTACCAAAGAAATCTCACCAGAAAAGAGCAGTTATGTTAAATAGAACTTTATGATTTCTATATTAAAACTAAAACTTTATTGGATTCCAATCTTTATTTCATAATTTCACAACTATTTATTTAAGTGCTTTAAAGCCATTATCTCTGATAGTGTTTTATCTTATGCTGACATTCGATGTGCTTGAAAATGGTTCTAAATCATGAATATTTTGGACATGGACAGACTATATGGTGAATTCAGAAATGCAAAGGAATATACTGAAAAACAGCTGGTTTACCAAAACAAGCTTGTACATATAAAGTGAATGGGAATTTCTGGAGAGCTGGGAACTAATATCCACAAGTCTAAAAACCTACTAAGCAAAGTGATTAAGTAAAGTCCTAAGTATTCTTTGCTGAAAAGTTTTGTTGAGCAGATTATTTTGATGCCATCATATTGTATTGACATTAAGAATCAATGTAATCTGGTTTCATAAGATGAAAACTACAGGTTAGAGTAAATTTTACTATACACTATATTCAGTTTTAACACTATCAAAAAATGGATAAAGACTACAAATAGAAAAAAACAGGTCATAGTTATTTTTATTAAACATATATAATATCTGTTTAATTATTTTGTTGTACTAACATATTTAATTCTCACATTTATAAAATGTGTAATAATATAGCCTAAAAATTTAAATATACAGTAAAGATTTTTGCTGTATCAGAGGACAGAAAGAAGCATTTAAAAATATTATTATAGGTTTTCACAATATTAGCACTACTACTAATTAGTATTAAATACTAACTGTAACTTTTAAGTAGCAACTGTAACTTTTAGGTAGTAAAAACACAATTACAGAGCAATTATACCAAAGAAACTCTTACACTGCTAAGAAAGTTCTAGGACCCACAACAAATTTCCCAATCTGAAGATCTGGCAAAGGGACTGAGAATCCCCTGGGAATTTGACTTCGGAAGCCTGTGGGATTTGGTAACAAAACTTCCATAGGACTGGGGAAACAGACTCTTGGACACAAACAAACCTTGTGTGCCCCAGGCACCCAGTATAAAGGAGCAGTGTCCCCATGAGAGACTGAGGCAGACTAACTTGTGACTGTCCAGGAGTCTCCGGTGGAGGCAAGGGTCCACAGTAGCCTGCTATAGGGTCAGGGCACTGAATAAAAGGTGCATGATGCACAAGTCATTTTGAAGGAGATCACCATTACCTTCATTTCCCCTAACATAGTTTGGGTTCAGGACAAAAAACAAGGAGGGAACACAGTCCTGCTCATCAACAGAGAACTGGATTCAAGATTTACATTGGAACAAGACGCAGTTTCTCCCACAGTCAGTCTCTCTCATCAGGAAGCTAACATAGCCTCTTATCCTTATTTATCAGAGGGCAGAGAGAATGAAAATACATTCACAGAAAACTAACCAAAGTGATCACAAGGACCACAGCCTTGTCTAACCCAATGAAACTAGGAGCCTTGCCATGTGGGGCCACCCAAGATGGACAGATCATTGTGGAGAGTTCTGATAAAACATGGTCCACTGGAGAAGAGAATGGCAAATCACTTCAATATTCTTGCCTTGATAACCCCATGGACAGGCAAAAAGATAGGACACTGAAAGATGAACACCTCATGTTGGTAGGTGCCCAATATGTTACTGGAGAAGAATGGAGAAATAACTCGAGAAAGAATGAAGAGATGGAACCAAAGTGAAAACAATGCCCAGCTATGGATATGATTGGTCATGGAAATGAAGTCCAAGGCAATAAAGAACAATATTACATAAGAACCCAGAATGTTAGATCCATGAATCAAGGTAAATAGGAAGTGTTCAAACAGAAGATGGCAAGAGTCGACATCGACATTTTAGGAATCAGTGAATTAAAATGGACCAGAATGGGTGAAATTAATCCACATAACCTTTGTATCTACTACTGAGGTCAAGAATCCCTTAGGAGAAATGGAGTAGCCCTCTTAGTCAACAAGGTAAAGGTAAAGGTGAAGTTGCTCAGTCATGTCCGACTCTTTGTGACCCCATGGACTGTAACCTACTAGGCTTCTCCGTCCATGGGATTGTCCAGGCAAGAATACTGGAGTGGATTGCCATTTCCTTCTCCAGGGGATCTTCCCGACCCAGGGATCAAACCCAGGTCTCCTGCATTGGAGGCAGATGCTTTAACCTCTGAGCCACAAAAGAGTCCAAAATGCAGTACTTGGGTGCAACCTCAAAAATGACAGAATGATCTCTGTTTGTTTCCAAGGCAAACCATTCAATATCGGAGTAATCCAAGTCTATGCCCCAACCATTATTCTGAAGAAGTTGAACTTGAATGGTTCTATGAAGATGTACAAGACCTTCTAGAATTAATGCCACAGAAAAACATGTCCTTTTCATCAGAGAGGACTGGAATGCACAAGAAGGAGGTCAAGAGAAACCTGCAGTAATAGTCAAATTTGGTCTTGGAGTACAAAATGAAGCAGGGCAAAGGCTAAAAAGAGTTTTGCCAAGAGAACACACTGGTCATAGCAAACACCCTCTTCCAACAACACAAGAGACAACTCTACACATGGATGTCACCAGATGCTCAATTATGAAATCAGACTGATTATATTCTGCAGCTAAAGATGGAGAAGCTATACAGTCAGCAAAAACAGGACCAGGAGCTGATGTGGCTCAGATCATGAACTCCTTATTGCCAAATTCAGACTTAAATCGGAGAAAGTAGATAAAACCACTAGACGATTCAGGTATGACCTAAAACAAATCCTTTATGATTATACAGTGGATGTGACAAATAAATTCAAGGGATTAATCTGATACAGTGCCTGAATAAGTATGGATGGAGATTTGTGACATTGTACAGAAGGTGCCAATCAAGAACGTCTTCCCCAAAAATAGAAATGCGAAAAGTCAAAATGGAGGTCTGAGGAAACCTTACAAATAACTGAGAAAAGAAGAGAAGCCAAAGGCAAAGTAAAAAGGAAAGATATACCCGTCTGAATGATATTCCAGAGAATAGCAAGGAGAGATAAGAAAGCCTTCCTTAGTGATCAGTGTAAAGAAATAGAGGAAAATAATAAAATGGGGAAGACTAGAGATCTCTTCAAGAAAATTAAAGATACCAAGGAAACTTTTCATGCAAAGATAGGCATAATAAAGGACAGAAGTGATATGGACCTAAGAGAAGCAGAAGATATTAAGAAGAGGAGGCAAGAATACACAGAAGAACTGTACAAAAAGATCCTAAGAACCCAGTTGTGATCACTCACCCGGAGCCAGACATCCTGGATTCTGAAGTCAAGTGGCCTTACGAAGCAGCACAACAAACAAAACTAGTTGGAGGTGATGGAATTCAAGCTGAGCTATTTCAAATCCTAAAAGATGATGCTGTTAGAGTGCTGCACTCAATGTGCCAGCAAATTTGGAAAACTCAGCAGTGGCCACAGGACTGGAAAAGTTCAGTTTTCATTCCAATCCCAAAGAAAGGCAATGACAAAGAATGTTCAAAAAACCACACAATTGCATTCATCTCACATGCTAGCAAAGAAATGCTCAAAATTCTCCAAGCAAGGTTTCAACAGTACATGAACCAAGAACTTTCAGATGTTTAAGCTGGTTTTAGAAAAGGCAGAAGAATCAGAAATCAAATTGCTAACATCAATTTGATAATAGAAAAAGCACAAGGTTTCCAGAAAAACATCTACTTTTGCCTTATTGACTATGCCAAAGCCTTCAACTATTAGATCACAATCAACTGTGGAAAATTCTTTAAGAGATGAGAATACCAGACCATCTTACCTGCCTCTTGCGAAACCTGTATGCAGGTCAAGAAGCAGCAGTTAGAACCAGAATGGACTGGTTCCAAATTGGGGAAAGGAGAATGTAAAGGTTGTATATTGTCATTCTGTCTATTTAAGTTATATGCAAGAATACTTTATGGGAAATGGTCAGCTGGATGAAGCACAAGCTGGAATCAAGAATGCTGAGAGAAATACCAATAACCTCAGATATGCAGATGCCACCACCCTTATGGGGTGAATAAGCTAAGAATAAAAGGCCTCTTGATGAAAGTGAAAGACAATGAAAAAGCTGGCTTAAAACTCAACATTCAAAAAAAGAATATCATGACATCCAGTTGCATCACTTCATGGCAAATAGATGGCGAAACAATGGAAACAGTAACAGAGTTTATTTTCTTGGGCTCCAAAATCACTGCAGATGGTGACTACAGCCATGAAATTAAAAGACATTTGCTCCTTTGAAGAAAAGCTATGACCAACCTAGACAGCATATTAAAAAGCAGAGGCATTACTTTGCAGACAAATTCTGTCTAGTCAAAGCTATGGTTTTTCTAGTAGTCATGTACAGATGTGAGAGTGGACCATAACGAAAGCTCAGCACTGAAGAATTGATACATTTGAACAGTGGTGTTGGAGAAGACTCTGGAGAGTCCTTTGAACTGCAAAGAGATCCAACCAGTCAATCCTAAAGGAAATCAGTTCTGAATATTCATTGGAAGGACTGATGCTGAAGCAGAAGCTCCAATATTTTGGCCACCTGACGTGAAAAGCTGACTCACTGGAAAAGACCCTGCTGCTGGGAAAGATCGAAGGCAGAAGGAGAAGGGCACAACATAGGATGAGATGGTTGGATGGCATCATTGACTCGATGGACATGAGCAAGTTCGAGCAAGTTCCGGGAGTTGGTGGTGGACAAGGAAGTCTGGGTGCTGCAGTCTATGGGGTCGCAAAGAGTTGGACACGACTAAGCGATGGTACTGAAGTGAAGACATGGAAGCAACATAGAAGTCTACTGACAGAAGAATGAATAAAGAAGATATGGTATACACAATGGAAAATTACTCAGACATAAAAATGAAGGAAATAGTGATATTTTTCCTCCCACCTTCAATCTTTCCCAGCAGGAGGGTCTTTTCAAATGAGTCAGTTCTTCACATCAGGTGGCCAAAATATTGGAGTTTTAGCTTCAGTATCAGTCCTTCCAATGAATATTCAGGACTGACTTCCTTTAGGATGGACTGGTTCGATCTACTTGCTGTCCAAAAGACTCTCAAAATTCTTCTCCAACACCACAGTTCAAAAGCATCAGTTCTTCAGTGCTCAGCTTTCATTATAGTCCAACTGTCATATCCATACATGACTACTGGAAATACCATAGCTTTAACTAGACAGACCTTTGTTGGTAAAGTCATGTCTGCTTTTCAATATGCCATCTAGGCTAGTCATAACTTTTCTTCCAAGGAGCAAGTGTCTTTTCATCATTTGGTTTATCTTAAAAATCATCTCACACATGAAGAAGAAATCCAATCAATGAAAGGATTATGTATACTTAGTACTAACTTATGATTGTAGTTAAAATTGAATTTGGTGGTGCTGACATTGTAAGAATCCACAATGTCCACATCACCATTTTGAAGCACTAGGAAGTTTTGATGATATCTTGCTGTAAATCTATTTATAACTTGACAATTTCATTGTAAAAAAAATAATCTGTCACTTTGAACAGTGATGCAAAGCACTGGTCTAAATGTCTTTCTTTCATGTACCAGTAAAGGACTATTTATTATTAGAAATTCAATTAAGTATTGGAGTCTTGATAGTTAGCTACTCCTAGGACCAAAAAGCTCAAAGGTTTTGAGGGCACTTGAGTATATAGTGAATTAAAAGTTTATATTTTCAGAAATCTTTATAATTCTTAACATGATTTTAATAGATTTTGCTGTTCAATCACTAATTTAACCCTGAAACAATGTTAGAAAATAATTTTATTACCCTCATTTACCTGATTTTAATAAGGGGTACAGTGAGTTCTGTGGTGTTGGAGAAGACTCTTGAGAGTCTCTTGGACTGCAAGGAGATCCAACCAGTCCATTCTGAAGGAGATCAGCCCTGGGATTTCTTTGGAAGGAATGATGCTGAAGCTGAAGCTCCAGTACTTTGGCCACCTCATGTGAAGCGCTGACTCACTAGAAAAGACTTTGATGCTAGGAGGGATTGGGGGCAGGAGGAGAAGGGGATGACAGAGGATGAGATGGCTGGATGGCATTACGGACTGGATGGACGTGAGTCTGAGTGAACTCCAGTAGTTGGTGATGGACAGGGAGGCCTGGCGTGCTGTGATTCATGGGGTCGCAAAGAGTTGGACACGACTGAGCGACTGAACTGAACTGAACTGAACTGACAGTGAATTCAGATAATGTGCTGTAGAAGAAAAGGCACTTACTTCAAGAGCTGGAATCAGGATACTAAGTTTCCTAAATTTTCTTATCCTATCTTCCCTTCAGATTATAAAACAAGGAAATAAATTATGATGACAATACCTATTATGGTACTATGGATCAAATAAGACAATGTAAGTAGACATTAAAGAAATTATATTAATTCCTACTATCACTGGCTTCTCTGAGGCTTGAAGTCCTTATGAAATATCTACTTTTTGCAATCTCCTTCAACTTGATTACTTATTTTTCTTAAAAAGTATTTCTCACTAGAATTGCAGATGCAGCTCCAGCTGCTATTTTTAGCCATGTTTATCTATCAAAGACAATCAAGAACTTGAAAAATTTAAGGGTAAGGATTTAGGATGTGTTAGAAGATTGCAAGTTTTTTTTTTTTTTTTTTGCTTAAAAATGCTACTACGTCTCAGAAATAAAACAAATAAGAGGAAGAATGCAACTAATACTCTCTAAAATAATATAAAATTTACTTAAAATACACACCATAAAAAATTGAAACTTATTTCATGCTACCTCAGCCCTGTCACTCATTTTGCTTAAAGTTATGGCATTTCATCTAGAGCATCTTCTTTGATTTCTTAAGGTCAAATTAAGGCTTTCCCCTATGTGTCTCTACCTGGAGGAGGAAATGGCAACCCACTGTGGTATTCTTGCCAGGAAAATTCCATAGACAGAGGGAAGCTGGCCGACTATTTTTCATGGGGTTGCAAAAGTCGGACTTGACTGAATGACAGCACGCCCACCATGTGTTTCTACAGCATTCTCTAACACAACAATAAGACGTTTCTCATAAGACGCTAATTTTGCTGATTATTTATCTGTATTACTAATTAGATCAGAAATTTTGTCCATCCCCAAAAGAGTACTTATATATTTGAGGAACAAATGGAGGGTGGGATAAAGTGATTACAATGAAATACATTGAGATTGATAAAACTAACTTTTCATCCACGTTTCTCTTAATTAAAAACTTAAGTGTTCCCATACAATGTAACTTTAACAAGGTGATCAAACTTAGTGACTCCTATAAGTGGCTTCCTTTTGCAGTGGGAGTGAAAGTGTTAGCCGCTCAGTTGCGCCTGACTCTGCAGTCCCATTGACTGTAGGCCACCAGGCTTCTCTGTCCATGGAATTCTCCAGGCAAGAATCCTGGAGTGAGTTGCCATGCCCTTCTCCAAGGGATCTTCTCCACCCAGAGATTGAACTTAGGACTCCAG